>OY723408.1:29780313-31008096 GCA_963210345.1 Inga oerstediana
CTCCATGAGGGTTTAATGTAAGAAGACAAGCATTGTGGCAATTAAAATAGATTTGGAGAAAGCTTATGACATATTAAGATGGGATTTCTTACACGTTGTGTTCGCCATTTAGCTTACTGCAAGCACACATGTTGCAAGTAATAGTATAGTGATAAAAAGAGTATCGTTTCACAGGGACTATGACAAAAGTGAGCTAATTAATATAACCATGTTCTTAACTAAGTTGAATAAAATCATTTGAAATTGATGAAGTCAAATAAGGATTTTGATGGAAATAATAAAGTAAAGCAATGTCAATTGGAAAATTGGTTTTAACTTCAAGAGATTAAAGGCTTAGGATTACTTCTTCCTCATTTTATTTCATAGAACTATATAATTATACCACTTATACTAATTGAATGAGTCTATATGCTAGTCAAATGTTCTAAAATCATCAACCAAGCTCTCTCAAGTCAAGATTGATTTTTAATCTCCATTAAAAATATTCAATCTCTTATTTATAATTAATAAAAACTATCTTTCCAAAACAATCCTTCAATAGTCTATGCTAGGTTAATAGATATATCTCTATTCTAATAACAAACCATCTATTCAATCTATAAACTTTAAGTCTAACATGATTTTTTTCATGTTCTACAACCAAAATAGCTCTTTCAAGCATAATTCAATTAAACCAATCTAATCATGTGATGATCAAGCACAAGATATCATTAAGCATAAAGAAAAATTAGCATATATTCTCAATAACTAACAAAAGCAAGACAATCTAGTAGTTCCAATCCATACAATGGGTAAAAATAATCCTAACTAAGAGTCTTAGCTACTCATAATCAATACAAATAAAAAACTAAGCTTAAAATTCATGTTCATATCAGCAAAATGGGAAGAAAATGGAGAAAAGCCAGAAAAAAAGGAAAAAACGCTTGAATCTTTCCAAGAATCTCCTCCAAGAGCCCCAAAATACTCCAAGAACCCTCTCCCAAATAGCCTCTGCTCGTGAACATCCTTTATTGAGTCTAGAATGATGATTTTCAGTGCCTCCTCTTACGTTAAAAGCCCTCATATTTGTCCCTTTTGCAAAATGCACAACATCAATTTCGCAACTTTACAGTGAAGTAGCAACGAACAAAGACAAAAAGGTCTATTTTTGGGGTGTTTTCACTTTTGCTTTACTGTATTTTGTTCTTCTTTTTTTTACTTCTAATGATCCCTGTAAGCTTCTACATATTGTTGTCATCCTCCTACGAAGAGAAGGAGTTTATGAGGCCTCTAATTTCTTCAATTAAATAAAAAATTCTATGCATTTAGCTTAAAACTTGATAATTGCCAAAGCATTTTCATCACATCATATTTTTCTTTATATGTATAAATTTTATACACAATTTGAGTTCAAAACTAACAATTGTATAAGAAATATGTGATGAAACATAAAAATTTCTAGAGAACAAACTCTCCCCCAAATTTAAGCTTTTGTTTGTCTTCAAGCAAATTCACACATTCAACATGAATTTTTCAATTGCTTATCTGATTTTTATGGGTATTGTCCTCAACATGCTTATACACTATAAAGGCAGACTTAGTAAATGCAATGGAAATGCTTTGGCTAAGGTTTCAATGTGTTTGGATATGGTTTAGTATGCTATATTTTTGCTATCATTATGCTCTGTTTTCCGGTTCATTGTGCTGTGTTTCTACAATAGAAGAGATAAGGAATGAAGATGAGGGTGAAAGGTTCTGGCTACATAATCTGATGTGCATAGGAAAAAAATATGTTGTTAATAGAAGCAGTGATAGTTGTCAATCGAGTCTATTGAACTTGTTAATGACAACTATAAGTCATATTTAAATGTTTTGCTTGTGGTGTAATGATGTTTGGAATGAGCTTGAAAAGTTTGCTATACTTTTTGGTACTTTGTACCATTTTCGGTAATTAGAAGTAGGATTTAATGAACAAGGTGTGAAAGATTTGTGGCTGGAAGTCCTGAAATGGTTAATGACAACTGTTTTGTATAGGTGGACAGCGGTGATGGCTACCATGTCTGACAATAATCTTCTAAGTTTCCTTCATATAGGGGGAAGGTTTGAAGTCAATGAAGATGATGATATAACATATGTTAGGGGAACGGTTAGATCTAGAAATCTGATTAGACAAAAATCTAGACTACTTGATTTTTTGCCACAGTTTGTGAATTTGTTGTTAGTTTCTTGTACATGCATATTCATATGAAAATTAAGGTTGCATGTTGTTAGATATGAATAGTTTTGATGATGTCAAATATAGATGTTAAATATGTTCAAAAAGTTTGTATAATATACTTATCTTCTACATTGACTAACTACTATATTTAATGTTGTATATCTTGTAGATTAGTTATAAACCAATTGGTGGGTTGATGTTATTTTGCTTATAATGCCTCATAAATGGAGAGTGATCATTAAGAAGAAAATCAAGAAGCAAGGGATTGAAGAAAGAAGGCATTGCAAGAACTAATGAAATATCAAGAATAAAGATTGGTCAAAGCAAAGAAAGAAGAAGATTGAAGGTATTCAAGAAGACATCTAAATGGGTTATAAAGAATGATCATCAATTCAAGAAGATATCTAGTTGGTTGATGAAGAATGATCATCAAGAGTAAAAACAAGAAGAAAGATTGAAGAAAGAAGAACTTGCAAGATCACATGAAAATATCAAGATCCAAGCTATTAAAAGTGATACCAGAGGTTTCTTTGATCATATGGAGGATGGAATGGGTCAATTCGAAGCCAACATAACTTATATGGAAGTTATGGAACTTCCCCAAGGTGTTCCTTTGAGTTTTGACTCTCTGCTATGTTTTGGAAGGCATCAATCGAGTGGTTACTCGAGTGATGGGCATGATCACTCAAGTGACCACTCTAGTGGTCTGTAATTTTATTGTGCTTTGTTTTTGCTCGGCAGGATAGAGGTTTGGTATTTTGGGCATATCTCTCTAACCACATATTGGATTGAACTAAAACTAGTTGCATATGAAACTAGACTCCCAACACAAAAAATACACACTAAGATCACATTCAAAGGAGTTCGGATGAGGGAGATATAATCTGTTGAAGTTGACACATGAATCAACATCTTTTACCAGAATAGTTTCAGAATTTTGGATATAACTCCCAAACTACACATCGGATTGTGACAAAATTAGTGTCATATGAAAGTAGACACAAAGAAATTTCCATGGACATATAATTTGCCATATTTTAGGTTATATACTAAGAGCTATGCCTTCTGGAAGTTGATGCTCATGTTTTAGAGATTGTCTAAAGACAGTAGAACTCTTTAGATCATAACTTTCTATATATAATGAGTTTAGAGTTGATTCTTATTAGATTAGAATGTAGACGATGAGAGCTTTCCGATGATATATTATTTTCCATGTTTTGAATCAAAATGAAGAGATCACTTGAAGGGCTTACTTGAGTGATATGCAAAGTTATTAGAAACCTTACTCGAGGGACCACTCGGGTAATGTGTGAGAAAATATTCCGGTAAGCTCTCTATCAAGAATTGCATGGGATTACTCGAAGGGATCACTCAAGTAATCTGCAGAGTTATTTGAGACATTACTTGAAGGGCCGTTCTAGTAATCAGAGAAGAAATCATCCAGTAGCTCTCGGCTAAGAAATGAGTGACATTACTCGAGGGAGCACTCGAGTAACATGAAATGAAAAGAAAGCATTACTCGAGGGATCACTAGAGTAATGAAGTTGGAAATGCTCTCAGCTAGATTTTGAATGAGATTACTCAAGGGATCACTCAAGTAATGCTTTCCCAGGAGAACAGAACAACATACTAAAGCTTTCGAAAAGCATGAGATTAATTATGAAACTCAATCTTCTTATTTTCAATCATTCTTACACTTCATTGTATTAGTGTTTAATGTGTTTCTATAGGAAAACAATGAAGAGCTAATGTGAAGAGATAAAAGTTGATTTACGGAAGCGGAGCATCCAATGTTCTAACGGCTAGTTTTTTAAACTCAAGCAAACGAACAAAAGAAGCAGCCACACTCCAACGAATATGTTGAAATGCTCAAACGGTCATCAATCTTCATCAACTATAAATATAAGATATTCAAGCAGAGAACAACAACACCAATGAGAACACAACAACACAAACATGCTCATATCATAAGCTATCTATCTCGACCCAAACACTCTTTGTTCTTATCTATTTTCTATATTATGTGAATTTGAGAAAGTCATTTATTGTACTGTGCTTCAGTATTCATCTATTCACTTCTGAGAGAGAAGATTGATTGTAATCTTTCAACATCAAAGTTGTATCCTTGCGGGGTGTGTAAGGGGGAGTAACTCGGTTGTAACCTTACGGTGTCTAAGGGAGAGTAACTCCGTGAAAGATTTGTAAAAGGCTTCACAAGTGCCCAGCTAAACTTGTGAGTTGTAAGGTTGTTCTTGTGCCTGGATTAAACAAGAAGATAGTGGATTTAAAAATCTCAGGAGGAGCCTGGGGACTGGACGTAAGCCATCATAAATTGGACCAAACCAGGATAAATCACAATTTGCATACTCTCTTCCTTAAACTCTTATATTTCCAGCATATATTAACTGTTGATTTATGACTTATTACTTTCATATTTATTGCTTCCACTAAGATACAAAAAGATTTTTAAAGTTCTTAAGTGTTTATCTTACACCCAATTCACCCCCTCTTGGGTGTCAGCCGGTTCTAACACATGTAATATGGTTTTGTATCCGACTTTCATTTATAGAAATTTGTAATCTGATGTAAATTTTGTTGTCAATGTATGGACCTGGAGTTGTTAATGGTGGCCCCTGGAGTTGTCAATATATGCCTATGAAGTTGTTAATATATATGCAGTTATGATCACATTGGAAAATGATAGTTTATGTGCATATATTTATAGATTACTTAATGTGTTGATATTTAATATTAATTATGTGGTCATATTATATGACTTGTCACTAGTGCCTCTTTGACTTGTCAATGGAAGGGTTGAAGAGTTGCCTATGGAGGCTTAATGACTTGTCAGTGGAGGCTCTTTGACTTGTCAATGGATGCCCATTGAGTTGTCAATGAAGACCCATGGAGTTGTCAGTGGAGGCTCTATGACTTGTTAACGGAAGCTCATTGACTTGTCAATAGAGGCCCATGGAGTTGTCAGTAGAGGCCAAATGACTTGTCAATGGAGGCTCTTGCACTTGTCAATAGATGGCTATTGGATTGACAATGGAGACCCTATGACTTGTCAGTGAAGGCTCCTTGACTTGTCAATGAAAGGCTCCTTGACTTATCAGTAGAAGCCCCTTGAGTTGTCAATGGATGCCCATTGTAACACCCTGCCTTTAAACACGTAATTATAATTCGATAATGCACATTTAATTCGGATTAGAGACCATCGGATAACTTAAACTCATTTTAATCTCCTACTTTGTAGTAGGGTTTTAAAAAACATTCAAAATCTCTTCCTGTTTCTGGTCTCCATTTCAAAATTTGAATATAATTACCTGTGCAGTTTATCTACATTCATGTATAACAGAGTGTATAACCAAATCCCCGGCAACTCCCGGGTTCTATACATATATACTCTAGAGGTTACAAGTATCCACTAGGGGATTACACAACCAAAATCGAATATAATATTCCTAATTCAAAATATACAGTAATCCCGAGTTTAAAGTAGATAACTAACATCTCAAAAATCCTTAGTATCCCTAAAGATCCTAAGTGCTTCGGGTTGGCCGCTTCTCCTTTGAGCCACATGCCCTGTCTGAAATGTTAGTCATAGGAAAGAATGAGATTCGATCGAATCCCAGTAGTAACAAACCACTCACACAATGCATAACACAAAGCATGTATATAAATCACACCCAGTAACAGCAGCAGCAATCTCAAAGATACATGGTTTTCACCACAAACGACAGCACTCACGGCTGTATGCACAGTACGACAGCTCTCGCTGTAATAATAATAATCACGACAGCTTACGCTGTAATTACAATAACGACAGCTTACGCTGTATCACAATAACGACAGCTTACGCTGTAAACAACAGCTTGCGCTGTAAACGACAGCTATCACCAGCTGTAATCGCAGCAGCATCGAAGAATCATCACATAACATGATAACACACACACAGAGCATTATACATAGTATAAGAGAGAGAGTCACTACCTTGTCCTTTCCCGACGTTTCTTGGCACAGCGGGCTCACGAGGACGGCAAATATCAAATCCTGTAAACCAAGTTAGGGACAACCCGTCAATCTCTTTCCCAAGTTTTATCTCTATAATACTTAAGTTGATTATCACTATGGTCAATTAATCAAGTCAACTAAGGAGCTAAAGTGGTCAATTAACCTAAAAGGCTAATTTCTAACCTCAAAGTTCCATAATATTACATTATGCCATAAAATCTTCAATTTTCGCATAGGTGACCAATCTGCCAGAATTTTCCAACATCTTTGAAAAATCATAACTAATTCTAGAAAAATCAAAATGAGGTGATCCCAAAGCCTATTGAAAGCTCTTGAAGTCCTCTTCATAGGAAAAATATGAATCACTACCAGAAATCACCACACAATTCCAGAATTACACAACATTCCACACTGCTCCAGAATTAGGTCCAGTTTCGACATCAAACTTTGGGCAACTAGAACTCCCAGCTCAAAAACCGAAATGACACAAATCATATGTCCATTTTGAAGCTTGAAATGTGAAATTTAAGACTGGAAAGTTTCAGAATTTTTAGACACCAATTGCCCATTCAAAATATCCCTGCAAACTGACTGCCCTGTACAAAGTTACACTTGACAGTTTTTCCAATTTTCAACCAATGTGTCCAATGGCTTCAAAATCAACAACCAAACCTATTCCCACATAATTTTTCGTGTAGAACACAATGGTAACATCAAAATGAACAAATTCCCACTCATTCCCTATGTCCTGTTTTGGCAGAATTTTAGGGTATTTCACAACAAACAACCACTTCACTATCTAATCACTAAGCTTAGCTCATTTGCCTCCAAACCAACATATAAGCACATATATAGGATGAAAGCTTCATGATCCCTAATATACCCTAAAAAAATGAAATTAGGGCTGTCACAATAGCCCACCACCACTCAGCCAATTAAAGCATCATATACATCAACATAATGCTCTTACTCACCTCTTGCTTCTTCTTGTGTTCTTTTCTTGATTCCTCAACTTTTGTTCTTGCAAGGTGGCTGAAAACTCCTCCTCTTCAAAAACAAAAACCATAGAAATGAAGCTAAGGAAGAGAGGAACAAGTTTCATGAAGGTCACTTGAGCCATAGATGAGGTTAAGGAGGTGAAAATCCATGTAGAAGTTCTTACCTCAACTTTGTTCTTCACTTTCTCTTAGCTTGCTAAACTTGGCCGACCTTGAGAAGAGGTGAGAGAGTGATTTATGATCAGTTTTTCTCTTCCTTTATCCTCTTAATATCTGACCGAAAATGTGGCCCAAAGAGAAAGAAAAGTTGTGGTGGAAAATAATTCTTTTTACACAAGTTATGCCATGTTGACTTTGGTCAATTGAGTAAGGTTTCTCTTGCCTCTTCTCTTCTTGCTTTTGGACGTGATATGGGCTGCACAAATGGAGAATTATTATTGACCAACATATTCTTCAAAAGGAGGAAGAAAGATTGACCAATTGCATGAACTTGCATAGCCATTGGTTACACAAATTTTCTAGTTGCAATTTTTGACTTTTCTTCTTTGCTTTTCATCTTGGTCAATGTCTCAACTTGTTTTAATTTAATTCCTCTTCCATTTCCTTTGTCTCCACCGAAATGTTGCACTTTGAAACACAAAAAGAATGTTGACCACTTGCTTTAAGGCATATGTGACCCATATGACCAAAGTTCCCTTGTAAAAGAGTTGAAATTTTGACCAAATTCCTCCTTCCTTCTCCTTTACCCTTTTTGGACGTTTTTAACAATATGAGGAAGGGTATTAATTTGTTTTCCCATTGGTCAAGCTTGATCCTTCATTTTAAGCTTTATCCCACAATTAAGCTTAACTATAGGGTTTAGGCTCTAATTACAACACATTCGGATCAAAATCCACATCATATACTTCAAAAGTGTTCATTTACAATAATTACATCACTTTTGGAGTCATTAGCCCTTAATCCCATTTTTGGGTTATTACACCCATTGAGTTGTCAGTGGAGGCTCTATGACTTGCTAACAGAGGCTTATTGGCTTGTCAATGGATGCTCATTGAGTTGTCAATGGAGGTTTTTGGACTTGTCAATTGAGGCCCTTATAGTTGTCAGTTAAAGCCCATTGACTTGTCAATGACGGCTCCTCCACTTGTTAACGGACGCCCATTGACAACTACATTCTGGTCCAATAACTTGTCACTGGAGGCTTTTGGAGTTGTCAATAGAGTATCCTCGACTTGTCAATGGAGTCTCTTGCAGTTAATAATGGAGTCAAACAATGTGCAAGGAAAAGCATCATATGTGCATTACATAACTTTAGCACTAACGTTAACTCATGGTCATTACAAAAAATGTGCAAGGAAAAACAATGTCATTGCACTTGATCATTACAAAAAAGTTAACCATATTTATAATGAATGTGCACATGGTCATTACAATCCCCTAATATGCTGTCCATACAATCATATTTATAATGAGTGATTCCCCTTCCCCTTCCCCTCCTGTTTCTCCTTCTTCTTATCCTTTTGCTTCTCCTCCTTGTGGATGAAAAAATTTTCAGTGAATAAAGTATACCTATAAATGCTTGGTGTCTTTGGTCGTGTTGGGTTTTTTCTTCCTTGTTTGTCTTTGACAGATTTTCCTTTGTCCATCTTGCTTCCCTGAAAAAAAAATTTCACCACTTTAGCATTGCATCCCAATCCAAGTAAGCCAGACATTCTTGAAAAAGGTGTCAAAATTAGCTTCAGAGGTTTGCAGAAGTTCAAAAGCAAAAGGTGTCAAAATTAGTTTAAGAGCCTTAAAATTCTTGAAAAGAAAAACACATCTCTTCATGTCAGTTGGAAAAATCATTTTTAAATCAAAATCTGTTGTTACCAGACCTTATAGTTGTCATTAACAAGTTCAGTAGACTCCATTGACAACTATCGCTGCTCCTAATAACAACACATTTTTTTCCTATGCACATCAGGTTATGTAGCCACAACCTTTCACCCTCATCTCTTCATTCCTTAGCTCTTACATTAGAAACACATCACAATGAACCAAAAAACAGAGCATAATGATAACAAAAATAGAGTATACTAAACCATACCCAAACACATCAAAACCTTAGCCAAAGCATATCCATTGCATTTACTAGGTCTGCCTTTATATTTTACAAGCATGTTGAGGATAATACCCACAAAAATCAGATAGCTTTTTCCATGTATCAGGACCAAAATGAACATCAATCAACAAAACCTTTAGTTGTAAAAAAAACATTTAAATATGACATATAGTTGTCATTAACAAGTTCAACAACAACCTCCATTGACAACTATCACTGCTCCCATTAACAACACCATTTTTCTACGCACATCAGGTTATATAGCCATACACCTTTCACCCTTATCTTCATTCCTTAGCTCTTCTATTACAGAAACACAATACAATGAACCAGAAAACAAAGCATAATGACAATAAAAATAGAGCATACTAAACCATACCCAAACACATTGAAATCACAGCCAAATCGTGAAACCATAGCAACCACCGCTCCGGCCCACAGATGATTAGTCATATTTATAGTATCGGATCCCTTCATACAAACATCCTCCTTCTCTTTACATCCATCAGAACTGTTCGAAACTTCATCTTCATATTGGCCCAGAATTTCTTGCGATTCTGGAAGATAGATCTGATCCCCTTCACTGCCATTTATCGACAATGTCAACAACAAAAACCCACAACCAACCATCCCCGAAGCTCTTCTTTCTCACCGGAAAATTTCGAAACTTAGTGTTCTTCTACATCCCCATCTCCAGAGCTATTCCATACGGCATTTGACACCATTTTGCATCCCTTTTTCTATTTATCTGACAGGGGTGTTTATGACATTTCTCACCTACAATTTATTACAAAATAGTCCCATAGGACTTGACAGTAATTTCAGAATTTTCTGAGTCCATATATTCTCTTTCATGGTACTACTGTGTAATTCTCCCAAAAATTATTGGGCAAATACTCTGCATTTATTACAAGTTCAAATCCGCGTTCAAATCGGCCAATCCTCAAGTTTGACGGCGACGGCGAGTCGAAGCTGAAACTCTTCTCCCTCTGCAATAATCTTTCTACGGCGACTCGTGGTGGTTCTGCTCGTCTTCTTCCTCCTGTGCAACGACGTCTTTTCACAAAGTCCCACTCACTCCCACCCTGATTTTCTGATTTCTGAGTTCAACTCCCTCGTCCTTGTCGTGGTTTCTGAGTTCGCCATTCTGGTTTGCTCTCCCTCCTCTTACTCTCCGTTTTTTGATTTTTTCATTCACTGATTGTGAAGTGATTCCTTGTCAATGGTAAGTTAGTGACCGAAAAAAATTCTTTTCTGCCCGGCATAGGATTCCCAATCAAAGGAGAACTGACTCAGTGATTTTGAAACCCATCTTTATTAATTTGTTCCCGAGTATGTTTTTGGACTGATATGTATAGGTGTTGGTTGAACTAGTTGTGAGATTGTGTACATTGTATTTGAGGTTCCTCCCTTTTCCTTAGTTGTTTTTCCTGTTTGATCAGGGTTTAAATGAATTTGTATTTTCTACTCTAATATTCAGTGAAGATTTCTTTATGTATGGCGGCTTGTTGATATTCTCAATAGTTGGTTGATGTGAAATTGTGTTTCATTCATCGTATCCATTTGTCATGTGTTAATGCGTTATTAATTTTTTTATTTCTGGGCTTTTGGTTTCGGATTCTGTTCTGGTCTTATGTTTGCTCTCTAACTATTAAATCCTATTATATTAATGTTCTTCTAGCATGATTCAAGATGTGGATTAGACTTGTTTCTTTAGTTTCGTTCACAGGGAGGGACTATATTAAATGTTTGATCCGGCATTCCTTCCTGTTTTTTGTTTGTATAAAATGCTGGTATCTGAATTCCAAAATGGCTGCTAATTCATGATTTTCAACTGCATATATGACAGTTGTGCTGTTTATTTATTTATCTATTTATTTTGTCTTGAAGAAGTCACAGGTACCTCAAGGATGGTTAACAAGGCATATTTAAGTGACTTCTGCTTCATGTTGTTGGTTGTAGTAATGATGCATTTACAGCCATTCTATGCTGGTTGTTCTGTTGAAATTTGTCATCATACTTGGCGTTATGTGATAGCCATAATCATTATTTTTCGTTTAAGGTGCTGATTTTAGATTTTGAAAGACAGGACCTATGGTGTTAGTTGTTCGACAACTTGACATTAAATCCTGATTTTAGGTGTTGCAGTAGGATTTATAACTCAAGAATATGGTTTTACCTAGACTGCTAGACATTGTTTGTTGTCAAATTGTTGGTTGCTCTGTTGTGCTGATTTTCTGAATGCACATTATTCTTGCACTTCACAATGATCCCTTTAGTTTTTACCATGGTAATAACTAGAGGTTAGGACGCATTTGGTGGGTTTAAATGATGTTTACATAATGGTTTGCATGCTGAAATTGTAGGCATTTCATTTAATTTTTCGCTTACATTTGTGATAAATGCAAATATTTCTAAGTTTTAGTGATTAATCTTTAGGTTTTTGGGAGCTTTAATCAATTAATTGGGCATGACTTAGAATAATTGTGCAGTTTTGGTGACAAGGGTATTTTGGGAGTTTTAGTGATTAAAGTGTTATATTTTTATCAATATTTGTGACTTTTAAATATTTTCTATTTTGGAACATATGATCCTGCATTGTTTAATTATTATTTTTAGGTGAAGTGACACAATTATCAAATTGGTCAAGGAGAGTAGAGAAGTGGCTCCATTTTGGAGATTGTTGTGAACGTAGAATAGATTGGTGGCATGATATTGTTGAAGGAGCTCTTCTTAGCATGAGTTGGTTGACTTCTCATTCAACTACTCTCCGTGAATGGCTCAGTGTTTGTCTCTGTTTTTCTCCTATAAATACATTGTAAATCCTCTGAAGTAATATAGATTAATGAATACCTTGTATAGTTTCTGATATATCGATCTACATGGTACCAGAGCCTATTTTCCTTTTCATTCTGGGTGCCAAAGAGTGAGAGAGAGGTGCGACAGAGAGAGAGAGAGAGAGAGAGAGGTGCGTTCTGTCCTTGTTCTCAAATCCATACACGCGCCCCACCATCAGAACCGCCGGCGGAAAACCGGTCGACGCCGGAAGTTTGACGGCCATCCGACGACGGGAAGGCGGCGCGTGGCCTTCATGCGCCTGACGGCCTGAGTCTTTCACCGGCGTGTGTCGGCGCGTGTGACGGCGGTTCACTTCGCCTGAGCTCATTTCTCCAACCCGGTTTATCCCTGATGTGTTTTGGTTCATTCGGGTACGTTTGCTCATTGGGCTCTCCTTGAGTTGAGATTTCTGTCATTTTTTTCCAGCAACCGGTGGTGTTTCGTTTCTGTCCTATTTTTGCTGAGTGTGATTACGGTGGAGATTGTGATTGTTTGGATATTACTTGGTTGGTTTGCTGAGTAGGGGTCCTGTTTGCTGAGTGTGGGTCCCTGGTTATTTGATTTTGTTGCATTGTATAATATAACTACTATACACTTGTGACTTAATCATTTTCTATCTTACGTGGATATTTTGCCAAGTGTGAGCATCCTAGTATTCTTTCCTCTATTGCGGTCTTGTGAGTTATTACTTGAGTTGTTACTTGGTGGACCTTGTGTATCTGGATACTATTCATGGCTGATTCTAAAGCTAATATTTCCACAGAACTTATTCCGATCTCAAATAAAATTACTGATCATAAGCTAAATTGGACAAACTATTCAGACTGGAGTAAAACTGTTCGAATGTACTTACTCAGTATTGAAAAAGAAGGACATTTAACCGAGACTCCTCCCAAAGATGATCCTAAGTTGGTGTGTGCTAGAGTCGATGCTCGGTTGTTCTTACAAATACAGAATTCCATTGAGTCTGACATCCTCCCCTCGGTTAGTCATTGTAATACGGTGAAAGAAATTATGGACTACCTAGAGTTCCTATATTCTGGTAAAGGGAATATTACTCGCATTTATGATGTGTGTAAAGGCTTTTATCGGGCTGAACAACAAGATCGTCCCCTGAAGAACTTCTTTTTAGATTTCAAGCGTATGTATGAAGAAATGAAGATGTTAATGCCCCCGACAACTGACCTTCAGACACAAGTAGATAATCTGGAAAAACATGCCATCATGAGCTTTCTTACTGCTCTTAATCCAACTTATGAGACAGTTCGTTCTCAGATTTTGTCAAGCTCTGAAATTCCATCACTCGAGGATGTGTACTCCCGTGTGTTGCGTGCTAATAGCTTATCACAATCGGCTTCTACTCCTCCTGCTAGTGCTTTAGCTGGTCGTGGTCCGATTGAAAACAGACCCCAGGGCCTTCCAAGACAAGGCAATGGTAATCCAAATCTGATTTCTGCTGATAACAGGAACCAAAGTCTTCCTCGACAAGGCTTCAATCCTCAAAATCATGGAGCAATTTTTTGCTACTATTGCAAAGAACCTGGTTATACAAAACGTCACTGTCGTAAGTTGCAGAACAAGCTGCAACGTAGCAATGCTGCTCATATGGCTCAATTCTCTGATAATCCAGATAATGTTCCTTCCACATCCACTGCTCTTGCTACAGGTAACTATGACTCATGTCTTGCTACCTCGTCTTCAAAGTGGATTATCGATTCTGGAGCCACTAATCATATGACAGGTAACTATCACTTATTCTCTACATATACACCTTACGCTAACCCTTCTTCTATAACGATTGCAAATGGTTCCTCCTCCTGTGTCCTTGGATCTGGCAGTGTTACATCTACCTCATCTATCTCCTTATCATCCGTTCTTAATGTTCCTGATCTTGCTTTTAACCTTTTGTCTCCTAGCAAACTTACTCACCAGTTAAACTGTTGTATTTTACTCTTTCCTGACCATTGTTTAATTCAGGATCTTACGACGAAGCGTATTATTGGTAGGGGATATGAATCTGGTGGTCATTACTTTCTTGATGATCAGGTGCCGCGTTCAGTTGCATGCTCTGGTGGTTCTTCTCTTTTTGATGTTCATTGTCGCTTGGGTCATATGTCTTTGTTCTCTTTGAAGAGGATGTATCCTCAGTTTCATCACTTGTCTTCTTTAGAGTGTGAGTCGTGTCAGTTTGCCAAACATCATCGTGTTCACCTGACACCTCGCGTCAATAAACGGGCTGCGTCCCCTTTTGATTTGATCCATTCTAATATTTGGGGTCCATGTCATATTGAGTCAAAGTCTGGATTTCGGTATTTCGTTACGTTTGTTGATGATTTTTCTAGAACCACTTGGCTTTATTTAATGAAAAATCGTTCTGAGTTGTTTTCTCACTTTTGCAATTTCTGCGCTGAAATTAAAACTCAATTCGGTGTATTTGTGAGGACTTTACGGAGTGACAATGCTAAAGAATACTTCTCTGCTCAATTTCAAACCTATATGCTTCAGCATGGTATGATTCATCAGTCCTCATGTGCTGATACACCTGTTCAAAATGGAGTTGCCGAACGAAAAAACCGACACTTATTAGAGGTTGCCCGGGCTCTAATGTTTCAATGCATGTTCCAAAATCTTTTTGGGCTGATGCTGTGTCAACGGCATGTTTTCTTATTAATCGTATGCCATCTTCAGTTCTCAGTGATAATACCCCTTACACAACTCTTTTCCTTTCCAACCCCTTATTCCCCATTGATCCAAAAATCTTTGGTTGTGTCTGTTTTGTTCGTGATATCCGTCCTACTCTTACCAAACTGGATCCCCAGTCTCTTAAATGTATCTTTCTGGGGTATTCAAGGGTCCAAAAGGGTTATAGATGTTATTCTCCCACTCTTCGGCATTATCTTATGTCTACAGATGTTACCTTTCATGAGTCAACTCCATTCTATCCTGGTTCCATTCCATCTTCCTACTCTGCTCCAAGTGCCGATCTTGATGATATCTTGGTCTATGAGGTTCAGTTGCCACCAGTACCGGTGTCTGTCCCAGCACCTACCAAACCCCCTATACATCATGTTTATCAGAAGCGTCCTCGGGAAAGTAATGACATCGTTCATATTCCAGCCTCACCAGCAATACCTGCTTCGGAGTCTGATCCGGATTCTGCTACTTCACCTCCTCCTACTGCACTAGACCCAGAAACAACACATGATACTCTTGGTCCTTCCGATGCTCGTTTCTCAGAAGATCTTGATCTTTCTGACAATCTGCTCATCACCTTACGTAAAGGTAAACGTACTTGTGCCTATCCTATTTCATCGTTTGTTTCCTATAACCACCTGTCTCCTCCCTCTTGTTCCTTTATAGCATCCTTAGATTCTATTAGTATTCCCACTAATCTCCACCAAGCCTTAGCCCATACTGGTTGGTGTGCTGCGATGAAAGAAGAAATGATGGCCCTTACTCAGGCTGGCACCTGGACTCTTGTTGATTTACCTCCTGGCAAGAAGGCTATTGGGTGTAAGTGGGTTTTCACTGTTAAAACAAACGCAGATGGAACTTTGGAACGTTTGAAAGCTCGATTGGTTGCCAAAGGTTATGCTCAGACGTATGGTGTTGACTATTTCGATACATTCTCCCCTGTTGCCAAGTTATCTTCTGTTCATCTCTTTATCTCTCTTGCCGCAACTTATAATTGGGATCTTCATCAGCTCGATGTTAAGAATGCTTTCTTACATGGTGAGCTTCTTGAAGAAGTTTATATGGAGCAACCACCTGATTTTGTTGCTCAGGGGGAGTGTGGGAAGGTATGTCATCTTCAGAAATCTTTATATGGTTTAAAACAAAGCCCTCGTGCTTGGTTTAACAGATTTAGTTCTGTGGTCAAGAAGTTTGGTTTGAATCAAAGTGTGATCATTCTGTGTTTCATCAGAGGACAGATGCTGGTATGATTCTCTTAGTGGTATATGTCGATGACATTGTTATTACTGGTAACAATACTTTAGGAATCTCATCACTCAAGGCTTTTCTTACATCTCATTTCCAAACGAAGGATTTGGGTCTGTTAAGGTACTTTCTTGGGATCGAAGTTATGAGAAGCAAGAAAGGCATCCTCTTGACACAGAGGAAATATGTTCTTGATCTATTAAAAGAAACAGGAAAACATGGAGCAGCACCAAGTAGTTTTCCCATGATTCCTAATCCTTTTCTGGATATTGATGATAGCATACCATATGACGAGCTCCCTGAGAATGTGAGAAAAAGGGTTGATCCAGAGAAAATCAAGCCATTTGCATATCCTGAGAGATATCGTAGACTAATTGGGAAATTGAACTATCTCACGGTGACTCGCCCTGATGTGACTTTTCCAGTTAGTGTGCTTAGTCAATTTATGACTAAGTCGACTATTGCATAATGGGAAGCTTTAGAGCATGTTTTACATTATTTGAAGGGCTCACCTGGTCGTGGTATACTTTACACAAATCATGGGCACACCGAGATTGAATGTTTTTGTGACGCGGATTTTGCTGGGTCAAAATCTACCAGAAGATCCACCACAGGATACTGTGTGTTTGTAGGTGGAAACTTGGTATCTTGGAAGAGCAAGAAGCAGGATGTGGTATCTAAATCAAGTGCGGAAGCCGAGTATAGAGCCATGGGTCAGTCAGTACAGGAAATTGTGTGGATTCATCAGTTAATGAAGGAAGTCAGTCTTGTTACTTCATTGCCAGCAAAATTGTGGTGTGATAATAAAGCTGCTCTACACAGCTTCTAATTCTGTGTTTCATGAACGTACAAAACACATTGAGATTGATTGTCATTTTGTACGTGATAAAATCAAGGAAAATTTCATTTCTACAGGGCATGTGCCATCTAGTGACCAATTGGGAGATCTTCTAACTAAGGCCTTAAATGGGATTCGTGTTGATTATCTTTGTAACAAGTTGGGCTTGATTAACATCTATGCTCCAACTTGATGGGGAGTGTTGTGAACGTAGAATAGATTGGTGGCATGATATTGTTGAAGGAGCTCTTCTTAGCATGAGTTGGTTGACTTCTCATTCAACTACTCTCCGTGAATGGCTCAGTGTTTGTCTCTATTTTTCTCCTATAAATACATTGTAAATCCTCTGAAGTAATATAGATTAATGAATACCTTGTATAGTTTCTGATATATCGATCTACAGAGATTAATCCAAGAGCTGAAATTGCAAGATGATTTGAGATTTGAGGAAGAGGGAAAAGATGGAATTTAATGGATCGCATTTGCATGTGCAGAATTTATTTTCTTTTCTTTTATTTTTGTTGGGACACAAATTGCCAAGTTGGCCACTAATTCCTTCTCCATTTAGTGGGCTAATACGTGTTATATTTGGGCTAGCTTAAGTCTAACTTTTGGGACACACATTAGTCACATCTGCACATTATTAGCTTAGGTTTGAGATTTATTGCTGTTGTAACCTGGATTTTGTGAACATTGATTTATGTTTCATTTGAAGAGAACAGTTCATCTGTGATAAGTGTGTGATTGTGCGGCTGATTGGCACATTTGGATTTGCTATTCTCTAATTCCAAAATTAATTCGGGTACATTTACTTGTTAGACATGATTGTGCATTGCAGATGTGATTAAACTGTGGTATCTTGCTTGGTGAATGCTTGCTGTCCAATTTTGCTATTCTTGTCTCAATTGAAATCAAGTGGTGCTTAAAGGTGTTTTGATGGCTGAAACAAATTCTTTGGTAGTAGGATAGTTTTAGGTTGTTATTGCACTTGAGTCTAAGTGATACCTTAGGTGTTTAAATTCTGACTTGATGATAAACAACTCTAACACTAAGAAAGCAAGGAAGGCACCAACCATCATCTCGAGGGGTTGCTCACTTATATCAATCACTACCATACTTAATTCATTCATTTAATCACTGAAAACCCATAAACAAGAAGCTTAGCTTTCCTTAGTGAACTTGTTAGTTTTAAGTAAATCTACATTCAATTGGGTAATTAAACTCCTTTGTTCAGATTTGATTAGGAGTGATCATGATTAGGTTCCCTAAAGTGATACAACCAAAGTTTGCCCCTATACTGCATAGTGGTAGCTTAGTTTAATGGGTGCATTATCAATATGATTCTTCTACTGTAATGGCCCTGAAAACGATACAGGAAAATTATTTAAAATATCATGAAATTACCATAACGCCCTTTTGTTTTTTCTTTGTTTTTTTTTTTTGGAAGAACTTTCTTATCAGATTTTTCCCTTATTTCCTGTCAACTTCAAATGAAGAGAAGGATGAAGAAGTTTAACGAAGCTTAGAGAAATTGGTGGCATCCAAAATCCTTAGTGGTCTTCGGCTCTTCGCTGCTTCGTTGTCTCCTCTGTCTCTCTTAAATCCATTGCTGGTGTGTGGAGAGTTTCATATCAGTGTTCTTCTTCAAGCTCTGTCATTCTCTTCATTTTCCCTGCCATCGTCGCCGTGTGGCTGTGTTTTCCTCCTTCTTCTGCTTTGTTTAGCACTGCTGCAACGAAATCCCTCTTTCCCCTTCCTAGTCCATTCTTCAAGTGCGTTGTGGTGTAGTCTAGGGTGAGTGGCGATTTCCTTTTCCTCATTCTCTAAGACGTCCATGTATGTATATAGAATCTTCAATCCCTTGTATTTTTTGGTACAGTTTCTTCCTTCTTCATTTTCGTTGCCACGTTTGTCTTTGTATTGCCCATTGGTGTGAGTTATGTTTGAAATTTTTCTCTTCTCTGAATATAAGTGGCTGCCGTGTGAGTATGTATCAAGTTTCAATTGGTTTTTGTTGGTGTTTTGTTATAACATGATAAAAGCATGCTTAAGTTCTGGTTTCTTGAAATTAAATTTTTGTTTTGTTAAAATGAAAAAAAGCCAACAGAGTTGGGAGGCATAGCAAATTTATACACACACATGTATGCCTATTGGTATTTGGAAAATTTGGGTACAGATTTGAAGAATGAGACGTTGATAACATTGTTAATTCTTACTGCACATAAGGTGTTTGTTACAATGTGTAGGAGGAAAATTTGATTGGAATGTTGTTGAAATTGCCATTTAGTTAAGGCTTGTGTTGTAAGGAAAAAAAAAAAGGACTTGACTGTTTGTTTTATTTTGATTATAAATTGGATTTGGGCTTGTGTTACAATGTGTATTCTGGATTGGTAGTTATGAATTGGGGTGTTTGTTGTATGGACTGATCTTGAGTGCCATCAAGGTATTTTGGATTTATTATGGTTTATGAATTGGGGTTTGTTGTATGGACTGATCTTGAGTGCCCTCAAGGTATTTTGGATTTATTACGACACGGTGGTAAGGATTGAGCTATTGAATGGAATCTTGAGGCACGTCCAAGAAAGGAAAAGGGAATGGAATCTTGAGTTTCAAGTATAATTAATCTAGGTGTGTTTTAGCTCCTCTTTGCCCTACAGTTGAATCATTGTACTTGTTTACAATGAAGCATTATTTTGTAGCCAAAAAAAGAAAAAAGAAAAAAGAAAAAAAGAAAGGGATTCAAATCAGTTGTGTTTATGCTTTCCATGCTACTGTTAATTGAGAATTTTTAATTTTAGTTATTTGATTTATTAGATATACTTCGATAGGATTTTTCCATTAGGTGGATTTAAAGAACAGATAACAGAAAAATGAGAGTAAAAATCCTCTTTTAGCGATTTAAGATCTGCAATGCAACTGTAGAATTATCACTATATCTAAATCTTTTCAGGCCCTTTTCCCGCTCAGCCGAGGTGAGGCACTCACCTATCGGGTCAGTGAGTTTACTGTTTGCTGACTAACATATCATCCACCCTGGGGTATGTGCTCTCTTCTGATGCTTAACGCAGTTTACATCATTATATATATGTTTCAATCAGTGGTTAAGGCTGCATTTTCAAATTTTCAGTCATGTCATCAATGGAAGAAGGTTCCGACTCTTCACCTAAGCAGAAGTTATCCTGCACCAAGTGCTTTGATACTCTCTGGTTTTGCTACTGTAATGCCCAATCAAAAGAACATAAAATATTTATTCCTGTTCATGTTATGATTCTATGTCTAATAAAGCTTTAAATATTATATCTGCAGCCCCAGTCCATCAAATGCAACAATATTACAGACTTGGTGTGCTTGATAACTGTCATGAGAAATGGAGTGCTCTTGCTGACTGCTTGATGCTCAAGACCAAACGTGCTTCCGATGTCCAAGTTAGTTTTTGTTTTTTTCTTTTCCCGAGTCTTGTTTAGTAGTTGATGTGTTTGCCATTATACAGACTCTTGTTGATAAGTGTCCAAGTCAACATAATCCTCCACTAGCAACTTATCAGATGTTAAAAAGGAGGAAAGAAGATGAGAGTGAGTCTGTTATGCAGTTTTTTAGGAAGGCTGAATATTTGAATTTTGAATGAGGCTTTGTTTTGGTTGCTAGTCATTAAATTATTTACTTCAATGCTAGTCAGCTGGATAAGTGTGCCTTATGATTGTGGAAGAGTCCATCAATGTTCCATTCAGTTTATAATTAAAAGACTAACAAATCAAAATAAAACTCATTCAAATCTTCAGCTTTCCTAAAAACTGCATAACAGGCTTAATCTCATCTTCTTCTCTTTTTTGGCCTCTGAAAGTTACTAGTAGGGGATTAAGTTGACTTGGACTCTTACCATTGGTAAACTTGAGAAGAAAATGACCTTGTAAGAACTTAAACATAGTTCTGTTGTGGTTAAATGGTGATGTTCCCTTTAGAACTACGAAATGTAGCAGACCTTGGAATCAATATGCTTTAAACATAGCGTAATTGGTTAAACTTGATCTTTACTTACCCTGCTTATAACCTGGACCCTCTACACATCTGGGATATGTACTCATCCATTTGGACTGTTTAGACTTGATGTGGGTGATTTATATTTTTCTTTCTTCCCCCCTATTTTTGATTTCTTTTATTTCCTTGAAGAGAGAAGAATGTAAAATGAATTACTTTTCAATTTCAATTTACAATAACCACCCTACAAAATTATTTGATTTTCTTTTTTTTCAAGTGAGGCTGATCTAATAAGAATTCAATGGTCTAGAAAAGATGTACACTTCCACCAAGTACAGAGGATCTGCACGATCTGCACTGCTTATAACTACATGTTGAAACTTAAATGAACTTCTTGTTAAACGCTTTCATGAACCTCCCCCTTTCACTTTGCAGTCTAGTAGGTTCGATAAACCATACTGACTTGGAGTAGATTTACTTATTTTTAACTAGTCTGTTCCCCTTCTCTGTTTATTCGTACACATACTTATTCTCCAACTTGATCAAGGGCCAGTTTGTTTTAAATTTAAAAAAAAAAAAGTGATTTTAGTTCAGTTTAACACTTGAGTTGGGAGAACATCAACGTAATTAATCATGAAGTTCTTGTTGGAAAAAATCTATTTTAAGCATTTTTAGATAAGCTAGTCCAAATAGCTTATCAAAATAAGCTTTTTTCCAATGCATTCCTCATGTGTTTAGCTTAAATTGTCCCGACAACCCCCTCATGCTCTCAACAACTTTCTCATGTTTAGCCTAACTAAAATCACGTTTTTAGTTCCTTTGTCCAGCATATTATAACATGGCATAGGATATGTGTATAATTGCTCTTGGGTGCTTTGTCCAGTGTATTGTAGAGTATGGTCTAATGGCCTGAAAACAGGAGATGGAGCTAAATAGCATTTTATGTGAAATCTCACATGACACTGTAATGGTAGAGCGCTAGAAATAGAATGTGTAAATCTCACATTAGCGGTGGATCTTACCTGAATGTTGGATTTTTAGGGCTTGTTTGGTATGTTTAAAAAATAAAACAGAGAGAAAAATAAGAATAAAATAAATGTATTTATGGACGGCATAGTTAGTTAAACAGACAGTCTTTAACCCTATGAAAAGATGTAGAGGGAGGCCAAGTAAAATCCATACGGAAGTTAGGGGAGAATTAATGTATCTGAAAAGTTAACTGATGATAGATTTTACTGGTGTCATGTGATCTATGTTGTTGATTGATTTTAGTGGGAGAAGGTTTGTATATATATAGATGGAAAATGTCACACATGCCCTTAAATAAAAATATGACAAAAAATTACTTCCTTTGGTCCTTAATATAAAACCTATTCATCTAATATGATTTGATTAAGGAAGTTAGTTAAGTTAATTAACCTAACATGTTATTTTATAGAACAACCCTAATTATCTTCCTTAAATCCCTTCATCTTTCTCTTACTTGATTATTGTTGAGGAAGCGTCAATAGGGGCCAATTATGAAAAGATTGACAAATATAAAAATGGGTCTTTCATACAGGATCAAGATTAACTCCTCCAATTAAGTCCTACAATGAGGACTGGAGGGAGTATAATTATTAGTAAATAATGGTAATAGGAGCAGAATAGACATTGAATATCTTATTTTTTGTGAATTCTTGCTGTCAAGTCGAACTCATGATGTGAAAGATGATCAGAGGATGCTCTCACCAACAAGTCACAAGCTCAATTGACATGGACTATTGCATCTCTGGTTTTTTACCTCAATGCATTGGAAAGGTATACCCTTTTCTTGGGGGCAACTAAACAGGGACTTCTGCTCGAGATACCGTCATAGTGTCATGTGATTATGTGAACCCCATGCATATGAGAGTGTCTTGTTCACATTACTTCATGTGGGTGTCTTCCTCATATATTCAAATAACAATTTGTTTTACTGTTTATAATTAGAATATTGGGAACAGTCTTTCCAACTCTGTTAATTTAATATGACGTGGAGATCAAGTGCAGGCATGTGCCATTAAAGATGAGAAGTCTAATTTCTGGTTCTGCTTTTCTTTTCCCTTGTCATTTTTGCCCTCCTGGGTGATTTAAAAAAAATATAATAATACTTTAAATTAACTAGGCCTCTTTTTTATGTTATTATTTTCTTATATTAATAATTGATAATAATTTCCTCCATTTGCAATATATCCTGTATCAGACTTGTGTGGTTGAATCAACCTGTTATATCAATTTATCTTGTATTTGAAACCTGTGTGCAGGAAATTCTGGAAGCTCGTGAGAAGGAAAAGTCACACATCTGGCATTTTCGGTCAACAAAAGCATCTTCGGATAACTGGAGAAAACTTTATGGTCATTTAGACGAAGTTGATGCTGAAGAGTGATGGCACTTTGCTGAAGAGCAATTCACAAGCTGTAATAATTGGTTATACTATGACAATTAATTATCTGATCATTTTTTTCCGGAAAAATCTACATGCATTGATAAATTTTTTTTGTCGTGTTCTCTCATCAACACATTATGAATGTGTGATTTTTGAATAATATTATGATTAATCTAGTTTCTTCTCCACATAATGATATGATTTCTGTAACATAGCATTATATGATTATTTTTTTTCAAAAGAATTTTATTTTACATGGTATAGTCATGCAGAGTTTGACAGTTTCGTAAAATGGAAAAAATTAGACTTGACAAGCGTTGGTATTGACAAGCGTAGTGTTGCATTGGGCTTAAGCGTGTTGCAAATATTACAAACTAAAATAACGAAACCGGCATGAGTGTGAAAACCTAGAAGATGAAGAGGAAACTATCAGAATTGTAGAAATATTAAAGTCATTAAGGAAAACAAAATATCTTAATGAAGGATATTAGCTGATTCTTTGAAAGCTCCAGCAAGATGTAGAAAAAGCCTTTTTAAGTAGAAAACTTCCCAAGTATCGTTCCTTGATCGTAAAAAGAAAGTAGAATTTTTAATCCAATATAAACAAGCTCAAAAACAGATGAGACTACAATGAGGCTTTTGTGAAGAATCCTTTCTCCAAGCAATATTTTGAAGAGATTGACCTTGGAATAAATTGTCCTTCTGAATTTGTACTTTTGCAATATGATAGTCCGCCCTTCTTTGTTTAAGTTAAAATCCAAGGCAACAAAAAAATTTGCTGTCAAAACATTTGAATGAATTCCTAGTGTACAGTTGGCAAAAAAAAAAAAAAAGAATTCCTAGTGTACAAGGTTGGATTGTTGGAAGGCTAAGCAGACAGTGAGTGTTGCACTTCCTTGATGGTTGACTGTGGTGATGAGATACTACCATGGTGAAATGGGTGTTCTGACATACCAAATGACCAAAGGTCACAAAATATTTTTATTTTTGGGGGACAAAAGTTTTGACGCTTGTAAGGTTTAGTTTTTATTATATTTTTTATTTTTTTATTATTGAAATTTTAAAAACACTTTATTAAATCTTATTAATGTGAATAATCATATATTATTTTAACACATTAAATACATATAATTTGTTATTATTGAACGAATCAAGAATATTGTTAATAAATTAATATTTTTTACTTCATTGATAAATTGATAAAATTTTGATTAAAAATATAATGATATTCGCCCACAAAACGCAATTGTCCAGATGAAAAATTAAATAAAACACATGGAGTTGTCACCCAAATTTTAAGGGAAAAATTTTGAAATACTAGTTTGGGAGAATCCTAATAAAATCCAGTTGAAACACCTTAATAATCTAGATTAAGTCCTACATTTTTAACAAATCCTTAATCAGGTTAAGAGGTCTTATTAAAAGATTTCTAAATCTTATTAAAAGACTATAATACCCCTTTAATTAAAATGATGACTAAAATATTTACAATGCCGCCTCATCTATATTTTTAATTAATCGAAGTATAATAAATCATCTGATTTTAATCTTAGCTGGTGCCCTCTGCCTTTTCGCTTTTGGAAAAAATAGAAAAATATACCCCACAATCGAAAATTTTTGAGAGAATTACATTGTAGTCCAATGGAAGGGAAAATATGAAGAAATGGTCCCGGGAAATCATGGAATTACTGTCAAGTCCCATTGGACCATTTTGTAATAAATTGGAAATTGATAAAGTCCAAAATACCCCTATCAGATAAATAGAGAGAGGGATGGAAAAATGAAGGAAAGCTCATAAACGAACAGATATGGAAATAACGCAAGAAAGAGAATGAAGATCATCAATCAAGATTAAAGAGTAAGGTATGAAATTGATGCAAACACCTCTCTTGTCTTCATTATTCCATGTGATTTATGTTTTCTGTTGAGTGGGTAAATAGATTTTTAGGCTTTCTCATTTCATCTTTGTTTTGGCTTGAAAAATGAGAAAAGCTGTCTTTTTTTTTTTTGTATGGGTATTGTCCTCCATATACTTGTAAATTATAAAGGCAGACCTAGGTAAATGTAATGAATATGCTTTGGCTTTGGGTTCAATGTGCTTGGGTATGGTTCAGTATGCTCTGTTTTCGCCGTAAGTATGCTCTGTTTTCTGGTTCATTTGTGCTGTATTTCTACAATAGAAGGTTTAAGAAATGAAGATGGGGTGAAAAGTTTGCTGCTATATAACCTGATGTGCGAAGGAAAAAATGTATTGTTAATAAGAGCAGTGACAATTGTCAATGGAGGCTATTGAACTTGTTAATGACAACTATTTGTCATATTTAAATGTTTTACTTGTGGTGTAATGATGTTTGGCAAGGGTTTGAAAAGTTTGCTATGTTTTTTGGTATTTTGTGCTATTTTTAGTCATTAGAAGTGGGATTTAATAAACATGATGTGAAAGTTGTGTGGTTGGAAGTCCTGATTATATAGTTAGAATGTGTTGTTAATAGAGCCAGCAACACTTGTTAATAAGGTTGTTGAAATTGTTAATGACAACTGTATTGTGCAGGTTGACAGCAGTAATGGCTAGCACATTTGGCAAGAATCTACTATGTTTCCTTCATATAGGGGGAATGTTTGAAGTAAGTGGAGACAAAGATATAATATATGTTGGGAGAACGGTCAGATCTGGAAATCCGATTGTAAATCTGATTAGATAGAAATCCAGACCACTTGATTTTTGGCCACGGTCTGTGAATTTGATGTTAGTTCCTTGTACATGCATTTTCAGATGTAAATGTGTTAGATCTCACATGTTTTGATGATAACAAAGATTGGTATGAAAAAGATTTGATAAACAAATACGTTTGAACAAAGTAATAACAGGGCAAATCATCACTTGAAGTAAGCACTGGAGTAATGAAGAAAGGCTAAGAGAAAAAGCTGAGAAACTTCATCACTGGCAAAATTTGTAAAGGGTTACTTGAGTAAGTACTCGAGTAATGGGACAGAAACTTGAAGTAACTAGAGTCAACCTTCAAGTAACTTGCCAATGATACTCGAGTAAGTACTCGAGTAATAAGGTATAAGACATCCAGTTGCTCTCGGCCTGCCAACGTTACTCGAGTGAGTACTCGAGTAACCAGGTAAAAGACTTCCAGTTGCTCTCGGCCTGCCAACGTTACTCGAGTGAATACTCGAGTAACCAAGTAAAAGACTTCCAGTTGCTCTCGGCCTGCCAATGATACTCGAGTATGTACTCGAGTCCCCTACTTCAAGAAATATGTTGCTCTCGACATTTTCAATCCTGCCAATGTTACTCGAGGAGCTACTCGAGTAACTCCCTATGATAAGCAAAACCTGAAGGTAATACTCGAATAACATGAAATGCTTTTATCACACTTCACTCGAGGCACTTCGCAAGTATGCAGAGTTATTTAGAAGAGAACTTCTAGTCACTACCCGAGTATGCAGAGTTATTTAGAAGAGAACTTCAAGTCACTACCCGAGTAAGCTATGCATAAAATTTATGTTTACTCGAGTAAGTACTCGAGTAACAAGGTAATCAAACTTGAAGTGCTCTCGGCCCTGAAATCCTGCCAACATTATCGGATTGAAGCATCGAGTAACCTAAAGTTTATTTGATAGTTTACTCGAGTTGCTACTAGAGTAACCTATAAAGAAAAGTGTACCATACCCGAGTAAGTACCCGAGTAAACAGGTATTTCCAAGGTTTGTAATTTTGTTTACTACATGCATTACTCGAGTAATGTAATGTTCATTTATTAACTTGCAGTTTATCAATACTCTCACAATGATACTCGAGTAAGTACTCGAGTAAACTTACTGGATACTCGAGTACTACTCGAGTATGCAAGTCCAGAAATTCAGAAAACATTCCAACGTTCATTGATTTGTTTCCTATGTGATTAACCCTTCATTGTATTAGTATTCTTAGCTTATCCGCAGATAAACAATGAAGAGATCTTACTAAATAAGGAAAGTCAAATGCAACGTTCAAATGCCACCTACCGCCACCTACCGCAAACGAATATTTTTCAAATACTGGAAAAGTCAACAGTGGATGCGCACACTCTAACGGGAATGAAGAAAAATGTTCCAACAATCATTACCAACACATCTATATATATAGGAACATCCAAACAGAGAAAAAAAAAAAGAACACACACACGAACGCATTATCAACTTCAATACTCTGTTTTACATATACTTGTAATTCTGTACTTCAGTGATTCTTATTCACTCTGTGAGAGAGATATTTCATTCAAACTCAATATTTGTTATTGAGGTAACTTAAGGTTGTGGAACCTTGAGTTGGGATTGGATTACAACTTGTAAGGGGGAGCGAGTGTCCAGGCGAAGGAACTTGCTTGTACTGAGGTGCCAAGAACCCATTGAATGTTGGAAATTAGGGGTGTTCGTGATCGGGATCGGGATTGGGAAATGCCATTCCCGATCCCGATCTCGAGAAGGGTTCGGGAATGATTTTCATTCCCGATCCCAATCCCGATCCCTAAAATTTCCCGTCCCGACGGGACGGGAAATGTTCGGGATCTGGATCGGGAATTTCCCAATCCCGAATTTCTTTTATTTTTTTTTTAAAAAATTCCTATATTAATTTTTTTATTTTATTTTCTTTAGTCTAGTATAAATATATAATTTATCTAATATCATATTGTACCAAATTAGTCCAATACAAATATATCATTAGTCCAATATATACTTAACGTTGTTGATTTATCTACAAAAAGCACAAAGATAAGAATAAAAAAATTATAATTATTTAATAAATAGTAAATAAAATTAACTAAAAGAATAGATATTACCTTGAGGGTGTTAGGAATTTTCACATTTTATTTTGCATTTGGTCTTGCTTTCTTAAATATTTTAAAAAAATTATACATAATATATATATAGATATATATATATATATATTTTTTCGGGATCGGGAAAAAGTCGGGATCGGGAAGTCCCATTCCCGATCCCGAAAAAAAATTTCCCGATCCCGAACTTTTCCCGTCCTGAAATTTTCGGGACGGGATTTGCTCGGGATCGGGACGGGAAGACCGGGACGGGAAATACTTGCACACCCCTATTGGAAATTATAGTGAAACTCTTAGAGAAGTTTTGAGGACTGGACGTAGGTCAAAGTGGTTGTGGCCGAACCAGTATAACTCCCGGTGTACACTTCGATGATATTTCTCCTTACTCTTTACTGCTTTATATTTACCGTCAAGGTTTATATTTGCAACGAAATTTTTAGTATCACCCAATTCACCCCTCCTCTTGGGTGAAACGCTTGCTCTAACAAAATGAAGGTTGCATTTAATATGGGTTTGTATCCCACTTTCATTTATGAAAATTTGTAATCTAATGTAAATTCTTTTATTAATGTATGAACTTGGAGTTATCAGTGAAGGCCCCTGGAGTTGTCAATATACACTTATGAAGTTGTTAATATATATATATATATATATATATGCAATTATAATCACATTGGAAAATTATAGTTTATGTGCATATATTTATAGATTACCTATATTATTGATATTCAATATTAATTAGGTGGTCATATTATATGACTTTTCATTGGTGCCTTCTTGACTTGTCAATGGAAGGGTTGAAGAGTTGTCAATGGAAGCCCAAAGACTTGTCAGTAGATGCTCATTGACTTGTTAACGGAGGCCCCCAGAGTTGTCAATGGAGGCTCCATGACTTGTCAATGCATGCCCATTGACTTGTCAATAGAAACCCATAGAGTTGTCAGTGGAGGCCATATGACTTGTTAACGGAGGCTTATTGAGTTGTCAATGGATGCCCATTAAGTTATCAGCAGAGGTCATATGACTAGTTATCGGAGGCTCAATGGAGGCCATATGCACTTAATCATTACAAAAAATAAACCATATTTACAATGAGTGTGCACATGGTCATTACAATATCCTAATATGTTGTCTATACAATCATATTTACAATGAGTGATTCCCCATCCCCTTCTGTTTCTCCGTCTTCTTTTCCTTCTATTTCTCCTTCTCCTTCTTGTGGATGAAAAATTCTTCAGTGAATAAAGTGTACCCAGAAAAGCTTGGTGCCCTTGGTCGTGATGGGTTTTTTCTTCCTTGTTTGTCTTTCACAAATTTTCCCTTGTCCATCTTACTTCCCTAGAAAAAAGAATTTTCACCACTTTAGCATTGCATCTCAATCCAAGTAAGCCAGACATTCTTAACGTGTAGCAGAAAACGACCTCAGTAAATGAGAACCACTACCTCATTCATTCACAATAACATTGACAATATGCAACAAAATGTGCATGAGGCCAAAACATGTGCAAGTTCGGAGAAAAATCATGCATTAGAGTTTAAGCACATTCTGTCTTTGATATTGACATGCAGAAATGTAAATGGTCAAAATACCAATTGTTTTTTGTTTCAAAAGAGTTATTATAAATTAAAGTACATAAGAAGAGGTATTAGTAAATGAAGGAAAAAATTATTGCAATTAAGCAGAGGCAAAAGCTATGCAGGCCAAGCATATTGTAATATTGTTTACAAATTTAAACTACAATGAACATTTACAAAGTTAAACTATATATTACTACTACTAGCCTATGAACCATCAAAGCATTCCAATATGCACCAAAATTATCTCTTCCCTGAAGATAAGTCCAATGAAAATTTTCTATGTAAATTATTTAAGTGCAAGACCAAATCGACCTACTAATGTTACCCCTTCTTTAGAGAGTTTCTCCAAGACTTCACGGTCAATTAGTTTTACAAAATGATAAATTTACATATGAAATATTTTGTCCAGGCTCAAGTTTCATATTTATTTCATTAGTTTAGTAATTAACTTTTGCTATTTTTGAAATTGCATCATCAAATCATAAGTATCATAATTCTTAAAACATTGATCCCTTCTAACTCTAATAATTCCATAACCTAGCATGGATAAATCTCATACAACCATTCCATGAGCACTCACGCACACATATACATACATGTATGTGTATGTATAAAGTAACAACTGTAGTGACAATACCAATTTTGGAGAAAAATTCTATCCCTTCCATCCCCATTGACTCTACACAAACTCACATGACTGCCATGAAACCTCTCCATTTCACTTGGCTACAATCTGAAGACTATGGCAGATATATCACCATACACCAGCTACAGAAGGAACATAATATTAACACAAAATATAATTTCATTACACTACAAGTAAAACATTTAAATATGACAAATAGTTGTCATTAACAAGTTCAGCAGCTTCCATTGACAATTGTCATTGCTCCTATTAACAATACTTTTTTTTCTTCGCATATCAAGTTATGTAGCCACAAACCTTTCACCCTCATCTTTATTCCTTAGCCCTTCTATTGCAAAAACACAGCATAAACGAACCAAAAAACAGAGCATACTAACAGCAAAAACAGAGCATGTTAAACCATACCCAAACACATTGAACTCAAAGCCAAAGCATATCCATTGCATTTACTTAGGTATGCCTTTATAGTTTACAAGCATATGGAGGACAATACCTACACAAAATAAATGACAGTTTTTCTCATTTTTCAGGCCAAAATGAAAACAAACCAAGAAAACCTAAAAATTTATTTACACACTCAACAGAAAACATGAATCAAATGGAATAATGAAGACAAGGTAGATGTTGACATCAATTCCATACCTTACTCTTCAATCTTGACTGATGATCTTCATTCTTCTTCTTGCGCCATTTCCAGATCTGTTCGTTTATGAGCTTTCCTTCATTTTTCCATCCCTTTCTCTACTTATCTGATAAGGGTACTTTGGACTTTAGCCATTTCCAATTTATTACAAAATGGTTCCATAGAACTTGACAGTAATTTCACGATTTTCCGGAACCATTTCTTCGTATTTTCCCTCCATGGGACTACAGTGTAATTCTACCTAAATTTTTTTGTCTCCCCCGGTCATCCCTAACCTTAGTTTGTTTCCTCCATGGCAGCCTCCTTCTCCTCCATCAAGCTTCCTCACCAAATCTAAACCTCGTCTCTTCCATGGTCATTGCCGTTCTGCTTCTTCTCCTTCATCAAACTTCGCTGCAACACATAACACCTTCGAATTCAAGCCTCATCTCCACTGTAGCTGTCACCTTTTGAGCTCGTCTCCTCATCTCCTTTGCTGCAACACGCTATTGTTGTTCGAGTTGGGATTTTGTGGTTTACGATTTTCAAATCTGAAATAGATTTGGTTGCTGCTTCATGGACGAAGAGAATGGTGGAAGACATGATGGAAGGTGGAGAGGAAGAGGCTAACATGATGGTGGGGCAGTGTGGGCGGCATCCATTGAGGAGATGATGGCTATGGAGGATGCCGACCATGGAGAAGACGATGCCAACGGATTGCCGAATGCCGATAAGTGTTTTTATTTTTCTCAAAAAAAATATGGGAAAATCACTCTTAGGTCCCAAACAAGCAACATATTATCATAAAGGTCCATATTTATAACTCTTTTGACATTGTTAATGAACCGCTTTTTTATTATGTGTAGTTAATGAACTCTTTAATATATAGTTTGATAAATCACACATGTCAAATTTTTTACTTTCGATTACCGTAGGTTGATTTTCTTCTTGTAAAAATTCAATTCAAAAATAAATATTTTATTCTTAATATTAAACTAAAAATCATTTAACTGATATTGGGGTTAAACCTTCCTTTTTTTTCACTTGAATTATTCTTGATAATCCTCCTGAAACACACAAAAAAAAAAATCTTTGATTCAAGCGAGTGATATTTTATTTTATTATAGGTTAATGTTTATATATGCGTATATATATACTTATTGAAAAAAATAATTTATAATGCAATGAAACTCTTTTAATAGGAGAGAAGAAGGTGGAGAGGGCAATAAAATCATTTAATTCATATTTTGAATTCCTAAATCAGGTCGATAACTTAATTATGAATTTATTAAATTTAACAACCTGATTTAAAATTTTTCTATTTTAAGCAGTTTTATATAGGATTTTCCCTATATTCTTTTACTAAGATTCAGAAATCCTTAATAAGGTCTTTTGGCCTAATTAAAGATTTATTCAAAGTATAAGCCTGAATATTGATTTACATATTTCAATTATATTTTATTAGAATTCTCCCAGCTTTCAAGAAAAGGGTGGTAGTCTTGAAATTGAAAAAACATAAAAAGCTAGGAAGTTGGAATGAGCATGAAATCCGTTCTTAACATACGGTTACCTAAATCTCATTGAGCAAAATATATATCTTAAATGTGTTTTAATTGTCCTTTCATCAATTGCATGCAAAAACATAGAAATGAGGAAAAATAAGAAAACAATGAAAATAAATAAAAGGAAATTATTTTAGAAAATTTACTATTTATAATTTATATTTACTCTATCATGGGGATCAAAATCCAAGAATGTAAATATTTTGTTTAAAACAATAATTCATTTATATTTTTGGAAACCTTTAAATACAGTTATTTATCCCTTAAGCCTGTCATCAGTTTGGCTTTTATCTTTCAAGTTTTGAGCAGTGGTAGGTTTTAGTTCTTTTAAAACATTGGTCTTTATAATTAAATAGAAAACTGAAACATTTTATCCTTTGAGTGACCACACATGGTTTAAAATTTGAGAAATTAAAATTAAAATGAGAGTAACTTTTAAGGGACCAAAGATTATAATAACTTTACATTTTGTGGCATTATTTTTTGGCATCACTACGTGGCCTTTTTGACCCATGCGGTATCAAATTAATAAATTTTGAATAAAAAAACTATTTATACACTAGGGGGAAAAAATACATTCGAAGATGAAAGATCTCACCACGTGGCCCTTGCTGCTAGAAAATTCTTAAGAGGAAAATAAAATACTTTTTTTTTTTAATGGTTTGGTAAAAGAATGCAGAGAAAGAAAAGTAAGAACAGCTTGGATTTGTTCGGGCCCATGAAGTTGAAAAGCAGCACATGCTATATTCTATTAAATGAGAAAGGTTACATCCCCGCTAGCCTTTGGACTCGTGGGTTGTTAGTAACACCAGATATCGTTGGATTGATCTAAAAGAAAACATGTTTTTCATGTCAGAATGGTTGTGTTTGTGTTATTTTGTCTGTTTGGTTTGCCAACTTGTTTCAATTTGGGCTCGTTTGGTACGTTAGAATTGATTTTGATGGAAATGGAAATGGATATGGAGATGAATATAAAAATGGAAATAAGATTTTAAAAGTATGTTTGGTATATTATAGAAATGAGACTTAATTTTTACATCAAAAGTCCAAAATGCCCTCCTATTTTTTTTTTAAAAAAAATTCTTCACATATCAACCCTTCTTCATCTTCACCAAAACGGGCCCCACATGGAGATTTGTAAATCTTCATCTTCAGACTTCACGCAAGACTGAGTCGAAAAAGAAATGGACCTGCCCATCCACCCATCTTCATCACCACATCAACCCACCGTCTCCACCTAGAATCTCCAACTCAAGCTTGCATCCGTCGGCCCCCTCCATCTGTACTATGCTGTCGCAAGTGGAGTGAGAAGCTTACCGGCGGAGGGACTTGAAGAAGGAGTTTAGATTTGGTGCCTCCGTCGAAGGGGATGAAGAAGGAGTAGATCTAGTGGCCACCGCCGTCGTTCACTTGGATCGGCGGAGGTATTTTCATTGCCAGCGGCAGGGTGAGACGACATGAGTGTAGTGAGTCCAGGTGGTTGGTCGGTTGAGCATGGTGACTGAGAAGGGAGGGGTCAAGCTTGGTGACGAGAAGGGAGGGAGGGTAATGCGGGAAATGAGAACATGGATTTACAAATCACAGCTTTTTTGGTGGAACTCATTTTGATGGAATTGGGCTAATTGAGTTCCACATGGAAATGGAATTGAAACTCAATTCCATCATACCAAACAAACATCTTCATGGAATTGAGACCCAATTCCATTTCCATCTTCCCCAATTCCATCATACCAAATGTACCCTTTAGGTTTTTTTTGGTTGTGTCTGTAGTTATGGTTGTTTTTTTTTTTTGTCGTTTTGCGGTTAAGGTCTAAGTTTATGTGCCTGTTTGGATTAGTGATGGAGATATAGTTTTTTTTTGTGCAATCTGACTTTTAGAAAAGTTAGGTAGGAAAAAAGTCAAATGGTAGATGTGATTTGTGTTTGGATTAGCGGTGGCAGAGGTGACTTTTTTTCTAACATTAAACCTGTTTGGATTAGTATTTGAAAAACCTATTTAGATGAAAAATAACTGAAAAGGGCATGAATCTTATTGAATACTACACACACACACATATATTATTTATATATATTGTGATAATTGAAGTGAAAAAAATAAAAAAAATTTGATAAAATAAAAAAAATTCAATTATTATTGAAAAAAAGAAAAATACACTAAAGCCACCTTAATTAAAAATGGGTCATGAACTCCAATTCTTTAGTAAAAACTGGCTATAGAACTGGCTAAAACGACATCCTCCCTATTATAGTTATTGCCACATTTTTTTTGTCATGATCTCTCTCAATTTCTACGCGTCTAGTCACCAAAAAGCTACCGAAAGAAGCTTCTCAAAGAAGCTACTTTTTTCTCTGAAGTCCATCCCATCTCAACGCTTTCCCAAACGCATCATTGTAGGTCAACTGGGCTCTTTTTGGCCCTTAACATCTTCCCAAACAGACCCTATGTTGTTATTCCCCCCAACCCCCCCAAACAATGAATGTTATGATCTTTTTATCTTGTTGAAATAAATGGGGAGAATTGCTGATAAATAACTTATTAAAAATTTATTTGTCAAATGGGACTTGAGGGAAGATCTTTTGCATATAAGGGAAGATTATTCGAATACAAGGGAATGTCACATAGATAAGATATATTGAATACATGTGAAGATTTTTTTTTTTTTTTTTAACCAAAAGAGGAAGATTGTTGAATACAAGGGAAGAAATTTTGTACATGGGGAATATTGTTTGCACCCAAATGTCCCATTTAGTAAATAAGTTTTCATTGAGGTATTTATGAACAACTTTCCCAAATAAATGAAGGAAGCTATTTAATCACAATTAGGCAGAACAAATGCAAGACAACACCTGGCCGATTAACCCATATGCCAAATTGAATGCTGATGCACAATTTATGGGGTTGTGTTATCTCATTTTTCTTTTCAAAATCTTATATCCACAATTAGATGATAAAAATATATGGTTCATATATAATATTTTATAAAATTATTATTATAAACATAATTAAATAAATTTAAACCGTTAAAATCTAATACATATAATTCTTAAGTACAACACAGATAAAATAAAACAATTTTTATTTATAAAATATTATAATAGTTGTATAAAAAATATTAAATTTAAATCATCCATCTTTTGTTAATGACGGAGATGAGATAGTAAGGAAAAAAAAGAGAGGATTTGCGTCCCAATTCTTGAGTTAAGAGTCAATATGACAGGATTTGTTTCGTTAGCAAGTTGCTTATCAATTACTCCTTTGGTCTTATTCATCAGATGTACAGAAAGAATTTTTTTGTCTTATTCACAAGCTATATCATTAAATTTTTTATATGAATATATAATTTTACTCTTCATTTATTATTATTTTAACTTTATTCTTATGGGTATAATGTTTATTAAGTAGAAATAAATTCAGAAATTTATTGAATTTTAAGGCATAATTAATGAAGTTTATTGTTTTTCTTTATCCATATGAAATATGATAGAAGTGACTTATAAATAGGATTAGATGAGTATTCCCTTTTAGTTTTGAATATATGAACTAGATGAGAAGTTTGCTTTGGCTTTAAATGTAAAACTTTAAACCATTTTTTTTTCATATATTGATAAATTTTTCCTCAAAATATCTATTGATTGCATATATATATATATATATATATATTAAACAAGCTTTCATAAATAATTAAATGGATATTTTTAAAAAAAAAACTAACACATTTGTTATAAATAACTAACTCAACTAATTTGCTTAATATCCATCACTCTGGTCGTTATTATAAGCTCATTTTAACTGATTCTAACATACCAAAAAATGACAATTAAGTAATTAAATATGCCTCAAATTGATAAAATTTTCCAAATTTACACTTGTTAAACACACTCTCTCTCTCCTGCCATTCACAAATCATTCTTACATCTCTCTTCTCTTTTCTTTTTCCATCAAGAATTAAATAAGAGTAAAATTAGAAAATATTCATAAATAACTCTATAAGTGGACTTGTATTTAAGACAAAAAATTTCTTTCACAATGGACTTATAAGAAAGACCATCATAGTATAAAGGCTAAATTATACAAAACCCCTCTGAATTTTGAGTCAGTTGCATATAACCCCCATGACATTTGAAAGTTTAAATTTAATCCCCCTGACATTTCATTTTTTAACTATTAACCCTTTGCCGTTAAATGACTATTATCTTTTTAATGGAAAATGTCACATCATATTATGAAATGATACGTGACATCTTACATGGCATCCTATATAATATTAAAATACCCGTTTGTAATATTAAAACTCAAATTGTTACTTTTATCATTTTAATAAATTTACTAAGGTTTTTTTTCACTAGCATTTGTCAATTAAATTAGTTTTCTGATATGGCAAAAACCAAAAAATTAGAAGAATAATATTTAAAAAATATAAAAATAAAAATTTCATCATTTATATAATATTTACTTATTTTCTTGGGATAATTAAGCATTGATAGTATTAAAATATCATCATTTGTGTTAAATATATTATTAGGATGATTTATCATTGATAGTTTAACCATTATATTTGTGTCAGAGGAAAGTTTATGCCCGCATTAATTTTTTTATTAGTAATGCATATTTTTCATGAATCAAATGTTTGATTTCTTTAAGTTAGTAGATGTAACAAGGCCGTTAACTCCTTGATTTCTTTAAGGGTGAATGTGCAAATTTAGCAATGAACTACTCCCTCCAGTCTTATTTATAAGCAAATTTTTTTTTTTGATTTTGTAAAACGAATTGGTAGTTAGAAGCAATAAATGTGTCAAAAATGCCATATTTTTTCCATATATGCCCTTATTCATGAAAAAAGTATAGGAGAGAGAATAGATAAAAAGTATGAGAGATAATGAGTATAAGATATGAGAGAGAATGAGTATTTAATAAGGGTAAAATAGAAAAAAAAAAGCTTACATTTTCAGAAAAAAAGTGAAATTTGCTTATAAAAGGGACAATCCTATGAGAGAGAAAGTTGTTTATAATATAACCAGAGGGAGTATTTCCCAATGTGCACCCAACACAATTAATTTTTATTGGGTTCAAAAGCAGACATAATCAATTCTTTAAGGAGTAGATATGGCAACACTGTTAACCCTAGTTAACTTTTGCTATTTTTTGTAATGTGGGTCCCACCAATTTTCTCACACTCTATTATTTTAATATATTTATAGAAATATATGCCCTTTTTAATGGGAAAATATCACTTCAACCCTATGGAGCAATTTTATTTCGTTTAACCCTCAAAAGATTATGCCCTTTATTTTTTTTTCATAATAGCATTTACAAAACAAATAAAGAGATTTTAAAAACTTCAAGAAGTTAAAAAATTTTCGTCATTCCCATATTTGCCTTGCAAAAACTTTTTTTGAATCCTGGATTCTTTTAAATCCTTTTATTTATTTTATGAATTCCCTTATTTGTTTTGTAAATGCTCTTATGAAAAAATAAAGTAAGAGCATTATTTTCTTTTCACTACAAAACTTTAATTTCATTTTGATCTAAGGGATGTAGTAAAATTTTAGAATCTTTTTTTGGGGGGTGGGTGGGTGGGTTGTGTAACACCCCAAATTTTATTCCCTAATATGTTTTGTAAGTATTTGTGGCAATTAATAAAATGGAAGGGTGAATTTTGGAGGATGTGATTATATTGCTAGTGAAATTTCCTGTGAGATAGTGAGTTTAACATGTGATTTTGGATGACTAAATGATGATAAAAAATTATGAAATTTTACAAGATAGAAGTAAACATCCTAAGCTTTAATTTGATAGGTTATATGAATCATTTAAAACTATATACAAAAAGTTATGAATTTTTGAAGTTTGCCCATAAAAACTGTTGATTTTCTAGAACAACTTTTAAAAAGTTAAATTCTGGGAATTTTGTGCTACCAATTGGCAAAAGGCTATATTTTTTGAAACTAGACTCAATAAGGGTTCTATAGCCTTTGAAATCACTCTAATACGATGTCTATAAATTTAGTTATGATTTTTCAAATCTTGGGCAGAAAATCTGCCAAAATTTCCAATTAATCCGAAAATTAAGGGAAAATTATGTCATAAAGTTGGGATATTATATAAAAATAATTTCCTTCTTCTTCCTCCATGAAAACCGACGTCCAAGCTGAAATAAGAGAGAGAGTGAGTTTGTGAATTTGTAGAGAGAAGGAGGAGAAATTTCACCAGGTAAGCTTGATTTCTTCAGTGAATTAGCTCCTAACTTGTGTAATCCTTCTCCTAAACTTCTCTTGTATGTGAATTAAGGTGTTTGTAAAGCAAAATTCAATTTTTGGAAGCTAGGGTTTTCGGCCAAAGGAGGAAAAGCCAGAGGGAAGCTAAGGTAACTTCTTGAATTTCAAATATTGGTTGTTCTGGCTGTTATGGATAATTTAATTGGTGAATTTCTATTGGATTTACTCTGATTGTAAAATTTGGGAAAGGGTGTGCCCTAGGCGTTATGCTACCAAATTGAGTCTAAATGGTAGTTTTAACATAATTAAATAGTTAATAAAGTGATTAGAAGTAGAAAGGATTAAGTCTGCGGAGTTAGAATTGAAAAACCCCAACTTTTTCTAGAGAATCTTAAGTTTTAACCAGTGTTGGTTTAGGGGGTTGGAGTTGGATTTTTTATGATCCTATGATTCCATTGAGTTCAGGACGGAAAATTAGGTGGGGTAACAGTTGATCACGTTTCTAGAAAAGCTTTAAAAAGCATAATGACCAAAACACCCCTGAAACCCTGAAATAGGGGCTGCCAAGGGCAATTTGGTCTTTTGGCAATGAATTTGGTAATTCTGAGTCTGAAAATGGGTTCTTTGAGCGAAAATGTGTCAGAATAGCCCAGGTCAAAATTTTGAAAAAAGTACAGTTGGATAGGGTAAATCAGGCCTAGGCGGGGTTACCGGGGCCATTTTGGTATATATTCACAATAGACTCTTATAACCACTAAGAATATATTGGAAGTGCCCAAAATAGTACATGAATGAGTTTTAACCTAATTTTTGTACATTTGACATTTTAGGACTAACTTGAGAGCCCAGTCGTTGACACGCTTTATGAGGCTCACATTTCGAGGTGGAAAAGGGTTATGGTAGTAACTATTATTTGTCATACACTATGTGATTGTTGATATGTTGTATGTTGCTGTATTTTGTGATATGGACACAGTGTTTGTGGTATGTTACCTAGCTGTAGTTAGGTACCCAGTTGAGGTACGCCTAGGGTATTTTACCTAGCTAGGTTAGGGGCCCAACCAAGGTACACGTAGGGGATCCAAACAGCGATTTGGCCCTAAGGTTTGTGCACATACATGTTACGTTATAAATGTTTATTTTACATTATATGGTGCATTGCATATTTAATTTTTACATTTTATATGATTGATTGTGTGTTGCTACTGGGATTCCTTAGAATCTCCACCTTTTTAAAAACAAAAATGTCTCAGCGAGAGCTAGCGGCTTTAAAGGCAAGGTAGTAGATACAGGGAACTGACAGGAACGGATCCCGAGATGAAGACTGGTTAGATGTAGTATCTATTTTTGAATATTTTGGATAGTTTAAGACAAATTGTATGTATATTATGAAACCTCGAGGGGAAAACCGGTAATGTAATCAAGCCTATTATTTCAATAGTATCAGTATAGTTATGCTATTCCTGTATTGCCCACCGAACTGCGCTCAAGTACTCGAATTAATATCAAATGGTAAGTGAAATGTAATACAGGGTCTTACATTTTGGTATCAGAGCCCAAGTGGTTCTGGCGGAATGGTAGTTTTGGCAATAGGATAGTATACTGATATGGTCTTGATTATATAATGACTAGATACACACACGGATGGGGGTATCAATAGAGCAAAACACCCTAGTCTGTGAACTAGCCTCTGAGGATCAACGAATATTCGAAGGGCAGCAAGTGGTGCAATACCAGACGAAGAATAGTTTGAGGATATTGCGAAACCCGAGTAAACAGGTATGACCAAGCTAGTGTGCAGATCACACACAGTATTTAGTTAGCCAGAGGTAGCTGGCACAATGTTTGAGACAAGGGTAGTCTCAAGGTACCAATAGTCAGGAGCATATAAAGCCAGTATCTGCATTTTAGCACGGGCACACAAAAGTTAAGCCTGCTCAACCCAGGAAAATCTTAGGATGGGTGACCTCCTAGGAAGTTAACCCATTTGGTACGTTGGAATTGATTTTGATGGAAATGGAAATGGATATGGATATGGAAATGGATATGGATATGGATATGGAAATGAGGTTTAAAAATATGTTTGGTATGACATGGAAATGAGACATATTTTTATACAAAAATACCAAAATGCCCTTCCTAAAAACCCAATTTTCACCATCATCAGAACCCAGCACCCAAATCAAATCCAATGATCATCATAATGAGGGTAAAATGAGAATTCCATGGAATTTCACCTCAATTCCATGGGGTATATGATGGAAGCTTAATTCCATCAATTTGATGGAATTGGCTCTTCCATGGAGGCCAATTCCATCATCAAATGTGTGTACCAAACACACTTTAACATGGAAATGAATTCCATTTCCATTTCCACCCACCTCAATTCAAGCGTACCAAACAGGTCATGGAGACTTAAGGAATAGTAAATTGTCTTAAGGTTTTTTCATGACTAATGATCATCTTAATTAGACGATATAAAGAATGCTTAGAAGTATAGAGTGATGATATAAGTATTGAATTTAATACAGAACATTTCTGTTGCAGTGGGTACTGCCCAGAAAGGTCCACTTGATTAGGTTATGGGAACTCTAGGCATAGTAAATGTTTTGAGGTTTCTCTGTGCTAGGTAATGATCCTTAGTAACACCGTGGCATTAAAACTATATAGGTATGATATACGATGATATATAATGCATGGTGATTATGTCGTATGTCGATCCTAGAGGATCTGATCCGATGATACTAACGGTTGAGAATAGGCTTGAATCATATCTAAGCTGAAATAGTGCTTAGGTCGGAATGTGAATTTGTTATGCTATAGTTTTGTTCCATAATGGAAGTTTGAAGGTTAGAATAGGTGCTGTTGATCCTGATTCTTAGCAAACCTACTGGGTATACTTGAGGAAAATAATTTCCAATTTATGTACTGTTGAGGTTCTAGATTTCTTGATGAACCTAAAAGTTGGATTAGAGAACCTAGGCTGTAAACTACTACATGCCAAATATATTGTAATGGATCAGTGTGTCCAGTAGCCCTAAGACCTAGCGGACCAATGTGTCCTTATGCTGGCAAATGTATTCAAAATTGTGTCGGGCTAGTGATGCTCCGTGGAATCAAGGAACAAGATTCTTACGGATACGAATCCTTATAGAAAGGGATTCTGAAAATTGGCTAGGTGCCAAGTCTAGCATAGGGAAAGATTATGATTATAATATATGTCCTTAAGGGATTGATTGAGATGGTAGCTCTCTGATGAAATGATAAAAAGAATTGACTTGCCCGCTATTCCACTAACTTAAGGCTTTAATAAGATTCGATTGGTGAATGGCAGATAATGTGTTGAAAGGTATAAATAGAGAAGAACATAAGAGGCACCTAAGAGTGGTGCTAAGACATTGTGGGACAACTTGTCATGAATTGTCAAAAATCAGGATCTGTCAGATCCTAATCAAGTGAAATCAACATTGAATTGAAATGGGCCAGTAACTGGCACAAAGGAACACAGATTGTAGGTGCAGTTAGGTATTATGGGAGGTTCTTATAGGATTCCTATTAAATCATCCTGACATTATTAAAGCTCATATAGGGAGATAAACATCAGAGTGGTGCAGTGGAAGCCAATATGAAATTGTAACACAACTGGGTGGAACAGTAAATTTATGTGTAACATTGGAGGACAGCTGGAGAGGTTAATGTTTACACCAGTGTTGATCATTCCATATCATGACTAGACCCGTGTGGTCTACAGTGACACATTCTGTGGCATATGATGATTTACCATATGTAATGTATGGTGGCGTGGCAGCCCATTAGAGCATGTTAATCAACCCCGTGATCAGTATGCAACCCTGACATGGTGTAATATACCAAATTTTGCAATACTAAAAACGTGTAAATATGGAAATAGTAGAATAAAATAAATATCGGTATTTACAATTAAAGGTAGAGTTACTTTTGGAATTCCCAGATATCCATTGTGTCATTTACAGAAATCGAGAAGTCAATATTGTAAAAATACAAGTGTAAGAAGTCGGAGCAAAATTCGTCGGTGGTTGCAGGGTTCAGGGGCGTCAGCTACGAGATCGGAGGAATTCGGGCGTTTCGTGATATGCCTTGATATGCGTGCCATGGTCCCACGTGGGTCCCACGTGGAATTTCAGGTAATGCACCGATGGAGCAACTTTATTAAAAAGAACTTCAGTAAAGCATGTAATGACAGCTCATTATGACTCATGATGACACATCTTTCGTGTTGGCCAAATAAGGAAAGACAAGTGTCCCGAAATTATTACAAAGTAAAAACATGTTTGTGTGTTGGCCAAATGAGGGGGTGACATGTGTCCCTCATCATTACACCCACTTTAAGCCTTTCGTGTTGTCATCTCCGGAGTACGCCACTTAGCGTCTGAGTCCGGGGAATTCACCGGTCTCCGGCCGGGTCGCTTACTTTTTGAGTTGAGCACCGAGCCCAGGAGTCCAGGGAAATTGTCAGGCCTCCCCTTCCCCTGACCATTTATGACCCACCGAAGAAAGAGAAAAGTGGAAGACCAATGGTTGCATGACACGTGGCATTCTTAAGCCTTAAACTTGTGACATGTGACAAGATGAGATGAGATCATTTTATGTGATTAAATCACAACCATCCATGCCTAATTAAATGGCAAAATTTCGTGCAAGCATGGAAAGAGAAAGAGAAATCAGATTTCTTAAGCTTAAGAACACAAGAAGAGAGAAGGAGGAGTGAATAGTGAGTTTTCTTGACTACCGGAGCCGATTTCAACCCTGAATCACCGTTATTGTCCGGTAAGTCCTTCAGGAAACTTCCTCTACTCACTATAAACTTCAATTCTATGGTCTTAGATTTCTCATCTGAGGTGTTTTGTGCCAATTAGTCTACCAGAGTGCCGCCGGAATACCGAACCACTTGTAGAAACGCGAAGAGGTAAGCATAGGCTTTCTTTTGAACTGAATACTTTGTGATTTCATTGAGTTTTTCTTAGCTCTTCAACCACCCATGTATTTCATTCAAGGGGTGTTTTTGAAGAAGGAAGATGTTTTAATCATATATATAAGGTGATATATGATGTTTGGAGAAGTATTAGACTTGTTGGTTGTTAAAATCACAAAGTGGAATTTTTGTTGTTTTGGGAGGCAGATTTCGGTTGGGGGCTAAATCTGGTAGAAATAATTTGATTTTGGTATTTTTGAGCTTTCCATTGGATTCTACACGAAAAATTGTGTGGGAATAGGCTCTGCTGGTTATAATTTTTGACAGATTGGTTTAAAGAATCAAAAATTGGAAATTAAGTCTACTTGTGCAACAAAGTTGCCAGTGTGCGTTTTTGTCTGGCAGTTTTGTTGTGGCGAAACTTTCACTGTCCAAACTTCATCAGTTGGTTATGAGATTTTCCAGAATTAAAGTACACTTATAGACCTTTAATTTGATAGGTATTATGAAGGATTTCGATAAGTATACTAGGAGTTATGAATTTTTGAAGTAGACCATTAAAACTGGTCAGATTTTCTGGCAGCAAGGAGAAAAAGAAAAACTGGGAAGTGTGCGCGGTGTTTCAGCTACTGAAAGTATTTTTCCCTTAAAATAGACTTAATAAGGGTTATATAGAATTTTGGATCACCCCAATTCGATTTTTCTAGAATTAGTTATGATTTTTCAAAGTTCAGTGAAAAATCTGCCAGCTTTTGGTAATTGTGCGAAAATTCAAAGCAAAGAGTTTTTGTAATAAAATTGGACATTTAAGAGTTAAGTTAAGCATTTGGAGTAGCTTGAGCTCATTAGCTTCATTTTGGGCCTAATGTAGTGACCCTAATGGTAACCAACATAAGAGAATAATTTATGAAGAGTTGGATTAAGAAAAACTCATTGCCCGTAAATTATAATTTATAGGACTTGACACTTGCCCAGGACGTTCAAAGCACGTCAATCAAGATCAAGATTTGGAAAAATTGTCAGGTAGTAACTTATCCCTCACATACTATGTGATATGTTATATGCAAGTTTGTACCATTGTGAATTTAAAACATTCAGATGAGAAGGACTAAGGCCCAGTAGAATTTCCCAGCGCTGTGGCAAGGGACGATTGTCCTTGAATTGGTAACTTTATGCTTTCTGCATATTGTGAATTTATCTCTGAATGTTGAATATGTTGATTGTACTGTAACTTTGGTTGACATGGCATGATATATGTGCATTTTATATGAGTGATATCTGTTACTACTGAGATTCATTGAATCTCACCCTATTTTTCCAAAACAAATTTTCAGCTTGGGCAAGTAGTTCCTCAGGCAAGAAGGTAAACACGGGCGAATGAAGCAAATGACTTAGAATTTAGTTTATGTTAGTTTTCTATTTTGGGATTGTATGTAATTTGTATTTAAGTGTGGTTAGTCTCGTACTGACATGTATGTAAGCGCCTGTATATAAGCGAACGCGTGACGACATTCATACTAGTAGTGGACAGCCGTCCACCTAGGGCCGTTAATTAAACATAGTAGCTTGGGTTTCAGTAGAGAACTTATTAGTAAACACTCTGATATGAAGAAATGAACCTGAAACGGATGGCTTAAAATAAATCATAAAATAATATGAGACCCAATCTGAAAATGATTTTTGAAAAGATTTTTGAAAACCCATTCAAGTACAACTCCACACTCTGCTTGAAGTTGGGACTTCCGCTGTATACAAAAGATTACCTGTCTCCTTTTTAAAGATATTACTACTCTTATGCCATCTATATGCTTTCAAAACACGGGTGTTACACATGGCCAGGAGAGAATTTTGGTTGCACTGGCGGAAATCGTGAGTAGCCTTGAGACTGAGAGGCGGTGTGTCAAATATGCTATTGAGCGGTGTATTATACAGTGATAAGACCTGTGTGGTCACAATGTTATGACTTATGTGGTCACAGTAATACGACTTGTGTGGTCACAGTGATATGCACATATGTGGTGTAAGTGTTATATCCATGTAAACCTGTGTGGTTTACAGTGACATGATCTATGTGGTCAACAGTCACATAACCTATGTGGTTTGTGGTGACACATGTAAGTAGAGATTGGAATGAGCCATAATGTAGTAGGATATCATAGTGGCGAATACTCTCAACAGCGTAGCCTCATAGAATGATTACCCACTTGTGATATAGTGCATACAGTGAATGGTGCACGTAGTAACCTATGCATACAGTACAAAAAGTGAATAGTGCATATCGTATAGCTAGTGAATAGTGCACACAATATGGCCAGTAAGGATCAATTAGTTATTTGATCCTGAACACTGAATAGGTAGGCATAAATACAAGCAGTAATATGTATAGACATATATATTGGCAATACGTCCTAGTGTACATGTGTGTACATGGCGATAAGACTGGGATATTCAGTGTTGTGAGAGTAGAATGACATAAGCTGTAAGGCTAAATACACCGTGTAGTGTCCTAATAAGGCAATGAGGCCTAAAATAATGAACTGAGTGTCCTGATGGACAATCAGTACAATAATGGGTTAGGTGGCCCATGAGTAGAAAACAGAGAACAAAGGTGGTATGACCGAATATGTATGTTTACATGGGGCAATTTCCTTGGGCAATAAGACTAGACAAACCTTTTATGCAGTAATGGACTGCGTGGCCTATATATAACAAACGAGCAGCGTATGTGAATAGTGATAGGTTAAATGTGTGGAGGCTAATAGGCATTTCACACACATACATGGGAAACAGAAAAGATATGCGGAAGCGTCACCCGGTGTTATGGCTATGTATGTTGTAACATCCAAAATTTTAGTCACTTAAAATTCCTTATATTTAAAGGAATAAAATGGTGAATTAAAGAGCTAGAATAAATTATGGAATAACTTTGGGTAAGTTAAAAAGCCCAATATTAAGGCCCAAAATTGGAGAAATAATGGAGGATAATATTTGGTCCAATAATAAATGGAAATTGGCCAAATAAAAAGGAGAAAAGAAATTAAATTGAAAAGGTAATGGCAAAATCGTAATTTTGTCAATTTAGCACAAAATAAATTATTTTCCAATTAATTGAAGTTAAATTCAATTAATTAAGGAAAATAATGGGGAAATATATATTTGGAATGTTTTGGTCAAATAAATATTGGAAATTGAAAGGTGAACAATGCTTCCAGTGAAATCGCCTGCGAGGTAGTGAGTTTGTTATGTGATTTTGGATGAACAAATGATGAAACAAATTTATGAAATTTTTCACAATGAAAGTAGACATTCTAAGATTTAATTTGATAGGTCATATGAATCATTTAAAGCTTTATATAAAAATTTATGAATTTTTGAAGTTAGCCTAGAAAAAATGTTGATTTTCTAGAACAACATCCAAAGAATTTAATTATGGGAATCTTGTGCTTCCAATTGGTAAATTCTATATTTTTCCTTGAAACTAGACTCAATAATGGTTTTATAGCCTTTGGAATAGCTCCAATACGATGTCTACAAATTTAGTTATGATTTTTCAAAGTTTGGAAAGAAAATCTGCTATAATTTACTTAAATCTAAAAAAATGGGAAATTAATTAATTAATGTAAGGGAAATTATGAGATATTTTTAAAAGTCATTTCCTTCCCTTCCATGCTCATTTCCATCAGTTTTGTGCACAAAGAAGAGAAAGGGAGCTTGTGAGAATTTGTAGAGAGAAGGAGGAGAAAATTCGCCAGGTAAGCTTGATTTCTTCAGTGAATTAGCTCCTAACTTGCGTAATCCTTTCTCTAAGCTTCTCTTCTATATGAATTAAGGTTTTTGTGAAGCAAAATTTCATTATTGGCGGAGCTTAGGATTCAGCCAACAAAGGAAAAGCCAGAAGGAAAAATATAAATATAATTGTCATAAATGAAAGAAGAATTTAACAAGGCTGTGAAAATATAAATATCCAAGTTTTTTTACAGATGTTTGAAAAAAATATAACTGTCTTAAAGCTAACTAATCAAAAATATAAACTAACTACTCAGAGGATGATGATCATGTCCTCCCTCAGGAGGGGAAGGATCACAACGCTGATCATCAAGTCCTCCCGCAGGGGGGCTCCTTCAAGTGCGGCTGTATCAGGGTGATGAGCAGAGTTAACAGCACCATCATTATCAGCAAGAGAAACCGGCTAGACGACTAACATAGGGACAGGGGGAACCTGTGGATGCTCCTCATCAGGGAACAGGCGACTCTACGACTGCTCCAGTATGTAGTTCATGATATCCCGCCACTGCGTATGATGAGCGTAGTAGTAATCATCCTGTTACTGCATGTGTTGCATCTGATGGGCCACCACAGCATGTGTCTTAGCAACCTCCGATCGGAGCTCCTCAATAGAGTCATCCCTCAGACGTCCGTGCTCGAGAGCTGCCAGCCTCAAAGACACTGCTCTTACCGTAGACCATGATAGGTCTGGCGCCTATCCCCATCCCCCTCATACGTCTAAGGTGCTTAACTAGACCCAAACCCGCTTTCAGTGGCGTAGTGGGGTCCACATACCCTTATGACTCCTAGGTCTGGGTCTCTTGCAGCTCACCCTGTGACTGCTGCATCCACTCCTGCCATTTTATGAAACAAGGTAATTATTATTATTATTATTCACCATAAAGTAGTTTTATAAACAATATAACAATAAATTATTATTATAACATAATAAATTAACTTACAATAGCCTCCTTTGTCTGCTGAGAGGTCAGAGTCCCATTACGGTGTCTATGGGTGATAGCGAATAACTCCTCATAGTCCGTCTGACGGTTCTCTTGCTATGCCTTCCTCTCCTAAAACGATTAAAAAATTAAATTAGTATCAGGAACAATAAAATATTAAATTTATAATATGAAATAACTAGCTAAACATAATTGACATTGCAAAAAATTACCAGCTTGCTGTAAGTGACAGCAAAGTTCTTCGATCCTGTCATGTGTTGGATCGTTGCTGCCCTCGGTACCTCGTATTCCTCTAAGAAAGCACCTGCAAAAAAAATTAAAAGTATTAAAACAATATAAAAAATTATAATTATTAAAAACATACAATTTATGAAATTTATATTAAAATTAAAATTATAAATAAATTACCTGCCCCTCTGCGCTCCTCTTGAACTAGAGAAAACTCGTCCAGTCGTTCGGTGGGACGCCGTCCTGGACATTCTCGATCAGTTGCTGTAGAGGAATCGTCCCATCCTTATTCATACTGTGGAAGAGATGATTCCTCTTATTCCTCCAGCCATCGTCCATCTTCATCAGTATGTACCTCTTCTGGTTGTCCCGAACGGCAAACCTAAGCTGCAACACAATTGAATAAAGAATAATTAAATACGACTAATTATAAATGATACAATTATTAAATATTAATTAAATACAATTAATTACAAAATATATAATATAATTAAATACTATTAATTACCTTCATCGCCTCGTCCTATACTAAGTCCTTTGGCTCCTTGGGAACATTCCTCCACGTCCTAAAGTGAAGGTGGGAATCGCATCCAATTCGAGCCCAGCTCGTTCAGGAAGCGGTTGAACAGGTGACCCCCATTGTTGATGGGCTGGTCCGTGACCTCATTTCGTAGAACTACTACTCATAGTGTCCAGTCCAGGCTATTCATACCGGCCACGTCCAGCCTACTCGTAGACATGTTCCCCTGCTCATCTGCATAATTTACCACATACTTTAGATAAATTTAAATTCACATTTAATAGGTTGAATTTAAATATTTAATTTATTAAATAAAAAAATATATTTACCTTGGACTAGCACCTCAAACCCTGTCGACCAGGAAGACAACCGTCGTAAGTTGTTCTAGTCTCGCGTGTCCTCCTCATCCAAGAACTGCTCTATGCCACTGAGTGGAATCGAGATCTAAAACTCCTTGTTCTCCTCATAGTCTCTAACACTGAGCTCACCTCCCTCTCCCAGAACAAAATCAGCAACCTATGGTCTGGTCGCCTTCTTTGGGGCTATTTGTTATGGCTGTGGTGGGGCCAACTCCTATGGTTGCTGTAGCGCGGTCGACCATTGCAACGGCATGGGGACATGCCTGCCCCCATTCTGCCCTCTACTACCGCCGCTCTCACTATCGCCTCTGCTACTGCTTCTGGCAAAATAGGTCTGGGGGGAAGTTTAGCCTCCTTTCCCTTCCCCTTGTCTCCATCAGAATTCATAATATATATATACATGTAAAAAAAAAATATTAGCACAATTTATATCAAAATTATAAAATAATAGCAAATGAGAAAACTAACCTCACGTAGCAAACTCTCTCAAAAGCTTCAGCAGAATCTAAGATCTCAAGCAAAATCTCAAAGGGCGCTGAGAAATCAAAATGACAAAATGAGAAAAAGAGGAGGCGCACAGGTTTCGTAGTGCTAGGATTTGTAGCGGTTACAGTAAAAAACGCTACCTTAATGGCTACAAATCCGAAAACCCTCCCTTGATTAACATCAACATTTGTAGAGGTTACAAATGACCGCTACAAATCAATAAACCCTCTGCATTCCGTAGTGGTTATAGCTTATAACCGCTACAAATTTGAAATCAAATTTGTAGTGGTTCAGATTAACCGCTACAAATATGTGGTTCTTCGCATTCTGTAGCAGTTACTTTGATTATAATTGCTACAAAATAACCACCACAATTGTCGCACTAGCTTCACGCTAGCTGGCGCCAAATGTGTAGTGGTTACTAGATGTTAACTGCTACAAATGAACTGAGGCAACTTTTTTTAGTGGTTATTAATTTGAACCGCTGCAAATTCCATTCCCTCACTCGCACGCCACTTTACACGAGGTGACCTTTTGCAGATTTGTAGCGGTTTGGCTTAAAACCACTATAAATACTTATATTTGTAGCAGGTTTTTTTACCGCTATAAATGCACCACTACAAATTGTCATTTTTTTAATGATATAGTCCACGTTACGGCTAATTCTGTTCATCCTACTTTTCCCCCTCCTCTTACTCTACAGCCTCATCTGCCTCCTCTGCCTCTTAGCCCCGTTTGTGCTCTTCCTCTTTCATCACCTCTGGCCACTGTGATATCTCTCTTTGTCCTAAGGATGGCTTTGTATCCCCTTTCATTGGGCTCTCCCTTTCTATCGTCCCTATTTTGCTGTTGCATTCTGTAAAAATCATTGCTTTTCACACACCCTCCATAGATGTTTTGTTTTCACATTCTATTAGTGTTCTCTTTCATTGTCTTTGCTTGCATAGAATTTTTAACCGTTGTCTTTCACAAACCATCGGTACTCCTTTTTATTCTTTGTCGAAACCTTGATTAAAAGTTAATTTTTTCCCTTACATCCTTTTCCTTTTTACTACTTGTCATACATGAAAGTTTATGATTTTTCTGCTGGCTATATATTCTTTGTGGTTGCTATAGTTATAAAAACACTAATACTCATGTCTTTTCATTCTTACACCTTTTATCCTCTTAACAATGTACACACACCTTGTATCCTCTGACTACCATATATAACACAAGGTTTAACCTGCAATGGAAATGGACATACAAAGTGCATGTATATTGTAAAGAGGCTAAATGGACGTATAAGTCAAAAACTTTTTTTCATTACAAGGGTGTCCGATATGTGCTATACGTGGTGGTGTGGGTAGGCCAGTATATTTATGCTTGCTTCAAGTTCAATGTAGCTCGTAAATATATAGTATGTATGTAACACATTGAATTCGAAGTAAGTAGTGATAATTTTGGCCAATCAACATCATCACACATAGCATAAACACTAGATGAGTGCTAAATAAACTATATATTCATAAGTGTGAAGAGTTTATGAGAGGTACATATGTAATCCCCTTCACGATTAAGGTCGAGATTAGTTCATAAAAACATAATTAATATGGAATTAGAGACCGTAATTGATTTGGGACTTAAACAAAATCAAGCTTCCCAAAATCAGGGTTCACAAAAATTTTACAAAACCTGTTCAATAATGGTCTCACATTCACATTTCAATACAAAATGGCCTGTACAAGTTGATTCCATTTACAAATATCAGAGTGCAAGTAAATTCCCGACTCACTCGGGTTACATTCATTTAATATGGGTTTATACAAAGGCATAAAGCCCATAATTCATACCCTTGACTTGGGGATTACACAAAACTACATCACAAATCCCAAAATATACATATACTTCCCAAAAAATATCCAATAATATACAATGATAACCAATAACCAAAAAGGAACTCTTATCACGGAGCTCTACCCGCTTTTCGTCACCCGTTTGCCTTTCGATCCTTCAGTCCTGTCTAAGATGTTTAATTTTGGGAGAGTGAGATTATAAAGAATCCCCGTAGTGTCAAATCAATCATATAATGTACAATAATAAGGCATGAAATCAAATCATTATCCATACAAGCAACTATAACGGCAGTTCAATAACAATGGTTAGCATGACACATGTTATCCCTGACGATTGCTCACGCTGAATTGCTCATGCTATATTGCATCACAACAATCCACACAATATAATTCACCACAGCTGAGATCCGTATAAAGCATTTCATAACGCAAGCCATACAGGCAAGATACACACAGCCCACGACTGGTTTCACAAACGCCGCCCCATGGGTCGGATTCACAAAGATCTATGTCGATTACGACGGCAGTTCAACGGCCGACCTAGAGATGACCACGTCAATCCCTATATGGCTCACGCTGAAGTGCTCACGCCGTAATGTACTATGGCACACATTTCACAAATTTAATGATAAGTTATGCATACCAAAACATCATACACAATATGAGAGAAGAGTCACTACCTGAGATTTTCCGAGCGTTCCTTGGCACCGGTCTCTCCCGAGTCGGGAAAATATTGTATCGTATAATCATCATGAGTGACGAAGTATCATTCTCTATCCAATACTTAATAACTTCTTAATGACTTAATTTGGTTATCATTATTACCCCTTTAGAACTCTAGAATACCTCTAACAATAGCCCTAAGGGGTTGGAAAGCAAACCCCAAAGATCCCTTCTCAGAAAGCAAAACACTGATTTCTGATGGCCTCACTCGAGTGAAGATGACCTCACTCGAGTGATGGTACGGATAGCACTCGGGCACAAGAGAGTGAGAGACAGCGAGTGAATACCCGAGAGCACCACAATACTTTTCAGAGACAGGATCACTCGAGCACACTAGACCTCACCCAAGTGAAGGCCAAATGCCTCACTCGAGCACTTGCGAGTGAAGTCCAGGAAGTGAGAACCCGAGAGCATAAGAGAAATGGCAGTAACCTAAATGGCTCACTGCACTCGAGCACAACACGGTTCACTCGAGCAGATACCCTATACCCGCGAGTGAGAAGGCACACTCTTGTACCATGCCCACGAGTGACAACCCGAGAAGCAAGACTTGGTGTCAAATACAACAGTCACTTGAGCACAAGGAGGCTCACTCGAGTGATATCCATAGCTCATTCTTGGATTTTCCAGAAAACACAACAGAAAAGCTGAAAAGAAACAGAATATACGCACAGCACTCGAGCAGGCACAACCTCACCCGAGTGATGTTCATCATGTGCTCAAGTGAATTCCAAATCACTCGAGTGATTCTATCAGAACCAGAAAACGCAGAAAATAGACCAACTTCCTAACACTTGCCCAATTTGATCCCAATGGACACAAGACTTTACCCAAAGCCATTCCCACAAAAAAACACCCAATAAACTCAATGGAATCATCGGAATCATCGGAATCATCGAAATCCTACTCCATTATCATGCTTTAGGTTTTGGGCAACAAATTCAACAAAACACAAATCTCAACCAAACTTCACATTTCAATTACCAATTAATCTATCTATCCTAAACTCATTCCAAGACACCATTCTCAAGTCAAAGACATACCAAATGAATAGTGACACTCATTTTTCGGATTCAAGCCAAATTTCCAGAAATTACAAACTACTTCAAATGGTATGAAACTTAGATAGATAGACTAGTTTCACTTACCTTATCAACTTCTTTAAAGGGAGTTATTGATTCACCACTTTCCAAGATTTCGTGTGATCACAAACCACAACCAATGGCCAAACTAAAAACACCAAAATGAAGCTCATCACTCAAGGATCAACATTTATGAATGTGATTGAGCAATTGAGGGCATCTACTTACCTAAATCACAAGCTCTTCTTTCCCTTTCTTGCCCAACTTGGCCGCTGGAATTTCAGAAGAGAGGAGAAAGAACGAGAGATGGAGTGTGAGAGTTGACAAAATGATGATGATACCCCTCCCTCTATGTCCAGCTGAATGAGAGAGAGGAGAGGAGAGAGAAAATAATATATTATCCTATTTGACTTTCTCCCATACTCACTCTCAAACTTCCACCTTGACACATGTCACACTACCATTGGCTCTTATAAAGGTAAACACCCAATTAGCCACTTAATCCCTCCATTAGCCATTTTAATTTCACACATCATTTTCTCTCTTAGTTAGTAATTAATTTTCCCATTAATTACCACTTATAGCCAATATCTCCATTCTTCCAATTTTCCACTAATTATGACATATTACTTAATATTGCCATAAAACACATAAAAATTCCAATTAAATTCATAATTATCCACAATAATCATGATTATCCCTTAATCAAAAATTGGGATATTACAACAGAGGCATGTGAAGAGCGCCAAGTTGAGTGGTTTTTTTATAGTTATCACTTATGTTTTTGTAGACATATGAATAGCACTACATACTTTGATTTAATACGTAACTCTGTGTAATTGAAAATAGGGGATGAACACAATTGGAGGTTGCAGATACATGCAGGCCCTTCTTATAGGACTTGGAAATTAAATGAAAAAAAGCCTTCCTTCCACAGGTATAAATATGATATTCCTTTTGTGCTTGTTACCTTCTTGTATGTTCTTTGTGTGATACATGAAAGTTTAGATTTCTTTTGTTGGCTATATATTCTTTGTGGTAGTTATAGTTATTGTATGCGATTTTTTTCCATGGAATTAGTCATGGTTGGGATTACAAAACTTGTGATTATGACGATGATGCAATTTCATTGCATTATTCTCATAATCACATGTTTCACAAATCCAATCTTTACAAATTCCATTAACAAAAGTTTACATACACGTATGTTAATTAAATCTTGTTTGCCATGCCTTTGTTCTTTTCAAGTTTTATTTTTTTTTTGAATGGCCCTTTCTTGAAAGGACTTAAATCATTATTGAGTGTTGGGTGGGAGTGTTGATTGTAATTTTAACCTTGACGTGTGAGAGCTGTAGATGCCTGGTTTGTATCATAGGCTATCCTTAGAGTTGAATGCAGCCACCCTTGGATTAGGTGCTAAGTTTACTAATATTAGGCATTTTGGTTCTTTTGAGATTTCAGATAGAATATGGCTCTGGCCTACCTCAGTTTTAGATGAGTATCTTATTTAATTAAGCTGAGTCTAACATGGTTGATATACAAACTTGAGAATTTTATTTTGTATAGTTGAATTTGGTCATGTGACAAGGTCTTGGTTGAGAATGAAACCAAACTAAAGACCAATAATAAGAAGCTACCGGACTAGGTGGAGTTATTAGTGACAGGTTGATGATTAAGACATCTAAATTAGACGATGAAAAACATAGGGCTATTAATCTAGTCATGGAAGGAAAAATTTATTGAGTTGGATGACCTAGTGATGATTGGAAAAATCAACTTTTAAATGAGTGGATTGTTACAATCAATGCCAAATCATTTAAGTCAACAAATTTGTCCTTCTAAGTCTAGATCACTAGCCCTATATTTTTTATTATCTAATTTAGAGTTATTAATCCTCATCCCATCACAAGTATTTCCACCTAATTGGTTATTACTTCTTTATTATTGGCCTTCAATTTGGTTTACTTCTTAACTAAGACCTCCCTACGAGATCATATCCACACATATAAAATCCAGTTTTCATACTTGTCCATTAACTCTATTATACTTAGGTTCACTAAATAAGAATCTTTTCCTTTATCACCTGAGATTGGGGCAAGGCAGAGCCATTTCATATTTTAGGTTCAAAATGATCAAAATGCATAAGTATGGTAACCTAGCAACCAATCCATAGGTATCTGCATTCAATTGTAGGGATGCTCACAATATGAATCATGCGTCAACAACATGTAGATGTCAGGCCTAAAATTGCATCCACTAAATCCAACACTCAAAAATCATCTAACTCATTTGGAAGTAGGAAAAATGTAAGCTAAAAAAGTAAAACTGAAAAAAAAAACAAATGCCAAAATTAAAATTCAATAATTATCTAATAATATAGAGCTTAGATTCATGGTTATTAGTTACAATTATTTTTTTATGTGAATTGCATTTTTGTTTTTGGGCTTGTCTGTAGAATTTATATTGTATAATATAGCTTTTAGATATAGTAATATCCAACAAGGCTCCATGAAACAAAATAAAACATATACACTTTTTTAAAAAATGCCTATTGTTTAGACCAAGTATGAAATTACCTGGTCTAAAGAGTGAGCACATTTTATTATACTTGAAACTTTTTAAGACTGGTTGTTTAACCAACCGGTTTGAAAAAATAACTTTTAAATGGTCAAAATGTTCTTGTTAACTCATTGATTTTCATTGAATACCTTTATTTGTCATGTAAATACCTATATTTGTCTTGTAAATGCTCTAATGAAAAAATAAAGTAAGGGCATTATTGTCTTTTACTGACAAAACTTAATTTCATTTTGACCCAAGGAATGCAATGAAATTTTAAAATCTTTTGGGGTTGACTGATATAAAATAGCTTCCATGGGGTTTAAGTGATATTTTTCTTTTAAAAAAGGTATATATTTCTAAAAATATATTGAAATAATAGAGAGTGAGAAGACTAATGAGACTCACAGTACAAAAAGTAATGAAAATTAAATAGGGTTAGCGGCCTTACTATATCTACTACCTAAAAAATTGATTATGTCTACTTTTAAACATAAAAAAAAAGTTAATTGTGTTGGGTGTACATTGGGAAATAATTCATTAATATTTATTAATTAAATGTTATTTCTAGTCTTTAATATAAGTTTTAATTAACTAAATTTGGGAGATTAACAAAGCTAAACAATTTACTTAATTATTGCATATGTTGCGTGATCTTTCTAAAATACTTATGTGTATCATTAGATTATATATATTAGTTTATAAGTCACGTAAATAATTTTTTTTAAAAAAATTATTTACGTGAATACTTTTAAGGGAGAATTGCTAAAAAAAGACCTCATAGACAACTTATTTGCTAAATGGGACCGGGGAAGATATCTTGCACATTGAGGGAAGATATCTGCACACGGAGGGAAGATTTCTGCACACTTAGGGAAGATTTTTGCACATGTATAGGGAAGAATTTTGTACATAGGGAAGATCATCTGCACACCAGGGAAGATATTCTGCACACGTGGAAGATAATTTGTACACGAATGTCCCATTTGGCAAATAAGTTGCTAATGAGGGACTTTTTCACAATTTTCCCTACTTTTAAACAATTTATTTAGCTTTCTTAATTTTTAAAAATTAGTCAAGTGAGTCTTCTATCAAGGACCAAAGGTAGTATTGTTTTTACCATTATATGAGTAACTAACATTTTTTTTAAAACATAAATTTTGGATTTTTAGTTGTATTAGCAAGTTTCCTAACCATTTATTTTTAATGAAATTATTTATTTAGTATTTATAAAGATCTTATTTTAGTTAAAAGAAAAAAGTAGTTTGAATTTTTTTCTTGGGGTTTGTCCTTTTTATAAACAACTTTCTCCTTTTGTCTCAAAATTCAAACTACTTTTTTCTTTTATACCCTTATTAAATGCACATCTTTATATTAATAAACCCCACTCACCACTAATTCTCTTTAATTTACTCATTTATTACACATTCTCTCTCATGTTTTATCCTAATACTCTCTCATATTTGGTATTCATTCTCTCTTATATACTCTTTTCAGAAATGGGTGGCATATTTGCAAGAAACATAACATTTTTGACATATTTATTATTGGGTTAAAGGTCACTTTTGCCCCGGAAGTATTCGCTTGGGGCCAATTTTTGCCCGAAAGTTTTTTGAGTGTCAATTTTGCCTCGAAAGTTTCAAATTTGGAATAATTTTGCCCTTATGTTAGTTGACCGTTAGCTGAGGTTAGTTGATCGTTAGTCAGGGCAAATTTGCTCCAAATTTGAACCTTCAGGGGCAAAATTGCACCTTAACCCAATGACCTTTACTCAGGCGCATCGAACATTGCTCTTCCAACTGCTAGACCCTACCTTCGGCTGAGCCAGGGTGTGCAAACTGTTAAGCAGAAAAGAGAACTCTTCTCGAGGCCCCTGTCGACATCTCTGATTCACTAACGTTACTATCAGCTGCCACGTCCCGGTTCAGGAATTTTGACCTATTCTCTTTCGAAGTACGCATGCTGTACTCTATCAGACAGGCTTCCCCATCTCTTAGGATCGACTAATTCATGTGCAAGTATCATTCACATGAAACATTTCCTCTCTTCGGCTTTCAAAGTTCTCATTTGAATATTTGCTACTACTATCAGATGGGCTTTCCCCGACGGCTGAGTATAGATCGCACACTTTAGTGCTCGGGCGGAGTGGCCATCAATGCAAATCTTGGTGGTAGTAGCAAATATTCAAATAAGAACTTTGAAGGCCAAAGAGGGGAAATGTTCCATGTGAATGGTACTTGCGCAAGAGTTAGTCGATCCTAAGAGACGGGGGAAGCACGTACTTTGAAAGGGAATCGGGTCAAAATTCCTAAACCGAGACGTGGCAGCTGACAGTAACGTTAGTGAGTCCAGCGACGTCGGCAAGGGCCTCGGGAAGAGTTCTCTTTTCTGTTTAACAGCCTGCACACCCTGGCTCAGCCGGAGGTAAGGTCCAGCGGCTGTAAGAGCAATGTTCGATGCACCCGAGTAACGGTCATTGGGTTAAGGTGCAATTTTGCCCTGGAAGTTTCAAATTTGGAGCAAATTTGTCCCTACAAACGGTCAACTAACCTCGACTAACAATCAACAAACGGTTAACTAACGTAAGGGCAAAATTATTCCAAATTTGAAACTTTCGGGGTAAAATTGGCCTTAGAAAAACTTCTGGGCCAATTGCGAATACTTACGAGGTAAAAGTGGCCTTAACCCTTTATTATTTTTAACTAATCTTAACCGCTAGTTCATTTTGCGCACGCAATTAGTATAAAAGTTATTTATAAAAAGAACTAGAAGGAGTAAATATTTAATTTTTGTAAAAAATATTTATTTATTTCATACGAAAGCTTTCACTTTCTTTTGAAACTTTTTACTCCCTCTCGTCCTTTTTATAAGCTACTTTTTCTCTCTTGGGGTTGGTCCTTTTTATAAGCAACTTTCTCCTTGTGTCTCAAAATTTAAACTACTTTGTCTTTTTCTACCCTTATTAAATACACATATGTATATTAATTACCCTACTCACAACTAATTCTCTTTTATTTACTCATTTATTACACATTCTCTCTCATATTTTATACTCATACTATCTCATTTTTGTTATTCATTCTCTCTTCTATACTCTTTTCATAAATGGGGGTATATTTGAAAGAAATATGACATTTTTGACACATTTATTGTTTTAACTAATTTTAACCGCTAATTTGTTTTACGCAATTAGGATAAAATTTGCTTATAAAAAGGATAGAAGGAGTAGTTCTTAATTTTTTTTACATCTCTATAAAGTGCCGATGATGAAGACGAAGGATCTCATGCAAGGGTCCTTTGCTTCGAGATACAGGGAAGGGACTAGGGAGGACGGGAGGGAAGCCAACTCCGAAAACAACACATGCCAAACCATTAAATGAAGGAAGCTATAGAATCACAATTAGGCATAACTAGGGGCAATCAAATTAAGAAGTATAAAAGCCTAAGTTTGAATATAAATCATTGAAGAGAAGGAGGTAGAGAAATATAAAGAAGAAATAAGAATTAAGGAAATTCAGGATCTTTAAGAAATAATCTCAAAGATAATGAAATTATATAAATCTTGAGAAATGATGTTATTTATTTATATATATATTTTTACTTTTAATGTTATTTAACTAATTCGAGTATATTAACAATGTTTGTTAAATTAGTTAATAAGGTGGGCAAAAAATAGTTAATATAATAAGAATAAAAATAATAAAAATTGTTAATATGATATTTTTTTAAAAATACCCTAATTATCTTCCCTTTCCTATATTATTATTGTTGATAAAATATCAATATGGTTAATTTGGGAAAAATTGATTAACATGTAAAATATGTCTGAGATGTAAGATCAATATGTATTCTCCAATTAGATCCTACATTAAGCATAAGAGGAGTATCATTGTTACCCTGACCGAATTGTTGTGGCAAGTAACTGGATAAATTATTATGTGACAATTCAAGATTATTCAGTTGTCTCATTTCACCTATTGAAGCTGGAATGCAACCTTGCAATGAAGTTGAAGACATATCAAGAGAAATCAATTTGGGAAAAAATTAAGCCAATATGAGAAGGAATTTCATTTTTGATGGGGTTAGAGGAAATATATATAAAAAATTGCATTTGAAGAAATTTCAAGGTGGAATTGAGTTCAAAGGGACCGATGAACAAGTTGTGACTCAAGTCGACATTACTTAATTTTGTGTTATTTGTCAAAAGCCAGGATGGAAAGGTTCCTGAAATGTTAATGCTGATAAGTTCTAGATTTAGCAAGTCATATTGATGAAGAAGAAAGGTAGGCATTTTGTTATTGTTGGCTTCATTCAAAGTGCAATTGATGATGACGAAAAACCCTAACTGAAAGGAAGGGATAAATGGGGGATTCTCACTTTCAAGCTTGAGATTGGCGTTTGAACATTCGATGCCAAAGATTTTGAGGTTGGAGTGGTTGGCAAGCAAAGAGAGTGAGAAAGAGCCTGTGAAATAGTCGTCGGTAACTGCAATTGCATCAAGAGACCTCAAAGTATGAAATAGTGAGGAAGGAAAGGTCCCTTCAAAAGAATTTCTGTGAAGATAAAGTTCACGTAGAGACGCAGGAAGTTCCCCTTTTAATTCATTTTTGGAAAGATCCAATGCTACAAGATTCTTCATATTGCACAAGCATCCTACAATATACCATTTTCCCTTTTAAATTTCATTTAATCAGTCATTCAATAAAAAAAATATGAAACTTAAAGTGATAGTAATAAATGTTTTTAAATTAATACGGGGCCCACAAAAAAGAATGAATATTGCACTGAAAAATGTATTTGGATAATATGGGATATATTTAAATGCGGGATCACGAAAAATTTAAAATAAATATTGTACTGAAAAATGTATTTGGATAATATGTGATATATTTAAATGCGGGATCACGAAGAATTTAAAATAAATAAATAACTATAGAGAATGCATAACAAAAAAGAATAATTGGAGTAATTTTCTTGGGTTAAGTTGCATCTAGTATCCTAAAATATTTTTTTTAGGTACATCCAATACTTTAAAGTATTTGTGAGGCATCTATCACCCTAAAGATTTTGTTGTGTCCTAGACTCTAAGTTATCTAAATTGTTAAGTACAAAATTATACAAAAAAGTACTATAAGGTGATGGAGACGCCCTTGGAAAAATATTTCTGGGTACTGGTTGTGTCAATACAACTTGATCTTATTATTATTTTGTTAATTGTTATCTAGACCACATTTCAAACTAAAAATTTCATGAATAAAACATGTGATAGATTGTAATAAATACTTTTATCAATGAAATCTACAGAAAATTAATGGACAATTGGCGGAATATTCGATTAATGGATTATTATTTTTCACTCCAGATGCAATAAATATACAGAAAATTAGTTATACGTATCTTGTTGTGGCAGTGATCCAGTCAGGTTGTTCTTGGATAATGACAACTTGGTGAATGGTGAGGGAAGTTAGGGAAATTACTTCTATATATATACACACATATACCAATGTTTTTAAAACAGGATTGAAGTTCGAGTAGGTGAGATTAGTGGGTTATGGTTCAAATGATTGGAACAGTCAAACTAATTGATTGGACCGATAGCATAATAATTAAATTAAAAATAATATTACATAAGCATAGTCTAATTTGATGAAAAATTAACAAGGTCACAACATATGTTCTAACCAAATAGTAAAATGAGATATTTATTTAAAAAATAAGAAATAGAAAAATTTAATACCTTTATAAGAAAATTTATAATTTTTGAATTATAATAATAAAATAATGAATAAATATGTGGCTTTGAATAAGATATTCATATTTTTATTAATGTTCTTATTGAAGTCCGCGCCCCTTGCACGGATATTTTCCGCCATAAAAATACTGTACGTACAACTAAAAAAACTGGCAAAACTTATATTAATAAAATATTAAAACTTGGTCAAAAAAATAAAATAAAATATTAAAACCAAAATAAAAAGATGAAAAGACTTCAACATGATTTACTATGCATCAGTTTGAATTTATTTCACCCCACATAATGAGAGGGAATCATCAATTTCCTCATTGCTATTTATTGTATTTGTGGTTCAAATTTCAGATTTTTGTTTGTAGGTTTAACTCAGTTTTTTAATTGGTCTGTAAGAGGTGGACATAAATTATTTTTTTAGTCACTTATGCTATGTTTGGTACCAGGGAATTGAGAGGAGGGAAGTGGAAGTGGAAGTCAAATCCACCATTTTGTTTGTTTGGTAAGATGGAGCCCACTTCTCTAGAGAAGTCAGTTCCCTCAAAAATGGTGGAAGTCAGTTTCATACCCTTACCGATGGAAGTGGCCCAGTTCCAATGGAAGTAATATTTTCAGACTGTTTTACCCTTTACCTTCGTTCGTCTCCCCTCTCACCACACATTCAAGCTGCCTTCCACTCTCACCCCCACGCCCTCCCTCTCCATCCCTTAACGGCGACAGTGAGGCACCAACGACAGTGTAGGACAGCAACCCACCAGCAACGGCGTAGGAGGACGAAGCACTAGCGATCTCTAGATTCTTCGAACCTCAACTTCATCGATCCTCTTCCTCTCTTAGGCAACGACGAGGACGGCGGCGTCTACCCACAGCGACATGAATATGCTTGCACCATTTGAAATCTTTATGCCTTGTCTCATTTTTCATATTTCGATCTCCCTCCAACCTCTGTGATATTGGTTTAGATTTTGTTTTTAAACATTGATTTTTGTGTGATTTCTGTTTTCGATCTGTCTCTGGTTTTTTGGCCGTTTCCGGCGGCGATGGTGGGTGATGGAAGGTCGGAGGTTTGCGATGGAGACCGTTTCCGGCAGCGATGGTGGGTGATGGAAGGTCGGAGGTTTGCGATGGAGACTGTTTCCGGCGACGATGGTGGGTGATGGACGGTTGGATGTTTGCGATGGAGAGGGAGGAGGGATTTTTTTTTTGACAGGGGCATTTTGGTATTTTTGTATAAAAATACATATATTTTTTTAAAAAGTTATATCTCACTTCCACAGTCATACCAAACGTACTTTAGAAGCCACTTTCACCTCTATTTCCATTTCCACTTCTAGTTCCACTTCCACTTCCACTTCCATCAAAAACTCTTCTATTGTACCAAACGAGGCATTAGTGTCTTGGAAATCATATATCTCATACAAGTTGAAAATTCTTATACATGGGAGTAATCATAAAAAATACAATTACCAATGTGGTTTGCAGGGAGATATTTAGAAAGATAGAGCAATATTCATTAGATGATGTCACCACAATACAATTAGAAATGTTTTGTGTTGTGGGGCAAACTTTTGGTTAATGGATGTTTTTTTAAAGTTGATGCAATAGTTGTAAAAGACAAATGATAGACAGATTTTTTTAGATGTTGGTGGTTTTTTGGTGGACACATGTAATTTGGGTGGAACTTCTTCCCCTTCTTTGTTTGCTGTATGTGTAGGTGTTTTGTAGATGGCCGTCTGAATTTTTGAAACAAAAAAGAAACAGAGCATGAATGACGTAAGGCATGACTGTTGAACAGTGGCTGACAGCTTGTGTAGGTGACTGAAGGAGTTGGTTGAGGCACATCAATGTTGAAACCTAGGGTTATTTTTCTTATTTTAATGTATGAATTATTAGTATAAATAGGTGTATATTTTCATTGTAATCCATCTGAGTTTTGATTAAATATTTTGAGATTGGTTCCTGTACCAATTTTTTGGAAGATGTGTTGTAATGAGATGCTTGTAGCCGATATAAGTTTAACTAGTTTTGTGTTTGTTTTTGTGTTGATCACATTGGATGAGTGGAAGGTCGGGCTATGTTTATATGTGATATAGTCGATGCACCTATGCAAAGCGCGGGAGGAATTTTTGTTGGTGCTGAATCATATATGCACAAAGTAAAAATTATGTATGGTTTTGATATGTATTTTGTGACCGTAGATGCCGATTAGCTGTTAATGATGTATGATTAAGGAATATTTAAGAAAGTTGTATTAAAATTGTTTTGTATTAATTTAGAGTATGTACATGATTTATGAATGCAATAGAAGTGAATGCATATAAAGTCCGTTTGTGAGTTAAAACCTGTAGATGTTGTTCTCGCGCAACGTGCGGGGGAATTTTTGCTTGTTGAGTAATAAGAGAAACTTTATTCCCTTTCTTCTCTCTTTTCCGGCTCTACCAGGACACGACGCTGGAGCTTTCAATCTGCACTTTTTTTCCTTTAACCGGCGTGGCCTCCAAATAGCATGCAAGATAGAAAAGAAAATATTATTTTTAAGTTTTATTCATTTTTTCCCTCCTTCATCTTTGTCGTATCTCTGTCAGTCTTTTACTTTTTTCTTTAATATCATCGTTTTCCGGTATGGGACTCGATCCCAATACTTTTTTCTCTTGAGTAGTTAGGCCATTTGATTTTTTGAAAACCGTTCCGGGTCCCAACTTGAATCTAGCTTTAGCTCGAATCTGGTTCATGGCGGCCCAAAATGGCTTAAACTCTCAAATGGGTGAAATATGTTAGTGGAACTATTAAGCGTGTGTTTGGGGGGGCATTTGAGCCCCCAAACGCTGGTTTGATCAGCAAACGTCCAATGGGCAACTTTAAAAAAAATGAATGTTTGGGGATCATAATGAGCAATTGAGCTTGAGATTGCAAAAATAGCTTTTGGCATAAGCTCAACTTTGGAGCTTTTGGTGATTTAGCTTTTGGGGAGAGTGAGAATGATTAAAATATTTTTTCAGTTGTGTCCAGTGTGATATCAAATTGATTGCAATTTTACCCTTAATGTACTTTTTCGGCTACCAAAATTAATTTCAACTATTTTTTGGTGCTTGTAACCCTTAAAATATTTTTTCAACTGTACCCAGTGTGTTATCAGACTGATTGCAATTTTATCCTTAATGTACTTTTTCAGTTCCAAAAATTATTTTAAAATATTTTTTGGTGTTTTTAACCCTTTAAAATATTTTTCCACCCACTCTCTCTTACTATTATCACAAAAGTCACTTGTGCTTAAGTCAATCCAAACAAGTTTTATTTTTACAAAAATCATTTATACAATCGTTGTTCCAAACATAAATCACATTACACAATCGAGCTTTTACCAAAAATAAAATTACCAAACGCTAAATTAAGAAACTCTATTTTTCCCTTCGCTCTTCCAAACACACTCTAAGATGATCGGGTGACGGCCAAATTGGTTCAACCATCTGGTCTAGTCCAGTTCTCGCAACACTGACACATACAGCAATTTACGTCAATTACTTGAAAAGCGTCATAGGAAAAAACTGGTGTTACATACTACTCCGCCCTCAATTTACATGGGCGAAAATATGGTTTATAAGCTGTTTTTTATATAAATCGAGACAGAACTCCTCTCACATACTTACCTCATATACCATAAATCACGATTAAAAAAATGCTTTTAAACATTCCTATCGTTATTCCAAACACACACATGAATGGCCTAGATATGTGAAATGCCACATGGAAATTAAATGCACATTAAGCAAGTGCCTAATACTCCCCTTGATCTTTTATATAAGACATACTCCTTCCGGTCATATTTATAAACAATTTTTTCTTTGATTGTGCAAAACGAACGGATAGTTAAAAGCAATAAGTGTGTCAAAAATCCCATATTTTTTTCCATATATGCCCCTATTTATTAAAAGAGTATAAGAGAGAGAATAGATACAAAGTATGAGAGATAATGAGTATAAGATATGAGAGAGAATGAGTATTTAATAAGGGTAAAATAGGGAAAAGAAGCTTACATTTTCAGACAAAAAGTGAAAGTTGTTTATAAAAGGGACTAACCCTATGAAAGAGAAAGTTGCTTATAAATATGATCGGATGGAGTATTTATTAAATTTGGGTAGATTATTGAAGCAAAATAAATTACTTAATTATAACATGTATAACATAATTACTCTAAAATATTCTATGTAATATTAGATTATATATCATTTTATAATAACAAATTTGTTTAGAGAAAAATGACAAATATAAGAAATAAAATCAAACATTGTCTTACATTTATGACCTAAATTCATCCCAACTAAATCTTACATTTAGGATTAGAAGAGTAATATATATAGGCTGGTCAGGCCTTGTAGCACAAATGACACTAAACACCCTTTTTTAAGAATTTCTTAAACGTAAGGTCGTGAGTTCAACCTCCTATGAACATGATAGATGCATGACCGACCATTCAATTCTCTGAATAAACCCACATAAATTCTTCTACTGAGATGATTATATAACAAGTCAAATTGACGGGCAAATGAATAAATCTAATGTCAATTGATTTTTGAACAAAAATCAAATAAAACTATAAACTTTCATGGATTGAATAAAAAACAGTTGTCTAAATATTTCTTTTAGCATTTTTTTTAAATCATGGTAATCTTTCTCTAATAAAATAGATAAATATTTTTGCATGATTAGACAATTAATATATGTCACTTAAAAGAATATTATATTTAAAAGACAGATTTGGCACTGAAAGTTGGGATTTATGTGAGTTCATTACCATGTAAAAGCAACTCTTCCAAGTTGATCAGTCTGATATTACCAAATAGCCCTGGTTCACAAACAACATGAGATCAGTTACTATGAATGTAAGTAAAAAGAATTATCAAAATAATTCATATGATTGATGTCATCATTCTCTACTAGTTAAACATGAAGGCAAAGTTTTTTTTTCTTTTTTTGCTAGTACAATTATCTCCTATAAAAGGTAATAATCTAATTCGAGGCACTGTTTGACACTAAATATGGGCATATTTTTCAATAGAGATGCAAACATTTATTCACCAACTAATCATTCCCGCCAAAACCAACTCCATTGGTACTAGAAAGGAAGGCGAGGTTTGATGTAGCTTTTGATACTGACAAAAAGCTATTAATGTTTTCCAAGTATCTTTTGGGCTTGGGCCCTTCTATGTAACCAAGAAAGTATCATGCATAGAAATTTATTTTTAAAAAAGTATTAAAAACGCAAGCAGCATTTAGGGCTTTTTTATTCCATTTTTCATTTTTACGTTCTTAGAACAATTTTATTTAGCAATATTTTAGAACAAGTTTAAAAAAAAAATTATAACCAAAAATTATGTCAACCTTTGTTTTGGAAAATATATATAAATGGTGAAATGAAGGATGAAAGAATAGTTCGCTATATCAACATGATTGTCGTTAATGAAAACAGAGTTTTCTGTCACTTCTCTAATTTTATATGATGAAAAGGAACAAAACATAAAAAAAAAGATGTTTTGTCCAAAAAAAAGATGTTTTTATTTATTTTTTTTTCAGAAAAAATGTTAACATCCTCTTTTTTCTAAACAAATTTTAACATTTTTGCTTTCAAAATACATGACTGAAACCATTTTCAAACATACTTTTTTTTTTTTTCAAAACGTAAATGGTTGAAAAAACAAAAAACCAAATAGGCCTTAATATTTCGTATCTTAAAAGTTCTTGCTTGATTATATTATGGAAGGGAATAATGAAACTTTTAGTCCACCAATTGTTTAGGTAAACTTTTAGTCCCTTTAATTTTGATCATTCAAGCTTTTAAAGTTTTATATGTTTAGGTGCTAATCTACCAATAAAGTATTTGTGAATGTCCACCACACCATTGTCCATGTAAACTTTTAGCCCATAAAGGTTCCAAAATAGTGCAAAAATGCCTAGACAAGTAATATGCTTATAAATTTTTCTACAAAAAGATTCAAAAGATTTTATCCAATTTTCTTAATAATACATGAGTTATTATATAACCAAAATGCTTTATATCTTTTAATGTTTTGTGATCAAAATATCACAGTTTGAAATGCTTATAAAAATCTTGTCTTAATTAACAACGTGTGTGTGTGTAACTGACTATAACATACTGCTGTTTATTTGCATGAATACTACAATAGTTAAAAGAAAGAGAGTGACCTGACAGGTAATTCCCAGACAAATCCAATTCTTGAAGCTGGTGGAATGGGAGAAAAGAAGAAGCTGTAGAATAAAATTATAGGGTATTTATATTTGTATTAGGCACTATATTGTAATTTGTAGGTTAGTTAGATATTGAGTCCCAGCTTGGGACCTGCTGCCTTTATGTATAAATATATGTGTAAAGGCAGAGAAATTGTAATGACAGATTTTGTATTCAATTAATCAATAGAGTATGGTTCATTCAGAGTATCTTCTGGGCCTCTGTGTGTGTGTGTGTGTGTTTCATCATGGTATCAGAGCCAGGTTTTATTTGCCTCCAAGGCTCTAATCTCACTATTTATGGCCTCTACTCACCTATGGTCTTTGGAAGCTTGCTCATAGGTTTCTGGTTCAATTTCCTCATCAATGGCAGACAGAAAAGACTTGCAAGAATCAGATAAATCATCAAAATCAACCGAATTAATAAAACCAGCATTACTATGTAAATCATTATCATGACTGTTTTGGGGTTCCCTACTAGAAGAAGGCAAATAATCACATTCATAATCCTTAGTCCATGCAGGGGCATGTCTACTCCTAAGAGGCCTATCAACTAGAGACCTGTTAGGATCTGAATTGTCATAAATGTGATCATTTACTTCTCTATGTGGAGAAGCAATTGTATCATGTTGATTCCTATGATTATACATGTATGGATTATTGTCAAATATGCTAAAGGGATGTACATTTTGATTAATAATGAATGGATTAGTGGCTTTTATCTTACCTATTCCCCCTTGATTCATAGCATCAATATCATGAAAAGGGAATTTGTTTTCAAAGAAAGTAGCATGCCTAGTAACAATTAATGACTTGGTTTTGATGCTGTATAACAAGTACCCTTTTTATTAGTTGGGTAGCCTAGAAAGACACAAGGTTCAGCCCTTGGCTGAAATTTGTCAGCACAATTCAAATTCATAGCAAAGGTCAAGCATTCAAACACTCTTAAGTGATCTAAAGATGGGGTTTTTCCATGCAACAATTTATAAGGTGTAACATACCCTAAAGTTTTGGAAGGAGTTCTATTAATTAAATAAGCTGCAGTTCTAATGGCTTCCCCCCAAAACTTAATGGGTAGGTGAGATTGAAACATAATACTCCTAGCTATATTTAAAAGATGTATATGCTTACGTTCAACGACCCCATTTTGTTGAGGAGTAAAGGGACAAGATTTTTGATGAACAATCCCCTTTTCCTCAAGAAACTGTTTTACCTCTTGATTAACAAATTCTGTCCCATTATCTGATCGTATAGTTTTAATCATAACAGAAAATTGATTAGATACAAAGGAAATGGAAGTTTTTAAGAGTTTGGGAACCTCAGATTTGTAATGCATCAGAAAAATCCATGTGCTACGAGAATAATCATCCACTAATGTAAGGAAATACCTATGTCCTTGATGTGTGGGTGTCCGATATGGTCCCCGACATCGGCATGCACAAGTTGAAAGCAATAGTGAGAAAGTGAAGTGCTAGGAGGAAAAGACAAACAAGTATGTTTTCCTTAAATGCATGTCTCACATTTATCATTATCAAAATTACAATTACTAATTTTCAAATCATGTAAATGCTTCAAAACTTGTATAGGAGCATGTCCCAACCTAGAATGCCATAGACATTCCTTCCTAATGTTTACAAATTCATGTTCTTTATTAGCAACATTTACATGCTCAAATTTATTCTCTCTTTTCAGAAGGTATAGTCCTCTAATAAGCCTACCAGTCCTTATGATCATTCCATTGTATATGTTCTGCATAACACAAAAATCAGGCCAAAACAGAACCATATACATGCTGTTCAAGGTGAGTTTAGCTACAGAAATTAAATTATAACAAAATTCTTTGGCATACAACACATTTGTCAAAGTAATGGTATTAGTGAGTTTAACTTCTCCTATATGTGTGATTCAAATTTTAGCCCCACTAGGCACTTTCACCCACTTAGGTTTACCTTCATGCAACTTGTAAGAATCTAAATATGTTAATTTACTAACTATATGACAACTAGCCCCAGAATCTAAAATCCATTCAGAGTTAAGTGTATACAGTCAAGCTTGGATTAGCAGCTTGCACACTCACAACAGCCTCTGTGGGGTCTAAATCCCTTTTTAACATTTCCAGAATCTGCCTATACTGTGCTAGAGTGAAGAAAGAGCCTTGTGAACCCATAGTTCCATGGTCAGTCCCTACTTTAGCAGCTGACTCATTAACAGGCGGATTGGCTTGATTTGCTTGCTCCCCTCTTTCTCTTTAGTGAATTTGGAAAGCTGAGAACCTTGAGGAAAACCAATGAGTTGGTAGCAAGTTTCCTTTTGATGGCCTTTCCTCCCAAAATGAGCTCATGGTTCTTGGAAACGGCCTCTTCCACGACCTCGTCCTCCTCTAGACATATTAGAGGCCATAATAGTACCATTAGTTGGGGCAATCTGTGATCTATAGGAGATATTTCGCTGGGTCTCTTCTTGGACAATCATTGAGCAAGCCTGATTGGATGTTGGCAGTGGCTTCATAAGGAGTATTTGACTGTGAACTTGGTGACAACTTTCATTTAACCCCATAAGGAACTGAAACAATCGCTGTTCTTGAATGGTTTTAGCATAGTCTTTTGAAGTGCTACACTGATAGTTGAGAATGGGGACTAAGGCTGCATGTTCATCCCATAGATCTTTAAGCTTAGTGTAGTATCCAGATACACTAAGAGTCCCTTGTGAGTAAATTGATTAATCAATATAAAGAAAAAGCTTTTGCACCATCCACAACATCAAACATTTCTTTAAGATCTAGCCAGACAAGGTAGGAGTTTTGAGAAAATACCAAACCAGTAGCAATATCCTTGTCTACTGAATTTATCAACCAAGACAAGACAACACTGTTGCACCAATCCCATTGACTATGGAGATCAGATTTCTGAGCCTCACAGGTGCAAGAACCATCCATAAATCCCAATTTGTTATTGGCATAGAGGGCTATTCTCATGGCTCTACTCCACGTAGGGTAATTCTGAGAGCTAACTAATGGCTGGGATACTAACTTAACTGTAAGGGTGTCACTAGGATGCAAGTATAGAGGGTATTGGAAATCAAGACTTTGGGTTTGTGTTTCTGCCATAACCAAAAAATGTGGAGAAAACAAGACGAACAATAGAAATTGACAGCAGCTCCAAATAAGAAAGATCACTGCATAGAGGATGCTGGAATGTACAGAAGACTAGTGGGTAAGCTGTTGTATTTAACTTTGACAAGGCCTGATATCTCCTTTACTATGCAGGTCTTAAGCCAATTTATGCAAGAACTTAAGGAGTCACATTTGAAAGCTGTGCTGAGATTAGTCAAATACCTAAAGGACTTTCCAGGACGTGGGATATATATTTCAGCAAAGAGCTCTTTGAAGGTGGAATGCTATTATGATTCTGATCATAGAGCTTGCGCTGACACTAGAAGATCAATGACAGGTTTTCTAGTGAAGTTAGGAGGCTCCTTGATATGTTGGAAGTCTAAGAAAGAGACTATTGTATCTATTTCTTCAGCAGAAGCTGAGTATAGAGCTTTAAGGATGGCTATAGCAGAGTTGACATGGATAGTAGGGCTGCTGAAAGAATTAAAAATTCCAAATGTAGAACCAGTTAAGATTTTCTGTGATAACAAGTCTGCAATCCATATTGCTACGAATCCTATGTTTCACAAGCGTACAAAACACAGAAATAGATTGCCATTTTGTAAGAGATAAGTTGTTGGTAGGCATGATTGAATTTGAACATGTAACATCTGGTGAATAGATTGTAGACTTGCTCATCAAAGCTTTGGGTGGTCCACAACATGAGTATCTCCTTGGCAAGTTAGGAACACGTGAATATAAAGTTCCTAACTTGAGGGGGAGTGTAGAATAAAATTATAGGGTATTTATATTTGTATTAGGGACTCTATTGTAATTTGTAGATTAGTTAGATATTGAGTCCCTGCTTGGGACCTGCTGCCTCTGTGTATAAATATATGTGTAAAGGAAGAGAAATTGTAATGACAGATTTTGTATTCAATTAATCATTAGAGTATGGTTCATTCAGAGTATCTTCTGGGCCTGTGTGTATGTGTGTGTGTGTTTCATCAGAAGCATTGAGTGACCATTTGACGTCTCTCAACTCATTAGCTCTTGTATCGTTCAGAAGAAGGCGTATCACTCTATTAGTGGAGTTATAACACTCTATAACCTCCCAAGTGCAGCAATCAGACAACTTAAGGTTACTCCAAGAAGGAAGAGAAGCACCATTTGGGTAACCGAAAGCATCTTTCAGTTTTTGAAGAGATTCTTTCTCTTCTTTCAAGCAACTCACATACTACTATAGAATATAGATTTACGTCCCTAAAGGACGTCCCTTTTTGAAAAAGGGAAGTAAAAAACAAAGACAGTGGCATTTTTATAATTATAGGCGAGAACTGAATAGCTTTAGACGTTCCCAATTTAAATAGGGACATTTAAAGTGTAACTTTACAGACTTTAGACGTCCCTATTTGAATTGGGGACGTCTAAAGTAAAAAAAAATTTACTTTAGACGTCCCCAATTCAAATAGGGACGTCTAAAGTCTGTAAAGTTACACTTTAGACGTCCCTATATATATTGGGGACGTCTAAAGTTTAAATTTTTTTTTAAATGAGGGAAAAGGTGTCTCTCATATATATTAAGGACGCCATATGATGATACATTAGGGACACCATTTTGGCATATATATATATATATGAGGGACACCAAAATGGTGTCCCTCATTAAAAAAAAAAAAAGACTTCAGACGTCCCCAATTTAAATTGGGGACATCTAAAGTCATGTATAAAATAAAAAAAAATAACTGGACAACTTTAGGTGTCCCTAAATTAAATTGAGGACGCCAAAAACACTTCAAATTTTTACTGACAGTCTTTATTTGTCAGTTTTATATTATTTTTACACTCATCTTTCTTTTTCCATCGCCGCAAGCACAATAAGAGCCATTACCACCACGCCTTTTAACTCTTACTTCTTCTTTATCTGCTCTTTTTACTCTTACTTCTTCCTTTCTCTCTCTTTTTTTCACCTCTAGGTCTGTTATGCTTTTTTACCATTTTTTATTATTTTATCCTCTTTCTCTTTTTTCTTTGGGTTTCCCTTCTCTGTTATCTTTTAACTCGTATTGTTATGGCTTGTAGATCAAAACTCTGAAACATGCTTCATGGCCACATTCCAGCTGAGAAAACGAGGTTCATCTCTCCCTATCGCTTTTTCCTATTCATTATTACGAGAAAATGAATTTCAATAATAGAAGGAGATAAGTTTTTTGCAACTAATTCCTCTTATTGTTTTCATCTTCTGCCTATGAGATTTCAGCTTTAGAGTTATTATTGTGTAGATTTTGGATTTAGATTTCAGATACTAGATATGTAATTTTATTGATGGCGATATGTGATTTTTGGTTTTAAATACTGTGTAGTCCATATCTGTAATATAAATGATTTTTTTTTTTTTTAAAAAACACTTTAGACATCCCCATTTTAAATTGGGGACGTCTAAAGTCCCGTCTAAAGTCTCACTTTAGACGTTCCCAATTTAAAATGGGGACGTCTAAAGTGCTATACTGACACTTTAGACGTCCCTTTTTAAAATGAGGACGTCTAAAGTCCAGGCCTTAGACGTTCTTTTATCTACAGACATTATTGCCATTTTTTACTACATCGCTCATATAAACGTCCCCTTATTTTCAGACGTTAAAAGGCCTAAAAAAGGTGACGTTAAAAACATTTTTTGTAGTAGTGACACTTTCTCCATGAAACCCTAATAATATGAATATGATTATGGCCATCACCCACCACACCATTGCTCTCACTGAATACCCCATTTTTCACTATTCTTCCTTATTTGCCAAATGCATGTCTTCAGTTAAGTACTATCCCTCTATATATAAAGCCAGCGATGAGATTTTTTTTTTGGCCCCATTTTTCCCTCAAAGGAGGCTCAAGTTGGGCATTATGCATTTTCCAAAACAAAAATTGTCTTATGTGTGGAAAAAAGGAAGAGAGGCAAAATAGAAAGCTCCACTTCAAGCTGACAAAGAGTTAGGGCCCGTTTGATAGGGAACGTTTAGAATGCAAATAAAGGAAAAGAAAAGGGAAAATGATGAATTTATAAACCAACAAAGAAAAGTAAAATCAAAACACCCTTATTTTATTTGGGAAAAAATCAGACAAAAGATTGAGATTCCTTTTCTGACGAAATACACGATTATGTTGGACTTGGTCACTCATCGATTCATGATCTTGACAGTTGCTAACAATCTTCATCACACAAATTGGTATTCAAAATCTGTTCTTGTGAAATATGACATTTGGACATATCAAAGGGAATCATAATTAAAAGCCAAGACTATATGGTACGTATACAACTTGTGACAGTGGAGCAAGTAGGGGGTCTCTATTTTCCTTACTGTCCACTTTCCTCCATTTCTTTATTTACACCGTTAGATCAGTTCTAACAGTTGAGATTTAATATCCTATAAAAATATTATTATAATATTAAATAAAAAATATAAATTTAAATCATTAAAATTTAATCTAAATAGTTCATATTTTTATATTTTATTAAAGTATTCTATATATTCTTTTTTACTTTTGTTGGAAAATAGCCTAGTCCACCCTTGGTGGATTAGGCCCAAGCCCAATAAGATTGGGATCAAAGTATAAATAATATAAATATTTGGGTGGATATATATAATATTTTTCAAACTGTTATGAGTCATTTTATTTAACCGATAGAATATGACCTGTGGTATTGTTTCACCGATACAATATGTCTCTCAAACGAAAGGAAATATTGTCTCTCCAATGGAAGGATACATAATAGAGAAGAAGGGGTGCATAGAACACTATAAATAGGCGTAAGGGATTCAATTGTGAGACACTTGAAATAATATACAGAAACTCTATCATTTTGATTCTCTATTCCCTCTACTATGTATCTCTCTTCTTCTTCATGTGGTGATGTATTTGTTGTGCGTCATAATCACTTCCGTAACTGTAATCTGATTAGCGTGGGTATAAAAGATTAACGGCCGCACTTGAGGTACGCCCAATAATTCTTACAACTTTTTATAGAGTATTAAACTCCAATCATCAAAGTTGATCTAACGGTGTAAATAAAGAAATTGAGGAAAAAGAATGATAAAAGAAATGGAGAAACCCCTTTACCGGCACTAGTAACTACACATACATACTTACCTACATATATACATATTATAGCAGCATTTTTTTGCCCCGTTTTGCCCTCAAAGACGACTCAAGTTGGGCACTATGCATGTTCCAAAACACAAATTGTCTTATGCGTGGAAAAAAAAGGAAGAGAGGCAAAATAGAAAGCTCCGATCCTCTTCATATAGCTGACTGAGAAAGTGTTAGGGCCCGTTTGATAGGGAACATTTAGAATGCAAATAAAGGAAAAGAAAAAGGGAAATGATGAATTTATAGACCCAAAAAAATAAAATAAAAAACGCAAAATACTCAAAATACCCTTATTTTATTTGCGAAAAAATCGTTCCCTCAACTTGGTCTACCATGAATACCCAAAACCAGAAAAATAGTCTTTCCTATACCATCTACTTCGAGTCTTTGTCATAATCATTTTCTTTTACATTGCTGATCATGACTTTACCTTTCACTTCCCCTCTCACCGCGGTGAGTCTAGTCGTGCCTGCGATGTTTGAGTGCACGAGGACATCGATGAAGAAGGGCTATTTGGAAATTTCAAACATAGGAAAATTGGACCCTCCCTCTAACGGAAGGGAGCGATTCTCCCACGTTTAAAGGAAAATCTCATGATGTAAGAAAATGGCTTTTTGGAAAGCAGGTGTTACCAAACGTACTTTGCGATGAAAAACAGGCAATTTCCTTTTTCATTGGTTAATTTTTTATGTACCATATATGCTCTATGTCGTTTAGTCCCAAAAATCAGACAAAAGATTAAGATTCCTTTCCTGACTAAATACACGATTATGTTGGACTTGGTCACTCATCAATTCTTGATCTTGACAGTTGCTAACAATCTTCACCACACAAATTGATATTTAAAATCTGTGCTTGTGAAATATGACATTTTGACATATCAAAGAGAATCATAATCAAAAGCCAGACTGTATGGTATGTAGACGACTTGTGACGGTGGCTCAAGTAACTACACATACATACATACCTACATATATTCATATTATAGCACAATTTAACCCACACCCCCCCGCGGGGCGCATATATTTATGCCTTATGGCGACTTGGGCTTCCAATACATACTATAACCTTTTAAATTGGCTTTAGGTGACATGTTGGATGCCATCACATCTTCAGAATCTACCTGATCCCATCTTCCTATACATAGATCAGCTAAAAGTGTTCTTTAAAAATTTGGTAAGATTAAGAACCATGGTAACACACTTCATGGACTAAAGCCCAAGCCTAGCTAACAGCATTGGGGTCTAAATATAAATAATAGACAAGTTTGGGTCTATAAATGTAGTAGTCCCCAATTATTTATATTCGTAATGTTGAACCCTTACAATGGGTCTGTTAAAGAAATGGTATATTGGTTAGGGAAGGGCTATGTGGAATATACTATATAAGCATGAGAAATTTCAGTTTCATGTAATGGGATTGAAATCCACATCGGGGCTCCAGTTTTGTGTGGTTACTTCAACAAATCAGTTAGATTCCAAATGTGTCTGAAATCTTTCAATGGCTTTTTGAACACTGTACATCATGCGTGACATAGGGTATAAACGTTTAATCTGAAAAATTAGTAAGAGGTTAAAATTCCCTCCCCAAAATGCATGAAAGGATAAGCTCTTTTCTTTTTTCATGATGCTGACGACAAGCTTTGTATTCTTATGTCATGACTAATGAAAATCAAAGCATGTGCCTTGACCGACCAATCTATCCAATATGTCTCACGTCCTGAATGGCTAAGTATCTATACACATTTACACTAATTTCTAACTAGGCCTATCAGCAAGAATGATATTTTCCATTAATTTTATAGAGACATGCTGAGAGATGAGTTTAACGTATAGTTTCGACGTTGAATGAGTCATGATTATGGCATACAAGTGATATAGTTGCGGATAAGCACAGAGGATGAAGTTTCAGTTGTGAACGAATACACCATATTCAGAGAAATTGATTACTCTTTCCTGCATTATAACTTACGGTTTTTTCTCTTTGAGTTCTCTTTCTCTCTGAATTTGTTGTGTAACAGGATTGGAATCCACATCGGAGCTTCAGTTTTGTGTGGTTACTTCAATGAGTCAGTTAGATTCCAAATATGTTCAAAATCTTTCAGTCGTTTTTAAAGCACTGTACATCATGCGTGACATAGGGTTATAAACATTTAATCTAAAAAATTAGCAAGAGGTTAAAATTCCCTCCCCAAAATGCACGAAAGGATAGGCTCTATTTTTTTTTTTTACCCTTTGATGCTGACGACAACCTTTGTGTTCATATATGATGACTAATGAAAATCAGAGCATGTGCCTTGACCAACCAATCTATCCAATATGTCTCACGTTTTGAATGGCTAAGTATCTGTACGCATTCACACTAATTTCTAACTGGGACTATCAGCAAGAATGATATTGCATCCACTAAATCCAACACTCAAAATTCATCTAACTCATTTAGAGAGGAGGGGAAAATGCCAGCAAAAAAGTAAACATTGAAAAAACAAATTTCAGAATTAAGTTTCAATAATTATCTAATAATAGAGGCCTTAGATTTATGGTTATTTGTTATAATTATTTTTTTATGTGAATTACATTTTTGTTTTTAGGCTTGTCTATAGAATTTATATTGCATTATATAGTTTTTAGATATAATAATATCCAACAGGCTAGCTTTTGTGAAGCAAAATAAAATATATAGCTCATTTTTTTTTTAAAAAAAAACCCACTTTTTAAACCGGCTATGAAATTACTTGATTTAAAGAGTGAACATTTTTTTATTATGCATTGAAACTTTTTAAGACTGGTTGTTTAACCAGTCAGTCTGAAAAGTAACTTTTAAGGCTAGTAGTTGGTTTGGTCTTAATAATGACAAACTTTTTAAACCGGTCTATACAAAATTGGATATAAACTTGGTTTGAAAAGCCTTTTTTCTAGTAGTAATTGTTAAATTTGCACTTTCACCCTTCTTTTAGATTCCTTTATTTGTCTTGTAAATACTTTTATTTGTCTTGTGAATATCCTTATTTGTCCTATGAATTCTCTTATTTCTATTTGAAATGGCCAAAATGTTTTTGTGAACTCCTTGGTTTTTATTGAATATTTGTATTTGTTTTGTAAATGTATTTATTTGTCATATAAATACCTATATTTGTCTTGTAAATGCTCTAATGAAAAAAAAAAAGTAAGAACGTTATTGTCTTTTTACTTATAAAACTTAATTTCACTTTAACCCAAGGGGTGAATGAAATTTCAAAATCTTTTGGGATTGACTGATATAAAATAGCTTCATAGGGTCTAAGTGATATTTTTCCATTATATATTTCTGAAAATATATTGAAATAATACAGTGAGAATACTAGTGAGGCTCACACTGTAAAAAGTAACGAATTGAAAGTTAAATAAGGTTAACAACACTACTATATCTGTTACCTAAAAACTTGATTATGTCTACTTTAGACCTAACAAAAGTTAATTGTGTTGGGTGTATATTGGGAAATAATTCATTTCTAAATTTGCATCTTCACCCTAATATTTATTAATTAAGTGTTATTTCTAGTCTTTAATATAAGTCTCAATTAACTGATTTTGAGAGATTATCAAAGCTAAACAATTTACTTAATTATTGTATATGTTACGTGATCTCTCTATAATACTTATATATATATCATTAGATTATATATATATATATATATATATATATATATCAGTTTATAAATCACACAAATTAGTTTTTAAAAAAATTATAAATATGAATACTTTTAAACAATTTATTTAGCTTTTTTCATTTTAAAAAAATAGTTAAGTGAGTCTTGTATTAAGGATCAGATGTAGTATTGTTTCTACCATTATATGAGTGACTAACGGTTTTTTTAAAACATAAATTTTTTATTTTTTGTAGTATTATTTTTTTAGGAAGCTGCCTAACCATTTATTTTTAAAGAAATTATTTATTTAGTATTTATAAAGAGCTTATTTTAGTTAGGATAAAAGCTTTCAACCTACATACCGAATTAAAGTCCTCGTAGTTTGTCAGCTATAAACGTTTAATTTCTGTAAAAAAAGATATTTATTTATTTCATTCATTTTCTTTTGAAACTTTTTAGCTTAATTTTTTTTTTTTTTTTTACATCTCTATAAAGTGTCTGTGATGACGACGAAGGATCTCATGCAGGGGCCCTTTGATTCAAGATACGGGGAAGGGACTAGGGAGGACGGGAGGGAAGCCAACTCCGAAAACATCACATGCCAAACCATTAAATGAAGGAAGCTAAAGAATCACAATTAGGCATAGCTAAGGCCAACCAAATCAAGAAGTCTAAAAGCCAGTTTGTATATAAATCATTGAAGAGAAGGAGGTAGAGAAATATAAAGAAGAAATAAGAATTAAGGAAATTCAGGATCTTTAAGAAATAATCTCAAAGATAATGAAATTATATAAATCTTGAGAAATGATGTTATTTATTTATATATATATTTTTACTTTTAATGTTATTTAATGTAAGACCTAATTAACTAATTCGAATATATTAACAATGTTTGTTAAGTTAGTTAATAAGGTGGGCAAAAACTAGTTAATATAATAAAAAAAATTGTTAATATGATATTTTTTTAAATACCCTAATTATTTTCCTTTTCCTACTTTATTATTATTAATAAAATATCAATATGGTTAATTTGGGAAAAATTGATTAACATGTAAAATATGTCTGACATGTAAGATTAATATCTATTCTCCAATTAGATCCTACATTAAGTACAAGCGGAGTATTATTTTCCTATCTCCTTTAATCACTTCTTGAATTATCTAGAAGATAATCCAAAATAATCCGACATATAGATACTTTTATTTCACTTAGAATCCCTCTAAAGATCTCTGACTCTTTATTATTATATTTCCCCCCATTTCTTTTATATTTTTATTTATTTTTAAATATGTCATTTTTTTATTGGAATTACTTGGACAAAATGCATTGTTCCCAATGATAGTAGTCATATTAAAAATCATTTAAACTATTAGAGCTTAATTCTAAATATTTGAGTTGCAAAGAGAAAATTAAAAAATGGATGGAACCTTAGGGGAAAACCCTGAATTTTCAGCTAATATTGAGGACAAAAATTGTCTTATCTTTCTGTGAATAAAAGAATATTAAAAATGAAAAATTAATATTAAGTAATAGTAACATGAGAAGGACATTTTTTTAGTCTTTAGTCTGTACCTACCAAAGATGTGGCCCAGAGTCCGACTATATGTGATTTGATTTTTCTCTATAAAAAATTTTCTAAATATATATAGAGGTTAGATAACCAGTTTGTAGAGATCAAGAAAAAGTTAGTTATTTGAATAAAAATGTGTGTTGGCATCTTTAAAATATTATTTTTAATCATTTAATTTGCATTGGAAACTACTTCCTCGATAGAAAGCCTAATAAAATATGTGCAATCAGTTGTAAGAATTTAGAAAAAAATTATAAATTTGAAAAACAGAGTAAATTGATTGAGGTACAGTTGTACATCTAAAACGGAAACAAGCCCTTATACTTTCTTGATATTCCCTCCGGTCTTTAATATAGAACTTAATACAGGAGTTAATGTTAGTTCTAAATGTTAGATTTATGTCACGTTTTTACATATTTTTCTCAAATTAACTGTATTAATATTCTTTTAACAATAATCAAGTAGAAGGGGGAGGAATGAAATTAAGGAAGTTGATTATGATATTTTAGAAAAACAATATTATAACTAGCTCAACTAATAATGTTAATCTACTCAAATTAATTAATTATGTCTTACATTAAAAATAATAACAGTATTTCTTTAATATTTTTCTAGCAAGTTGAGGTTATACTAACGTCAACAAAAAGAGAATCTATACCAACAAGTAGTGATGACATGAGTTCCTCTCTCTCTATAAAAAGGAAGCGACAGGCTTTGGTCTAGTCATGCCCACAAACAAAGTATGGCATTTTCATCTTCAATTAGGGTTTGGAATGTGTTGACTCTCATTGTAAGTCTTAGCTATGGCGTCTTTCACATTGAAGCTTCTCACCATGAAACTCCTTCTGTTTGCTCCATCAACCAACCTTATAGAACTGCCTTTCACTTTCAGCCTCACCGCAATTGGATGAACGGTTCTTAGTTCTTACTTTCTAATTTTTGGGATAGAATTGTTTTGTCGCAAATTCATCACTTTTTTATTATTATTATTGAAGTAAATTGCTTATATATGAACTTATGCCTCATTCTTTTATATATCTTTCAAAATTTGTTTCTTTATCTGATTTTCTAACCATTGTTTCCTTTTGATTTTGTCCTTTGCTTGCAGATCCTAATGGTTAGTATTCTTCTAATCTCTCCTTATTAATTTGTTCCAACTAATATAATGTTTTCTTGCTTCTTTTCGACTTTGAATTTCACTTAATCTATCTTAGTCTTAACTTGGTTCTATTATATTAATTAACTTTATTTTTTATAAAATGAAAAAATAAATAAATAAAAAATATTAATTTGTTGTTGTTGTTTTTTTAAAAAAATTTTACGGCCTTAATCTATTTCTCCCTTATGCATGGATACAGTAAGTTCAAGAAAAATAGGAGGCCAACAGAATATATAGAAACTTTGCATCTTAATATTTACATATAACAAGAAGACGATGGGATCCGGTTTCCCTGAATGTCGGGTTTTTAATATTGATTTAATGTGGAATTAAAATTTTTTAATTCTCTCTCTATCATTCACATTGACTTTTGTGATGTGTGGATATAGGACCAATGAGATACAAGGGGTTATACCACATGTTCTACCAGTACAACCCAAAAGGAGCCACGGCGGGCAACATCGTGTGGGGCCACTCTGTATCAATTGACCTCGTGAATTGGGCCCCACTCCCACTTGCTCTATGGCCAACCAAATCTTATGACATCAATGGCTGTTGGTCAGGTTCTGCCACCCTACTCCATGGACACAAGCCAGCCTTGCTCTACACTGGCGTTGGCCCTAACCAAAACCAAACTCAAAACTTAGCTCTTCCTTTGAACCTCTCTGACCCTTTTCTTGTGCACTGGGTTAGGTCTCCACTTAACCCTCTTATTGCTCCAACTTCTGAGAATCATATCAATGCCACCTCTTTTAGGGACCCCACCACTGCTTGGCTTGGTCATGATGGTTTGTGGAGAATCCTAGTAGGTATGAAGCATGCAATGCACATTAAATGGTTTTCTTCATTCATGAATTTGTCCATTGTGTGAGAGTGAGTGGCATGAAGAGATGTGACCTAAAATATGCTCAACCTTAGTTAAGAATGTGACATCATGTGAATTGTTAGGATTAGAATTATAATTTATGATGAGAAGCTATTTTCAGGGTTTCATATTCTTGACGTGTACACTATGTAGAGACAAAGTGATCTGGTGGGTCCCTACCTAACAAGTTAAATGACCCTATCTCATATATGGATCCTCTCCTCATTCCTTTTCTCCTTGTCTTCTCCTCATCCCATCTGCACCTTTATATTAAAAATGGAATGGTTGAGATTTATCATTTTGAAAAATTATATTATAATATTATATAGAACATAAAACAAAAAAATAAATTGTTACAATTTGATTTAAACAATTCACAGTTCTTAACTACCGGAAAATAAAAAAAAAATGATAGTTTTATAAAATAATGAATATCAACCATTCATTTTTCAAACAAATGGTGAGAATGAGATGAGGAGAAGCTAAAAGGGGAAAAGGGGATGAGGAGAGAATCCAAATCCATTTATTTATCTAATATATTATGCGTTACTTTGTCGTCACAAAGCAAAGTATCGTGCTTGTCAAGTAGAGAATTGTAACCTGTTGATAGAAATGATAGAGTAAATTTCTTCGGGATATCTGTTATCTCCTTTATCCAATTAATCCAAAGTCAATCAAATTCTTTTCCTTTTGGTTGGCTTGTCCAATATGGCACTTGTGATCTTCTTAATATTATTAATATGGACTTTGATAAAGTGTATGTAATATTCCATTGTAGGGAGTCAAAGAAGGGACACAGGATTGTCACTTCTATTCAAAAGCAAAGACTTTGTTCATTGGGTCAAAGCCAAACACCCACTTTACTCAGCCAAACTCATTGGAATGTGGGAGTGTCCTGATTTCTTCCCAGTCTTCATTGATAGCACATTTGGTGCTGAAACTTCAACACTCCCTGATAAGCATTTTAAGCTCAGGCATGTCCTCAAGCTTAGCCTGAATGATCTTGACCAAGATTATTACCTAATCGGATCTTATAATGTAACCCGGGATAGCTTTATCCCGGATATGGGATTCGAGGACACGGAATTATCCTCAGTAATGAGATATGATTATGGCAAGTTTTATGCCTCAAAAACGTTCTATGATGATGCAAAGAAACGAAGGATTCTGTGGGGTTGGGTCAATGAATCTTCATTTCAAGAAGAATATAGTCAGTGGGGATGGTCTGGGATTCAGGTAACTTCATTTTTTTTTTTCATATTTTAAAAATTACTCCTTTTTTATTCATTCAATAAAAAATAAAAAATAAATATGGCACAAGTATATATTGTGGCTTCCCTGAATTTATTATTCAAAAAAATTTAGTACAAATTATTTAACTTATCAAGGATATAATGTTTATCTTATTCAAGGGAAGTAGCTAGACTTCACATGGGTTAAGGAAATGTTATTTCTTTAGTAAAAGGCGAAAGAATAGTTCGCTCTGAGCCCCTTGCACGGCTCGGTAAGGAAATGTTATTTCTATCAAGGACAAAAAAAATATATTGCCAATTTTTCTCAAAGTTTTAAAATATTTTGACCATTTTATCCTTTCGTGATTTAAATCATTTTAATTTTTTTGAATTAGTGTTGTTTTATATGAATAATTCAATGTCATTCTTATTTGAAATAACCTTTTATTTCATTTAAAATGCTAAGCATAATTTTGAAAATTCAACTTAGGTACTTCCTCTGATCTTATGCATAAGAAACAAATAACTAACTTTTTTTAAAAAAATTAATTGGTCGAAACTTGAAAGCATTTATTCTTCGTAAATAAATATGTCATATAGTGTAATTTTTTTAAGAAACATTTTAATATTGAACTTTTGCAAAATATTTATGAGAAAAACCAATATATATTTAATTAACGACACGTGAAAAAATTTTTAAATAAATAAAGTAGACATGGGTTTATACCAGATAAAAAAGTAAATGTAGGTAATTAATCTTGGGAAAATCCCTCTAAAATATGTTGGAAATAGAGAAATCTCTATTCAGTGCATTAAAATTGAAAAATCCGGATCAGTCCAGTGTCAGTACGGATGAACAGTGCAGACAGCGCCAAAAGACTATTTTGCTCTTCAGCCCTCATTCTCGCTACTTCAGAAATAACAACACGCGGTTTTTAATTAACAACTCCGGATTCTTGATTAACAACTCCCCTTTCTTATTTCACAACTTCCTAATTTAAGTTTCAAGGCCAATAATAACACCTAATTTTTTTTTAACAACATGCGCTCTTAATTAACAACTCCGAATTCTTGATTAACAACTCCAGTTTCATCTTTTTACTTTCACAATAACAACACTAGTCTTGTTATTAACAACACCATATTCTACATTAACAATTCCCATTTCTTGTTTTACAACTTCGTAATTTAAGTTTCAGAGCCAATAACAACACTTCTTTCTTTATTAACAACACTATATTTTACATTAACAACACTATATTTTTGAAATGCGAATATGTGGAAGAATAAAGCGGAGTTGTTAATAACAAGACCGTGTTGTTATTGTGAAAAAAAGAAGATGAAACTAGAGTTGTTAATCAAGAATCCGGAGTTGTTAATTAATAAGAACCGCGTGTTGTTATTTCTGAAGTGGCGAGAATGAGGGCTGTAGGGCAAAATCATCTTTTGGCTCCGCCTGCACTGTTCATCCGTACTGACACTGGACTGATCCGGATTTTTCAATTTCAATGCATTGAATAGGGATTTTTCTATTTCTAATGTATTTTAGAGGGATTTTCCCATTAATCTTTTATACTATTTAGGAATGGAGGGAGTATCTTATTCAAGGACATTAATGGTATGAGGCGACTTTTAACTTTTTTCTCCTTCATTTATTGACTGATTAAAACCAAACATTCAATGCAAGAAAAGTGCTCTTTATACTCTCCTTCATTTACTAATACTCTGTCTTCTCCTTCATTTCATCCTACATACAAGACACACACTTTTAATCTTCTGGCAAAAACACACACACACACACAATCTAAAAATCATCTTTATATGTGTAACCCTCTCTATCCATGTCTCTACCATTTTCTTAGGAAACGACTCCATCTTACTGATTAGCTTGAAAATCAATCAATCAATTATAAGATAATCAATTTTTGAAAGTCATAGCGTTTGATTACAGGGAATTCCGAGGAGTATTTGGCTGGATGAATCAGGAAAGCAATTAGTACAATGGCCGATTGAAGAAATTGAGAAATTACGAAGCAGCAACCCTTTCAAATGGCATTCTAAGCTGCTTCAACCAGGTGCTCTTCTCCATCTTCCTGGGGTCAATGCAGCCCAGGTGAGTCACTTCAATTCAGCAAAATATATATACATGTGTGTGTAATAAAATAATTTGTGTGCTTCCCGTCTTGATAAGGATAATAATTTTAAGAATTGTAAATATATATTAATTATGAGAATAGGGCTTCGAGGCGTGAGATTCAATTTATCTAAACTGATGCGAGTATGGTATAATTTGTACAAAATAAAAGACTGTCGTGATTATAATTCATAATAGTAATAAAATAAAAATAAACAATCAATATATATGGGGCAAGATTTATAGGATTTCAGTTTTATAGATTATCTATATTGGCACTCTTTAGGGTTGCTCTAAAGTCTACTCCTCATAAGACTCAACTCACTCAATTTTTCGAAAGTCTTTTACTGTAATTAAAAACAATATATATAAAGTTTTATTATTTGTAAGTTTTAGTATGACTCACTTTAATTATTAGGCTCCACGCATGTGGCGATATTCCGACACAAGTTAGTTTGAACTGATATGAATGATGAAAATGAGTTCAACAAGAAAAAGCTATGAACCAAACAATGCATGAGTGTGACACGCAGTTATTATTTTATATATATATGTGTGTGTGTGTGTGTGCGTGTGTGTGTGAGAGAGAGAGAGAGAGATGAAAAATATTGAAAGATTGGGCGTGCAGGCAGATGTAGAAGTGTCTTTCGAAGTGAAGGATTTAGCAGAAAAGGAAGAAGAATGGAAGCTAAGTAGTGGGAAAATGACAGATCCACAAATGATGTGTGGAGAAAAAGGAGGAATAGGACCATTTGGGTTGCTGGTTTTGGCATCAAAGGGATTACAAGAACATACTTCAGTGTTCTTCAGAGTCTTCAAACTCAAAAATGATAGCAATAACTCCACCAAGTTCGTGGTGGTCATGTGCAGTGACCAGTCTAGGTAGGTACCACATACCCACTTCTTGTTGGGCTGAGGAGAGAGCTACTCCTCTAGTCCTATTTATAAAATAGGTAGACAAAGAAGGCTTATGTTAGTCTTATTTATAAGTCACATCATTAAATTTTTTTATATAAATGTACTATTATACTTGTCATTCATTATTAAGTTGACTTTTTCCCATAGGATATATTGTATTCGAGCTGAAAAATGGCGTATATTATTTATTAAATAGGGATAAAATTTAAAAGTTGTTAAATTTTAAAGCAAAATAAATGTGGTTTAAAGTTTTTTTTTTATATGTATGAAACATGCAGGAAGTGACTTATAACTAGGATTAGAGGAGTAGATACACTTACTTGCACATTCATAATTACATTGCTTTGTATTGAATCCATTGAATGAGATGATTTATGGGACAGGTCTTCGCTGAACCGTAAGAACGATTTGTCCTCTTATGGTGCTTTTCTTGATGTGGACCCTCTTCAACATAAGCTTTCACTACGCACTTTGGTAAGTTCCACTATATATCTAATTGATCTTGTTTCTCATGCTTTGTACGCGCCATATATATGTCGTCCTATTATAAGAAGCCATTTATTTTGTTTATGGCCTTTGTAGTTCAAGCCATTGATGAAAAGAAGTGTGTAGAATTTAGGAGAATCATATTTACGTTTCAAAAGTCAACTTATAATAATAACAGCTACGTCTAAAAAACTTTTTGTTAAATGATGAGTTGCAAACATTTATTCATACAATTTTAAAATTTTTCCTGATATTAATAATTAGGGAGAAGGACAAAAAAATATTCCTTAATATATGTGAATCCAAAATGGAGATCCTGAAATGGTCTAATTATTGTAAAGTCTCTAAAGAGACTGGTTTGAGATTAACTTTTTGTGAAGTCAACAAAATGCCGTACTCATTCATAAAAACCATCAATGACAACTTTAGTTTGACAAATACTACCTCGAGTCATTAATATAAGAATTAGTTAAGGGTTGATTTTGATTTTAAATATAAGATTTCAATCTATTTATCTCCCAAGTTTATAATTTCTCTAAAATATTCTTATTGATTGCATACATTAAGGAGTTTTTATCAAATGATAGTCATGATTAAAAATAGTACTTTAAGAAAACTAATTTATATTTTTTTTGCCAACAAAACTAATATATATTTGTTACAAATAACTAGGGCAACTAACTTCATTAATCTACCTAAATTAGTCAACTAATTCTTATATTATTGACATAGTAATAATTGTGACTTTATGGAATGAAACAACTAAAGCAACGACAATTAATTCAACACAAATTTAGCTTGGCTCACAAATGGAATTTGTTGTAATCGCTTTAGTTGTTTTCGTCGTCATTCCATAAAGTCAAAGTTGCTATTTGTCAAAGTGAAGTTGTCTTATGGGCATTAAGGTAATTTCACAAAAAGAGTTAATCCCATACACTCCCTAGAGATTCACAATAATTAGACCGTTTAGGGGTCATGATTTGGAATCAACATATGGCTGAGGGTTTTGTTTTTCATTTTAATTAAAAGGAATCTAAGTCACATATATTGTATGTTCGAGATACGCAGTTACTTTTTCTATAGATAGAAGTTTGGATTGATGTTTGAAACTCAATTATATTTATATTTTCGTTACGTGTGTGCTTGTGTAGATTGATCACTCAGTGGTTGAAAGCTTTGGAGGAAAAGGAAAAGCGTGCATCACAGCAAGAGTGTATCCCACTTTGGCAATTAATGATGAAGCTCACTTGTTCGTTTTCAACAATGCATCATCCAATCTCTTGCTCACTACACTCACTGCTTGGAGTATGAAGAAGGCACATGTCAATTCTATCAACATATGATTTGTGTCAACACTACTTAAATATTTTGATTTGGATTAATTAGTATTTGTAATTTCGATTTTATATATAGTGCCTATTACAATCGCACATTAATTCAAGAGATATTTCATTGCTATTGTTACTTATACACATACACACACATATTGGGTTTGATTATCTACATGATTAGTTTTGACGATGTAAAATAAAATATTAGTAAAAACAGTTTGCATGATTTATGTTTATTTATGTTCTTGATATTTTAAATCATGCTTAAAAGATTTAACTAACTACTAAATTTAATGTGCATATATATCATATATTTAAATCAAGAAATCATATAATGGAACAAGGATTTATGAAGAAGAAAAAGTGAAGTGTTGGAGAAAGAAGAATATTCAAAATTGAAAAACAAAATCAAAATTCAATTTCTTATATTTGAATTTATAGTTATTTATGTGTAATTGATCAAATATATTTTACAAACAATTGTAGAATGGTGTGATATGTCTTGAGTTTGAGGGGAGTGTAGATCGACCCAAATCACACTGTGTGTATACCAGGCCTTACAGCCTCTTCGGGACTCTGCTTGGATTACAATATTAGGCACTATACTCTCTTCGGGGCTCTACTCGAATCACATTATATGCATATCAAGCCTTATGGCTCATTCTATTCCTACAGTGTTGGATATTCTGGTCTTACTGCCCAAGGAATTATCCCCATGCCATAGGAATCTTGAGACTTACTGCCTCGACTACAGCCTGGTACAATCTGAATGTTCTGCTAGCCTTATGCAAATTTGCACACTGGATCTTATTGCCTCAAGCCTTTACTAGCAACAATTCTAAAATACATAATATTTTGCTAGCCTAAAGACATAATAGTCCCTTAGGTCTTATGGCTTTAGGACATTCAGTCAATCATCTTTGCTGAATACATATCGAGACTAACTACTTAAGGACACATAGTCCACTAAGTATTCTGAATTCATTCCAAGCTCTTTCTCTTGCTACTCAAACCCTTCATATATTTATGTAATGTTCCTCAAGCATACTAAATAAACCATCATCAAAACAATTATCACAAGAGCATTCGGCACGTTAGCATATAGCATAACAGTAACCACTGGACCATTAGTCCCACACTAACGTGTTTAGTATAACAAATCCTATGGCCTTGAGTGTCCACCCACACAATAGGCCCTGGCATTCCACTCGTGCATAATAGGAATTTCCATGGCCCGGCTGTCCACTAGTACAAATAGGCTTTGGTCGACCGCCCCGTAAATTCTGAGTGCTCGTCAGGTCTTACTGCGTAAGGATACGTTGGCCTAATAGGTCTTACTGCCCACCATATATTCATAACACAAATATATCCAATGGTAAAAACATACATGCATAATCATTAAATATAAAAGCAAGAGTTACTTTCCTTTACACCATCGAGCCTATTCTTCCTTAATTTCCTTTCTCATCTTTCTTTCTACATATGGCATTGGAGCACCCCATAGTGATTCAATGGGTCACCTGAAACCCATATTTCAAGGTAACCTATTCAGTGTAGGGCTCATTACAATGCACCACCATTGAGAGTTAATTTTCCTATAGCTCTACTTTATGGTTTGATGTCATGGTAGCTTCACTCTACGGTTTGACATCACAGAGGCTGTACACTACTGTGTTGACATCACGGTGGCTCTATGCTATGATATTGTACTCAATGCTTTACTCAGTAACCTGACTGATCAGCCCCTCTAGTTAGAACTCTCCATAGGTAGCCCTATCTGATCAGGACTCTCCGTAGGTAGCCCTCTCCTATCAGAATCCTTCATAGGTAGCTCTTTCAGGTTACTCATCTTTGAATGGTAGTATCATTGTAACGGGAATCCAGATCTTATAAGGTCTCTCTTCTCTAGCAATTTTGTAATCTGCTTTCTCTAATTCTGCCATCTCATCTAGGGTCATTTTATATAGACTTTTGATAATAGTTTAGCTCTAGGCATATTCACAACTCTAAGGGAATATTTTATAATTAAGATCGTCCCCTATGCTTGATTAGCAACTAGCAGCCTTTAGAAACCTCACACACATTTCTATACCACATTCTAGTACCTCAAGCCACTTAGGCTATTTCAAATTCTTAAGGAATCAGAACTTCACAGTTGATTCCTAAGTTACGGTTCACTTGGTAACCCTTATCTAGATGTTGGATAGACATTCAACTTTTACGTTCATCACTAACTCTAGAACCTCAACATTACACAGATTGGAAATCACTTTCCTCAATTATACCCAGTAAGCATGCTAAGATCATCATGAATAACACCTATTCTAACCTTCATGGTGTTTAAGTAATATCCTCAAAATATTACTAGAGGTTCAACACTATTTATCATAAGGTTTACAAGGTTCAACCTTCTTCATGAAACAGAATCATATTGGAACCTAATTCATATTTCGACCTAAGTACTATTTTATCTTAGATCTGATTTAAGCCTATTCTTAACTTTCACCATATTCATTCTATAATTCTCATGGTATCCCTAAGGATTACCATATTTCATATCTCTAGGCACTCAAGTCTTTAACCAAGAGGCTTTCAAAGTTCTATAATACTTCTTAGGGGGTCACCCATCCTAGGATTGCTCTCGACTGAACACGTTTAACTACGGATTTTTACTAGAATCTGGGCCACAGGCTAGCTTGGCATCAAATTCTCTGAAGCTCTTACCTTTCTCTACTCGGTATAAATCACTATTGCTATATTTCTTCAATCGTATAGATCTTTGCCTCTTCCTTCTACAAGCTGGTTAACAGGTAGGGGTGGTCCAGCTCTTTTGTTTCCTCTATTATCCATGACTCCCAGTCATAGCACTAGTACAAAAAAGGTGATTTAGACCGGCACATTTAAACCGGTTGGAGTAAATGAGGTTTAAAAGAAATGCGCGGTGGCATTTACGTAATTATAAAGAACTTGGGAGACCGGTTATTCAGTTTAACCGGTCTAAAAAATACAATTTAGACCGGTTTCAAGAGAACCGGTCTTAAATGAAGATTTTTAAGACCGGTTGTCCCACAACCGGTCTTAAAAATGAGCTTTTTAAGACCGGTTGTCCAACAACCGGTCTTAAAAATAAGCTTTTTAAGACCGGTTATTGCAGAACCGGTCTTAAATGAAGCTTTTTAAGACCGGTTGTTCAACAACCGGTCTTAAAAATCAGCATTTTAAGACCGGTTATTGGAGAACCGGTCTTAAATGAAGCTTTTTAAGACCGGTTCTCGAACAACCGGTCTTAAAGGGTGACTTTAAGACCGGTTGTTAGACAACCGGTCTTAAAAAGCTCATTTTTAAGACCGGTTAGTCCACTTAACCGGTCTTAAAAAGTTCCCCAAATATTTCCCCCCAACCCGTGCCGCGCGCCATCTCCAATCTGAAATTTTTCATCCCAATCGGTGCTCAACTCCTGCCGCAGTGCTCAACTCCACCCCTTACCTGATCTAATCGGAACGATCGAATCCCCAAATATTTCCCCCCAACCCCTGTCTCGCGCCCACTCCAATCTGAAATTTTTCATCCCAATCGGTGCTCAACTCCTGCCGCGCGCCCTCTCTTCTCAGTGATCAACTCCCCCCCTTACCTGATCTAATCGGAACGATCGAATCCGGCGGGTCTCTGCTAATTGTTGTCGCTGTTGGGTCGCCGTCCTCGTTTGGTCCTGGTTTTCGAGCTCCGTCCGTCATTCACTGCTGCGACTGAAGGAGGTCTTCGTCTTCATCGCTTGTTTGAGGTATGCTTCCCCTCAAAAATACTTGCCACTGTTGTTTATTTTTATAATTTTTCAACTCTCAAGAAATATCACATTATAATGGAATTGCAATTATCTCTTGTGCGTGACTCTGTGGTTAGATAGACTGAGCTTGGGTTTATAGTTTGTATTATAGTTTGTTAATTAACCGGGTTGTTCTGGGTACACATATTATGCACAGTAAAGAATTTTGTGATGTGGGGTATTCAATATGTGTGAACGGTGAATTAGAAAGCGCATCATTTTTATAGAACACAGGATTTGTGATTTGGGTTTTAGCTTGTACTTATTGATTGATTTAAATATGAAGTTTGTGGGGTTATATGTTGTGATTGAGAAGAATCAAATAAAGACATTAAGATAGGACACGTAAGTAATAAGTTGTGACAGAGTAGCTGGATTGTAGTGGCGGAAGCAAACCATCAAACATGTATGTGGTTTTGAACTTTTGAATTTTGATGATCGTGCACTAATTCCATTGATTTGCAATTAGTAATAATTAATTAATTACCTCATTGGTTCAACTCCATCCGTTTATTTTTATCTGTCATTTAAGGTGTTTTCAAATTAATAGATGGTTTTTTAATATTCTCTAATATAGTAAGCCTTTAACTTAGATCTTCATCTATGTTGAAATAGAGTCTATAGGAATGTAGTCATTTATTCATATTGCTTAGAAGCAATTAACTTGATTTTGTGAGGGTGTGGGTGTGACCATCCCGGATATTTATCCATATAAGGGCTGGAATATTATTCGTTAGAGTTCGAGAGGACCTTTGTACTGCCGATTAGCCAACTAAGAGGGATGGAAGGAGATTGCATTTTAAATTATTCCATGATGATACCATCTCCATCTTCATTAAAAAATGAAGGCCCCGAGATCACTTCAGTCTCTGTAAGCAGCTGCCATTTTTCATGCATATCTGGGATCTCATTTTGAAGTAGGTCGATAACCTCATAGGAGTCGCACCTAATCAACACTTCTCTGAACCCCCCATCCCAAACTCTTTTCATGCCCATAAGGCAACCCCAAATTTCAGTACTCAGAGCATCACCAGTACTGAGCCTCAACATAAATCCCTCTACTTATAGTTCCTTTTCCACCTCCATTTATCATTCCCTCACTCCTTCTCCATTCCACTTTCCCTCATTCCATTTTTTCCTCACACGCTACTCTAAATCAAGATATTCTTTGTTTACTTCTAGTTACACTATGTACTTGGGTGTAATGATTGCATGCTCTCATCATTCTCCTACCTTTTCCAGGGAAAAGGTACAAAAAAAAAAGGTGTTAGAATATATGGATCGTAGTTGGATACAAGCTAAACGGACGAGTGTTGAATATGATGTTGGGGTCAAGGGTTTTTTAGACTTTGTAAAAATAAATGCCGATGATGATAGTGGGATGTTTTATTGCCCTTGTGTAAAATGTTTGAATGAGAAGCGATTAAGTGCTGCAGATATATATACACATTTAATTTGTGAAGGGTTTTGTAAGACGTATGTAGTATGGGTATGGCATGGTGAACAATTAGAAATGCCAAGTGCATCTCAACAGGGGGAAGTGACTTGTGATGATAATGACACGGATATGGAGGATCGGATAGAGGACATTATTCGTGATGTAGGAGAAGAGGCTTTTGAACAATCACATGCATATGGTAATATGTGCAGTGATGCTGAGAAGCCGTTGTACCCGGGGTGTAAAAAATACCAATTGCTGAATGCTGTATTGAAATTGGTAAGCTTGAAAGCACGGCATGGATGGAGCGACAAGAGTTTTTCAGAAACGCTTGAGGCCTTTAAAGATATGCTTCCTGATGATAATGTGTTGCCTTGTCGATACTATGATGCTAAGAAAATACTGTGTCCACTAGGGATGCAGTATAAAAAGATCCATGCTTGCCCTAATGATTGCATATTGTATAGAAAAGATCATGAAGAGAAGGAGCAATGTCTGATATGTGAAACTCCGAGGTATAAATCAAATAAGGGCCCTGCAAAAGTGTTGTGGTATCTTCCAATCATTCCAAGGTTCAAACGCCTGTTTGCTAATGAAATTGATGCCAAAAATTTGAGATGGCACGCAGATGAGCGGATTTCTGATGGAAAGCTTCGGCATCCAGCTGATTCTTCTCAATGGAAGAAAATCGATCAATTATTTCCTAGCTTCGGTGAAGAACCTAGGAATCTCAGGCTTGGGCTTAGCACAGATGGTATGAATCCTTATGGTAGCCTAAGCAGTATACATAGTTCATGGCCTGTTCTCTTGGTAATTTACAACTTATCTCCTTTGTTATGTATGAAACGAAAGTACATAATGTTGTCTATGTTGATTTCGGGACCAAAGCAACCCGGAAATGACATAGATGTTTACCTACAACCCTTGATCGAAGACTTGAAAGAGTTGTGGGATAAAGGTGTCGATGTTTTTGATGCGAACAAGAAGGAGACTTTTAATATGCGAGCAATGATCTTTTGTACTATAAATGACTTCCCTGCATATGGGAACTTGTCAGGATATAGCGTTAAAGGCCACAAAGCTTGTCCGATATGTGAAGAAGGCACATGCTACCATCAACTTCAACATGGAAGAAAGACGGTTTACCTTGGGCATAGGCGATTTCTAAGACGAAACCACCCTTATCGTAGATTAAAAAAAGCTTTTTTCGGTGGCCAAGAGTTTGAAGATGCTCCAGAGGCATTGACTGGGGAGCAAATTTATGAAAAGGTGAAAAATATCAATACTATGTTTGGTAAGTCATCAAAGAGTAGAAATGAGAAAAATATATGGAAAAAAAGGTCCGTCTTCTTCGATCTTCCATATTGGCACAATCTTGACGTCAGACACTGTATTGATTTCATGCATGTGGAGAAGAACGTATGTGATAGTATCGTTGGGACACTGCTCAACATACAGGGAAGTTCTAAGGATGGCGTGAAGGCAAGATTAGACTTGCAAGAAATGGGAATACGAGAAGATTTACATCCAAGGCCATACGGTAATAGAACATTTTGTCCTCCAGCTGCTCATACTTTGTCTAAGGTTGAGAAAAGAAGCTTTTGTGAGTGTTTACATGGCGCTAAAGTTCCCTCAGGGTATTGTTCAAATTTTAAAAAGCTTGTATCGATGAAAGACTTGAAGTTAATAGGGCTAAAGTCTCATGATTGTCATGTCTTAATGCAACAACTACTCCCAGTAGCTATTCGAGGCATTGCCGAATATGATCTTCAACACATATTGACTAGACTTTGTTTCTTCTTCAATGCCATTTGTTGTAAAGTCATTGACACGGAAAGATTGGAGGAATTGGAAAATGAAGGATACATTATCTTATGCCAGCTTGAGAAGCTTTTTCTTCCGTCCTTTTTTGATATCATGGCACACTTGGTTGTTCATCTAGTGAGGGAGATAAAGTTGTGTGGCCCTATCTATTTCCGGTGGATGTACCCGATCGAAAGAACTATGAAAATACTAAAAGGGTATGTGAAGAACCCCAATCGGCCTGAAGCATCTATTGTTCAAAAATATGTTTCTGAAGAAGCTATGGAATTTTGTCAACAGTATTTGTCAAATGTACGACATATTGGCCTTCCTAAGCGTCATGATCAAGAAGGGGGTAGACGCGGGGCAACAGTAAAGAGCATAGATGCTGATGAATTGCAACAAGTCCACCTGTACATCTTGAACAATGTTGATGAAGTTCAATATTACATGAATGCCCATAAAGAAATTGTACGGAAACAAAATAGTCGAATGAGCGAACAAAGGTTAATCAGGGAGCATAACAGAACTTTCGCACATTGGTTCAAACAAAAGGTTGACGGAGAAGAATGTGTTTCTGATACAATAAATTGGTTAGCACGTGGTCCTGAAGTTGATGTCATAAGTTGGACTTCATTTGTGATCAATGGTTATACCTTTTACACGAAGTCCCTAGATGATAAGAGCACCGTCCAGAACAGTGGTGTTGTATTAGTGGCTGAATCTATGCACTTCTCTAGTTCGAAAGATAAGAACCCTACGTTGGCTGCCATACCTTATTATGGGGTGATTGAAGAGATTTGGGTGGTTGACTATGTTAAAATTAGATTTCCCATTTTCAAATGCAAGTGGGTTGATGTCAATAATGGTGTGAAGATCGATAGGTTAGGATTGACATTAGTAGATCTGAATAGTAGAAGTTTTGGAGATGAACCTTTCATTATGGCAGATCAGGCGCAACAAGTGTTCTATATAACTGATCAGGCAAATAAAATGTGGTCTGTAGCTCTCCAAGGAAAAAGGGTCGTTGATATTGACGAGAAAAGTCACTCAAATTATGATCTTCTTGAGACTCCTTCTTTTTCCAGGGGTCTACCTGAACTGAACGAAGAAGATGAAGCAGATAATGCGCACGGCACAAGAAATGATCATCACGAGGGAATATGGGAGGATATCTCTTTATGATACTACTTTGACCTTAACTAACTAAAGTAATTATGATTATGATTATTATCTGAAGAATATGTTTAGTTATTTTATCGATATAGTCTTCACATGTCATAGCTTAGGATTTATCTTTCTTTGTTGTCGTTACAGGAAAATGACGGATCCCCAGCGTCATAGTGCAGAGGATCAGCCACCTCCTCCACCTCTGGGTCAGTCACCTAGTGCTCAGCAGAGTCAGCCAGATAGTGTTAACCAGGGCGAGCCTAGCAATGCTCCGAGCCAGGGTCGTAGTGAGCGCAGTAGCCAGTCTGTACGGAGGGGTAGACGTGCCACACGGTTGACAGATGTTTCCCTCAGTCGGAGTGCAGGCCAAAAGATACCGATTGAGTTTGATAGACATTGGAAACCAATCGGGCCTAATGCACAACGATATAGGAGTTTCGTCGGCCTCCTTGCACGTAACAAGCCGAGCATCTTGATAGAGGAGTGGGGAAATGTCGATGCAAAGGTGAAGCAGCATATTTGGGACACTATTCAGGTATACAATTCTCGTCTGTATGTAATTAATCATTATCAAATGTCACTTCATTTGTCACTTACTCCTTCAATGCATGCATTTCAGCTCACCTACGACGTTCCTCAGAGTGAGATCTTGTACAACAAGACGATGACGTATTGTTATGAGCGCTGGAGCAAGTTTAAGACAAGTCTGACCAACAATTACATTCATATTGAGGTGCAAGATGGTCAGCCTCGTCCTAATCCGTGCAGCACGTATACATTTCTTGATCAAGCGACTTGGGAAGCATTTGTTAGGCTTCGGACTACTCCTGAATCTTTGGTTAGTTGACTTATTTTTTATTTTATTTACTTAGCAATTATCTTAATTGATTATAACACTTTCCTTTTGTATCATTTCTTATTCGCAGGCAAAAAGGCAAAAAGCACAAGAGAGTGGTAGAAAGAATGATTGCCCTCATACAATGTCTCGTGGGGGTTATGCAAAGGCTGAAAGAGACTTGTTGGCGGCCAAACGGAAGAGATTGGAAGAAGCATCTCAATCCGATCCTTCTGTTCTTCTTTCTCCGCCATCTCCGATTCGTCGAGAAGAAAAATGGCAATTTGCCCACCAAAAGAGGAGTGGGACTTATACGAGTGAACAATCTCGTATAGTTGGTGAAAGAATTGTAAGTATATAACGTTATTGTAATTAATTACATAAGAAACGTACATTATTACTTACGTTTGTTATTTTGTATTATGTTACAGGATGAACTTAGAAAACAACAAGCTGAGGGATCTTTTAAGTCGGAGGGCAGGAATGACATCCTCACAGTTGCTACTGGCAAACACGAGCATCCAGGCCGTGTCAGGGGAGTTGGAGGAGGGGTAGGGATACGGGATTACTTTGGAGCCCCCGTACAGTACTATTCCTCAAACGTCGTGACTAGGGAGGAATTGGAGACTATGTTGGCCATTGCAAGAGCAGAAGCAAAGGCCGAGGCTGAAGCATCTTTTGATGCACTTTTAGAGACCCGGTTGAGCAAGATGAAAGAGGAAATGATAGTGTTTATGATCTCAAGACAAGATACCAGTGCTGCCCAGCCACAATCGATTGATCCTAATAAGCAGAGCACTAAAGGTAGTTGTTGCAACATCGGGCAGTCATCAGAGGGTCCTAACCCGCAAATTACTGGGCTTTGTGATCTTTTTGTCGAGGATCCTCTGAGACGGTTAGTTGCACGGGGTAGTGTGCATAACCTGGGATCAACTGTCCACCACCTACAAATGGAAGGTGATCAAGTCCGGGTGTCAGTTGACGAGGTGATTATTGCGGATGCACCTGTCCCTATCCCTTCTGATGAATTCAAGGTCGTTAGCGATGTCTTGGGCACATTCATCTTGTGGCCAACGAACCTTGTTTCTGGTCGAGCCGAGGATAGTCCGATCAAAGGCCCACCACCAAGTCCGATCAAAGCCCTACCAAGTCCAGCTCCCTTCACTCAGCAAGAAGTTTCACAGCCTCCATTGAATATCATGCAGCAAGTGATTCTGATGGCATATGATACATCCTTCAAAACAAGAGAGTGGCCTACGGATTCAGTTGTTGGACAGTCAGGAGTGACATGCTATCTTGAGAGGGATGATTTGATGTCCCTGGTAGCTCCTGGACAAAATCTTACGATTGGGATTGTCCAATTGTTCTTAATGTAAGTAGCTTCTGCAATTCAAAGTAAATATTTTAAAAGTTTCACCGTTTACCTTTTATTTATGTGCTTGCGTTATTGTAGGTACATGCATCGTAGGTTGGTCTCCTCTGGCAAAAGCGAAAAATTTGGATTCTTATGCCCCCATCACATCCAAGAGAAAGGGACCACTGCTGCTACTAGACATACATACTTGTCACAGAGGCTTAGTGAAACTGGAACCGAGTGTTTCTTGGCTCCATATGTTCATAGGTAAGAAACATATTGATATTTTATAATTTATATAATGTTTTATGTTTGCTTATTAATATTCTTCTGTTTTTTTTCAGTGATCATTGGCAGTTGCTTCTTCTATGCAAGAGTAGTTACACTGTCATCCTCTTATGTTCCCTCCACTTCAAACCAGGGAATGATTTGAAAAAGACCATTAATTCGTTAGTTTTCTTGCATTATTACCTTTTCTATGTAATGTTTATGGAATTTGTGTAAAACCAATAACATTTGTCATTGTGATGATCATAGGGCTATGCGGACATTCCTACACAGTGCTTGTGGTAAGCATGTTCGTGACTTAAAGGACCCTACATGGATCATGCCAAAGGTTAGTACATATGGATTTGTTTAAAGAATGTAATAAGACATGCCTTTATATTTGTTTTAATGATATCATGTTTTTTCTCAGAGCCGTCGGCAACCAAAGGGGTCCAACTTATGTGGTTTTTATGTTTTGAGACACATTTACAATATTATCACTCTAGGCACGACTGATTTTACTCAAGAGGTAAATTTATATTTCAGAACTTTTGTTTTACTTTATTGTTTTTAAGTTACTAAGTCAATGTTTCGTCTGGTTTTGGTGTTACAGATGTTTGATCTTGCTGATCCCTTTCCTGAAGAAGATATTGATTTCATTCGCACATCTTGTGCTGAATTCATCCATGAGCTATTACAAAATTAGTGAGTTTTTGAATCCAAAGTTCATTGTAAAAATGTACCCATATTAGGTTAGATTATTATGTCCTTTGTGAAGCTTGAAGACCTTTATGAGATGTTTTATCTCTAATTATGAATATGAATGTATTTGGCACTTGCGTCTTATCTTAGAAACATTGAATTGTGGGTTGTGATCTTGGGGTTTATTGCTGTTACTTGGATTTTGTCTGTAATAGGCGTGAAAGCTTAGTCATTAGCTGCTGAAAGGTAAAATTGGATTGTGTGAAGTTGTTGGTGGATTTGGATTGGTCTCTTGTTGCTAAATTTTGAATTGCTATGAACATTGGGGAACTAAAAATTGACTAAGGAACAGTTTGATCTCCTTTTAGCGTTGTTAATTGGAGCTATACTAAATAACTTCTAGTGTTGTTTTCATATTGGGATTTTGAAGTACTTGCTCTGAAGTTGCCCTGCATCTAAAATTGCATTTTGTTGTCATTTTGCGCTGTTACGTATTTGGAAATTATTGAACTTGGATTGCTATCATTTGAGAAAACTTTTGCTGTCCTAATATTAATTTCTGTCATAAAATTGGGTTTCCAAGTGCATGAGAGTTCATTGCATTCAGAGTTTCATCTTGCTCCTGGAAATTGTGTGATACTTGCTACATTGTTAATTGTTGATTTTCTTTTTTGATATAATGACTATTCATGTGAATAATAGCTTGGGAAATTTGATTGCTTGACATTCATTGTAATTTTGAATATATTGTTGCTGAGCTTGGACATCTGTGTTGTCATTGATTGAAGGTTAATTATTAAGCTTTTAAAATTTAGTAAAAGATCGTGTTGTCATTGATTGATCCTAATATGACTGTACTGCCTGGTGATTTTGAATTTTGAAATTGAAATGAGTGATTGTTATGTACTGCTGTTTAAAATTGGAGCATTTTCTGTGCGTGTACATATAATAAAAGGGTGTTTTTTAAAAAAAAAATTAAGCTTTAAGACCGGTTGTAGTCACAACCGGTCTTAAAAAGTACTTTAAGACCGGTTGTAACACAACCGGTCTTAAAGGTGGAGTTTTTAGACCGGTTGTGGGTACAACCGGTCTTAAAGGCTTAGACATTTAAGACCGGTTGTGCCACAACCGGTCTTAAATGTGGAGTTTTTAGACCGGTTGTGGGTACAACCGGTCTTAAAAGCTTAGACATTTAAGACCGGTTCTAACAACCGGTCTAAAAAATAACAGACTTTTTAGACCGGCTGTATCAAGACCTAATACAGAACCGGTCTAAAAAGTCATTTTTAACCGGTCTTAAAAGTCATTTTTCTACTAGTGTAGTCTCACTAATAGAGGATCAATATACTATTCACATGAGCAGAGAATATAACCTATAGTCAGAACCTTTTTCTTTGACTGAACCTTTATCTTTGAGCAGACAATTTCATTGCTAGAATCATTGCTTTAATAGCAACTGTAACACCTATCCCTAGATCCCTTTATATAGCACTGCGAAAGCATTACTGGCCTAGGGGAAAATGTTACTTAGGCCCCCAAAGTTATTAGAGTTATCTTTATTTATTTCTTTGCTAATTCTTAGTCCATTGACTTACATATATATAGACAGTATAGCCATATAGAGCTACTAAAGTGTCTACATCTAGTACATAAACCGTACATATGAACACATTAGACACATCCTAGTCTTCGTTCCACCTTTGCATTTTTCTCATGCAATTCTCTTTGTTGTTCTCAGCATACCTCCTGTGTCCACCTATCTAAATGGTTAGTTGGGGGAGGCTGAGATTCAGGGGAATCTCAGTAGTAAACAGTACCATAATGCATGCATGATATATACTAAGTGCATGACATGTTTGCCTTAACTCGATGCATGCTACATACTGATATTTCTACGTGTTCAATGTTTCATGTAACATACTCATGGCTATGGTATAAATAGAGCTTTATCATTCAAATATTCTCATCATAATCAAGTAATGAAATCACATAAATCATTACACATGCATAGATATCATTTATATGCCAATAGGGTAAGTGTAACCCCCCTCACTGTAATTACATCCTGTTTATTGAAATTAAAGTGAAATAGAGACCAATAAAACAAAATCAACATTTATAATCTCTCGCCTTCAAGATGGGGTGTTCAGAAAACAGTTCAAAATATATTTGGCCTGGTCTCACATTCATGCTTTGAATATAATTACTTGAGAAATCAAATCACATTGATAAATATAAGAGTGCAAAACTAAAATCCCGGCATAACCCAGGTTACATGTATATATAAAATCGGTGTATAGTTTCCAAAAAGAGGGGATTACATATCCAAAAATAATATTCAGAACCCAAAATATATACAGTAATCCCAAATCCAAAGCAGATAACCAACAACCAGATAAAATGATCCTGACCGCTCTTGGTTGCCCACTTCACCTTGAAGCCACTCGCCCTGTTTGATGGTTAGTCAAAGGAAGGAATGAGATTCAAAAGAATCCCAGTAGTAACAAATCACTCATATAATGTATAAACACAGAGCATATATGAGCATGTTTAGCAACATCTAAATGATTCATGGCTCACGCCACGAACGATAGCACTCATGGATGTAATCACAATGCGACAGCTTTTACTGTAATCTCAATGCTCACTTTCACGGTAAACACTATGCTAGCTTTCGCTGTAATTACTTGTCCGCTTTCGCAGTAATCACTATGCAGCAGCATCACAAGGCACAAAGCATCATAAAGCTCCATAAGGAATCACAAGGCATCACAAAGCAGCAGCAACTACACAATGCATGACAACATACATAGAATACATTTACACAAAGTATAAGAGAAGAGTCACTACCTTGTTCTTTCCTAACGTGCTCCAATACAATTCAATCACGACCAAGGCAAATGTTGAATCCTATAAACTAAATTAGGGATGACCATTCAATCTCTTTTCCAAATGCTTCTTTCTATAATACTCTAAGTTGATTATCATTTAAACTTTTTAGGATGACCCTTAGAGGCCAAAACACATGCTAAAAGGGTTGGAAGAAACTACCTTAAAGACCCCTTTTCGGAAGCACAATACTGATTTTCAGCTTGCTCACTCTTATGATGGGAGGCTTGCACTCGAGTGAGAGTGACTCTCACTCACGAGTGTTTGATAGTGAGCAACAACCATGACCAGAAAGTGCTCACAATACTTGAGCATGGAGTTTTACACTCGAGTGATGACTTTAAATTCACTTGAGTCCCCGAAGGTGCAACACAGGAAGTGAGAACTCGAGATTTATGAGAAACTTTAGAACTGGAAGTGCACTCGAGTCCCCAAGAGTGAGACACAGAGAGTGCTTGGCCGAGAGCAACTCTTAACATTGCATTACACTTGCACTCGAGTGAACCCATGCTTACTCGAGTGATGGCCTGTATCACTCGCGAATCAAGAAGTGCACTCACACTTTTGGCATGGAAGTGCAACAAGAACTGAAAGATCTTGGGTGAAAATATGCACAACATTCGAGTGATACTCATCCTCACTCGAGTGAGGCTTATCAGATTGCCAGATCGCAGCAAAAGATAGAAATTCCTAGATTGGCCAAAACTAATCCCAATGGTTCCCAAACTTAACACAAAGCTCATTCCCACTTTAAATCCCATAAGGAACCCATTGATAACCTCCAAAATACTCAAAAACCCATCCTAACAACAATTCATACTCTTGGGTCTCTATAACACACACCATACCTGAATTCATTCAACCCATTTCCAAAATTCAAAATCACATCCAACACTCAAATAACTCCACAATAAACCAGTTTCAACATCATTCATCATATAATCCATGCATTCAAAAATTGGCATAACACCAGGGCAAATTCCAGAATTCATCATACTCAACCAAAAATCACAATAAATATACCAAAAAGCACCATATCCTTACCTCTTCAAAATGTTAGAACCAAACCTTGATTCTCCAACTTTTAAATTTGTTCCAACACTCAAATCACCACCTTTCAAAATTATGAAATCATCAAGATGAGGCTCTTAACACTATGAACAAGATTAGTGAAGAGTGTTTGAGCATAGGAGGACCATTATCTACCCAAAATTCAAGCTTTCCCTTTCTCTTTCCTTGCTTCAAGTCACCGAAAATAGAGAAGGAGGAGAGAGAGACGATGGGATGATAATGATGAAGAAGATCAATTCCCTTCCCTATGCTTACCACCTACCGATTTAAGAGAGAGATGAGAGAGAAAAGTGACTTTGACATGTTGACTCAAATCCATGGTCCATATTGAGCCACTTGGCATAATCTTGCTCACTTTCTCCTTGAGCTCACATAAACTCAAAGCACATGATTCCAACCCATAGCCAATAAATCTCAATCATTGATCTTTAGCCACCAATGAGTTTCCTCTTTGGTAACTAACCAATTGGTCGGTAAACTTCCAATTTTACCATTTTGCCCCTGTTTTTCAGTATGCTTAATAAAATTATCACCAAGTACATTTATATCAAATTCACATCACATTTCTCCAAAAGTGTTTAATTACACTAATTACAATCAATCTCAAAATCATTAGCCCTTAATCTCAAATTGGGTCATTACAGTAAGTTTACTACCTTTAGCTTTATGTCCTCCTCTTGTACCTTTTTCTTCCAACCATTGAGGTCACTCAAGAAAACTTCCATTTCCTCTTTCTTGTCACCTCGTGGCCCTATATACATTGCACACATTAGAGCCATGATAAATGAAATGTGGCTACATGGGCCTTTGGGACTGGTTTCTTATATTTGGCCCTATACTTATGACAATTTAACACAATTGCCTTAAATTCATAGGTTAATCTAGTCTACCAGTTTTGTTGACCGAACTATGAAAATTCATAATTAATTATACAAAACTCCCAATGGGTTGGTTCTAGGTTTTGTAAAAATCTCTTTAAGTTCTATTTTAATGAAAAATATCACAGAGCACCAATTATTGCCACACGATTCCAGAAAATTTGTCAAACTTAGTCTGCCACAAATTTTATTCCAGAATCAACATCAAACTTTGAAAAATCATATCTCTCAATCCCCTAGTCCAATTGTATTGTATTATCTATCAAATTAAACCCCATGATGTTTACTTTCATCTTATAAATCTTCATAAGTTTGGACTAGGTTTTACTACAGAAAAACAAGTCACAACAACTCTGCTTCAGAAAACAAATCTGGCAGTAGGGTCATCCAACTTCCGAAAATTCCAAAATTATGTATATTTATCCAAAAATTATAACCACATACTTTTCCACATAATTTTTCATGTAGAACACAATGCAATGATCAAAAATATCAAAATCCACTTCCTTCCAAAAATTCTGAGCAAAACTGTACAGCCTGAACTTCTACTGAAAATGGATTCTTGCAATTTTGTCAACCAAAATCATCATACAACACCATTAGACCTCTTTTGACCTCATAATTATCATCAAATAAACACCAAACCTTAAAACCCCCACTGGCTGAAACTTTAGGGGTCAGCTATTTCAAGAAATACTAAAAAAATCAACAAGTTGTTCGCTTCAAATCAAAGCTCATATGCACCACTACACGATTCCATAACCGGTTCTTGATTATGGCAACACCTCTTCCGAGTAAACGGCACCAAACGCCGGTAATCAGAAACTAAGACCACAGAAATGTTGCTCTCATTGAGAGGAACAATATAGAACCTTCTAGGCCTAAAATATGTGATATTACACTTATCTCCTTAAGCTCACATAAACCAACTCGAATAAAACCTTCAAGTTTGTTTTCTTTCAAGATGAGAACCCTTAAATTCAAGAAATGAACTTAACAATCTTGGAACTTGACCTGAAAAATTGTTCTTCATTCGATCCAAAGTCAATAAGGTGGAATTGGCCAATGTAGAGGGTAGAGGTCCCATGAAATGGTTTCTTTGCAAATGCAAGTACTTCAACAATGGCATATTAAAACAGTTTGGCAAAGAACCATTGAATTTATTTTGAGAAAGGTCCAGATATGTAAGCTTAGTTAAGTTGCAAAAGCTTTCTGGTAGGGAACCTATTAAAGAATTATTGGACAAAATGAGGTAACTCAAATGTCAAAAATTTCCAATCCAACTAGGTATTTCACCAAACAGTTGGTTGGAACTTATGTCCAACATTCTTAATTCAGTACTATTGATAACCCACCTTGAGATTTTCCTTTGAAGTTATTGTTGTTAAGTTTCATAAACAACAAATATGTGAAATTTGATCTGATGGGCAGACATGAACCACTCAAGTTATTGTTTGAAAGCTTTAAAACCTCAATTCATTGTTACCCTGACCAAATTGTTGTGGCAAGTAACCGGATAAATTATTATGTGACAATTCAAGATTACACAGTTGTCTCATTTCACCTATTGAAGCTGGAATGCAACCTTGCAATGAAGTAGAAAACATATCAAGAGAAATCAAGTTGGGAAAAATGAAGCGAATATGAGAACGAATTTCATTTCTGATGAGGTTAGAGGAAATATAAAAATATTGCATTTGAAGCAATTTCAAGGTGGAATTGAGTTCAAAGGGACTAATGAACAAGTTGTGACTCAAGTCGACAGTATTTAATTTTGGTTTATTTGTCAAAAGCCAAGATGAAAACATTCTTGAAATATTCATGTTCATAAGTTCTAGATCTAGCAAGCTATATTGATGAAGAAGAAAGGTAGGCATTTTGTTATTGTTGGCTTCATTCAAAGTGCAATTGATGATGACAAAAAACCCAAACCCTAAAATATCTTTTCAGGTACGTCCAATACTCTAAAGCATTTTGTGGTACATTCAACACCCTAAAGATTTTGTTTAGGTGTATCTTAGACCCTAAATTATTTGAATTGTTAAGTGCAAAATTACATAAAAAAGTACTCTAGAGTGATGGGGACACCCCTAGAAAAATATTTTAGGGAGCTGAATGTATTTTAACCCTAGCTTCTTTTATTATTTTTATTTAACCCATCAATGAAAATGAAATTTATAATACATGTTGTGTCAATACAACTTGATCTATTATTATTTTGTTAACTGTTATCTAGACCACATTTCAAACTAAAAATTTCATGAACAAAACATGTGATAGATTGTAAATAAATATTTTCATTAATGAAATATACGGAAAATTAATGGACAATTGGCGGAATACTTGATTAATGGATTTTTCTTTCACTCCAAATGCAATAAATATATACTACACCGCCCTCAATTTATGTGAATGGCCTAGATATGTGAAATGCCATATGGAAATTAAATGTACATTAAACAAGTGTCTAATACTCCTCATGATTCTTTATACAAGACATATTTATTAAATTTGGGTAGATTATTGAAGCAAAATGAATCACTTAATTATAACATGTGTAACTCTAAAATATTCTATGTAACATTAGATTATATATCATTTTATAATAGCAAATTTATTTGGAGAAAAATGATAAATATAAGACAAAAAAAATCAAACATTGTCTTACATTTATGACCTGAATTCACCCCAACTAAATCTTATATTTAAGACTAAAGGAGTAGTTTATATAGGTTGGTCAAGCCTTGTAGCACAAGTGACACTTTTTTAAGAATTTCTTAAGCGTGAGGTCATGAGTCCGACCGTCGTGTGTGAGCATGATAGATGCATGACCAATCATTCAATTCTCTGAATAAAGACACAAATTCTTCTATTGAGATGATTATATAACAAGTCAAATTGATGGGCAAATGAATAAATCTAATATAAATTGACTTTTGAACAAAAACAAATAAAACTATAAACTTTCATGGATTTAATAAAAAACAGTCGTCTAAATATTTCTTTTAGCAATTTTGTCAATCAGAGTAATCTTTCTCTAATAAAATAGATAAATTTTTATACATGATTAGAAAATTAGCATATACCACTTAAAAGAATATTTAAAAGACAGATTTGGCATTTAAAGTTGGGATTTCTGTGAGTTCATTATCATGTAAAAGCAACTCTTCTAAGTTGATCAGTCTGATATCACCAAATAGCCCTGCTCCACAAACAACGTGAGATCAGTCACTATGATTGTAAGTAAAAAGAATTATCAAAATAATTCATATGATTAATGTCATCATTCTCTTCTAGTTTAACATGAAGGTAAAGTTTATTTAGGTAATCCAATTCGATGTACTATCATGTACTAAATGTAGGCACATCTCCCAGCAGAGATTTAAACCTTTGTTCATCAAATTGTGTGAGACTAGTCTTTTCCACCAAAACTAACCCCGTTAGTACCATGAAGGCAAAGTTTGATGTAACGTTCTATATTGGCAAAAAGCTATTAATGTTTTCTAAGTATCTTTTGGGCTTGGGCCCTTCTATGTAACCAAGAAAGTATCTTGCTTAGTAATTTATTTTAAAAAAAGTATTAAAAATGCAAGCTAGTGTTTAGGGCTTTTTTATTCCATTTTTCATTTTTACTTTCATAGAACAATTTTATATTGCAATATTTTAGAAAAAGTTTAATACAAATTATAAAAAAATATTTGAAAGCTTCCTTCAGTCTTAGAAGAGCTTCTCTCTCTTCTTTCAAGCAACCCTCACTTTCTCCATAAAACCCTAATAATATGAATATGATTATGGCCATCACCTACCACACCATTTCTCTCACTGAATGCCCTATTTTTCACTATGCTTCCTTATTTGCCAAATGCATGTCTTCAGTTAAGTGTTGTCCCTCTATATATAAAGCCAGTGATGAGATTTTTTTGCCACGTTTTGCCCTTAAAGACGGCTCAAGATAGGCACTATGCATGTTCCAAAACACAAATTGTCTTGTGTGTGGAAAAAAAGGAAGAGAGGCAAAATAGAAAGCACCACTTCATATAGCTAACAAAGAGTTTGGCCCATTTGATAGGGAACATAAAGGAAAACAAAAAGGAAAATGATGAATTTATAGACCCCAAATAAAACTCAAAATACCCTTATTTTATTTGTGAAAAAATTGTTCCCTCAACTTGCTCTACCATGAATACCGAAAACCAGAGCAATAATCTTTCCTATACCATCTACTTTGAGTCTATGCCATAATCATTTTCTTTCGCATTGCTGATCATGACTTTACCTTTCACTTCCCCTCTCACTGCTGTGAGTCTAGTCATGCTTGCGGTGTTTGAGCGCATGATGACCTCGATAAAGAAGGGCTATTTGCAAATTTCAAACATGGGAAAGTTGGACCCTCCCTATAACGAAAGGAAGAAATTATCCCACGTTTAAAGGAAAATATCATGATGTAAGAAATTGGTTTTTTGGAAAGCAGGTGTTACCAAACGTACTTTGTGATGAAAATCAGGCAATTTCCTTTTTTGTTGGTTAATTTTTTATGTACTGTATATGCTCAATGTCATTTAGTCTGAAAAATCAGAGAAAAAAATTAAGATTCCTTTCCTGACGAAATACATGATTAGGTTGGACTTGGTCACTCATCAATTCATGATCTTGACAATTACTAACAATCTTTACCACACAAATTGGTATTCAAAATATGTGCTTGTGAAATATGACATTTCGTCATATCAAAGGGAATCATAATCAAATGCAAGACTGTATTGTACGTTGACGACTTGTGACGGTGGCTCAAGTAACTACACATACATACTTACCTACATATATACATATTATAGCACAATTTTACCCCCCGGCGTGTATATTCATTCCTTATGGCGACTTGGGCTTCCAATACATATTGTAACCTTTTGAATATGAATACCTTTGTTTGGGCATTCCTTTGTTGGATGAATTGGCTTTAGGTGACATGTTGGATGCCATAACATTTTAAGTTGTGAATGAATACAAAACATTCAAAGAAATTGATTACTCTTTCCTGCATTATAACTCATGCTTTTTTCTCTCAGAGTTTTCTTCGTCTCTATGGTGAATTTGTTGTGTAATGGGATCGAAATCCACATTGGAGCTCCAGTTTCGTGTGGTTACTTTAATAAGTCAATTAGATTCCAAATATGTCAAAAATCTTTAGTGGTTTTTTAAGCACTGTACATCATGCGTGACATAGAGTTATAAACGTTTAATTTGAAAAATTAACAAGAGGTTAAAATTCCCTCCTCAAAATGCACGAAAGGATGAGCTCTTATTTTTATCCTAACAAAAACCTTTGTATTCTTATATCATGTCCAATGAAAATCAAAGCATGTGCCTTGACCAACCAATCTATCCAATATGTCTTGTATCTTAAATGGCTAAGTATTTTTGTACCCATCCACACAAATTTCTGTTAGAACTGGCTGACACCCAAGAGAGGAGTGTATTGGGTGTAAGATAAAACTTAAGAACTTCAAAAATCTTTTCGCATCTTAGTGAAAGCAATAAATATGAAAGTAATAAATCATAAATAAATAGTCAATTATTTAAATAATATAGCTGGAAATATAAGAGTTTAGAGAAGAGAATATGAAAACTGTGCTTTATCCTAGTTCAGTCCTAATTAATGCCTAAACCTTGTATTTAAGTTTAATGATGGATTAACATCTAAATTGAATTAAATAAGAGGGAGGGTGCATGGTAAGATGAAATGGAATGATAAAATGTGCTTAGTGGTGGTTTAAGTGGAATTTCTATAATCAGGGGCAGAATGGGAAAACATAAAGTTACCGACCAATTGGTCAGTTACCGAAGAGGAAACTCCTTGGTAATTTAAGGATCAATGGCTAGGATTGAGCGATTAATAGGGTGGAATCATGTGCTTTGAGTTCATGTGTTTCCATGTAATAAGACCTAAGATCTTGACAAGTGGTGCTATGTGGACCATGTGATTAAGGTTAACTTTTCAAACTCTTTTCCTCTATCCTCTCTCCTCTCTCCCTCCAAGTCGGTTGTGAGCATGGGAATAAGGAAACAATTCTGATCATTATCTTCATCTAATTTCTATCTCTTTAGCCTCCATTTTCAGTGGGATTTAATGTAGAAAGAGAAAGTGAAAGGTAAGATTTTGATGTTATTATGGTTCTTAAATGCTTAAATGCTCTTTTTTAATATTGACCACCTTGATGCGAGCTTCATCTTGATGGTTTTAGAATTTTGAAAGAAGGTATTTTAGAGCTTGAAAAAATTTGAGAGTTGAGGAATCAAGGATCTAATCTCGGCAAGTTTAAGAGGTGAGCATTTGCAGTATTTTTGCATATATATTGTGATTTCTGGTTAAGTTTTAATATTTATGGAATTTGTCTTGTTTTAATTGTGATTTTGGAATACATGAGTTGTATGATGTTTTATGGTAGAATTGGTGTTATGTGGTGCTATTTGCATGTTGAAATTGGTTTGGAACATTGGAAGAGGAATTAGGGGAAATTGAGTAATATGGGTTATATGGTGACCCAAAACAAAACTTGTTGTTAGAGTGGGATTTTGGGTGTTATGAGGTTTCCAATGGATTCTTTGGGTGAACGTAGGTGGGATTAGACTTATGCAGGAATTTTAGAACCATTGTAAAACATTTGGTAAAAATTGGAAGTTGCTGTCAGTTACTGTGTTTTGGCTTCTGATAAGCCTCACTCGAGTGCAACATCTTGTTTTCCCTTTTCCTTCAGTTTGTGGTCGTACTTCCAAGCCATAATGCAAGAGTGCACGTTTTTACTTGCGAGTGTTATGAGTCATCACTTGAGTGAACTTTGTCTCACTAGAGTGCAAAAGCATTTTGTATTATGAGGCTGCGTCTGGGGTTGTCACTTGCAGACCATTTTTCAAGAGTGTGTGCTAGCACCCGTAAGTGTTGAGCCATCACTCGAGTGCTAGAGATAGTGCTCAAGTGCACTTCTTATTCTAAGGTTTCAGTTGCTCTCGGGTAGTCACTTCCTGTGCCTTACTCTGTTGGACTCAGGCGAGCATAAGGGCATCACTCGAGTGTGGGGTCAGGACTCGAGTGATGTCATCATTTTCTATCTCAGTGGTTGCTCTTGGCCAAGCACTCGCATGAGTGAGCCAATCTCACTTGAGTGCAAACCATTTCATTACTCGAGTGCATCATCTATCACTAGAGTGCAAGAGCTGAAAATCAGTCTTTACTCTTCTGAAAAAGGGATCTTCGGTGTAGTGTTCCCAACCCTTTAGGCATATATCTAGGCTTCTAGTAGCCACCTAAAGAGTTCAAATGATAACCAACTCTAACTGTTATGAAGATAAGAATTTAGAAGAGAGAATAACCTATTATCCTTGATTTGGTTTATAGGCTTTGATATTTACCCTGCTTGAGAACAGACTGTGCCATAGCACGTTCGGAAAGAACAAGGTAGTAACTCTTTCTCTTATACTATATGTGATATATTGTATGTGTGTTATATCATTGGTTTGTGATGATTTCGAATGCTGCAAAACCTGTAGATATGTAAAAGCCAAAAGGCTATTTGTGAAAGATGAAAAGCTATTTGTGGGTCTAAAGGCTATTTGTGAGGCCAAAAGGCTATGTGGGCTGTAAGGCTATGTGTATACACCGCCACGCCAATAGTCCTTGAGTCACTAACAATGGTTCGGGTAAGGACTGCGTGCCTTCCCAACAGTAAAAGGGGATGAGGGTGGGGTGTAATGTGTATTACTGCTGCAGCTTGGTGATTTACTTGCATGCTGTGTGCTCATGTGTGATATAAGTGATTTGTTACTACTGGGATTCTCTTGAATCTCATTCTTTCCTTTAACTAACCTTCAGACAGGGCAAGCGGTTCTAAGGGGAAGGAGACGACCAAGGGCGGATAGGGCTCCTTAGGGAAATTTTTATTTTAGTTGTTGGTTATCTATTTTAGATTGGGAATTACTGTATATTGTTGGGATGTAAATATTATTTTGGATACAGATATATAATCCCCTAAAGGGGAATGTTTGAACCCTTGGTATATATATATATATGAAACCTGGGGGTTGTCGGGATTTTTATTGTACACTCTGATATATTAATGTGATTTAACTGTGTAGGGTAATTATATTCGAATTGTGAAATTTGAGACTAGGGTAAGGCAAAAATTTTGAATGAATTTATGAAAACCCTACCGTAAGAAAGGGATTGAAAATAAATTTTAATTATCCGTGGTCTCTAATTCATTTTAATTATGCCTTTTTGAATCATAATTATGGTTTATCAGGCAGGGGGTTATACTTTACAATCCCACAAGTTTAGTCAAGCACTTGTGAAGCCTTTTACAATTCCCTCATTGAGCTACTCCCCCTTACACACCATAAAGATATAACCGAGTTACTCCCCCTTACACATCATAATGATCCAACCTTGATGATGAAGGATTACAATCAATCTTTTCTGTCAGAAGTTAATAAGATAAATACTGAAGTACAATAAAAATAATTTATCTCTTTAAGGTAAATGTTATCAAAGCTAGAAAAATATAGAATATTTGGGTTGAAGTGGATGATTTATGATTTTAGCAATTTGCCGTAGTTGCTCCTCTTTTTTTTATTGACTTTGAATACTCTTTTATTTATAGTTGATGAAGATTTGATGACCATTGAGCTTTTTCTTCTTCCCGTTAAGGCTTTCAAAATATGACTGTCGAAATAGCCGTTTGAATTTTCTGACGAAAAAGTCCTTTTTCTAATTTGTGTGTTAATCCTTGTTTAATCACCTGAAAAATGCTTAATTACTAACATAATGAAGTGTTAGATTGATTAGAAGCAAGAAGAATGAGTTACACAATCATTCCAATGATTTTCAGAAGTTACAAAGTGTTGCTCTATTTTCACTAGTACAAAAAACACAAACTGTGGCGCTTAATTTAAAGAACACTATTGCGATTGGGAAGCGCCATAGCTTCCAATGCCATTAAAACAAGCTATGGCACTTCTTGAATATATGGAAGCGTCATAGCTTCATTGTTTAATTTTTTTAAATATAAATTTATGGCGCTTTCACGAGGAAGTGCCATAAGAAGTTAGCACTTCCTATGATGCTTCTCCAGGGAAGTACTATTGGAAGTCATTCCAAGATAGGGGAGCGGCCCTAAAGGTGGATCTAACTAAAAGAAAGGGAGGAGCATGTGAAAAAGGGAAGAAGACAGAATTCTTAAGGCATAATTAAAACTTTAAATAATGCATGAGAGGGGATGCTCTAAAATGAACTGATGGACATATGAACAAAAAGGCGGTAGAACCAGCCAAGATCAGTTCATAATATCTGTCTCCATAGTTCATCAGAGAAGAGAAGGATATGATACAAAGAAATGAAAACTAAAAAACTGAATAATTTTATTGAAAATAAAACATAAGCACTTACAGAAGGAAGTGGAAGGATAGAAGGAAGGAAGAAGAAGGAGGTAACTGCGTCTAGACTCTCACTCTCTAACCGAACCTACCTCTGAAGTTAGACTGAATTTGTTAAAATAAACAGATGAGTTACTGTTTAAATAGTGTTTGATCGTTGACCTGTTAGAGACTGGCACTGTTTGAACAGTTCTAGTTAATACTATTTACACAGAACTGCCAACACTATAATGATACTAGACATGTGTGATGCTACAGTACAAGTTTGCACAATTACAACAAAAACTTAATAATACTAAGTCTTCAGAGGTTTAATCTTCATCCAAATCTACAACAAATTCTTCTTCGTCATCCTCTTGATTATCTAGACTGCTGAAGAAATTGGATGACTTTTTGAATCTGTTTGATCATACTGTTGTAGGATTTGCAGCATTGAGTTAAGTTGGTTTATAAGATTGGTCTTGTCCGTGGTTGCTGCTAGAATAGATTGGATTCTTGATCTCTAATTTAGGAATTTGATTTGTTCCATCATATAGAGGTGTTAAGGATTTTCTCTAAACCATTTCTTAATGTACTGCTTTACATTAACCCTACTAATGTAAAATTTTACCCACCACCTTATAGAACAAAATCTCTGTAATGTCGGTAGGAGTGTTGTTTTGTTAGTAAAAATATGTAATTCCAGACAAAAATCCAGAATACAAATATTTTTGAAAAATAGTGAAGATCAATTGGAAAAAGATCCTCACCAATATTAAATTTTTGTTTGAATAACTCGAAGGCTTTTAAAACCTTTGGCGGTAGAATTTCTAGTACAAGGACCAAAAACTCCCTACTAGTTGATAAACCACTGATGAAAATTGTACTTGGATTTTGTTCTGAAATAAATAAACTAAGTATGTTGAAAAAGTTCATTTTGATCCCAAAAGACATAAGACCATGCATCTACATAATCCTAGAGTTGTATCCTTTGTGTTCTTATTTTATTTCCCAAAATTTTGGTTTTAATAATTCTTGTCCCCACTGGGAAGTGGTGAGAACTTTCCAAATCTGGAGAGAAGAATGAGTAATCATAGGTTCAGTCTTTTTTCCACTTTTCTTTCAATTTTAATTGACTCAAAATGAACCAAAATTAGCTCATAATATTCCTGCATTTTTCTCAAATATGTAGGCCTAAAATGAAATCCCTGAGGGAGGACATTTAAGGCTACTTGATTGGGATTTCGGTGGAAAAATTCTGGTTTCACCTGGAGAATATGTTTTGCATAAGCCTCTTTATGGAAATAAGGCATATGCATGTTTGGTTGTGTTTGGGTTTGACTCACAATTGCTTTAGATGAAGAAGCTACAGTTGTCAGTTGTTTTTGAGTTGGAGGAGCAGAGGGTTTTGGCCAAACTTGTAACTGAGAAGGTGCCTAGTTCAGCCTACGTACTCCTATTTGGTGATATCTTGAGAAACTGGCACTAGGGATTTGTTTTTCCTTTTCTTGAATACTTGTTCCCAAGTTTGATCTGGGAGCTACCTCTGGGCATACGCTTGAGCATGAGACTCTTGGGTTTTTTTAGAAGCCGCTTCTGTTTGAGGTTTCTGGATTGATGATTCAGATGGAGTAAATGACTCCATTTGGGATTGCTTCTTCTGATGTTGGGATCTTTGAGTTTTGAGATCCAAATTATTGCAGAAGTTACTACATGACTGCCTCCAGTTGTTCACTAAAGACTATTTGACTTTAGGCATCTTGCATGACTCCCTTGAGTTTTTTACTCTATTTATCATCAAGATCTTTCTTTTTCCTGGGCATTTTAGTTGGGTTTGTTGGTTTTACTAAGATCTACTACCTACCCTGTAAAAACTCTTGGGTAAGAAAGTCTGGTAAGGAGTTTGAAGTGCCTTTGATAAATCAATGTCAAAATAAAAAACACTTAAAATGTCTTGCCATTTGGCAAAAATTTGTTTAGATGCAAGGTTTTTAACATCCTTTTGCAAAACATCTTTTGCTGATTTGTAATTAATACAAACTAAGAACCTTTGGTTTAAAAGATTAGATCAAAATTTTGAAATACATAAAACAATTGCCAAAATTTCTTTTTTAATTGTGGAATAATTTACTATACAGTATTCCAATGTTTAGATGTGAAAGATACTATTTTCTCTTTACTGCCTATTCGCTGTTTGAGAATGCCACCATAACCAATATCAAAGGCATTAGTTTCAACAATTTTGTAAGTAGAGGGGTCAGGAAGGCTAAGACAAGGAAGCTCTTTAACCTGTGATTTGATCTGCTTAATAATGTTTGAATGAGTATCTGTCTATGGCGAAGATTCGTTTTGAGACTCTGGTGAAGCAGTATAATGAAATTGCTAAGATGAGGAATAAACTCAACAACGTAGTTTAAACATTCCAAAAATAGTTGAAGTTGATTTTTATCAATAATTTGATCGGGAAATTTATCAACAAATTGAATTTCACATTCAATTGGTGTTATGGATCCCTGATAAATCCAATGACCAGAAAACCTAACCTTAGTTTGGAAAATACTAATTTTAGGTTTAGAAAATGCTAAACCATTTGTTTTTGCAATTTTAATGAAATGATAAACATGTTTAAAATGTTGATCTATAGAATGAGAATAGATCAAAAAATCCTCAATATAAACAATAATGAATTAACTATAATTATTAAATATCTCATTCATGAACCTCTAGAATTCAAAAGGAGCATTTTGTAAACCAAAAGGCATAACATTCCACTCATACTAGCCAAAAGGTACAGTAAAAGTGGTTTTTATACCTATCGTTTTCAGAAATTTGAATCTGCCAAAATTCAGATTTCATATTGAATTTTGGAAAGATTTTTGCAGAATACAAACGTTTTAGTATATCAGATTTGTTTGAAATTGTATACCTAATCCATTGTAACTCTTCGTTTAAAGGTTTGTAATTGATTACAAGTCTAGGATCTCCACGTTCTATTTCTACATTTTTATTTACATAAAAAGCAGCACAAGAACAAGGGCTTCTTGATTTGTGAATCAATTTTTTTTTCAGAAGTTATTGAATTTCCTTGTTGCAGGTCTCAAGAAGTTGTGTAGTAATTTGAATTGGTAGTGCTACATAAAAAGCAGCACAAGAACAAGGGCTTCTTGATTTGCGAATCAATTTTTTGTCAGAAGTTATTGAATTTCCTTTTTGCAGGTCTCAAGAAGTTGTGTAGTAATTTGAATTGGTAGTGCCTTAGTTGGTATTTGTTTTTCAGAAAAACTTGTTTCATAAGGCAAGTCAACCATATGTTTTTTGCGATTCCAAAACGTATTTGGTAAATCCAAGCAAATTGTTTGATGGATTTTTTTCAAGACAGGTTTGAATCTCTTGTTTGATTTTCGTTTTACACAATTGCGTTTCAATATGTTTAAAAGAAATATCTTCCTTTAAAAAATTAATTTGGGTTTTTAACTTTGGGTTTTTGAGTAAAAGGAAACAAAATTGTTTTACCCAGATGTTGTTTTGAAATCCCATTTTCATCAGTCATATATGGGAATAAAAGCCTTGCAAATGGCGCCCCAAGAATGATTTGGGTTCCCATACCTTTAACTAATATAAATGGAGTTTGAATCTTTAAACCTTCATTTTCAACAACAACATTTGAAACTTTGTATTTGACGTCTAGACGTGAGCCATTAATGCCATTAAACCTTTTGGTTGCTTTTTCAAAATATTTTGTAGGAATGATTCCATCTCTAAAACAATTAGAATTAGCTCTTGTGTCAAACAAGACGTTTGTTCCAAAACACAATCATTATTAATAATGATTTTTGCATGTACATAAAACTTTTGAATTGATATTTTTGAAATCAAGTTTAAAAATGGTTCGGAAAGATTATCTTCTTCCTCAACAGATGGTGTCTTTTATTGCCCTGCAGTTTGGGTTTCAAGTTGTATATCTTGAATTTGGGATATAGCAGTTGTATGGGTTTCTTGTTGTAGTTTGATAAATTGAATTTTAGTTTTGAGGTCATTTACCTCGTATTGAAGGTCTAGGATAGTTTTTTGTTTAACAGAGTGCTTGAACTTGTTTAAAACATCTGTTAAATCATATTTGTTTAAAAGAACAGAAGGTTTAGAGTTTGAAGAACTTGGAGTTTGATTGAGAATTTCTCTTAGTTTGAACAAATATTCTCCTTTATCGGAATCTGGAAGTTTACTAATGATATCAACAAGTAAATCTTGTTCTTTTGTGATAACATTAATTTCTGAAGAAGAGTTTTTTGGAAGATCTTCATTTTGAACTTGATTAAGATCTTCAGAAGAACTAGATTCAAATTCAGAAGTTTCAATCAGAAGATTGTTTATTTACTCAAGAAGAGTTTCTTGAATACTCTCAATCTTCTTTAATTTTTGAGTCAAATGACAATATTGGGAAATATAACATGGTCTGCAACATTTAAAATAAGTAACCTCTATTTGTTTAGGAAAATCAACATTTAATTTGGATTGAAATTCTTGTTTAAGCCTACAGGGAGGTGTGTTGGGTTTATATCTTTGGTAGGCATGTTTTTTCTTTTTGTGGTAAGGTTTTCGGTGAGGGCTAGATTGTTTGCAAGGAGGAAAGCCAAATTGTTCACAAAAAGTTAGCAGTTCTTTCCAACTTGCAGCATTTTCTTTTGCAAGTTGATGTTGAATTTTATCATCTTGACAAATTTTAAGAGCAATTTTTTGGACATATGAGATTAATTGACCATATGTCAAGTGCTCATAAGGGATGTTGCCATCATTTTAGTTATTGTTCTATCGGAGTACACAACAAGTTGTTCTCTGTAATGCAGTACTCCTCCACTGCCTTGTTGAACTTTATATAGTGTTTGGAAACCAGCTTCTCTTTCAACTCTGGTTTCAATCCTTGCACCATCATGTCAAAGCTCCACTCCTATCATCCTGATACCTCAAGTTCAAAGAATATCAGGACAACTAGATGAAATGAGCCAGATACTCATCAAAGCTCTCCTTACTCTCCTGGCCTGCTCTAACTCAACGTTGTTTTCACTTTATTAGGATATGATAGATCCCATTTCGTGAGACAAAATGTCTTAGCACCACTCATAGGTACTTCTCATGTTCTCTATACTCCTTGAGTAGATCAGAATATAAATACTAAGTCTATCAATAAACAGTCTTCTATCAGCTAGGGATTAAATGTTCCTCAGAAAATAGGGGTGTCAGCCTCTATCAACAACAACCCCCTGTTGACTGAACCGTGTTGCTCACATTTGCAAATTGTGTCCCTCAGAAGTAGGTTTAAACAGAGGTTCCTGTTCATGTTCATCAACTATTTGGGTTCATTTTCTTATTCACTACTAAGCTAGAACCTCAACATCATACATATTTGAAATCACTTTCTTTAGTTATACCCTATAGGCATGTTAAGAATCAGAATAAATAGCGCTTATTATAACCTCCACAGTATTCGGGTAATATCCTCAAAACATTACTAAAGGTTCAACCTCATCCACAAGGTTCATAAGGTTCAACTTTCTTCATGAAACAAAACCATAGTGTAACCTGATTCACATTTTGACCTAAGCACTATTTTAGCTTAGATTTGATTCAAACCTATCCTCAACCTTCAGTATCATTAGATCACATCCTCTAGGATTGATATACAGCATAATCACTGCTCTTCTGCCTCAATTTTTCTCATAAAGGATTCAAGATTCTAATAATTAAATCATTCTCTTAATACCTTGAATCACCTTAAATCATTGCTCAGATATCATAGAGTATCATTCTAGGTAAAGAAGCAATATATAATATTCTTTCATTGATCCTTAATCTCATGATCATGCCCAATTACCATTGGAGCATTCTTAACTATAGTCTATGCCTCAAATGACTCCAAGCCATTCCAGCGTTCTTATGAACCTAAGGCTCAACATTGAGTCTTGGATTACAATCCAACTCTTAATTTCATACTGGATCTATAACCTCAAAATTAATTAAGTCAAAGATCATTCTACCTCAATCATACCTAACATACTCACAAAAAATCATCATATAGTACTGTATGTCAACTAACTAATATTATCACTTAGCATAAAGAAACTTCAAAACAACCACTAAGCCTCAAGTTTCCATAACCTCATCAAATAAACTTTTCTAGGCAGTACTCACTACAACAGAAAATGTTCCAAATTAAAATCAATACTTACATCATCATCATCTCCATGCTTCTAAGCATCCTTGAAATCATCTAACTAAGATGATTATTAGCTATGGAGAACTCTTAAGGCTATCACTATTTCTCAAGTCTCTATAACCCTACCAACTTAACTTCCTAGAGGGTCACCTATCCCAGGATTTCTCTGGGTTGAACACGCTTAACTTTTGTATACCCTTGCCAAAATGCAAATACCGACTCTATCTGCTTTTGACCACCGATACCCTGTGACTGCCCTTGTTCCATAGAGCCATATCAACTATCTCCGGCTAACTAAATACTGAGTGTGGTATGTACACTCACCTTAGTCGTACCTACTTCCTTAGTTTCACAATATCCTTAGATCATCCTCAGTCCGGTATTATACTACTTGCTGCCCTTCTGGTATTCACTAATTTCTTGAAGCAAGTTCATGGACTAGGGTGTTTCACTCCTCTGATACCCCTTTCTATGCATATTTCCTATCCTGTATAATCAAGACCATATCAGTATATTATTCTATTGCCCAACCACTTGCTCTGATAACTAAATATACCAGAATTTTCATCAAGCTTTGAAAATTCATAACTTTATTTACAAATGTCTAATTGTTGTGGTTCCAAAAGTTATGTGACCACTATTAAGTCTATTTTTAAGAAATAATATTTCCTTTAACCAATTATGTGCACATAATTCCAGTATCAACATTGTTTGCACACTGCCACCATAGCGTTCCAGTTTTCTAAGTAGAAGTACAATAAATCATAACTCTTAACATGCTAATCCAAATGGGAAAAATTACATATTAATTTAAAGTTTGATATATCTACTTTTATACTGGAAAGTCTCATAATCATTGGTCAACATTCAATTATTCAAAACCTCAATACAAGCCATCTGCCACGCAGAAACATCAATTAGCAGCAAATTTCACATTTTAAGAATTTTGTTCTAATGATCCAAAATTAATAACCAGGGGCTATTCCACAACAGTTTTTCATGTAGAACACAATGGAACCATCAAAAACAAAAAATTCTAGCTCAAACCCTTACTTCCACATCTGACCAAAACTTAATGAAATGTAGGGAAAATTGGGATTTCATGATTACACTTAATTAAACTCTTCGTTTCCACTTGTAATCACATGATTAACCACTTAAACACGTATTAATCATGATTAGTGGAAATTTAGGTAGCATAACCCTTTAGGGTTTAATCATTCCAATCTGGAAAACCATAAAAACAAAGCCAACAAATCCAATCAAACAACGCCAACAATCAACAATCACTAAGAGATGTCTAGTTCTTAAGCTCACCTTGATTTCTTTGTCTTTCTCTCTCTAAACTGGCCCCTCTCTCCTCTTCTTGCTCTTTGTTTTTGCTTGCTACAAGTTTTATTCAAGATAGCATAGATATTAGGAGAGGTTTACCATGAAATAGAAGATAAGAACAAGCAAAAACCACCATCAACTTACATTGCTCTTTGCTTGAACCACTCTTGTTTCCTACTTGCTCTTTATTTTCTCAAACAACTCTCTCTCTTTATTTGTGAAGTTGACCAAAAATATGCCTAAGGAAAGAGATGATGTGCACTTAAAATATCACAATTCCACCTCTATTGAAATATAATATTTTATTGCCTTTTATCACATGCCAATTTATTAAGCTTTATCCCTTTATAATTTGATCATAAATGGCTTCTCTTTCCTCTCCCCTTCTTGATGTAAATAGGCTATTGAAGGGAGTCAAATAAGTCTCTTGAAACTAATGTGTAATGACCATGTAATAGCTCTTTAATTACAAATTGCTTTTGACTTTTCAAACTTCACTTTTGTTTTGCTTGGCTAAAATACTTAAACTTATGGCATTTGTATTTCAATCATTAATTCCCTTTTCCTCTTGCCCAAAAGTGACGAAAATGGAGCTCTTGAAATAACCAATGACTTATTGAATTGGTTTCTTTTATCTCTTTACAGTTAAGCATTTAATGGCCATTTATTACAAATTTTACTTTTGACTTTTCCAACTTAATTTACTTGGCCAAAATTGTTCCAAATTTTATCATATCTTATTACAAATACTTATTGCCCTTGCCTCTTCCATCATTTTGGACATCCCACCTCTTGAAAATGGGAAAATATTGGCCTTTTAATTTATATTAGCCAAATGAGTATCTTGCCCATACATTTGTGTGATTTCTGTATTAAATCATAGCTGCTTCCTTTTTCTCTATCTTTGGCCAAAACGTGACCTAGATATTGAGCCAATATTTATGCTCTTTCATGCTGCAATTTGGACTTCCTTGTTAGACCTTTAAGGGACTAAAAGTTGCTCCTTTATGGTAACTTAATTATATTGCATGTGGTCACTAAGTGCATTGTTTTGTCACTTTATGTGCACTATTATTCACCTTTTTATTCTATTAAATGTCTCAGTACATACAAGGAATATTGGTGATTAAAATTAGAATGTTATAGTGAGCATCATATATAGTCTCCCCTTTGTCCCATAACTTCTTCAAGTCTTTAATTAGTGGTGTAAGGTGCACATCGATTTCATTTCCTCGTGGCCTTGGCCCTGAGATTAGAATTGACAGCATCATGTACTTCTATTTCAATAAAAGCTATGGAGGGTGGTCATATATTAACAAGATAACCGACTATGTACTATGGGTACTGGTCTGCATCCTAAATAGATTCATCCTATCAGTAGCCAATGCTAGGTAGAGGTTTCTTATTTCTTCAGCAAATTCTTGATAATCAAAGTCAAACTTACTCCATTTTACAGAGTCTACAAGATGCCGAAGTATGTCGTATTGAATCCTTTAACCTTATGCCACCTTAAATTTTTTGCATTAATTGCATTGCTATACAAGGGTCTAAATCTAGGTATAATTGGAAAATACCATAATGCCTCCTTTAGACTCTTCCCATTCTCTTGGTAGTGTGAGGCAGAACACAAAGGAAACTCAGTTAATGATTCATATTCTTCTCTAAACAGAATACAATCATTAAGGCAAGCATATATCTTTTCATAACTCAATCCAATTATGCGCATAACTTGTTTCACATCATAAGTTTTAGTTGGCATATCATTTCAGTTGGCATATCGTTTCCTGGTGGTAGCATTCTTCTCCAAAGCGCAAGCAATTCAATGAAGCTTGAGTCACTTAACCCATACTTTGCTTTCTAGTTGTACAAGTTCAACACTACAGATAATAATGTGAACTTAGTACAATTCTCATACAAAGGATTCTCTATATTGCTTTTCATCCTTTCAAATTTTTCAGGGCATTCTCTGAATTCCACTTCATTTGCATCGTCTATATCTTAAAGATGATCGGCCTCAAATATACTTGTGTCAAAGTTAGGTGATTCACACCTTTCTAAATTTAACCAACATCCTTCTCATTGTCCACATCCTTCTCCCCATGTTTTGTCTAACAAGTATAAGTCTAATCAATTCTTTACATCACTAAGTGCAACTCATAAGTCTCTGGATAAACATGCTTCACAACTACACACTTGATGCAGGGCAAAATAATGAAACTGTGATTGTCAACATTATTATGAATTGTAAACCTTTGATAAACAATTACCAGTCATCCATTCTTCATTTGCTTTCTCCATGTAGAGCATATACAAAAAATAATCTTTACATACTTTTTACCCAAATCAATACTAACAAATAACAACTTTAGTAACAACAAACACTTAAAATAAATGGCAAAATCCTATACACACAAAATAACTCAAAAAAACAAACTTTACATACTCTTTACGCAAATCAATATACAAAAAGCAAGCTGAAAAACCACTATAGTATAGAAACTCAACTGAACTCACCTTAAGCAAGAAGAAAAGAGCTTAAACATTGAACCCACGAATAGTAGAAGGAGAAACCAACTCAAATGCCACTTGTAGGAGCACCCTTGAACCCAAAAAACTCTGGAGCCCACCAAACCCATGAATGGTGAACAACAAAGGAGAGCTATGGTGGAAGAGAAGTTAGCAAAATGACCAAGGGAGCGACGGAGGAGAGCAAAATGGTGGTGGAAAAGCTAGAATGGCCTTAAGAGGTGTAGAAGTGAGCTCTCTATAACTTTATAACTTTCAAATGTTGAACAAAATTAGGTCTGGGAGGTGTTTTTAAAAATGTATATGTAATATCCCAATTTTTGATTAAGGGCAAATCATGATTATTGTGGATAATTATGAATTTAATTTGAATTATTATGTGTTTTATGGCAATATTAATTAATATGTCATAATTATTGAAAAATTGGAAGAATGGAATTATTGGTCATGAGTTGGTAATTAAGGGAGAAATTAATTACTAACTAATAGAAAATGGGATGTGTGATTAAAGTGGCTACTGGAGAGATTAGATAAGTTAATTGGTGACATATTTGGTGTAAACCAATGGCATGTCGACATGTGGCAAAAGTGTGTATGGTGAGTGATGTGGAGAAAAGTCAAATGGGAGAGTATTTTAATTAATTTCTCTCTCTTCCTCTCCCTCATTTTCGCTGGTGGAAGCATGGAGGGAGTATGTCATCATTTCTTTCATCTCTTCTCACCATCTCTCTCTCTCATTCTTGCTCTCTCTCTCTCATCAGCCATTGTGGCCCAAAGGAAGAAGAAGAAAGCTTGAAAAAGGTAAGGAAAATGGCTTCTATTGCTTAAACTTCCTTCTCTAATATTGATCCTTGAGTGATGAGCTTCATTTTGGTGGTTGTAGCTTGTCCATTGGTTGTGGTTTGTGATCACACGAAATTTTGGAAAGTAGTGAATCAAGAACTCTCTTTGGAGAAGTTGATAAGGTGAGTGAAACCAATCTATCTATCAAAGTTTCATACCATTTGAAATAGTTTGAATTTTCTGGAATTTTGGGCCCATTTTCAAAAATGAGGGCCATTGGGAGTTTGGTATGGAATTTATATGTTTGGAATGCATTTTGGATAGATAGAATTGATTGGGTTTGAAATTGTTAAGTTTGGAGATTTTGAGAGTTTAGTGTTTAATGTTACCCAAAACCAAAGCATGATGATGGAATAGAATTTTGGTGATTTTGACATTTCCATTGGATTCCTTGAGTGATTTTGTGTGGGGATAGCTTTGGTTGGGGTTTTGGGTTCATTTGAATAACTTGGGCAAAGTTGGAAATCTGTCTGGTTTGAGCTCTGTTTTGTGCATTCAGTTTGGACGAGCGTTTTGAATGGGCAAATGGTGTTGGAAAATTATGAAACTTTCCAGTCGTAAAGTTCACATCCCAAGCTTCAAAATGGACATATATTTTGTGTCATTTCGTTTGGTATTCTGTGAGATATGGTTGTCCAAAGTTTGGGATTGAAACAGAACTCTGTTTTGGAGCAGTGTTTAGTTTTTGGTGCTTCTGTATTTTTGTAGTGATTTCCAGTGATGGGCCATATTTTTCCTTGAAAGAGGACTTATATACCTTTCATTTGGCTTTGGAATCACCTCGTTTTGATTTTCCTAGGATTAGTTATGAATTTTGGAAGTTCAGCCAAGAATTAGGGGATTTCTTGGCCGCGGCCCAAGGTGGCTGGCTACGGCCCAAACCTTTTTGGCCTGATTCTAGCCGCGGCCCATGAGTGGCTGGCCGTGGCCAGTGGCCTTCTGACCATATTTTGGCTGTGGCCCAAGGAAGGGCTGGCCGCGACCAACCCCAGTGTTCCAGCACTTTGAGTTTTCGAAAGGAGATCTTTAACCTATAGTTTCCCAACCTTTTAGGGCTTTCATTAGAGGCATTTGTGGCCTCTTAAGGGTCAATTATGATAACCAAATTTAAGTATTTCAAGTTAATTAAGTCTTGGAATAGAAAATAACTCTTCATCCCTAATAATGATTCTAGGATACGACATTTGCCCTAGGCGGGAGAGATCGGTGCCAGAGTACGCCCGGAAGGATCAAGGTAGTGAATTTTCTTTCATGTTGTGTATGATATTTTGGTATGCATAACTTATCATTGAACTGTGAATTGTGAATGTGCCATGGTCCATTACAGCGCGAGCAGGTCAGCGTGAGCCGTGTAGGGATTGACGCTGGTCATCTCTAGGTCGGCCGTTGAACTGCCATTGTAATCGACATGGAACTTTGTGAATCCAACCCGTGGGGCGGCGTTTGTTAATCCAGCCGTGGGCTGTGAGTTTTGAATCTTGCCTGTATGGCTTGTGTGATTAAATGCTTTATATGAATCCCAGCTGTGGTGAAATATATTGTGTGAATTGTTGTGATGCAATGCAGCGTGAGCAATTTAGCGTGAGCAATTGTAAGGGATGACATGTGTCATACTAACCATTGCCTTTGTAACTGCCGTTGTAGTTGCTTTGTGTCGATAATGATTTGATTTCATGCCTTATTGTTGTACATACTATGATTGATTTGACACTACGGGGATTCTTAGAATCTCACTCTCCTAAAAACCATGTTTTAGACAGGGCAGAAGGATCAAAGGGAAAGCGGGCGACGAAGAGTGGATAGAGCTATGATTTAGAAGTATATTTTGGGTTTTTGGTTATCATGTATATCTTTTGGATGTTTTTGGGAAACAATTGTATATAATGGGGTTGGTAGTATAGTTTTATGTAATCCCCAAGTTAAGGGTAATGAATTGTGGGCTTTGTGCCTTTGTAAAACCCTTATTAATGAATGGAACCCGAGTATGTCGGGAATTTGCTTTATACTTTGATATCTGTGAATAAAATCAACCTGTACAGGCCATTTAGTATTGAAATATGAATATGAGACCGTCATGAACAGATTTTGTAAAATTTTTTGTAAGCCATGATTTTGGGAAGTTTGATTTTGTTTAAGTCCCAAAATCATTTAAGGTCTCTAATTCTACATCAATTACGTGTTTATGAACTAAATCTCGGCCTTAATCGTGAAGGGGTTTACAGTATACTTAACGATTGTTACTAAAATCCCGTTAAATATATTATATATTATGGTTCTTTTTGAACATCCATCAAATATACATCACCTATATTTGACAGTTTTTCACAAACAACCATCAAATAAAAATACCATTTTTTTCTAAAAAAGAACCAAACTAATATATAATGGTTGGACTATAAAATTGTTAAATATGTTCTCATATACTTAACAGTTGTTTTAAGAAACCATTATATATGTGATTCCTAAAACTCCGCCTCTGCATATTTAATAGTTTCGTTAAAATTGTTAAGTATGGAGCGTCATATATATTTCAATGCTATAAAAGCTCAGTGCAGATACATTATGATTCCAAACTGTTATTTATTCCAGAACTATTAAATAACCGCCATATGTCACGATTTCTATAATAGTGAATTATGTTGTACAAGTGGACTGCATGGAAAAGTTCCCTTCATAACTACTTGATTCAAACGTTGAAAATTGATCTTTTTTTTATGTCAGGTGTCATTGCAGATAGATTATTATAAGCCACATAAAGGATAGACAGGGAGTACATTAGTTGCAGAGGAATATAGCTCATCAATTTGTTGTGTGAAAGATCAAGGCTTTCTATCTACTTAAGGTTGTAAAAGGTTTTGGGAATACGCCTTTCAAATTTGACAAATTTAATGTATAAATAGTGCTTAAGTATCCATTTTGTGAAGGGATTTCACCTATCAATTGATCTTCTGAGAAATCTAAACTAGAAATGAAATTTAAAATACTTCCTTTGTAAGATTTAATAAGAAGGCACCTTCCATATAATAACCCTGCTAATTTTAACTCAATAGATGAGAAATTATGATGTACAAGTAAACTATATAGAAAAGGGTTTCCTTTATAACTACTTTATTTTTCATGTTAGGTACTATCCCATATAGATTATTGTGAGGTCCAGAGAACATAGACAAGCAGTACAACTTTGTTAGTTGTATAGAAATGTGGCCTGTCAAATTTGTTCTGTATATTAGGATTTGAAAGAGTCAAATAGTTAAGATGTATCTGTACTTACTGAAGCATGTACAAAGGATAAAATAATACCCTAATGGAGATTTTTGAAATCTAATATCTACATCCAAATTGATAGTTGATGTCTAGTAGTAACTACTTACTCAATTTCTAAGTAATACAATCAATATGTAAGCATTAGGGGTGGGCATGGGTAGGGTTGGGCAGGGCGAGACCCCTGCCCGATGCCCAACCCGAAGGATGAACGGGTTACATTTTTCAGCCCGATGCCCTTCCCTACCCACTAAAAGCCCTAACCATTTTGAGCTGGGTAAGGGTGGGCTGGGCAGGGTGGGCTTCCCTTCCCAAGTGATAATGTCTTGTCTTGTCTACATATGAAAAAAATAATTCCATATAAATTTCATGAATATTCCTGTAGTTATCAATACCATATGTCTTAACTTCACCATAAGTAATATAAACTTCAAATACATTTGATGATTCCACACCTTGGGATATTTCAAAATAAGTCTATAACTTGAGTCTTGAAATTTAAAAACTATCATATGTCTTAACAAATATCCATACTTTAAAAATTAAACATCCATAATCCATTATAAATAAGAAAACAAAATGATTGTAATTAAAGACCTGAAGTCAAAGTAGTTTGCATCAATTCAATGTCTCAAAAGTTGATCAAATGATGAAGCATCTGGAAAAAAAAATAAAAGCAACTATAGTTTAATACATCACAGAGTAAAGAATGAAGGAAGAAATCTACTTGTAAATAGAGTTTAGTGACTAGGGCAAAAAAGAGATGACCAGAAGAGTATTATATAATAGACAATATATATTTTAAATAAAAATATATATGAAATAATATTTAATTGATATGAAATTTTATATTTTAAATAAATGAACATAATTTTCAGGGCAAGGCCAAATGGGCAGGGTAGCACCCCTTGCTCGATGCCCGGCCCTGCCCGGTTATTAGCCCGCCCAAAGCTACCCAAAATCTTTTCGGGCCAATTTTTTAGGGCTGGACAGGGCAATTTTTTACAAGGCCAGGATGGGCGCACCAGGCCACTGGGCACTATGCTCACCCCTAGTAAGCATAATTTCTTCTCTAATCAATATCAATGTATTAAAACAAAACAGAACATTTTACGGCCTTAAAACCTCTAGGTGGACTATGTAGAAATCTTGATATACCTTGTTATGCTGGGGAGGTTACTCTATTAATGAGTAGTGAAACTTAATTAGATATATTTCAATATTGTAATTGTAGAGTTCAACCCCACTTCATAGTTATTACACTATCATAATCTCATGAACTAGAGTTTTTCTTTCTTATTTCTACCCATACAAATAATGTACTAATTTTCTTTCAAACTTGTAATTGTGAAAGTAATAATTGAAATAAAGAAAGATGATGACACCAATGAAAGTGATCCTAAATGCTCTAGTAAAACTCCATAAGAAGGCGTCTCAAAAATCATCTGCTTCCAAATGATAAGGTTGCTTGTTTTCCCCCGCTATTGATTTATTAAAAGAGGGGCAATTTTGCAGTAGAGTTAGACCACAAAGAAAAGGATTCCCTTCACAGCTACTTGATCCAAAAGTTGAAAATTGATTTTTCATGTCAAGTGTCATACCAAATAGATTATTATAAGCCACAGAAAAGACATCCAAGGAGTGTAACTGAGTTAGTTGGTGGGAATGTGGCCAATCAATTTGTTGTGTGAAAGATCTAGGCTTTCTATATGCTTACAAATGGTTTCTAGAATAGGCCTTTTCAAATGATTGTTTGATAAATTTAAAGTATGAATAGTGCTTAGGTATGCAATTTGAAGGAATTTCACTTGTAAATTTATTGTTTGAGAAATCCAAACCAGACATGAAATTTAAAATGTTTCTTTCATAAGATTCATGTCTTCTTTTTGTTGTAAAATCTACTTCTTGACAATAATATAATGTAACATTTACTTTGTTTCCTTCCCTTGTAATAATTTCACCAGTTGAAATGTCAAGTGAATAGTAGTGCAAGGCTGTTATAGTCCAGGACAAACTAAACTTTCATATCTTAGAGTCACGGACTGTATCCTTCTTTCTAAATTTGTTGTTATCTAAGCAATGTGGTATCATTCTAGAAAGCTTATTTTGAGAAAGATCTAATATGCTTATTGTAACACCCGCCCCTAGACCCCTTTTTACAGCACTACGAAAGCATTACCAGCTTTGGGAAAAACATTACTTAGGGCCCCAAACCTAGATGCAATCTTTAATTAATGGAGGTCATTATTCATTAGTTACCGGACTTCTTAATTTTATTTATTGGGTTACTAACTTTTCTCATTCTTTATTATCAGAGTTATCTTTATTTATTTCTATGCTCATTCTTGGTCCGTTTACTTACATATATATATATATATACAGATAGTGTATCCATACAAGGCTACCAAAGTGTATACATCTAGTACATAAACTGTACATATAAACATAGTAGACCCACCCCTGTCTTTGTTCCACCTCTACATTTTTCTCGTGCAGTTCTCTTTGTTGTTCTCAGCATACCTCTTGTGTTCACCTGTCTAAATGATTGGTTAGGTAAGGGTGAGATTTGGTGGAATTTTAGTAGTAACTAGTAACATAATGCATATATGATATATGCTAAGTGCATGACATGTTAGCCTTAACTAGATGCATGCCATATAATGACATTTTTGCATGTTCAATGTTTCATGTAACATACTCATGGCCATGACATAAACAGAAACAGAGCTTCATCATTCATATATACTCATCAAAATCAAGTAAAGCAATCACATAAATCATTACACATTGATAGAGCTTAATATTTATATATTTTTATTAATTAATCTTAGGCTTTTATGGGACTTAATTGAATATTTTGGGCATAATCAAGTGTTAATGTGAAATTTTAATGAAATAATAATTTGGGAATTATGGTGGTTAAATTGTTATATTTTTAATTAATATTTGTTATTCCCATTATTCCTTAATTATGAGCAAAAGATATTACCTTTGTGAATTTAATTTTGTAGGTGATGATATGGCACAACTTTTGTCAAGGTCAAAGTGCTACACTTAAGATTTGAGAGGAGTTCTACCGATCTATCTTTCCAGATGGAAGGATCTCCAACAAATGTTTAATAATTGTTCAACCTTTTTTAATGTTTTAGCTTGAATTTCTGATTTAAGTCTCGGGTTGATTTGAAAAGGTTTGAAAAGTGGTGTTTCAACCCTAGTTTCAACTTTGTTTAAAGAAATAGGTGTTTGGACAAAATAATCACCCAATACCTGAAGATATTGGTTAGTGTAATTGTTTTCTTCAACAATATTTCTAATATCCCTTGCATCAATAGGATTTTCAAGATTTTTGTATTTAAATGGTGCAGCCAGAATGGAGTGACCTTTGTCATCCATCAGATATGGGATCTGCACGGTTTTTGCTGGAAGAAACTGAGAAGAAATAGTTTATCCTTCAGAAGATTTCCATTCTCTTTTTGTCATAGATAGTTTGCAAGAAAGGATATTCCAAGTTTTGTCTTCATCCTTTTCATAACTTGTTTAAGGGATATTTGAAGAATTGTCAACTCCTTGAATTGAATCGTTTGTGGTTGGTTGTAGAGGTAGTATAGTTGGTGGTGCTGTCATATAAATAACATACGGTACTTTTGGTAAAGTTTATGGTAATGAAGAATAAGGATATCTTGAGGACTCTGATCTAGCAGATCTACAGTCTTCATATAATGAAAGCTTAATTCTAGTAGTACAAGTGTAAGATCTTCTTGGTCTATCAAAAAATAATTTGACAGTCCCATCTGATTTTTGAATGATTTATCTTATCTGAGACATTGGTTTAGGGATAGGCTGTGTGGCCTTGTTCATTATCCAGTCATCTAGTAAGACAACATCTTGCCACATAATTGTTTTTGGAATCATCAAATTTGCTTTGGCATGGTTTGTTAAAAGAATATTGTTTGGCCATGGTCTGGAGGGATTTAGATAATTGAAATTGATGAGTTTAGGACCTTATATTGTATCCTATATATTAAGGCAGCATGTATAGATCCTAGTTTAATATTTAAACCGTTTAATTTGATTTTACATTTAATGGCTTCAAGGACATGTTCATCCTTTAAATCTACCATCCTATATGGAAAGCAGTTAAAGTAAACAAGTCTATCATGAAGTCCAAACTCTGCTACTACAAAAAGAGAATCATCAAAGGCATAATGTCTAGCATCAGTAAGACATACCAGACCATAAATGTTTAAACCTTTTGGTATAAGAGGTTTGAGGGCAACTTGAACACATCTGACATGTAAGAAGTTATAATCTTTATGATGTTTATAAATTGATTTACGTGAAAGAAGGACAAAATCTTCTTTCTAGGGTTGGACAGGAATTGATTCCTCAACTGTTCTAATTATGTAATCAAATTTGGAGTACCATTCTTGTCTTGAGTTTGATAAAACGTGTTTGTTGCAATTGGAGGTAAAGTCCAATCATCTATTTTCTGGTTTATATTTTCAAAAGAAATTTCTTCTTTGAAAATCCATTTGGAAGTTACTAAATTTGATCCCGTATTGTTTAGCGTAGAGTTTAATGGAGTAGAAGAAGAACTACTACTACCCGCGTTTGGATGAAAAGGAAGAAAGAAGAAAATACATAATTTAAATTTACAAAATTTAAATGGCAGAAATGGAAAGAGCTGAATAAAAATATGGCATATAAAAGGCAAAATGAATGGAATTGAAAAGAAAGGCTAAATACAAGCCAAATCAAAATCAAATCTCCCTTGCCTTAGTATCTTTACCTTTTGGATCCATAGTGGTATAATAATTAAAAACGTATCAATCAACAAAGAAAGAGGAAGATTGAAGATTGAAGATAGTCAAGAAAATAAAGAAGCTATCTTGATGGGTTATGGAGAAGGATCATCAAGAAGAAAATCAAGAAGCAAGAGATTGAAGAAAGAAGAAATTGCAAGATCTAATGAGAATATTAAGATTCAAGCTCTTGGAAGTGTTGCTAGAGGTTTTTATGATCAAATGGTGGTTGGAATATGTAAATACGAAGCGAAGAACTCAAGTTTTAATATAAAACTCGAGTTATGGTCTATAGAAAGGTAATAACTCAAGTAAACTCTTGCAAGTGTTGTCCAGAAGCAAAACCAGAAGCTGAAACACTCTGATACACTCAAATTTTAGAGAACTCGAGTTTTGTATGTTGTAGCACTTCACGTTTTATTAAAAGAACTCGAGTTGGTATGTAATATTGGAATCGGTAGGTACAACAGAAGAATTTAAAAAAAATTGTCAATGCGTTTAAACAGAGTTCGGAAGAATCATACCTTTTTTATTTAGGGTTTTTCGATCTCTAGGAGCCAACACCTCAGGTTCGGTCCCTCTATAAACGATGGACCAGAAACATTTTAGGACAATCTTTATGATTTATCCAAGGATACAATTATCATAGTTAACATGTAAATAATATGATAACAAAATGGGGAAATTTATTGAATAATAATGTTTAAAGTATAATGATTGGCCCTAGGGTACAATTTCCAACATCCTCCCACTTGCCCTAGGTACAATCATTAATTTTCCTAATTCCTATTGTTCTAATATGACGCTCATGCTTTGCCTATGCAAGTGGCTTAGTTAGAGGATCAACAACATTATTTTCTCCTGCTACTTTGCATATTTTTATGTCACCTCTATCATTGATTTCTCTAATAAGATGAAATTGCCTGAGTACATGCTTAGTCCTTTGATGTGACCTAGGCTCCTTGGCCTGTGCAATAGCACCACTATTATCGCAGAATTAATTTATTGGATTTGAGATGGTAGGCACCACCCCTAGTTTAGTAATGAACTTTCTGATCCAAACTGTTTCTTGGAGCTCTACTTCTGCTATATACTCAACTTCTGGTACAGAATCTGCTATAGTGCTCTGCTTGGAGTTCTTCGGGCTTACTACTCTACCATTTAGGAGGAATATGTATCCAGATTGTGATCTAAGGTCATCTTGGTCAGTTTGAAAACTTGTGTCTATGTAACTGGTTACATAAAGATCATCATCTAATCCACCATAGACCAAAAATAAGTCCTTAGTCCTTCTTAAGTACTTTAGAATATTATTGACAGCAATCCAATGACCCTCACTAGGATTTTGTTGATATCTGCTGGTTATACTTAAGGCAAATGAGACATCTAGTCGAGTACATAACATGGCATACATGATGGATCCAATTGCTGAGGCATATGGAACCTTACTCGTGCGATCTCGGTGATCAGGTGTACTAGGACACAGATCCTTGCTAAGATAGATGCCATGAGACATGGGCATGTAACCCCTTTTTGAATCCTGCATATTGAACCTATGCAGTATCTTATCTATGTATGTGCTCTGACTTAGGCCTATTAGTCTTTTGGATCTATCTCCATAGATCCTAATTCCTAGGATGTATGTGGCTTCACCTAAGTCTTTCATCAAGAAAGACTTTCTTAACCAAGTCTTGACACTTTGCAAGGTAGGAATGTCGTTCCCAATAAGAAGGATGCCATCTACATAAAGCACTAGAAATACAACTGTGCTCCCACTAACCTTCTTGTAAACAAAAGGTTCATTGATGTTTTAAATGAATCCAAACTCTTTGACTACTTCATCAAAATGATGATTCTAGCTCTGAGATGCTTGCTTCAATCTATAAATAGATCTTTAAAGCTTGTAAACTTTACGAGAGTCCTCTGGGTGCACAAAACCTTCAAGTTGTGTCATGTACATATCCTCAAGGAATTTTCCATTCAGGAAGGCTATTTTGATGTCCATATGCGATATTTCATAGTCATAATATGCTGCAATGGCAAGAAGGATTCTGATTGATTTGACCATTGCAACTAGGGAAAAGGTTTCATCATAGTCTATACCATGAGTTTGAGTGAATCCTTTTGCAACCAGTTGTGCCTTGAAGACATTTACATTGCCATTCATGTCAGTTTTCTCCTTGAAAACCTATTTGCACCCGATGGTTTTTACACATTCAGGTGGATCGACTAAGGTCTATACCTAATTGTCATACATATATTGCATTTCATACTTCATGGCATTTAGCCATTTCTCAGAGTTTGGTCCCACCACAGCTTCTTAATAAGCGGTTGTCACATTTTACTCAATAAGCAACATATCACAGCTTCCAATAATCAGAAATCCATATCTAAGGCTGATGTCGTATCCTACCAGATCTTCATGGACCTTGTGTTTCTTGAGGAGGCTCAGCAACTTGTTATGAGTCTTCTCTAATTTCCATCTATGGTTCAATACTATCTTGTGACTCTCCAACTTCTTCGAGATGTACCTTACTCCCACTGGTTGTTTTAGAAATAAACTCTCTTTCTAGAAACTTACCATTTTGAATAACAAATATTTTATTATCAGTGGAATTATAGACATAGTATCCTTTCATTTCTTTACGATACCCCACGAAAAGGTGTGCTAATTTATTTAAGGCTTGTTGCTTAACAAATACCTCACATCCCCAGATCTTGAGAAAAGATAAACTTGGTTTCTTTCCAATCTATATCTCATATAGTGTCTTTTCAATTGCCTTAGCTGGAATACGATTTAGTGTAAACGTAGTTATCTCTAGGGCATGTCCCTAAAAGGACAGTGGAAGATCTGTTTGACTCATCATAGATTGAACCATATCTAATAGTGTTTGATTCCTCCATTCAGAAATGTCATTCCATTATGGTGTTCCTGGAGGAGTCAATTGTGAGATTGTCCCACAATTCCTAAGATGGTCAATAAGCTCTTGGCTCAAATATTTACCACCTCGATCAGATCGAAGTGCTTTAATTGTTTTGCCAAGTTGGTTTTGTACTTCATTTTGGAATATTTTGAACATTTTAAAAGATTTAGATTTATTTTTTATTAGATAGATATAGCCATATCTACTAAAGTCGTCTATAAATGTAATTAAGTACATATAACTACGTCTAGCAGCTGTATTTAATGGTCCACATACATCTATATGTATGAGGCCCAATAATTCAGTAGCTTTCTCACTATGCCCAGTAAAAGGTGCCTTTTTCATCTTTCCTATTAAGAAAGATTTGCATGTATCTAATGATTCAAAAATCAAATGAGTTAAGAAATTCATCTTGATGGAGTTTAGAAATGCATTTCTCATTTATATAACCTAGACGACAATGCCATAGGTAAGTCAGATTCAAATTATTTGATTTTATCCTTTAGTAGTTATGTTATAGATATTGCCATTATTCTGATATTACAAATTTAATATATATAATGATCAACATGCAAATTACTATCAGTATAGAAAATGTCATTACGATAAATAGAACATTTACCATTCCTAGTAATGGAAGTATAACCTTCCTTATCTAAATAAGCAAGAGAAACAATGTTACTACTCAAAGAAGGAACATAATAGCAATTGTTTAAAATTAACAAAAGCCCACTGGGCAGAACTAATACATAAATGCCTACGGCTCAAGCAGCAACTCTTGCTCTTTTTCCAACTCGTAGGTCTACCTCGCCCTTCTTCAGCTTTCTACTGTCCTTTAAACCCTGCACATTTATACAAATGTGAGAACCACATGTATTATCTAATACCCATGTAGAGGAAGTAGAAAAATAAATGTCTATAACATAAATACCTGAAGCGATAGCCTCGCTATCCTTCTTGTTCTTTTCCAGATCTTTGAGGTAGAGTTTGCAATTCCTCTTCTAATGATCGGGTTCATTGCAGAAGTAGTAGACTCTTTCCTTTGGAGGCTTTGCCTTCTTGGGTGTAGGCTTGGTTTCAATCTTGTCTGACTCTTTGGTCTTACCACCTGAGCGATTACCCTTCTATTTCTTTTTTATACCCTTTCCTTTCTGAACCATCAAAATAGTATTGGGCTTTTTCTTAATGCTCTGCTCAGCAATTTTGAGCATCCCATGCAGCTCAGAAATTGATTTCTCCATGTAGTTCATAACAAACTAGTTATAACTCTCCAGGAGTGAATTCAGGATCAAATCCATAGCTAACTCCTGGCTCATGGTAAATCCAAGCCTCTCAAAGTGATTAATATAGCATTTCATTTTTAACATATGAGCGTTAACTAATGCACCTTCAGCCATCTTACAAGAATGTAAGGCCTTTGTAGTCTCATGCCTTTCTTGCCTTGCCTGCTGCTGGAACATTTCCTTGTGATGCACAATCATCTCATGAGCCTCCATAAGTTCCAGATCTCTTTAGAGCTCTCGAACCATAGTGGCAAGCATCAGGTAACCTACATCCATAGAGTCATCCTTATGCTTCATGTAAGCATCTATTTGAGCTCTTGGAGCATTGGTTGCATGCTCTTCAGGAATGGGTTGATCTAGGACATAAGCCTTTCTTTCCTACTTGAGAACAATTCTCAAGTTCCTGAACCAGTCAAGAAAGTCTGTTCCATTGAGTTTATCCTTCTCAAGGACCGATCGCAACGATAGTATAGCAATATTACTAGTCGACATGATTCTACAATTAAAATATGTAAAGTTTACTTAGTAATCTTCCACTAAATTAACAACCTTAATATAATAATTAGTGGGCTAAGATCTATATTTGGCTTAAACTTAAGTTCGCTTTGGAATGATGCTTAAATTTAAGTTATTTAGGTAGGTAACCTATTTACCAATTACATCACTTGTAACTCTTAGATGTTTATGGGATTCGATTATCATATGATCCGGCATGTTTAATCCCATCTAATTCCTTGTGATCCAAAACCGTTTTGTTAATCTCAATTAAGTCAAAACAACAATGAATGTTGTGAGTAGCACTATTACTCACGCTTGTCACATTAAGATAACTTAAATGCATCCACTTTGGGGGTTTCCATAATTGGGCGATCTAGGTTTTGACAAGTATTCATTAATTGACGGCATTATGACTTAAAATTTGATTTGGAAGGCTTAATTAATATGTTTTGTTTATATGAATGCAATCGTGGTTGTATCTCATATAGATAACTACATGTAAATGCAAAAGTAAGCATGTGATGATCTAATCAAAAGCATAATTTAAACGTGACACAACATGGCTTACCTAACCTAAAATCTTCCTAAGCCAATGAGAGGACTTCTCTAAATAAGAAAAGAAATACATTGAGAGAAACCTCATTTAAACATTTAAGGGGAGTGAGATGAGAAGAGAATGTACATTAAGAGTATTTAGAGGAAGGCATGGCACGTAGGCCTTATTTAAATATTACAACCCTTTGTAAAAATCTAAAGCCATGTTGTTTTCTATACCAAAACAAGTATGAAGAATAAACCACAACAAGCAAGAATTCATACAATATGAAAAGCATTAAATGTCGTTATTATGTTATATTGCGCTATAAACACACTACTATAGAATATAGATTTTACGTCCCTAAAGGACGTCCCTTTTTAAAAAAGGGAAGTAAAAAACAAAGGCTGTGGCATTTTTATAATTATGGGTGAGAACTGAATAGCTTTAGACATCCCCAATTTAAATAGGAACGTCTAAAGTGTGACTTTACAGACTTTAGACGTCCCTATTTGAATTGGGGATGTCTAAAGTAAAAAAAATTACTTTAGACGTCCCCAATTCAAATAGGGAGTCTAAAGTGTGTAAAGTCATACTTTAGACATCCCTATATACATTGGGGACATCTAAAGTTTTTAAAACAAAATTTTTAATGAGGGACCCCTTTGGCGTCCCTCATATATATTAGGATTAGGGACGCCAAAATAGTGTCCCTGATGTATCATCAGGGACACCCTTTGGCGTCCCTATTTATATGAGGAACGTCAAAGGGTGTCCCTCATTTTAAAAAAATAAAAATAAAAATAAAAATTTGACTTTAGACGTCCCCAATTTAAATTGGGGACGTCTAAAGTCATGTCTAAAGTGAAAAAAATAAAAAAAATAACTGAACAACTTTAGGTGTCCCTAAATTAAATTGGGGACGCCAAAAACAATTCAAATTTTTCTGACAGTCTTTATTTATCAGTTTTATACTACTTTTACACTCATCTTTCTCTTTCCATCGCTGCAAACACAAGAAGAGCCAGTGCCACCACGCCTTTTAACTCTTGCTTCTTCTTTATATACTCTTTTTACTCTTACTTCTTCCTTTCTCTCTCTTTTTTTCACCTCCAGATCTGTTATGCTTGCTTACCATTTTTTATTATTTTATCCTCTTTCCCTTTTTTCTTTGGGTTTCCCTTCTATGTTATCTTCTAACTCATGTTGTTATGGCTTTTAGATCAAGACTCTGAAACTTGCTTTATGGCCACGTTCTAGCTGAGAAAACGAGGTTCATATCTCCTTGTCGCTCTTCTTTATTCATTAGTATGAGAAAATGAATTTCAATAATAGAAGGAGATAAGTTTTTTTTAACTAATTCCTCTTGTTGTTTTCATCTTTTGCCTATGAGATTTCAACTTTGGAGTTATTATTGTGTAGATTTTGGATTTGGATTTCAGATACTAGATCTGTAATTTTATTGACGAAGATCTATGATTTTTGATTTTAAATACTGTTTACTCCAGATCAACATTTTTTTCTTAAAAAAAGAACTTTAGACATCCCCAATTTAAAATGGGGACGTCTAAAGTGCTACACTGACACTTTAGACGTCCCCACTTTAAAATGGGGACGTCTAAAGTGGGGACTTTAGACGTCCCCATTTTAAAGTGGGGACGTCTAAAGTGTCAGTGTAGCACTTTAGACGTCCCTTTTTAAAATGGGGACGTCTAAAGTCCAGGCCTTAGACGTCCTTTTATGTACGGACGTTATTGCCATTTTTTACTATGTCGCTCACATAGACGTCCCCTTGTTTTCAGACATTAAAAAGCCTAAAAGAGTGGTGTTAAAAACGTTTTTTGTAATAATGACAGGTAGTCATGGCGGTTTTTAAAATAAATATTTAGATAAAATATTTGAAAATTTAAAACATTTAAAAATTTCTAGCCCAGTTTTTAAAATATTGGTTTTAGTCTAGTTCAAAAGGATTTTGGCCCAGTTTCAAAAAATGGCCCAGAACAATTCTGATCCGAATTGTCTTCCCCACAGTTTCAAATCCCTACAACCCGAATAGAGATCCAAACTTAGACCCGATTCAACCAGCCGCGACCTTCAACCAATTCGAAACCAAGAATGACGAATTCCAATTTCGGATCCAATTCAAAACAGAAATCGCGACACCAGATTTAATGAGCTAATTAAATAAATTCATTTTAAATTAAATCCATCCAACAATTTTAATTTAACCTATTTATTTAATCCAAATAAAGAGACATCAGATTTAATTTACCTTCATAAATTAAATCTGAGATACTATATCTCTATCATGTTAGTTATTAAATCTAATTTACCTTCATAAAATTAAATTTAAAACTAACATAATATAATAATATCATATAAACTACACACACACACATATAAATATGTATTTCAAAAACACACACACACACACACACATATATATATATAATTTTATTTTCACAAATTTTATATTATATATATAAATATAAAATTTGTTCAACCTAGATTAAACATTATCTTATGTTAGGCCATTCTTGTGTGCGACCCTGTAGGCCCATACGATGTTGGCAGTGGGCTAATAACTGTACTAACCCACAAGTCACAAGCGGCCTCTAGCAAGATATTATGACTACCCAATTCATATGAGGATCATTAACATTATGCAACCTGTCATACAACCATATCGCGTCCCTTTTGTCACACGATATATCGATCAAAGATGAGGCATGGATAATGTCATCCTCTTGTTCCTGACCATTACTTTCTCGATTCCTGAGTAGTCTGACAATATAAATGAAAATTCCTTTCCATCGTAGTATGACCATACATTTCTCAGACTCACTCATCGAGGGGCCCAGTAATATCTCTCTACTAATGTGAGGAACAAATACCATCTTTATTCATATTCCTCTGTATTCATTTTGATGTTTATAGTGTGCCTATTAGTGTTTATTTGTGCCACACGAAATTTTGGAGGTTAGTGAATCAAGAAGTCTCTTTGGCAAAGTGAAAGAGGTAAGTGAGACCAATCTTTCTATCTATGTTTCATGCCATTTGAAGTAGTTTGTAATTTTTGGAAATTTTAGCTTGAATCCGAAAATGAGTGCCACTATTCATGTGGTATGTTTTTGGCATGAGAAATGTAATACCCCAAATTTTGATTAAGGGTTCATGAGAATTATTGAGAATGTAATTGTGGATTAAAGTTGAATTAATGTGTATCTGTGACAATATTAATTAATATGTCATAATTGGTGAAAATTGATAGAATGGAAATATTGGTCTTAAGTTGGTGATTAATGGGAAAATTAATTGCTAACTAAGAGGAAATGAGAAGTGTAATTAAAATGGCTAATGGATGGGTTAGAGAAGCTAATTGGTGACTAAGTGCGTGAGAACTAATAGGAAAATGACATGTGGCAACTTGGTGTGATAGGTGGAATGAAGAAAAGTCAAATGCATATTTTAATCAATTTCTCTCTCCTCTCTCTCCCATTGTTTCAGCTGACAAGGAGGCATGGGGAATAGGGTGATCATTTCACTTCTTCTTCTCCAAGTTCACACTCCTCTCTTCTCTCTCCAAATTCATCCACCATTGTTGAAGAAGAAAGAGAAAGGAAAAGCTTCACTTTAAGGTAAGAAAATGATCTCCATTGCTCAAACTTCCTTCTCTAAAATTATTCTTTGAGTGATGAGCTACATTTCTATAGTTGTAGTTTGTCCATTGGTATTGGTTTGTGATCTCAAGGAATTGTGAAAGTTTGAGAATCAACAAGTTTCTTTGAGGAAGTTGATAAGGTGAGTTAAAGAGACCTATCTATCTAAGTTTTGTGCCATTGGAATTTGTTTTGAATTTCTGGGATTTATTGGCCATTTTCGAAAAATGATGATCATTGGTCATTTGTTATGTTATTGGTATGGAAATGGTATATTTGAAATGTATATGGATAGATAGGATTGATTGTAGAGTGAATGATTGAGTTTGGAAATATTGGAAAGTTAGTGTTTATTGTTACCCAAGACCAAAGCATGATAATGGAGTAGGAATTTGGTTATTTTGATGTTTCCATTGTGTTCCTTGTGGAAAATTGTGTGGGTGTAGTGTTGGATATGAATTTTGAACCATTGGGAACTTAGTTTTAAAAGTGGCAAATCTTGGTTAGTGAAAAACTCTGTTCTGGCATTGGATTTACATGGATGTTTTAAAATAGCAAATTGCTTTGAAAAATTCTGAAAATTTCCAGTCATAAATTTCACTTGCCAAGCTTCAAAATGGACATATATTTCATGTCATTTCGATTTTTGAGCTAGGAGTTATGATTGTCCAAAGTTTGATGTAAAATCTGGGAACAATTCTGGAGCAGTGTGGACATTTCTTAAATTATGTATTTGTGTTGTGATTTCTGATAATGGTCCATATTTTTCTGCTAAAGAGCACTTAAATATCTTTCAATGGGCTTTGGGATCACCTCATTTCAATTTTTCTAGAATTAGTTATGATTTTTTGAAGTTCAGCCAAGTAACAGAAGTTTCCTGGCCGCAGCCAGAAAATTCTTCGCTGTAGCCAAAAACCTTCTGTGCTGTTTCTGGCCGTAGCCAGAAACTTTCTATGCTATTTCTGGTAGCAGCCAGAGGTTTCTTGGTTGCAGCCAACTCCTGTTTTCAGCACTGTGTGATTTTGAAAAGTGGTTTCTAACCTAGTACTTCACAATCCTTGTAGGATATTGTTAGAGACTTTCTTAGCTACTTAAGGGACTTTAATGGTAACCAAAACTAAGTGTTTTGAAGTCGATTGAGTATTGGAATAAGTGATTACGCATCGTCCTTAATTATGACTATAGGGTTTGATATTTTCCTGGAACGTAGAAGGCTTACGCCTAAACAAAGACGGAAAGAACAAGGTAGTGACACTTTATCCTATATCATGTATATTGCATTGCTTGTTTGCATTAGTCAATGAATACAGTGAGGGGACGTGGTAAAAGCCCGGCCTTGAATACCAATACAGTGAAGGGAATGTGGCGTAAGCCCGATCTCGAATACAGATAAAGTTGATAGGACGTGGTGAAAGCCCGGCCTTGAATATAGATACAGTGAGGGGTCGTGGCGAAAGACCGGCCTTGTATACAATGAAGGGGACGTGGCAGTGTGCCCGGCCTCAAATATTGATTGCTGCATTGTGATATATGTTACCTGCTTTGTATATATACATCATATTTGTAAACTGTTGCTACTGGGATTCTCTAGAATCTCATTCTTTCCAAACATTTTTAGACAGGGCAAGTGGATCGAAGAACAAGCAAGTGGATAAGGGCGATTAGGACTGCCGGCGGTAGTCTTAGTGAGATATTTTGGTTTTACAGTGAACTGGTTATCATTTTGGATAAATGTACATATTGAATAGCTTATAGTATTATAGCTTTGTGTAATCCCCAGTGTGGATATTAAGATGGGCAATGATGCCCTAAACAATATTTTGGATTAATGTTATTATCCCGGGTGAACGTCGGGAATTATGCTTATACTATGATATTATACATGTGGCAAACCAAACAGGCCTATTGATTTTATGAATGAAATGAATGGAGATCTATTTGTAAAGATGCTTTAAAAGTTTTTAATTACCTCGGATCTCTTATTCAATTATTAAACGCGTTTAAACGCTTAATCTCGGCCTATGGTGGGATGGGGGTTACAAGAATGGTATCTTGGAATGAACTTAGGATAGATTGATTGATTGGTGATTGAAATGTGATGTTTGGATGAGATTGGTATTTTGTTGATTTTGTTGCCCAAAACCCAAAGCATGATAATGGAGTAGGATTTTGATGATTCTGATGTTTCCATTGAATTCCTTGGGTGTTTTTGTGTGGCTTTAGTTTGGTATTTGGGTCTATTAGAATCACTTGGGCAATTGTTGGGAAATGCTGTTAACCTTCTGCATTTTCTGGTTTCTGATAAAATTACTCAAGTGAGAGTGAGTTCACTCGAGTGAGGGAAGAACATCACTCGAGTGAGGGTGGGATCAATCGAGTACATTAGTGTATTTTCCCCTCTGGCCTTCGGTTTTCATGTGGCACTTCCACGTGAGAGGCAAGAATGTTGCCTTACTTGCAAGTGCTGTGGGTTCTCACTCCAGTGAGCTTCCTCTCACTTGAGTACGGGTGTATTTTTCAGCTGATCTATCATCTCAAGTTGTCACTCGCGTTTAAAATTCAAGAGTGCACTTTAACACTTGCGAGTGTTAAGTTCTCACTCGAGTGAGGTCTTCTTCACTCGAGTGATCCTCTTCTTTGAAAATTCTTGTGCACTCGGGTCCTCACTTCCTATCCTCACTTTCTAGCACTTGAGGTGCTGTCCTACCATCACTCGAGTGAGGCCTTCTTCACTCGAGTGTCCATACCAACACTCGAGTGAGACCATTTTCACTTGAGGTGCAGCAGTGAAAAATCAGTTTTTGTGCTTCCAAAAAGGGATCTTTGGGATAGTTCTTCCAACTCCTTAGAGCTATTGTTAGAGGTATTCTTAAGTACTAAAAGAGCAATAATGATAACCAATTAAGTGTTAAGAAGCTATTAAGAATTGGGATAGAGAAATAACTCTTCGTCACTTATTATAATTATAGGATACGATATTTGCCCTATGCAGAAGCGACCAGTACCAGAACGTGCACGGAAGGATGAAGGTAGTGACTCTTCTCTCATATTGTGTATGATGTTTTGGTATGCATAACTTATCATTGAACTTTGTGAACTGTGTGCCATGGTCCATTATGGCGTGAGCACTTCAGTGTGAGCCGTATAGGGATTGACGCTGGTTATCTCTAGGTCGGCCATTGAATTGCCGTTGTAATCAATATGGATCTTTGTGAATCTGACCCGTGGGGTGGCGTTTGTGAATCCAGCCGTGGGCTGTTTGTACCTTGCCTGTATGGCTTGCATTATGAAATGCTTTATATGAATCCGGCCAGCTGTGATGAAATATATTGTGTGGATTGTTGTGATGCAATGCAGCATGAGCAATTCAGCGTGAGCAATCGTAAGGGATGACATGTGTCATACTAACCATTGCCGTTGTAATTGCAATTGCCGTTATAGTTGCTTTATGTGGATGATGATTTGATTTTATGCCTTATTGTTGTGCATACTATGATTGATCTGACACTACGGGGATTCATTAGAATCTCACTCTCCCAAGATTAAACATTTTAGACAGGGCTGAAGGATCAAAAGGCAAGCGGGTGACGAAGAGCAGGTAGAGCTCCGTGTTAGGAGTTCCTTTTTGGTTAATGGTTATCATTGTATATCATTTGGATATTTTTGGTAGAAACAATTGTATATATTGGATTTTGTGTAATCCCCTAAGTAAAGGGTATGAATTATGGGCTTTCACTACAAAAAAAAAAGGTATTTTGTAGCGGTGTAATTGTAGCAGTTATATTAAACCGCTACAAATTATAGTATTTGTAGCGGTTTTCACCTAAACTGCTACAAATTTGTAGTGGCAAGCTTTTTTTGTAGTGATTGGGTACACAAAACCGCTAGAAATTTGGCACGAAATTCCCGCCAAAACTTGTAGCGGTGATTTTATAGCAGTTAATGCACGAAAACCGCTACAATATTCCCGCCACTTGGTGCGACCAAGCCCCGCCAATAGTGTAGCGGTTATTTGTAGCAGTTACAACAACCGAACTGCTACAAAATACCAAAGGTCAGCAGTTTGTAGCGGTTATACCCCTATAACCGCTACAGAATTTCAAGAGTCTCGACATTTGTAGCGGTTCTGGGCAATAACCGCTACAGAATTTCAAACGTTGTTATCATTTGTAGCGGTTATTGTAGAACCGCTACAAATTTAATTATTTGTAGCGGTTATTTGAATAACCGCTACTAATATCTGGTCTATTTAAGCCACCGCCTCCCTCATTTCTCCTTTTGCTCATTTTGTTTCCTGGGGTTTCTCTGAGTGATTTCTTCAAGATTTGAGCGTTCAGACGTCTGTATAGGAGTTTTTGCTACAGTATTTCTCAGTATTTGCACTTGAGGTACGTATATAACACGTATTTTATTTATATTTGTATTTTTATTAGATTTTTGCATAATAATGTGACTAATGTTTTTTTTTGTTTTGATTTGTACAGTTGATATGGCTTTAAGAGAGGATAAGGGGAAGGCCCCTGAGGTTCCCAGACCGATTTGTAGTGATTTTCACCTAAACCGCTACAAAATAAAAAAAAAAGTCATTTTTTTCGCTCTCAAAATTTCAATTTTTTATATTTGTAGCGGTTATATAACCGCTACAAATATCTCTGAAAAAAATTTCGTCCAAGTGGGTGTTGTAGCAGTTAAGTTGAACCACTATAAAGGATGTAGCGATTATTTTTTATTGAGTAGCGGTTTTATATAACCGCTACAAAACTACTTGCAACATACGATTTAGTAGCGGTTCTAGTAACCGCTACAAAACTACTTGGGTTGATAAGTATATATTTTATAATTAAATAAGTGTAGATTCTGGATATATTTGATTACATTTATTATTTTTTATACTTTTTTAATTAACTTTTATATATTTTTCTATCATTTAATAAATTAGAGGATAAAAGGACATTTTAATATAAAATCTACTCATACCCTACTTTATTTTGTAGGAGATATTATAAGATTCAAGTGAGAACAAAATATCAATATAATATAACTATATTATATGATAATCAATAATAATAATAAAAAGAGAGATCAACCAAGATATCGTGATAAAGACACATGCATAGAGGCAATATTTACGTATATATATGATAGGCTAGCAATAGGGAGGAGTGTTCTATTTTCCTGATTCATGACTACAAGGCAAGAGCTTTAGTGGAAGAAGATTAAAGTTTGGAGATGCAAAAGAGCGATAACACGGATAAAAATTCGGCATTGAGTTTTTATTTCTCCCTTCCTTTATCTTCTTTATTTTGTGTTTTTATTTTATCTTTGGTTAGCTATTATTTTGGTCATACCAATGTTTAGTTTATATAGCTAAACCGTTAGTTTGGGATTATTTAGTTTGATTTTGAATTATTGGAAGATAATTTTTTCTGTTAATTGCTTTAATGTTATATTTGTTGATTTAATTGTGTGCTTGATTATCCTGAAACAAGAGACATCTAATTGTGATTATTTTGGTAATCTAAAGGTGCCTAGACATAGGAAATTTAGACTAAACCTTCAATTGAATCGTGTAGGATTAGGTTTTCGGATTTAATTTGCTTGTAGGATAGACATATATATACCTAACGGCCCTACATAGTCTCATTAGGCTTGCACTTAAATTAATTCAATTTAGTACTAATCACCTAAGACATTAGAGATTTACATAATACCTTTTAGTGGATCGAAAGATATTCTTAGGTAAATAGAGTCCTAGACTAGCAATTATAACTTTAAATGCAATTAATGGGAGAAATTAGATATTAAGAAGTAATCAAGGCTATAATAATCCAAGTCACCGCTTAAGATCTAGAATCACCCTTAGCCTAAAATGTAGTTAGATTTTAGTTTCTTTCTTTTTAGTTAGTTTTTATTCATATCTTGATTTAAATTGTGTTCAATTAACTTAAGCAAAAGTATAAAGTCATTACTCAACTACATTGTTAGTACCAAGTCCTCGTGAGAACGATATCTTACCAACTCTTTAGTACTTGATACGGCCCATGCACTTGCAAAGTCTTAGGCTCTATATTTTGCTCCTATCAAGTTTTTAGCGCCATTGCCTGAGACTTGTGTGCCACAATTGTCTTGGTTGGAATTGATTGAGCATTAGTAGTTTAAGTTTGAGTTGTAAATATCTTGTCTCTTTTCTTTTTTAGTGATAATAAAAAATGGATTTCACATGGCAACTAATTGGTCTTAATATTGAGAAAAAGATGAATTCCTTGTCTTCAACAAAAGATAAACTGATTGCTTGTATAAATTCTTTGAATGAATATAGGCAATATAAAAGGAGCATAAATGATAGTTATATTCCATATATTGATTCTTCTCAATGTGTTTGCATGTCTTGTGCACTTATTGTGGAGGGAGTCATTTATATGAGCATTGTCCATATAGTACATCAATTAGTCATTACATGGGAGATGATTTTATTAGGAACCAAACTTGTTTTGGACCATTCATTTTGTCCTAGTCAGTTTTGGGATCCACTTGTTAAGTATTGTTCTAATGAAATTACCCCTCCTTTCTACTCTTATCCACATATTGAAGAACGTAACACACTATTGAGTATAAGAAAAAAATCTAATTTAGAAAGATTATTTGAGAAGTATGTGGAAGCATTAAAGAGATTTAGTAGAGAGCAAAAAGAACTTGTCACTAGAGTTGAGTGAATTGTCCAAAATATTGGGTATATGTTAATCAAATTGTTTCAGCCCTTGAAACTATAAGGCAAGATAATTCCTTAAACATGATGACCACTTCTTGTGATGATATTGATTATTGTGAGAAAGTTGAAAATGTGGAATTGCATATGGATAATGTAGAAGGTGACTCTGAGCTTGAAATTGATGTAGATGAGAACATTGGGTAGAGGTTGCAGTTGTGGAGCCTAAGGTTTGTGATTTTGATGATCAAATTGATAGGGATGTCACAATAGTTGTCATGCATGATTATTCTATGGATGTTCTCACTCTTCCTAATGAGAATCAAGCGGATGCTCTAAATTTTTGAAAATGCCTATATCTATTTGCAATTATGTACATGTTATGCCTTCTTTGAATTTAGTGAATGCTTGTACTTTGAAATTGTTTATTATTGAGGAAGTACAAGTAATTAACATGAATGAGCATCTTTTTGGTTTGAAATCTTGTTGCTACAAAAGAAATGAAGACAAGGTGATTATAGTGTTTGATACGTATGATTAGATGATCTGTTGAGAAGTTTGGCGGAAGGCTTTAAATTTAGCGCTTATTGGAAGGCAACCAAATATAATAAATTCTGCTTTCGATTATTATTCTTTTTCTTTTTCTTTTTTGCTGTCTCTTAGCCTCAAATTTCTCACTAACACCCCTTTCAAGTTTCATTATAGGAAAGTTAGAGTGGCATTGAAGGTATTAGAGGAAGAATTTCATATATAAGAGTCAGAGACTTAAACTAAAGGAGTACTAGTTCCTTTCCCTTTTTATTGATTTTTGCAACATTGAGGATATTGTTTGATTTAAGTGTGGGGGAGAGATATGATTTTTTGTGTGCATGTCTTTTAATGCAATTGGAAATTTGTTTTTTTTTTCAAGATTTTCATAATTGAAATTTTTGCATTGATTATGATTGAACTTAACTTTGAGCCTTTCCCATAGAAAATGTTTTTTGAAAAAAATTAAAATAGAAGAGAATGTTTCAATTAAACCTCTAAACCTTGATCTTTTATATAAATATGAATATGGACTATAAGATTAGGATTAGTTTGTAATATGACCAACAGATTATCAGTTTATGAATATTTTGCCTCTTAATTTCTTTAGAAATTTGATGATGACCCTTGTTTGCCAAGCAAAGCTTCTATTTAGGGAAATGACTAGGGTGGAAAAAAAAGGGTAAAGGTGCTAAAATGACCATCAATTTTTGTGAAAAGAGCAAATGTAACCATGAACTAATTTTTGGAGCAAAAGTAACCATAAACTTTATAAAAGAGAGCAAAAGTAACCATGACATTAACAGACGTTAACGTCCGTTAATGTGAACTTTTTAAGGTGCTAAAATAGCCATTAACTAATGTCAAAAGTGCAAAAGTAACCATAAACTTTTTCTTGGATGCAAAAGTAACTTCTTGAACATTAATTCTTTTTTTTTTTTTTTGCTTTTGTGTTATGAGTGTTTTGTCAATTTGAGGATTAAAATGACAAAACTTATTAATTAATATTTAAAAAGTCAACTTTTTTTATTTTGGCGAGAATGACAAAACAAAAGAAAATCATCACCTAACTCCAAAAGATAAAATCCAAAGTAATTAAACCTGGACCTGTCAGTGAACCGCCCGGGATACTGGGTCAAGGGTAAGTGGGTCAGACTGGAGCTAAATCGGTGAGAAATGGAAAATTTTAGGCTTATAGTATAAAATTCTAAAGGAAAAATAAAAAAAAATTGTTTTTTTAAACAAAAATTAAAAGCTTAACCTAAATCTACTGACCGGTTAGTCGGTTTCCGATCTGGTTCGGATCAGATAACCATGAAAAAATCCTTAACATTAATTATAAAATAGGTGACTTTTTTAACATTAATTTATATTTTTTTTTTACTTTTGCTTTTGTGTTATGAATGTTTTATCAATTTGGGGATTAAAATGACAAAAGTTAAAAAAACTTATAAATTAATGTTCAAAAAGTCACCTATTTTATAATTAATGTTAAGGATTTTACTTTTGACCCAGTACCCCGGCCGGTTCACTGACAGATCCAGGTTTAATTACATTGGATTTTATCTTTTGGAGTTAGGTGATCATTTTCTTTCGTTTCGTCATTCTCACCAAAATAAAAAAAGTTGACTTTTTAAATATTAATTAATAAGTTTTGTCATTTTAATCCTCAAATTGACAAAACACTCATAACACAAGCAAGAAAAAAAAATTATGAATTAATGTTCAAGAAGTTACTTTTGCATCCAAGAAAAAGTTTATAGTTACTTTTGCACTTTTGACATTAGTTAATGGCTATTTTAGCACCTTAAAAAGTTCACATTAACGGACGTTAACGTCCGTTAACGTCATGGTTACTTTTGCTCTCTTTTATAAAGTTTATGGTTACTTTTGCTCCAAAAATTAGTTTATGGTTACATTTGCTCTTTTCACAAAAGTTGATGGTCATTTTAGCACATTTACCCAAAAAAAAAAGGGAAAAAAAGAAGAAAAGAAAAAGAAAAAGAGAATAAGAAGCACAACTCTAATAGCTTCTCTAGACCTAACTTAGTAACTGGGGGCACTTCATTATCAATGTTGGCACTTGCATCAAACGGTAAAGTCAAAGAGGGCTATGAGTTAGGCTAAAAGCCTCTTAAGGTATCTATTGGAGTAACTAAGTAACCGATGCTGCATCACCCATGTGTAGGGTCACATCAAAAGGGGACCTATAACAGCTCAAGATGAAAAAAATAGAAAAAAAAAGAAGAAAAAAAAATATAATGAATCAATTTTCTACTTGAGGATTCTTATTAAATTAAGCTTGGTTAAGTGGAACATTTGAGTTTTTCTAGAGGAGTTAAGTAACTTAATATTCCTTTATTAATCTTACTGTTATACTTATTACTTTCTGATCCTTTGATTATAGAGATGTTAATGGATGATTACAATTGTTTAAGACTATTGGCTTAGTGATCCATTCTTATAAGACATTAAATTAAATAAAATTTGACAGCATAATCTAAATGTGGTGGTGTACTGCTCTCTATTTGGGAATTTAATAAGCAATGTCCTTCCTGCTTGAATAATGAAATTTTCTTTCATTTTCTTGAGGACAAGCAAATATTTAAGTGTGAGGGAGATAAGTATATATTTTATAATTAAATAAGTGTAGACTCTGGATATATTTGATTAAATTTATTATTTTTTATACTTATTTAATTGTCTTTTATATATTTTTCTATCATTTAATTAATTAGAGGATAAAAGGATATTTTAATATAAAATCTACTCATATCCTAATTTATTTTATAAGAGATATTATAAGATTCAAGTGAGAAAAACATATCAATATAATATATCTATATTATATGATAATCAATAATAATTTTAAAAAAAGAGAGTAGTGTTCTATTTTCAATAATAACCAAGACATCGTGATAAAGACACATGCAGGGAGGCAATATTTACTTATATATATGCTAGGCTAGCAAGAGGGAGGAGTGTTCTATTTTCTTGATTAGTAACGGCAAGGCAAGAGCTTTAGTGGAAGAAGATTAAAGTTTGGAGATGTAGAAGAGTGACAACACGAAAAAATATTTGGCATTGAGTTTTTGTTTCTCCTTTCCTTTATCTTTTTATTTTGTCTTTGGTTAGCTATTATTTTGGTTATGACAATGTTTAGTTTATGTAGCTAAACCGTTAGTCGTGGATTATTTAGTTTGATTTTGAATTAGTAGATGATAATTTTTTTTCGTTAATTGCTTTAATGTTATATTTGTTGATTTAATTGTGTGCTTAATTATTTTGAAACAAGAGACATCTGATTGTGATTATGTTGGTATTCTAAAGGAGCCTAGACATAGAAAATTTAGATGAGACCTTCAATTGAATCATGTAGGATTAGGTTTTCGGATTTAATTTGCTTATAGGATAGACATGTACTTACCGGCCCTACTTAGTATCATTAGACTTGCACTTAAATTAATCCAGTTAAGTACTATCACCTAAGACATTAGGGATTAACATAATACCTTTTAGTGGATTGAACGATACTCTTAGGTAAATAAGAATCCTAGACTAGCAATTATAACTTTAAATGCAATTAATGGGGGAAATTAGATAATAAGAAGTAATCAAGGTTATAATAATCCAAGTTACCGCTTAAGATCTAGAATCACCCTTAGCCTAAAACGTAGTTAGATTTTACTTTCTTTTTTTAGTTAGTTTTTATTCATATCTTGATTTAAATTGTGTTCATTCAACTTAAGCAAAAGTGTTAAGTCATTGTTCAACTGTATTGTTAGTACTAAATCCTCATGGGAATGATATCTTACTCACTTTTTATTACTTGATACGGCCTGTGCACTTACGAAGTCTTAGGCTTTATATTTTGCCCCTATCATGGATGCAGTATGAGTAAGATTAGGTTGTTAGATGCTACTGAGAAATAACATTAGGGTGCTGGATCCTACTTTACCCTTTATCTCATATAAGGCATCAACCATTTCCATATGATCTGTTACTCCCACAATACATCAACATCCTAACATGCTTAGTAATCCCACTGCAATTTATGACAAGCAATATAAGAAAGGCCAACAAGATGTATCCAGAAACTAGTGCAAACAAGGATAGCCAAGTCCAATCCACTATGTTGAGCATTTTATTAGTTGAATGCCATGATTTGTCTGGGGTCATTATATACAAGGCACTAAAATACACCCATCCCATTTTCTGAGAAAGGGATACACATGCCTATAGATAACACCCACATCACAACCTTATTCTTTAGAGGAAGTCCACTTATAAGCAACATCATTATCCCCATAGAAGTAACGAAAGCTACCGAGTTGTGCATTATGAAGAACTGAAAGTGATCTGGATCGTTAGAAGCAATCATGGCTTTACCAGGACATGCATAATCTTCCTCCATCTCCAAGCAATCCAAGGGTGAAGAAGAAGTAGGGTTGGGATTGTTTCAAGCGCCGTTTGAATAATTAGATATACTTTGTCGAATGAAGCCACCAGGAGGGTTGATGACACATTGAATAATTAGATACGATCTCACACGATTTGGTCAAACGAGTGAAAAATAGAAAAGCGACCAAGTCAAGACGGATTGATGTTTAGTTAACAAGGAAGATTTACTCTTAGATCATGAGATGTGCTAGTGTCAGTGGTTAACCTCTTAATAGTTGTATGTGTAGCTTGTAAGTGTGGATACTATGTGTATGGAAGGCAATCTGAGTATTAAGCTCCAAAATGACATCTTTGACCTTGACCACTTTGCAAAAATTGTGCCACATTATCACCTACAAAATTATATTAACAAAGGTAATATTTTTTACTCACAATTAAGAAATAATGGGAATAACAAATATTAATTAACAATATAACAATTTAACAACTATAATTCCTAAATTATCCTTTCACTAAAATCTCACGTTAACACTTGATTATGTCGAAAATATTCAATTAAGTCTCACAAAAACCTAAGATTAATTAATAAAAATATATAAATATTGTGCTTTACCAGATGTGCTAGTGTTTGTGGTTAATCCCCTGACTAGTTCTATGTGTAGTTTGTAAGTGTGGATACTATGTGCATCGAAGGCAATATGAGTATTAACTTTAGAGGGATTAGATATGTTGTGAGTGATGTGTGTGGGAGAATCTGGGGAATTTGAATCAACAAATAGATAGCTTACAAATATATATATATATATATATAAAGGGTGTCTTTGGATGTTGATCCGACATAAAGAATTTTTAGTATCACAAGCACCAAATTTTGGAGGTGTTTTGTGTGGTCAAGGTAGACGCCAAGTATGAAACAAGAAAGAGTAATAGATACATGATGGGAGGCCCATCAAGTGTAAGTAGGAGATGTTGGACTTAAGGTTCAGGCCCACCCTTGATGGTCTAGATTTGATTAGGAAATAAGCAGCCTTATCAAATAAGAAACAAATTAGCATTAGTTATGGATTTGTTAATTGATAAGCAAGTAATTGTAGATTACGAAATTCATTAAGAATTAATTTTCTAATTATTACTTAGAAGGTAAATAGGAGTGCACATAACTTTCCTAATAATTAGTGGTCTTCCTAGACCTCTATAAATAGTATGTGTCTCTTTCAATTGAACAGCACCCCTACCATTAAGCTATCTGACAATCTCTCTTCTTCTCTACCATTTTTCTTATTCTAGTGATTTGTTGTGCAAATCTTGTTTAAGCTCTAGTAGTAATAATTGCGTGAGCATTGTTATACTTGAGTAATGGAGCATTGGAGCTTTGACCCGAATTCGAATGTGGGTTTGCCCCAATACGTAAGTCTCTTTTCTCTCCTCATTTTCCTTCGGTGCATGAAAAGAGAAGTAGATGGGACCTTGACGATTTTGTGAATGGATGACTGATCACAATTTCCTTTCTAGCTTTTAACAATTTTATTGGTTTTTATTTTTTCTCATCATAGATTGTTACGCACAAATAGATATTTCAATTGAATATGCTTCCATTCTTATTGTTAATAGTTGACTTTTGGCGTCACTTCTCTTCAACTTATTGTGACTGTAGCGCCCGGAATTTTGAAAACATGGAGCTGCCACCAAATTTTTTTAAAAAGGATAACTTTGGAAACCTTCTTAAAAATGGAAACTGGTCTACAAAAACCATTTAGGGTTCGGGAGTCGATTGTGTATGGGGAAGGTGTTAGGCACCCCACAAAACTCATTCATAAGAATGGTTACCCTAAGTTAATTATTTAAAAATATTATGGCCTTTAACTTTATTATATTTACCCAAATAAAAAAAATATTTACAAAACTAAATGAAATGAAAACTAAAGAAGAAGAAAAAAGGAACATTCGTTTACAAAAAGAAAAAATATATTTATTTTAAAAAAGGAACATTTATAAGAAAATATATATTTATTTACAAAATTGGACTTGACCTAGGATGAAAATTTAGGGCCTACGTACCCTTTAGAGGATCAAAGCCCACGTAGTTCGGGGGGTAGAAAAGCGTGTCACTTGGTTGGTGATTTTTAGAAAAATTTTTATTTAATTTATTTGAGAAAAATATCTTTTTTTTGTTGGGTTTGTGTTTTTTACTTTTTTTTTCAAAAAACGTTTTTTTATTTTCTTGTAAAAGAGAGTTTTTCCATTTTATTTTCATTTATCAAAATGTGTCAAAATATATATTTTTTTTTTTTTGAAAGAGGACGTAAGAAAGGGTTAAGAAAAAAAAGAAAAGAAAAGTAGCACAAGTTAAACAAAAAAGAAGTCAAAAGTGAGGAGATTTATGCGTACCTTTTATTCTTTGAACCCACTACAATAAGAGATAGGATGATAGAACCACATAATAAACAAGAGGCAAGTACAATTATATTATCTATATTTATTAAGCATAACACCTAATATTATAAGAAAATAAGACAGCACAGAGAGCCTATGTATGAGATAATTCAGTTGGACAATAAAATGCAAATCCACAAGACCACAATGAGCTAAAACATGTCCAGCAACATCATAATACAAAGTAAAGCAATGTAATTCATATTGGATAAAGTCATAGTGCATGAATGATGAGGTAAGCATGAACCAAGGGATATTAGATGAGAGAGAAAAAAACGAGATGTAAAAGTGAAATCAATGAAAAGGATGTAAACTCAACCACAGACCTTATCTCCTTGCTCTCCCAAAATTCTTCCAAATTTTTTTTTTTTGCTTCAACCCTTACACTCCTATTTATAGTCTCAAGGTAGGGTTTTCTTCATAAATGCTCCCTTTTTCTTTTTTCTTTTTTAATTTTCTTTTTTGATTTTTTTTGGTATTTTTATGTTAAGAACTACCTAACTTGATCCAATCACCATCAATTGAGATTTGTTTTTTAAATTTTCGTTTTTCTATTTTTTTGTATTTTCTATTGATAAAACTTTCTAACTTGACCTAATTACCATTAGTGGAGATTTTTTTGTTTTTAATTTTTTTTCATTATTCTCCCCACAAGTAACTTCCTAATTTAAACCTATCAACATAAATGAGATTTTTTTATTTTTCATTTTTCATTTTTTTTATTTATTATTTTCCCTTAATGAATGACAATGCCAATCATATCAATGAGGGGATTTATTTTAATTTTCTTTTTTTTTAATTTTTCCCTTTCAATGATGATGCCTATTTAGACACCGATCATCATCAATAGGAGGATTTCCTTATTTTTTTCTTATTTTCAATTTTTTTTAATTTATTTTTTCTTTCAATGATGATTGCCAATTTGGACACCAATCATTATCAATTATTTTTGTATTTTTTAGTGGGGCCTGGACAAATTAGGGTGTTCACAGTTGCCCCTATTTACTTATTTCGTAGCTGAGAAAAGTGAGATTCTCGTCTATGAAGCAAGTAAAGATAAGAACACGTATTTTGTCCGGCCAGAGAACAAGGTGCCCCCTTGGAACCGAAGAGGGTTTAGACAAAATACAGTGTACATGCCCTTCTTTACTTGGTTCATAGGGGAGAAGAACGCAAGTTATAGATGATTACCTGGAATGGAAGTGAAGCGCCTAGTAGCATAGGACTTTGGTGGGGCGTAAAAGAATTGTGCCAACCGGTACTGGGCTTTGAGAGTGCCTGCTGATACAGGGCTTTGAAAGAATAGTGCCTGCCGTTACAGGGCTTTAAAAGAATTGTGCCAGCCGTTACTAGGCTTTGAGGGTGCCTGTTGGTACAAGAATTTGAAAGAATAGTGCCTGCCGGTACAGGGCTTTAAAAGAATTGTGCCAGCCGTTACTAGGTTTTGAGGGTGCCTGTTGGTACAGGGCTTTAAAAGAATAGTGCCTGCCGGTATAGGGCTTTAAAAGAATTATGCCAAGCATTATTGGGCTTTAAAAGAATTGTGCCAGCCGTTACTGGGCTTCGAGGGTGCTTGCCGATACAGGGCTTTGAAAGGGTGGCAACCGTTACTGGGCTTTTGAGGGTGCCTGCCGGTACTGGGCTTTGAAAGGGTGCTAGCCGTTACTAGGCTTTGAGGGTGCCTGCCGGTACAGGGCTTTTGAAAGGGTGCCCGCCGTTACTGGGCTTTGAGGGTGCCTGCCGGTACAGGGCTTTGAAAGGGTGCCAGCCGTTACTGGGCTTTGAGGGTGCCTGCCGGTACAGTGCTTTGAGGGGTGCCAGCCGTTACTGGGCTTTTAGGGGTACCTGCCGGTACAGGGCTTTGAAAAGGGTGCTATGAACATGTGATGCCCCTTCGAATAGTGCTTATGAAGATGATGACATTGATAATAATGATGACAGTGATGATAACAACGATGACGATGAAGAGGATGATAATGGCCATGATAATGAAGGGAATATCAGAATAGTGATGTCATGATGGAGGTGATGACACTAATAATGATGATGACAGTGATAATGGAATCCTAATGAGGATGATGAATACAATGATAATGCTAATGATGATGATGATGATAGTAGTGATAATGATGATGTTAATGGTGATGTTGATGATGGAGGTGATGACATGCTAATGAGAATGAGTGCAATAATTGTGGTGTTAAAGAATAGCCTGGCAGGTGATATTGCTCCTTCTTCGTCCAGGTGCCTAACCAGTACTCCGTTACTTGCGCAGTCTTGTCGGAGGTATGAAGATGTGTATAATGAGATTCACATAGATGCCACAGCCTAGAACCCTCAATTTAGATTGTGTCTCTTTGTCAACTGTTTGACCCCACAACAAAAATTCCAGTTGGGACCTTCGCTAATGATCCTAAAATTACATAAGTTAAATGGGAGTAGAGGACACCATATATATCAACGTGAGTATTTATTCAGACAAAAGTTGTGCTTTAATTAAAAAGAGTTACCTTTATACAAATCATGGCACAAAGTTTGACATGCGATTTAATAGAAGGGAAAGATATACTAAGGATGAAGATTCATTTAAAGGAAATGATCTTCCAATATTCAAGTGGATGCATGATGATGATCATATATTGGTGTAGACGTGATGTTATTAGGAGGTCCTTCGCTTTTAGTTCCATGTAGTCCCCCTAATGGTGTCGTGCTTAATTGCCAGAGATATGCACTTCTCGATGAATGATTATGGAGTCTTCCAAATAGACAAGTAAAGAGAGTCATAGGGCTAGAATGATAACCTTGCCCTTCCAGGTTTTTGACTTAACAGCTCCCTTTTTTTTTTTGCTCTAAATTTTGCCTAAGCCGCCCTTTCGGGTTTTCAACTTAGCGAGCCTTTTTTTTTCTTGCTCTAACTTTTGCCTAAGTCGCCCTTTCGGGTTTTCAACTTAGCAAGCTTTTTTTTTCTTGCTCTAACTTTTGCTTAAGCCGCCCTTTCGGGTTTTCAACTTAGCGAGCTTTTTTTTTCTTGCTCTAACTTTTGCCTAAGCCGCCCTTTCGGGTTTTCAACTTAGCGAGCTTTTTTTCTTGCTCTAACTTTTGCCTAAGCCGTCCTTTCGGGTTTTCAACTTAGTGAGCTTTTTTTTTCTTGCTCTAACTTTTGCCTAAGCCACCCTTTCGGGTTTTCAACTTAGCGAGCTTTTCTTCTTGCTCTAACTTTTGCCTAAGCCGCCCTTTCAGGTTTTCAACTTAGCGAGCTTCTTTTTTTTTTTGCTCCAATTTCTGCCTAAGACACCCTTTTGGGTTTTCAACTTAGCGAGCCCCTTTTTTGTTTTGCTTAAATTTTTGCCTAAGCTGCCCTTTCAGGTTTTCAACTTAGCGAACTTTTTTTTTTCTTTACGCATAGTATTTCTTTACAGCATCTGAATTGATTGGCCTTGGTAGATCTTGGCCATTCATGTTTGTCAATATCAATGCCCCACTAGAGAAAACTTGCTTAACAACATATGGGCCTTCATAATTCGAAGCCCATTTACCTCTATCATCTTCTTGATTTGGTAGGATCTTCTTGAGGACTAGATCTCCTACTTTAAACCACTTGGGTCGTAGTTTCTTATTAAAGGCCCTTGCCACTCGTGATTGATATAACTGCCCATGACATATGGCTGTGAGCCTTTTTTCTTCAATCATATTTAATTGTTCAAATCGAGAACGTATCCATTCGCTTTCATCTAGGTCTGATTCAGCCAAGATTCGCAGGGATGGTATTTCCACCTTAATTGGAGTAACAGCCTCCATGCCATAAACTAAAGAGTAAGGGGTTGCCCCAATTGAAGTACGCATTATGGTACGGTATCCGTGTAATACATATGGAAGCATTTCGTGCTAGTCCTTATAGGTCACTGTCATTTTGCTGAGGATCCTCTTAATATTCTTATTGGCTGCCTCAACTGCACCATTCATCTGTGGCCTATATGGTGCAGAATTATGATGTTTGATCTTGAACTGATCACATAATTCTTTAACTGTTGCCCCATTGAGGTTTGGTGCATTGTCAGTTATGATCCTCTCTGGTAACCCATATCTACAGATGATATTGGCCTTTAAGAATTTGATGAAGGCCTTCTGAGTAATACTAGCAAAGGAATTGGCTTCTACCCACTTAGTGAAATAGTCAATAGCAACGAGGATGAAACGATGACTATTCGAAGCTTTTGGGTTAATCGGCCCAATGACATCTATTCCCCACATGGAGAATGGCCATGGAGATACGAGACTATGCATTATAGTGGAGGGGCGTTAGCTTTGTTGGCATATATCTGGCACTTATGACACTTTCTAACATAATTGATACAATCCTTCTCCATAGTTATCCAGTAGTAACCAGATCTTTGAGCTTGTTTAGTTAATGAGTGGCCATTTGCATGTGTACCACATACGCCTTCATAGATCTCTGCCATAATCTTGTGCGCCTCCCTCATGTCTACACAGCGTAGCAATGTCCCATCAAAGCTTCTCTTATATAGGACGTTATTACTAATAAAAAAGCCCATGGCCAATCACTGGATGGTCTTCTTTTCATTATGTGTTGCGTCTGGAGGGTAAGTACCATGCTCCATATACATCTTGATACTATGGTACCAAGGTTGCTCGTCGTGTTCTCGTCCAACATTGAAGCAAAATGCTGGCGATCTTCTAGTCTCAATCTGTATTGGCTGAACTTGGAACCCACAATCAAGTTGGATCATAACTGCTAAAGTAGCTAATGCATCAGCGAAGCGATTCTTTTCTCTAGCCATGTGATGAAAATTGATTACTTCAAAATTTTTGATCAACTCTATCAAATACTCTTGATAAGGGATCAACTTTAGGTCTTTAGTACGCTATTCGCCAGTTACCTGATAAATTATGAGAGCTGAGTCACCATAGTCTTTTAGGTTTTTTATCCCAAGATCTATGGCAGCCTGGAGACCATTAATACAAGCTTCATATTCTGTCATGTTATTGGTGCAGTCAAATCCTAACTTTATAGCAATCAGAAATTGCTTTCCGTCCGGGGATATAATTACTGCCCCTACACTGTTGCCATGCATGTTTGCTGCCCCATCAAAATACATTTCCCACCCCTTCGATTCGCTTTCCTCGATCAGGTCTTCTGTAGCACATATGTCTTCATCTGGAAATTTGAAATCTAGTGGCTGGCATTCATCTATGGGGTTTTCCGCTAAGTTATATGCTATCGTACCACCCTTGACAGATTTTTGAATGACGTATCTTATATCATATTCAGACAATATTACTTGCCACTTAGAGACTCTTCCAGCTACATACGGGCTTTCAAAGATGTACTTGTGTGGGTCTACTCTTGAAATTAACCAAGTAGTGTGGTAAAGCATGTATTGCCTCAACCTCCTTGTAGCCCAGACTAAACCACAACAAGTTCGCTCGATCATCTGGTAATGTGACTCCCAATCATTAAACTTCTTGCTCAAGTAGTAGATCGCTTGTTCTCTTTGCTTAGATGCATCTTGTTGCCCTAGCATGGCTCCCATGGAGTTTGGCCGTATTGTCAAATACAAAATTAAAGGTCGTCCTAGTACAGGAGGAACCAAAATTGGGCGATTTAGCAAATAATCCTTGATTCTATCAAATGCTTGCTAGCAATCTTCATCCCACTTCCTTGTGCAATTCTTCTTTAAAAGTTTGAATATCGGCTCACAAGTTGCAGTCAGGTTGGCAATGAATCGTGCAATGTAATTCAGTCACCCCAAAAAGCTTCGAACTTCCTTTTCTGTTTGAGGAGGGGGCATTTCTCGTATTGCTTTTACTTTGGCTGGATCTACTGTACTCCCTTTTTGGCTTACAATGAAGCCCAACAATTTTCCAGATAAAGCCCCAAAGACGCATTTGTTAGGATTTAGTCGTAGCTTGTACTTGCGTAGCCTTTCAAACAGCTTTCTTAACACCACATCATAGCTTTCTCCCTCAGAAGATTTAGCTACCATATCATCCACGTATACTTCAAGTTCTTTATGCATCATATCATGGAAGAGTGCCACCATGGCACGCTGATGAGTTGCCCCAGCATTCTTTAGCCCGAATGGCATGACGCGGTAACAATAAGTGCCCCATTGTGTAATAAATGTGGTTTTTTCTTTGTCCTCTCTATCCATAGGGATTTGGTTATACCCTGAGTACCCATCCATGAACGAGTACCTATAGTTACGGGCTGTATTATTAACCAGGACATCAATATGAGGCAATGGAAAATCATCTTTTGGGTTAACTTTGTTCAGCTCTCGATAATCCACACACATTTGAATTCTGCCATCCTTCTTTGGGACAAGAACAACATTTGCTATCCATTGTGGGTATTTAGCTACTTCCAGGAAACCTGCTTTTAATTGTTTTATCACCTCATCTCGAATCACTAAGGACATATCGGAAGTGAGCCTCCTCAATTTATGCTTTTTAGCTTTGGTGTCTAGGAATAAGGGAATCTTGTGAGAGACAATCCCTGAATCAAGGCCTGACATTTCTTGATAGGACCATGCGAACATATCCATGAATTCTTTGAAGAGTTTCTCTCTTTCGGGGTTATCTACTATCTTTAGTTCTCTCTTTTCTTCCTTTGTGTCCATATTTATTACTTCAATTACATCTTCATGTGGGCACATTCTATTGTCGTCAGATTCGAGGATTTTTTTGTATACTTGAATGATCTCATTATCATCACACTCATAATCATGCATATCAATGGCAACAAGCGAATCATCATTCAGGGACTCAGAAACCTCTGTGTTGGACAAGAGTTCCGAGGAAATTGATTTCCTGGAAGGCAAAAAATGAACAATGAATGAATAGAAGGAAAAACACAAGGAAGAATGGATATAAATAAGTAAGTTTTATTTGCATATCATTCTTCATTCATATAAGAGCTTGCCTAAAGACACATACAAAACATAAAAGGACAACTTTTTAGCTAGACATGTTACTCTAAAATAATAGAATTGAAGGTGTCCTCAAACTCCCAATTTTCCAGAGCTCTTCCAGAATCATCAGCTAAAATCCATGTGCAGTTCTTTTTGCCTATTGTTGAAACCATTGCAATAGTTGGCTTGTTTAGCACTTCAGAGGACATCAAGAATTTCTTCCTTATATGGTGATTTCAGAGTGCTAATCTTCCCTCCCTATCCAATGATTTATATTAGATTCGGCTTCATTTCCACTGCTGGCTTCCATTTGATGACTACGTGAGTGCGTGTTGTATGAATGCTTAGGGGGTAGCTGGTTAGGACATTTAGATGGAGCAATATTGTATCACCTGCCTATAAAGGAACAAAATATCATTAGTTTATTTGAACTCACAATTTCAAGCGGGCATAGCGAGTTATCCATGGTGTATCGGCATAAAGGTATTCTGGCACAAGCATCCTCTAGCTTCCTCAGGTAATCCATTATTCCACAGGGAGAACTAGAGTTAATCATTAGATAGGAGGGACCCTGAGTCCCATCCTAGCCAAGATCTTATCATTGACCATAGTGATAAGCATGCAATACATCTTTCCTATAGGAACTTGATTTAAACCTGGTTCTTTTGCCATTTAACCTTTGTGCCAAATTTTTAGTTGTTAGATAACTTGCTTGTCCTTTATTAAAGAAGCTAAATACCAATAGATGATGTAAGGATACCTCATGAGACATGAAAGAGTGATGACTTATACTTCAAGTTTTGATATGGCTAATGGACATTAAGAAAAAGAACTTCACCTCCTCAAGAGATCCAATACCTCATAGCGATAATGAAGTGCCCCTTAACCTGCGAATGGTCCAGGCCATCACGCTGCTAAGGGTTTTAAAAATGATGATTATATCCAAGGCACATATCAAATGAAGCTAAATTCCAACAGATGATGCAAGGATACCTCATGAGACATAAAAGAGTGATGACTTATACTCCAAGTTATAATATGGGTAATGGACATTAAGAAAAAGAACTTCACCTCCTCAAGAGATCGAATACCCCATAGGGAGGATTAAGTGCCCATTAACCTGCGAATGGCTCAAGCTATTACGCGGCTAAGGGTTTTGCTAAATGTTTATTATGTCCAAAGCACATATCAAATGAAGCTAAATGAAATTGGATGATGCAAGGATATCTCATGAGACATGAAAAAGTGATGACTTATACTTCAAGTTTTGATATGGGTGACGGACATTAAGAAAAAGAACTTCACCTTCTCAAGAGATCCAATACCCCATAGGAAGGATGAAGTGCCCATTAACCTGCGAACGGCCCAAGCTATTACGCGGCTAAGGGTTTTGTTAAAAGTTTATTATGTCCAAGGCCCATATCAAATGAAGCTAAATACCAATAGATGATGTAAAGACACCTCATGAGACATGAAAGAGTGATGACTTATACTTGAAGTTTTGATATGGGTGATGGACATTAAGAAAAAGAACTTTACCTCCTCAAGAGATCCAATACCCTATAGGGAGGATGAAGTGCCCATTAACCTACGAACGGCCCAAGCTATTACGCGGTTAAGGGTTTTGTTAAATGTTTATTATGTCCAAGGCCCATATCAAACAAAGCTAAATGTCAATAGATGATGCAAGGATACCTTATGAGACATGAAATAGTGATGACTTATACTCCAAATTTTGATATGGGTGATGGACATTAAGAAAAAGAACTTCACCTCCTCAAGAGATCCAATACCCCATAGGGAGGATGAAGTGCCCATTAACTTGCGAACGGCCTAAGCTATTACGCGGCTAAGGGTTTTGTTAAATACTTATTATGTCCAAGGCCCATGTCAAATGAAGCTAAATACCAATAGATGATGCAAGGATACCTCATGAGACATAAAAGAGTGATGACTTATACTCCAAGTTATAATATGGGTAATGGACATTAAGAAAAAGAACTTCACCTCCTCAAGAGATCGAATACCCCATAGGGAGGATTAAGTGCCCATTAACCTGCGAATGGCTCAAGCTATTACGCGGCTAAGGGTTTTGCTAAATGTTTATTATGTCCAAAGCACATATCAAATGAAGCTAAATGAAATTGGATGATGCAAGGATATCTCATGAGACATGAAAAAGTGATGACTTATACTTCAAGTTTTGATATGGGTGACGGACATTAAGAAAAAGAACTTCACCTTCTCAAGAGATCCAATACCCCATAGGAAGGATGAAGTGCCCATTAACCTGCGAACGGCCCAAGCTATTACGCGGCTAAGGGTTTTGTTAAAAGTTTATTATGTCCAAGGCCCATATCAAATGAAGCTAAATACCAATAGATGATGTAAAGACACCTCATGAGACATGAAAGAGTGATGACTTATACTTGAAGTTTTGATATGGGTGATGGACATTAAGAAAAAGAACTTTACCTCCTCAAGAGATCCAATACCCTATAGGGAGGATGAAGTGCCCATTAACCTACGAACGGCCCAAGCTATTACGCGGTTAAGGGTTTTGTTAAATGTTTATTATGTCCAAGGCCCATATCAAACAAAGCTAAATGTCAATAGATGATGCAAGGATACCTTATGAGACATGAAATAGTGATGACTTATACTCCAAATTTTGATATGGGTGATGGACATTAAGAAAAAGAACTTCACCTCCTCAAGAGATCCAATACCCCATAGGGAGGATGAAGTGCCCATTAACTTGCGAACGGCCTAAGCTATTACGCGGCTAAGGGTTTTGTTAAATACTTATTATGTCCAAGGCCCATGTCAAATGAAGCTAAATACCAATAGATGATGTAAAGACACCTCATGAGACATGAAAGAGTGATGACTTATACTTCAAGTTTTGATATGGGTGATGGACATTAAGAAAAAGAACTTCACCTCCTCAAGAGATCCAATACCCCATAGGGAGCATGAAGTGCCCATTAACCTGCGAACAGCCCAAGCTATTATGCGGTTAAGGGTTTTGTTAAATGTTTATTATGTCCAAGGCCCATATCAAACGAAGCTAAATGTCAATAGATGATGCAAGGATACCTTATGAGACATGAAATAGTGATGACTTATACTCCAAATTTTGATATGGGTGATGGACATTATGAAAAAGAACTTCACTTCCTCAAGAGATCCAATACCCCATAGGGAGGATGAAGTGCCCATTAACTTGCGAACGGCCCAAGCTATTACGCGGCTAAGGGTTTTGTTAAAAGTTTATTATGTCCAAGGCCTATATCAAATGAAGCTAAATACCAATAGATGATGTAAAGACATCTCATGAGACATGAAAGAGTGATGACTTATACTTTAAGTTTTGATATGGGAGATGGACATTAAGAAAAAGAACTTTACCTCCTTAAGAGATCCAATAACCCATAGGGAGGATGAAGTGCCCATTAACCTACGAACGGCCCAAGCTATTATGCTTTTAAGGGTTTTGTTAAATGGTTATTATGTCCAAGGCCCATATCAAACAAAGCTAAATGTCAATAGATGATGCACGGATACCTTATAAGACATGAAATAGTGATGACTTATACTCCAAATTTTGATATGGGTGTGGACATTATGAAAAAGAGCTTCACCTCCTCAAGAGATCCAATACCCCATAGGGAGGATGAAGTGCCCATTAACCTGCGAACGGCCCAAGGTATTATGTGGTTAAGGGTTTTGTTAAATGTTTATTATGTCCAAGGCCCATATCAAACGAAGCTAAATGTCAATAGATGATGCAAGGATACCTTATGAGACATGAAATAGTGATGACTTATACTCCAAATTTTGATATAGGTGATGGACATTAAGAAAAAGAACTTCACCTCCTCAAGAGATCCAATACCCCATAGGGAGGATGAAGTGCCCATTAACCTATGAATAGCCCAAGCTATTACGTGGCTAAGGGTTTCGTTAACTGATGATTATGTCCAAGGCCCATATCAAATAAAGCTAAAATGCTATTGAATGATATAATAATACCTCATGAGTCCTAAAGGATTATCTCTCATTGAGATGTTTTCTAACATGATTGATGTGATAAGATCATGGTCTTTTAGGGTCATAGACCCTTAGACTAAGGTTGGCTATCTAATGTATACACCGTCCTTGTGTTGTATCTTTATGTGAAGTGATGTTAGATACATATTCAGGTGAAGTGACAGTTAGTCATTGATCCTAGGGATTTCCTTGATTATGTATGGATGACAATAAAGATGATCAACAATAAATAAATATATGCCCTCCAGTGTCCTATTTTAGGAATGACCTAGGTTAGTGGTATCTATCCTAAGAAAGGCAGGTACTAATTAATTGGGTAGGTCGATAATTTCCACTAATAGGTGCAATGGTTTCAAGGTGGTTCTAATTCTCACAGATAAAGGTCTCCTAACTGCCCCCATCGTAAAGATGAAGACCCCATTTGATGAAATTGACCTTCAGGGGGTTCTGAAAACCCCGCAGGAATCAACCTCACCAAATGAGTAATAGCTAGGATGAAGTCTTCACAGTAACCTCAGGGGGTTCTTAAAACCCCACAGGGAGACCGCTAGAAACTTCCACTCACCTAAGGAACTCACAAACCCGGTATTGGGCCCAAAATGTGTGTGAGGATAATAGTGTATGTGTTCAGTGTGTGTGGAGAGCATACCAACCTATGGGCCTAGGTTCTACCCAACCCTCATCTGCTAAGCAGATCACAAGATAGATAGGAAAAAAAAAACAAATAGATGAATAAAGAATTTAAAAAATAAAACAAATATTTACAAAAAAGAAAAAGGGTAATTAAAATAAAATTAAGGCCATATTATTTTTAAACACTTAACTTAAATGGGCTTGACTCTCAAACTATCCCCAGTGAAGTCGCCAAGCTGTAGCGCCCGGAATTTAGAAAAACATGGAGCCGCCACCAAAATTTTAGAAAAAGGATAATTTTGGAAACCTTTTTAAAAATGGAAACTGATCTACAAAAGCCATTTAGGGTTCGGGAGTTGATTGTGTATGGGGAAGGTGTTAGGCACCCCACAACACCCATTCATAAGAATGGTTACCCTAAGTTAATTATTTAAAAAAATTATGGCCTTTAACTTTATTATATTTACTCAAATAAAAAAAATATTTACAAAACTAAATGAAATGAAAACTAAAGAAGAAGAAAAAAGGAACATTCGTTTACAAAAAGAAAAAATATATTTATTTTAAAAAAGGAACATTTATAAGAAAAAATATATTTATTTATAAAATTGGACTTGACCTAGGATGAAAACCTAGGGCCTACGTACCTTTAGAGGGATCAAAGCCCACGTAGTTCGTGGGGTAGAAAAGCGTGTCACTTGGTTGGTGATTTTTAGAAAAATGTTTTTTTTAATTTATTTGAGAAAAATAACTTTTTTTTGTTGGGTTTGTGTTTTTTACTTTTTTTTTTCAAAAAACGTTTTTTTATTTTCTTGTAAAAGATAGTTTTTCCATTTTATTTTCATTTATCAAGATGTGTCAAAATATTTTTTTTCTTTTTTTTTTTGAAAGAGGACCTAAGAAAGGGATTAAGAAAAAAAAAGAAAAGTAGCACAAGTTAAACAAAAAAAAAGTCAAAAGTGAGGAGATTTATGCGTACCTTTTATTCTTTGAATCCGATACAATAAGAGATAGGGTGATAGAACCACATAATAAACAAGAGGCAAGTACAATTATATTATCTATATTTATTAAGCATAACACCTAATATCATAAGAAAATAAGACAGCACAGAGAGCCTATGTATGAGATAATTCAGTTAGACAATAAAATGCAAATCCACAAAACCACAATGAGCTAAAACACGTCCAGCAACATCATAATACAAAGTAAAGCAATGTAATGCATATTGGATAAAGTCATAGTGCATGAATGATGAGGTAAGCATGAGGCATGATGAGGTAAGCATGAATCAAGCTAGGGATATTAGATGAGAGAAAAAAAAAACGAGATGTAAAAGTGAAATCCAAGAAAAGGATGAAAACTCAACCACAGACCTTATCTCCTTGCTCTCCCAAAATTCTTCCAAATATTTTTTTTTGCTTCAACCCTTAGACTCTTATTTATAGTCTCAAGGTAGGGTTTTCTTCAGAAATGCTCCCTTTTTCTTTTTTCTTTTTTAATTTTCGTTTTTGATTTTTTTTTTTTGTATTTTTATGTTAAAAACTACCTAACTTGACCCAATCACCATCAATGGAGATTTTTTTTTAAATTTTCGTATTTTTATTTTTTTGTATTTTCTATTGATAAAATTTTCTAACTTGACCTAATTACCATTAGTGGAGATTTTTTTGTTTTTAATTTTTTTTTCATTATTCTCCCCACAAGTAACTTCCTAATTTAAACCTATCAACATAAATAAGATTTTTTTATTTTTTATTTTTCATTTTTTTTATTTATTATTTTCCCTTAATGAATGACAATGCCAATCATATCAATGAGGGGATTTATTTTAATTTTCGTTTTTTTTTTAATTTTCCCCTTTCAATGATGATTGCCTATTTAGACACTGATATCATCAATAGGAGGATTTCCTTATTTTTTCTTATTTTCGTTTTTTTTTAATTTTTTCTTTCAATGATAATTGTCAATTTGGACACCAATCATTATCAATTATTTTTGTATTTTTTAGTGGGACCCAGACAAAATAGGGTGTTCACAGTGACTCACCACTTTTTTTGCTGGAATCTATCTGCAGAAAGGTTTCATGAAAGTAGAAAAATTATGGACTGACCAACATGATAATAATAAGAATCCATTTTTTAAGATACTAAAATATATATGTTTGCTCTAACCAATGCAATTTAACATTAATAAAGTTGATAGAGGATGATGGACGTCCCTTTCTTGTTTACTTTCTCTCCTAATCCCACGTCTTCACTATTTCACGCGTCAACCAAATCTCACCATCGATATGAATATGAAGTTTACCACAAACAAGTATTGTTATCAATCAATAAGGGAGATGGTGGAAACTTTTTAAGAAAAAGAAACAAATAAGTCTCATACTTACATACATATACATATACATATACATATACATAGTTCAATTTCATCTTAGCAAAAAGTAAGATCATGTATCATAATCTTATTTATAGTGCATTCGGCATTCTAACCTATAAATAATATTATTAAGCTGCTGGATATAACTGGAAAATAACATCATGGTGTTGGATGCTACTTTACCCTTTATCTCATATATGGCAACAACCATTTCCATATGATCTGCTCCTCCCACAATACATCGGCATCCTAACACGCTTAGTAATCCCACTGCATTTCTTGACAAGCAAAGTAAGAAAGGCTAACAAGATGTATCCAGCAACTAGTGCAAACAAGGATAGCCAAGTCCAATCCACTATGCTGAGCATTTTATTAGTTGCATGCCACAGTTTGTCTGGGGTCATCATATATAAGGCACTAAAGTACGCCCATCCCATTTCTGAGAGAGTGATACACATGCCTATAGATAACCCCCACATCACAACCTTATTCTTTAGAGGAAGTCCACTTATAAGCAACATCGTTATCCCCATAGAAGTAACGAAAGCTACCGAGTTGTGCATTATGAAGGACCGAAAGTGATCTGGATCGGTAGAAGCAAGCATAGCTTTGCCGGGACATGCATAATCATCCTCCATCTCCATGGAATCTAAGGGTGAAGAAGTAGTGTTGGGATTGTTTCGAGCGCCGTTTGAATAATTAGATATACTTTGTTGAATGAAGCCGCCGGGAGGGTTGATGACACATTGGAACGTCATGGTTGAGATGACGGTTGCCACCAGACTCAGATTCCCCCTCATCTCTTCCAACTTTTCTCCATTATGCTTAAACCATTTTACCATGTACTTCACCATGTTTCTCCAATTGTACCACTTTTTCTTTAGAGGTTTCACTGCTCCCTCCTCAACAACATCACTAGTTGTTGCTGCTGCTTGGGGAATTATATCTGTTTCTTCTTTCTTGTCACTTTTGAAGCTATTCATCACTATGACTTGTATCTCACGACTCTTCAAGTCGTTTGGAATCCCATCATCAACAATGTCAGTGGCTGTAAAACCCAACTTATTCTTCAAAATTGATGCATCTCGTATTTTAGGAATCGATACCAGATACCTTACAGTCTGATGACCACCAACAAACAAGACGTGTAAATTTGCAAGAAACGTGCTGGCATTCATAAAGAGGCCCATAGAATAAATACATAATCCGGAAATTTAGATTTGCTAAGCTTGAAGTTAATTTCATAATTTTTCCTAAAAATTACTCCCTTGGTTCCTTTGTATAAGAAACAACTACCACAAATACCTTATTCCACTTTATAAGAAACATTTTAATAATGCCTAAGATTTTTCCTATTAGTTTCTCATTTTGCCTTCATTTAATTACTCATTTTAATATCAATGCATTATTATCACAGCCTCCAAAGCATCAATTATCTTTATTATAATATTTTTCTTATTCTCTCTCATTCACAATCCTCTTGATAATAATAATTTTCTTATTCTATCTCTTATTCCCTCTTCCCCATAAATAAGGGTACTTTTGAGGAAAAACATTATGATTTTTACATATTTATTTTCTTGAACCAAATTTTTTGATATATATTATATTTGGTTAACTTTTTCTTATAAAAAGGAACAAAGGAAATATAATATATTGATCTTTGGTCATAATTTTAATTCCTCCCCAACAACTATTTTCTTAACCAACCCTTCACTACTTATTCGTTGATCTATTGCAATATTCCTATGTACTGATGTTAGTTAATTAATTAATTAATGTTATGCCTAACTAAATTAACTATGCTCGGGCAAAAAAAATTAAATTAACTATGCATATGGATTTAAGGCTGTCAGACCCATAGATGTGTGTGCGTTTGGTGGGGTGCAGGAAGTAATTTTTAATTTTACGTATCTAGAGAGATGTAAATTAAAATTTACTTCTTAAAAGAAAGTAAAAGTACCTCAACTTGCTTGAACATGATAGCCAAGTGGAAAATGGTGTTACCATCCAACTCTCTCCAATTGAATAGCTCATCACAAATCTCAAAGTTTGAATCCACCAAAGCTTTGAGGATTTTCAAGTGGTTATATGTCACGCACAAGTGCAAAACAGTCTTGCCTTTGTGAAGGATCTTCAAAGACTCAGGCTTTGCCCTAATAAGCTCTGTCACAACCTCTAGTCTTCCTCGTATTACAGCCACATGCAACGGGATTCTGTCTTCTTGATCAGAAACCAAGCAAGCCTGATCATAAGCTTCCAAAAGCTCCTTCACAATGTGGATGCGGCCTTCTGCAGAAGCTACGTGGAGGGCTGTGCTTCGGAAGGAATCTAACTCAAGGGCAAGTTTAGGTTTATGAACAAGAAGGGCTTTTGTGAATTCGAGATGGCCAATTGTGGCTGATATGTGCAAAGGTGTGTCCATGAAAGTAGTTCTCGAGTTAATTCTGTGAAGAACAAGAGGTTGTTGCTGAATCAGTGTCCTCAAAGTTGAAATACACCCTTTGTGGGATGCTTCATAAAGAACTCTGATCATATTCTCTTCTTCATGATGATGATGAGAATTCTCCATTTCCATGAGCTTATTTGTTTCTTGTGCCAAAGGATGCTGCATTTCCTTCCTTCCTAGTGTTAAAAAGAAACTACAAAACGAGTGGGCAAACAACTGTTAAAATTAATTAATCCTGAGACAAGACAGAAAGAGACGTGTAAACCACAGAGTTTGGGAAGGTAAACGGATGCTTTAGAAAAATTTGGTTCCTACGCGTTGTTAATCTTTTGAAGTTTTTGACTTCTTCGTGTTATCATAGTTACCTTATTAGCTACCTAGTAATGCACGAGTCATTTTTCTATTCCCATGCTTCTTCGTGTTATAATTACATTGACATATTCACCTTGCTAGGTGTTGATGTAATTTTTGAGCACTTTATGAGCGGAATCCCAAAGTTTGTTAGTGTGCTGACTGCTAATTATGTGTGGAAGGCACTATAGTAGGCCCTACTGTTATCTTAGAAGCAATAAACTTTCTAAACTTACATGTATCTAGATAATTAAGAAGTACTCAAGAATGCTGAGAGAAATTTTTTCCCCTATGGAATTTGTCTTTTTAATATATTTTTTTATTTGATGCGTGATTATACACATAAAAAGAAAAGTTTCCCTTCCATTTTGGAGATTTTCCTTCTCCCATTAATTTATCCGTGTGAAGATTTCTGTTTAGGTGTGGTCACAACTTTCATAGAAACTCAATTAAAGGGAGGGAAAGATCGATGATTGGGAAATTGAGGAAAAGGATAACGAGCTAAAGTGGGTAATGGATATATTTCTCATCTCCCTCTTCTCTCTCCTCATTTTTCCTTTATCTTAATTGAATAAAAATTTTAATCGTCCAAATTCAACCTTTTATAAAAGTATTATTATAACTTTACTTTAAAAAAAGCATACATATATAAATTTAAGGTTTAATACAATATTTGATTCCTCAAGTTTCTTTTCATTTTGGTTTTGGTTCCTCGAGTTTCAAACTATAGGTTTTGATCTTTATGTTTCAATTTGTTTAAAATATTAGTCTCTACAATCTAAAAAAGGGAGAATGTCATTTGGGTCCCAACCAAGAGAAATGATATCAAAAAAGTTCTCATTGACAATTTATGAGACTTGTTAATATATTATGACAATTTATGAGACTTGTCAATATATTATTTTCCTTGGTTAGAACCTAAATGATATTCTCCCTAAAAAATACCTTAACCATTTTACCCCTTGGGGGATCAAAATCTATGGTTTGGAAATTGAGGAACGAAAACCAAAATGGGGATAAACTTAAGAGATTTAAAATTGTATTAACACTAAATTTAAACTAAAGTATATGTTTGGTCCATTAAGTTTATATCAAATTTCAGTTTAGTCCATTAAATTTATCAAATGTTTTTTTGGTTTCTTAAACTTAACACCATCAGCCTTATTTAATAGAAAATAATGACTCAACAAATTTAAATGATGAATCTACAATCACACGATGGCAAAACATACTTACAATCATTTATGTTATCTTATATTAAAATAAACAAGCAGCTTAACATATTTATTTTAGGGTGAAGGTGCAAAAATACCCATATATATCCCTTATATGTGTCTGGCACTATATACAATCCTTAGGTGTAAAAATACCTATAATTTTTAAAGTTGGGGACAAAAATACCAACTCCGTTAATGAAGGCAAACCTTTTATAATTTTTGGTTTTGTGGGCCCTACTTTAATATTTTTTAAATAATTATTTTAAGGGCGAAGGTCCAAACTTACCCATCTATATATCACACAAATGCATCTGACACCATTCTTAGAGTGCAAAAATATCTATGATCATTAAAAACAAGGGGTCAAAAAAAGCCAGCCTCATTATGGAGGCAAATGTCTGTTAACATCTTGTTTTGTGTGTCCCACTTTAACAATTTTTAAATAATTATTTAAAAACTCTTACCCTCCTCTCTCTCCCCCCTTAAACCAAAGCCCCACCTTCACACCGATAATGACTCTCTCTGATCACTCACATGGTCATCACCTTTGTGTTACCCGCTCCCTCCAAATGCCCTTCCATAATCCATCATTGGAACTTTTCTCTTTATTAACGGAGCCAAAAATTAACGAATGTGCGCCTTCATTAATGGAGCTGGTATTTTGTCCCATTTTTTAATGATCAAGGTATTTTTGTACAAAAGATTGTATCTGGTGCCAGACGCACATGCGAGATATGTAGATAGGTATTTTTGCTCATTTCCCCTTAAAATAATTATTTAAAAATTATTAAAATGGGGCCCACAAAACCATAAATTATACTCCCTCTGGTCTTTTTTATAAAGAACAACTACCAAAATCACACGGTTCAAAATATTAGTTAAAAGCAATAAATGTGTAAACTTTGTACCTTTCTTTCCAATAATACCCATGTTTAGAAAGAATGCACATGAGAGATAAAAGGTGAAAATTTATTGCAGAGCGATGATTAGTGACACATATTTAATGAGGGTAAAAATAAAAAAACTAGTTCTAAATTTCAAACAAAAAGGATTTGTTCTTTATATTAAAAACCATATCTATGAGAGAGAATGTTCATTATAAAAAGGATTGAAGAAAGTAATACTTCAAAGACAAAATTGCGCCAAAACTATACTTGAAGGTATTGGACACAGTTAGAAAAAAACTTTAGGGTATTGGGTGAATCAAAAAATACTTTAGGATACTAGATCCATTTGAAAAAAAAAAAATTAGGGTGTTAGATGCACCTTAACCTTAAATTAATTTCACAAAGTCTAAATATGAAGTTTCATCTACAGTTAATTAAGTATTGCTTTTGTTTTGATTTATTTTGGCCTCTATGGATCAACCCCTCTCGAGTGCTCCACTTCATAACTGACAGACTTGTAGTTTAGTCTAAAATATTAGAAAATGATGAAAATTTTTCCTTGCCCCAAAATTCAATATTGCGATTCACGATCGCTTTATACAGTTGCTTATTAAGAATGTCAAACAATAAGCTTTATATTCAAGATCAGAACATTTGCTTTTGACATTTCGGCACAATTCAAAAAAATTATGCCCCATCAAAGGGAATCTGAATAAAATTGAGTAAACTATACGCCTAAACTCTAAAGTTTTCTATACGTTTATCTTATAGAAAATAATAAAAAAATAAAGACGCGTTGAAACCACTTCGAATAACATTATCTCCACTCATTTTTCGGTCTTGCTCATTGCTTTTAGACTCTGTTTATTTTTTTATTTTATATTTTAATTCTGTGTCATGTCTCAAAAGTTGTTGTAAGGTGAATTTAAACCTTTCTGTTGTTCAGTCCACACTACTAGAAAAGACTTTTTTTGCACCGTCACATTTAGACCGGTTTTGGTGGATAAGGTTTTAAAAATTTGCGCAGTGGCAGTTTTGTAACTATATTGAACTTCTAAGACCGGTTCTTAAAAAAATCGGTCTTAAAAAATTTATTTAGACCGGTTATAAATAAAACCGGTCTTAAAATGTTAAAATTTTAATGAATTTAAAATGTTTTAACATTTAAGACCGGTTTACATATAAACCGGTCTTAAAAACAAAATATTTAAGACCGGTTTTATATTAAAACGAGTCTTAAATCTTAAAACATTTTAAATTCAAAAAATTTTAACATTTTAAGACCGTTTGTACAAAAACCGGTCTTAAATGTGAAATTTCACTCTTTTAAGATTGGTTTTTAATAAAAACTGGACTTAAAGGTAAGATTTTTCGCCCTTATTTTCACTTCTGCGCCCAGATCGCTCGCTCTATGAACCCTTTCTTCTCTTTTTGCCATTTCTCTGTGAGATCTATCTGTGCTTGTTCTGAACTCGTCCATAGCGTCCCGTCCCTCATTTGCTCAACTCTCCTCCGTCATTACCGCTGCCGTTGCTGTGTTCATCATCACTGTTCTTTGATTATCGTTAGTCTTCTCTACCGCCACCTCTAATCTCCGCAGTGACCATTCTCCTCTGACTTGACTTCCCTTTGTCAGTGCCGTGAATTTGAGGACTTCATTTTAACCTTAGTCAACGCCACCGTGACTTTGGGTTTAAGCTCACTCCTTGGTCTTCAATCAGGTTAGTGTTCGATCTATTATTTAGTTGTACGTTGTTCAATAATTAATATTGTTCTATGAAAAAATGGTTCTTGTTGTTGCTTTGAGCACTTAAACGTAAGCTGGAAAAAATTAAATTTGCACATTCTTGTTAGATATATGCTCTGACTTTTAATTATATCCCTGTGATATTTGGCTTGGATTAATACCACTCTATGTTCTGTTTTAATTTAGTGCGATTGTTTGATTATTGTCAGTGTTATTGGTTTGTTAAAACAATACTAGTTTCAAATGGTGTCTGTTAATTTTGTTGAAATATCTAAAACTCTATTATTGTTGTTTTTTTGTCTATCCTTTTGTTGTTGGATATAGGGTGCTATAAGTGTTAAGATATATATATATATATGGATCATAGTTGGATAAACACTAAACGAACGAGTGTTGAATATGATAATGGGGTGAGGGGTTTTTTAGACTTCACTAGTAGACATGCCGATGATGGTAGTAGGAAGTTTTATTGCCCTTGTGTAGTATGTTTGAATGAGAAGCGACTAAGTACTGCAGATATATATACATATTTAATTTGTGAAGGATTTTGTAAGAGTTATACAGTGTGGGTATGGCATGGTGAAGAATTAGAAATGCCAAGTTCATCTCAATAGGGGGAGTGAACTTTGATGATAATTATACGGATACGGATGATTGGATAAAGGATATTATTCGTGCTGTAGGAGAAGAGACTTTTGAGCAATCACATGCATATGGTAATATGTGTAGTGATACTGAGACGCCGTTGTACCTGGGGTGTAAAAAGTACCAATTGTTGAAAGCAGTATTGAATTTGGTAAGCTTGAAAGCACGACATGGATGGAGCGACAAGAGTTTTTCAGAAACGCTTGAGGCTTTTAAGGACATACTTCCAGATGATAATGTGTTGCCTTTTCGATACTATGATGCTAAGAAAATATTGTGTCCACTAGGGATGAAGTATAAAAGGATGTAATACCCCGAATTCTGAGACTTGAGGCTAGAGAATAAGCCTGAGATTAGTGGATTGCTAAGCCCCGATTTAGCAAGATCCTAAATTGTGATTAAGAGATAATGACTCCAAAAGTGCATGTGGTTAGTGATAAATAACCCTATTGGAGAATATGATGTGATTTGAGTTTCGGATATGGTTCGTATGTGCTATGAGCAGCGCCGAAACCCTGTATTTGAGTTCAATTATGGATTAACCTCTAAATTGACTTAAAATATAGGGGAGGACGCATTGTGAAAGAAAATGAATGAGAAAATGATTTTGATGGTGATTCCAAGTGGATTGCCATAATCAGGGGCAAAACGGTAAAGTTACCGACAAATTGATTGGTTACCGAAGAGGAAGCTCCTTGGTAACTCAAAGATCAATGGTTGAGATTGATTGTGTAATAGATCAAAGGGTGGAATTCCATGTGGTGTACTCATGTGAGCTCATGGGAGGTGTGTTGAGATGTTGACACTTGGCAAGTTTTGGACCTTTGGATTGGGTCAAGATGTCAAATTCTTCCCTCTCTCCTCTCTTCTCTATTTGGACGTTTTTGGGGGCCAAAATCTGTATTCACTTCATCATCTTCATCTCATCCTCTCTCTCCAAAACCTCCATGTTCGTCCAAATAGAGAAGGAAAGAGAAAGAAACAAGGTGAGCTTTGGCTTGTGTAATGGCCTCTTATGCTTAAATCCTCTTCACTAATCTTGATCATGTTGATGAGAGCTTCATCTCTATGGTTTTAGATTCTTGATTGGAGGTGTTTGATAGCTTGAGCAAAAGTGGAAAGATGGAGAATCAAGAAATTGGTTTGGAAAAGGGGAAGAGATGAGCATTTGCTTCCTTTTAATTTGATCTAAGTTTTGTGACTTTTGGTTAAGTATCGTGAAATGTGAATTTTGCCCTGATTTTATGGTATTTTCGTGTGGAATGTGAATGGTGGAATTGGATGTTGTTTTATGTTGAAAATGGTGTCATGTTGTGGTATTTAATCATTGGAATTGATTTGAATTGGATTGGATACATTGTGTGCAAAACTGGAAATTATGTCCAGTGTAAATTCTGTCTGGGCAGTCTTGTTGTGTGGACGTTTTGACTGGGCAAATGAAGTTATAAAATTATGAAAATTTCCAGTCTTAAGGTTCACATCCCAAGCTTCAAAATGGACATATAAATTGTTCCATTTCATCTTGGGAACTGGGAGTTATATCTGTCCAAAGTTTGAGGTCGAAAATGGATTCTGTTTTAGGGCAGTGATGAAATGTGTGTAATTATGTATTTTTGTGGTGATTTCTAGCAATGGCCAATATTTTTCCTGTGTAGAGGACTTGAATGGCTTTCATTTGGCTTTGGGATCACCTCATTTCGAATTTTGTGGAATTAGTTATGAGTTTTGGAAGTTCAGCCAAGAAACTGGATTTTCTTGGCCGCGGCCCAAATGTTTCTGGACAGTTTTTGGCCGCGGCCAGTGGATTTGTGGGCCGTGGCCAACCCCCAAAAATCAACATTTTGGACTTTTAAAAGGTGATCTTTGGTCAAGTGTTTCCCAAGCCTTTAGGCATATGTTTAGGCTTTGATTAGCCACCTAAAGGTCATAAATGATAACTAACATAAAGTGTTTGAGAGTTAAGGAATTGGAAAAGGGATTAACCCTATGTCCTTGTTTGGTTATAGGGTTTGGTGTTCCCCTGATCGTGAGCAGCCGGAGCTGGAGCTTACGTGGAAAGAGTGTAGGGAACTTACCTCTTTTGCCTGTATATGATATTGTGTTAATGTATTGATGCATGTTATTGCTTTGCTTGATTATGTGGAACATATATGATGTTTGAAGCTTTGTTTCTATTTATACTATGGCCATGAGTGTGTTGTTGAAACATTGAGCATGCAGATGTGTCATGGTATGGACATGTGATATGTATTGCAAGCATGTCATGCATTATACACTTATCATACATGCATTTTGGTATTTGTTTCCTACTGAGATTCTCTCGAATCTCACCCTCCCCTACCAACATTTTAGACAGGGTAGGTAGATCGAGGTTGGAGCAAACAGGCAAAGGCGAATGTGCCCTATGAATATAGATTTTGGTAGTTGGTTATCATAGTTGGGATGTATATTTGGATATTCATATTTGGATTTGGATGTGTATATATGGATGTATATTTGATTATGTATGAAGATGAGATTTGTGTAATTCCCGTTTGAGGAATTGTAAAGGGCGAATGTGCCCTATGAATTCTATGTAAAGGTATGAACCCGGAAGTTGCCGGGAAGTTATTTTTGTACACTCTGATATTTGTATAAATGTGATATTCCGCGTAATGTAATTATTTTCGAAATTGAATATGAGACTAGGTAAATTATATTTCAAAAGTTATTTGTGAAAACCCTATCGTGAAGATGGGATTTTAAATAAGTTTTGTTTCTTATTGGTCTCTATTTCATCTTAATTGCGTATTTCGGATATAATTACGGCAGGGGGTTACAATCCATGCATGCCCTAATGATTGTATATTGTATAGAAAAGAGCATGAAGAGGAACAACAGTGTTCAATATGTGAAACCCTAAGGTACAAATCAAATAATGCTCTTGCAAAAATATTGTGGTACCTTCCAATCATACCAAGGTTCAAGCGCTTGTTTGCTAATGAAAACGATGCAAGAAATTTGAGATGACATGTGGATGAGAGGATATCCGATGGAAATCTTTGACATCTGGCTGATTCTTCTCAATGGAAGAAAATCGATCAATTATTTTCTGCCTTTGGTGAAGAACCTAGGAACCCTAGGCTTGGGCTTAGCACGGATGACATGAATCCTTTTGGTAGCCTGAGCAATATACAAAGTTCATGGCCTGTTGTGTTGGTAATTTACAACTTATCTCCTATGTTATGCATGAAACGAAAGTATATCATGTTATCTATGTTGATTTCGGGACCAAAACAACTCGAAAATGATATAGATGTTTACTTGGAGCCCTTGATCGAAGACTTGCAAGAGTTATGGGATGAAGGTGTTGATGTTTTTGACGCGAACAAGAAGGAGGTTTTTAAAATGCGAGCCATGATCTTTTGTACTATAAATGACTTCCCTGCATATGAAAACTTGTCAAGCTATAGTGTTAAAGGCCATAAAGCATGTCCGATTTGTGAAGAAGGAACATGCTACCATCAACTTCAACATGGAATAAAGACAATTTTTCTTGGCCATAGGAGATTTCTTAGACGAGGCCATCCGTATCACAGATTAAAGAAAGCTTTTTTTGGTGGACAAGAGTTTGAAAATGCTCCGAAGGCATTGACTGGGGAGCAAGTTTATGAAAAGGTGAAAAATATGAATGTTATATTTGGTAAGCTACAAAGAATAGTAATGAGAAAAGTAAATGGAAAAAGAGGTCTGTCTTTTTCAATCTTCCATATTTACCGAAGCTTGATATGAGACACTGTATTGATTTCATGCATGTGGAGAAAAACGTTTGTGATAGTATTATTGGGACACTGCTTAACATACAAGGTAGTTCTAAGGATGGCTTGAAGGCAAGATTAGATTTGCAAGAAATGGGGATACGAGAAGACTTGCATCCAAAGCATATGGTAAGAGAACTTTTTGTCCTCTAGCTGCTCATACTTTGTCTAAGGATGAGAAAAAAAGCTTTTGTTAGTGTTTACATGGCATCAAAGTTCCTTCAAGGTATTCTTCAAATGTTAGGAAGCTTGTGTCGATGAAAGACTTGAAGTTAGTGGGGCTAAAGTCTCCTGATTGTCATGTCTTAATGCAACAACTGCTCCCAGTAGCTATTCGAGGCATTGCCGAATATGATCTTCAACATATTTTGACTAGACTTTGTTTCTTCTTCAATGCTATTTGTAGTAAAGTCATTGAGACAGAAAAATTGGATGAACTGAAAATGAAGGATATCTGATCTTGTGCTAGCTTGAGAAGCTTTTTCTTCCTTCTTTTTTCCATATCATGGTACATCTAATTGTTCATCTAGTCAGGGAGATCAAGTTGTGTGGCCCTATCTATTTATGATGGATGTACCCAATTGAAAGAACTATGAAAATCCTAAAAGGGTATGTGAAGAACCCTAACTGGCCTGAAGCATCTATTGTTCAAAAATATGTTTATGAAGAAGCTATGGAGTTTTGTCAAGATTACTTGTCAAATGTAGGACACATTGGACTTCCTGAAGTCATGACGAAGAAGGCGGTAGGTGCAGGGCTTCAGTAAAGAGTATGGATGCTGATGAATTGCAATAAGTCCCACTTGTACATCTTGAATAATATTGATGAAGTTCAAGATTACATTAATGCTCATAAAGAAATTGTACAAAAAGAAAATAGTTGAATGACTGAACAAAGGTTAATTAGGGAGCATAACAAAACTTTTACACATTGGTTCAAATAAAAGATTGAAGGCAAAGAATGTGTTTCTGATACAATTAAATGGTTAGCATGTGGTCCTGAGGCTGTTGTCATAAGTTGGACTTTATTTGTGATCAATGGTTATACATTTTACACGAAGTCCCTTGATGATAGGAGCACTGTCTAGAACAATGGGATTATGTTAGTGGCTGAATCTATGCACTTCTCTAGTTCAAAAGATAGGAATCCTAGATTGGCAGCAATACCTTATTATGGGTTGATTGAAGAGATTTGGGTGGTTGATTACGTTAAAGGTAAACTTCCCATTTTCAAATGAAAGTGGGTTGATGTCAACAATAGTGTGATGATTGATCAGTTGGGATTTACATTGGTTGATTTAAATAGTAGAAGTTTTAGAGATGAACCTTTTATTATGGTATATCAGTGAAACAAGTGTTCTATGTTACTGCTTAGGCAAATAAAATGTTGTTTGTAGCTCTCTAAGGAAAAAGGGTTGTTGATATTAATCAGGAAAGTCATTCAATGAATGATATGCTTGAGACTCCTTCTTTTTCTAGGGGTTTACTAGAATTGAATGAAGAAGATGAAGCACACAATAAACACGGGACAAGAAACGATCATCATGAAGATATATGGGAGGATATCCCTTTATAAAACTACATTAAAGATTAGTTAGCTAAAATAATTATCATGAACTATATTTGAATTATGTATATTGTCATTGGTGTATATATATAACTACTTTTTTTGTTGTCGTCACAAGAAAATGAAGGATATAAGGTGTACGTCATAGTGTAGATTCTCCGAAGCCAGGCTAGTTATGATCATCAGCCTAAGAAGAGTGTGTATAAAGTATTTTGGCCCTAATGAATAACATCATTGTCATTATGTAATTTAATCTTTGATGTATGTATGTAAGTGAAAATGATAAGGAACTTGGTCAAAACAGCATTGTCATGGTTGTATGATTTCCTTGCATTATGATTCTGTCTATAATTGTGAGTTTATTATTCATGGTTGTTTTTCTTGCTTCTGTTTTGGCCAGCACTGTTTAAGCACAAGGGAGTTGAGTTTTAATATGTTCCAATGAGTTTTGTGTAGGATCGGTAAGCACAGCGGAAGAATTTAAAAAATTTTCACCGATCCTAATCGAGGATCTATCAACGGCGTTTAAACCAAGTTAGAAGGATTCATACCTTTCTGATGATTCAGAGTTTTCACGATCTCTAGGAGCCAACACGTCAGGTCCGCTCCCTCTACTGGTATCCACACGAATGCTCTCCAACCGAGACTGCGTGCTAGCGCCTCTAATGTCTCCAAGGGTTTAACTTGCGGCTCTCAATTTTGATGTACCCTGAGTCTATCAGCTCTATCAAGTTTATAACCCATGAGGGTTATTTTCAAATTTCAAAATTAATCATCATTAATTTTGAAATTAATTAACAATTAATTATCTTATTGAGCTAATTAAATAAATTCAGTTTAAATTAAATCTGTCCAACAGTTTTAATTTAACCTATTTATTTAATCTAAATAAAGAGCCAATAGATTTAATTTATTTCATAAATTACATCTGAGATACTATATCTCTATCATGTTAGTTATTAAATTTAATATATCTTAATAAATTAAATTTAAAACCAACACAATATAAAAATATCATATAATATATATATACATATCTATATAATATATTTCGAAAATATATATATCTATATAATATTATTAAATATAATAATATAATATATATATATATAAGATATATATTTCGAAAAAATATATATATATCTATATAATATTATTAATGAATTTTATATTATATATATATAAATATAAAATTCATCCACCCTAAATCAAACATTATCTCGTGTTGGGCCATTCTTGTGTGCGACCCTGTAGGCCCATATGAAGTTGGCAGTGGGCCAATAACTACACTAACCCAAAAGTCGCAAGCGGCCTCTAGCAAGACATTACGACTACCCAATTCATATGAGGATCGTTATCACGATGCAACCTGTCATACAACCATGTCACGTCCCTTTTTGTCACACGATATATTGATCAAGGATAAGGCATGGAAAATGTCATCCTCTTGTTCCTGACCATTACTTTCTCGATTCCTGAGTAGCCTGATAACAGAGACAGAAACTCCTTTCATCATAGTATGGCCATACATTTCTCAGACTCACTCATCGAGGGGCCCAGTAATATCTCTCTACTAATGTGAGGGACAAATTCCATCTTGATCATTCATATTCCTCTACATGAAAAACCACCAAGCCCGATCGTAGCCTTTATCATCACCCGGTCAAAAGTGACTTTTGACTAGTTCAAAGCTTAGCAACTCTTATGTAGGAATCCATGATGACCTCAGGTCTAAGGGCATTGTGACGTGGTTATACATGAGAAAAGCTTATGACTTGATCCATGTAGCTTTCTCATAGTGGGTCGGTCCAGCACCTTGTACTCTTACAAGTGCCTAAGACTTGGATTCGTATCTCCATATCTTATCAAAGTCATACTAGTCTTGCTTCATCTCTGCTCCGGCATAGATGACCGACTAGGGACATTTTAGGACAATCTTTATGAATTATCCAAGGATACAATTATCACAGTTAACATGCAAATAATATGATAACAGAATGGAGAAATTTCATTAAAATAATAATGTTTAAAGTACAATGATTGGCCCTTAGGGCACAATTTCCAACATCCTCCCACTTGCCCTAGGTGCAATCATTAATTTTCCTAATTCCCATTGCCCTAACAAGACGCTCATGCTTTGCCTGTGCAAGTGGCTTAGTAAGAGGATCAGCAACATTATCTTCTCCTGCTACTTTGCATATCTTTATATCACCTCTATCATTGATTTCTCTAATAAGATGAAATCTCCTGAGTATGTGTTTGGTCCTTTGATGTGACCTAGGCTCTTTGGCCTGTGCAATAGTACCGCTATTGTCACAGAACAAATCTATTGGATTTGAGATGGTAGGCACACCCCTAGTTCAGTAATGAACTTTCTGATCCAAACGGCTTCTTTAGCTGCATCTGATGCTGCTATATACTCAGCTTCTATTACAGAATCTGCTATAGTGCTTTGCTTGAAGCTCTTCCAACTTACTGCTCCACCATTCAAGAGGAATACATATCCAGATTGCGATTTAAGGTCGTCTTGGTCAGTTTGGAAACTTGCATCTGTGTAACCGGTTACACAGAGCTCATCATCCAATCCTCCATAGACCAAAAATAAGTCCTTAATCCTTATTAAGTACTTTAGGATATTCTTAACGGCAATCTAATGACCCTCACTAGGATCTTGTTGGTATCTGCTGGTCATACTTAAGGCAAACGAGACATCCGGTCGAGTACATAACATGTCATACATGATGGATCCAATGGACGAGGCATATGGAACCTTACTCATGCGATCTCGCTGATCAGGTGTACTAGGACACAGATCCTTGCTAAGAGGCATGTAACCCCTTTTTGAATCCTGCATACTGAACCTATGCAGTATCTTGTCTATGTATGTGCTCTGACTTAGGCCTATTAGTCTTTTGGATCTATCCCTATAGATCCTAATCCCTAGGATATAGGTGGCTTCACCTAAGTCTGTCATTGAAAAGGACTTTCCTAACCAAGACTTGACACTCTGCAAGGTAGGAATATCATTCCCAATGAGTAGGATGTCATCTACATAAAGCACTAGAAATACAACTATGCTCCCACTAACCTTCTTGTAAACACAAGGTTCATCGATGTTTTGAATGAATCCAAACTCTTTGACTACTTCATCAAAACGATGATTCCAGCTCCGAGATGCTTGCTTCAATTTATAAATGGATCTTTGAAGCTTGCAAATTTTACCAGAGTCCTCTGGACGTACAAAACCTTCAGGTTGTGTCATGTACGCATCCTCAAGCAGCTTTCCATTAAGGAAGGCTGTTTTGACATCCATCTGCCATATTTCATAGTCATAATATGCTGCAATGGCAAGAAGGATTCTGATTGATTTGGCCATTGCACCTGGGGAAAAGGTTTCATCATAGTCTATACCATGAGTTTGAGTGAATCCTTTTGCAACCAGTCGTGCCTTGAAGACATTTACATTGCCATCCATATCAGTTTTCTCCTTGAAAACCCATTTGCACCCAATGGTTTTTGCACCTTCAGGTGGATCGACTAAGGTCCATACCTGATTGTCGTACATGGATTGCATTTCAGACTTCATGGCATTTAGCCATTTCTCAGAGTTTGGTCCCACTGTGGCTTCTCGATAGGTGGTGGGCTCATTTTGCTCAATGAGTAACACATCACGGCCTTCAGTAATCAGAAATCCATATCTCTGAGGCTAATGTCGTGTCCTATCAAATCTTCGTGGACCTTGTGTTACTTGAGGAGGCTCAGCAACTTGTTGTGAGTCTTCTCTAATTTCCATCTGTGGTTCTGTACCATCTTGTGGATCTCGAATTTCTTTGAGATGTACGTCGCTCCCACTGGTTGTTTTAGAGAGAAACTCTCTTTCTAGAAACTTGCCATTTTGAATAACAAATACTTTGTTATCGGTGGGATTGTAGACATAGTATCCTTTCGTTTCTTTAGGATACCCTACGAAAAGGCACTTTATGGATCTGGGCACTAATTTATCAGAGGCTTGTTGCTTAACATATACCTCACATCCCCAGATCTTAAGAAAAGATAAACTTGGTTTCTTTCCAGTCCATATCTCATATGGTGTCTTTTCAATTGCCTTAGATGGAACACAATTTAGTGTGAACGCAGCTGTCTCTAGGGCATGTCCCCAAAAGGATGGTGGAAGATCTGTTTGACTCATCATAGATCGAACCATATCTAATAGTGTTCGATTCCTCCGTTCAGAAATGCCATTCCATTATGGTGTTCCTGGAGGAGTCAATTGTGAGATTATCCCACAACTCCTAAGATGGTCAGTGAATTCTTGGCTCAAATATTCACCACCTCGATCAGATCTAAGTGCTTTAATTGTTTTACCAAGTTTGTTTTGTACTTCATTTTGGAATATTTTGAACATTTCAAAAGATTCAGATTTATGTTTCATTAGATAGATATAGCCATATCTACTAAAGTCATCTATAAATGTAATGAAGTAGACATAACCTCCTCTGGCAGCTATATTTAATGGTCCACATACATCTGTATGTATGAGGCCCAATAATTCAGTAGCCCTCTTACTGTGCCCAGTGAAAGGTGCCTTAGTCATCTTTCATAATAAGCACGATTTGCATGTATAATATGATTCAAAATCAAATGAGTTTAGAAATCCATCTTGAAGGAGTTTAGAAATGCGTTTCTCATTTATGTGGCCTAGACGACAATGCCATAGGTAGGTTGGATTCAAATCGTTTGATTTTATCCTCTTAGTAGTTACGTTATAGATATTCCCATTATTAAGATGTTCCAAGTTTAATATATAATGACCAACATGCAAATCACCATCAGCATAGAAAATGTCATTACATTAAATAGAACATTTACCATTCCTAGTAATGGAAGTATAACCTTCCTTATCCAAATAAGAAAGAGAAACAATGTTACTACTCAAAGCAGAAACATAATAGCAATTGTTCAAAACCAATAAAAGCCCACTGGGCAGAACTAATTCATAAGTGCCTACAGCTAAAGCAGTAACTCTTGCTCTGTTTCCAACTCGTAGGTCCACCTCGCCCTTCTTCAGCTTTCTACTGTCCTTTAGACCCTGCACATTTGTACAAATGTGAGAACCACATGCAGTATCTAATACCTATTTAGAGGAAGTAGAAAAATGAATGTCTATAACATAAATACCTGAAGCGATAGCCCCGCTATCCTTCTTGTCCTTTTTCAGATCTTCCAGGTAGAGTTTGCAATTCCTCTTCCAATGACCGGGTTCATTGCAGAAGTAGCAGACTCCTTCCTTTGGAGGCTTTGCCTTCCTGGGTGCAGGCTTGGTTTCAGGCTCGTTTGACTCTTTTGGTCTTACCACCTGAGCCATTACCCTTCTATTTTCCCTTCCCTTTCTTTTTCATACCCTTTCCTTTCTGAACCATTAAAACTGTGATAGGCTTTTTCTTAATGCTTTGCTCAGCAGTTTTGAGCATCCCATGCAGCTCAGAAATTGATTTCTCCATGTTGTTCATGTTGTAGTTCATAACAAACTGGTCATAACTCTCCGGGAGTGAGTTGAGGATCAAGTCTGTAACTAACTCCTGGCTCATGGGAAATCCAAGCCTCTCAAGGTGATCAATATAGCCTTTCATCTTTAACACATGAGTACTAACTGATGCACCTTCAGCCATTTTGCAGGAATGTAAGGCCTTTGTGGTCTCATACCTTTCTTGCCTTGCCTGTTGCTGGAACATTTCCTTGAGATGTACTATCATCTCATGAGCCTCCATGAGTTCCAGATCTTTTTGGAGCTCTGGAACCATAGTGGCAAGCATCAGGCAACCTACATCCACAGAGTCATCCTTATGCTTTGTGTAAGCATCTCTCTGAGCTCTTGGAGCATTAGCTGCAGGCTCCTCAGGAATGGGTTAATCTAGGACATAAGCCTTTCTTTCCTGCTTGAGAACAATTCTCAAGTTCCTGAACTAGTCAAGAAAGTTTGTCCCATTGAGTTTGTCCTTCTCAAGGACCGATCGCAATGATAGTGTAGCAGTATTACTAGTCGACATGATTCTACAATTAAAATATGCAAAGTTAGTTAGTAATCTCCCACTAAATTAACAACCCTCAATATAATAATTAGTGGGCTAATATCCATATTTGGCTTAAACTTAAGTCCGCTTTGACAAGACGCTTAAATTCAAGTTATTTAGGTAGGTAACCAATTTACCAATTACATCACATGTAACTCTTAGATCTTTATGGGATTTAATCATCATATGATCCGGCATGTTTAACCCCATCTAATGCCTTGAGATTCAAAACCATTTTGTTAATCTCAATTAAGTTAAAACAATAATGAATATTATGAGCAGTATAATTACTCAAGCTTGTCTCATCAAGATAACTCAAGTGCATCCACTTTGGTGATTTCCACAATTGAGCGATCTAGGTTTTGACAAGTATTCATTAATTGACGGCATTATGACTTAAGATTTAATTTAGAGGGCTTAATTAATTAGTTTTGTTTATATGGATGCAATCGTGGTCGTATCTCATACAGATAAATACATATAAATGTAAAAGTAATCATGCAATGATCTTATCAAAAGCATAATTTAAACGTGACACAACATGGCTTACCTAACCTAAAATCCTCCCAAGCCAATGAGAGGACTTCTCTAAAAAAAAGAGAAATACATTGAGAGAAACCTCGTTTAAACATTCGAGGGGAGTGAGATGAGAAGAGAATGTACATCGAGAGTATTTAGAGAAAGGCACGGCACGCAGGACGTATTTAAATATTACAACCTTTGTAAAATTCTAAAGCCATGTTGTTCACCATACCCAAACAAGGATAAATAATAAACCACAACAAGAATTTATACAATATGAAAAGCAATAAATGTCATGATCAGATTATATTGTGCTACGCAGAGGTGGTCACGGCGGTCCCAATTTTTCAAAACAAAAAACAACAATGGCCCAGAACGCTTCTGATCCAATTTGTCTTCCCCATAGTTCGGATCCCTATTACCCGAATAGATATCCGAACCTAGACCCAATTTGATTGCCGCCAACTACGATCTCAGGTACCCTACCCAATTTCATGCTTGTTCAAAATGAAAATCACATACATGTTTCATGATATACATGTTCGGAATCGATTTCACGCTTGTTCCAAAACGAGAATCACATACATATTCGAGTGTTTCTTATAAACATACATACACATCCCATATATATCACATGTATAAGAATCATAAACTCAATTTAAACGCACAATTGATCTGGCTCTGATGCCACTGTAGGATCGGTAAGCACAGCGGAAGAATTTAAAAAATTTTCACCGATCCTAATCGAGGATCTATCAACGGCGTTTAAACCAAGTTAGAAAGATTCATACCTTTTTGATGATTCAGAGTTTTCACGATCTCTAGGAGCCAACACGTCAGGTCCGCTCCCTCTACCGGTATCCACACGAATGCTCTCCAACCGAGACTGTGTGCTAGCACCTCTAATGTCTCCAAGGGTTTAACTTGCGGCTCTTAATTCTGATGTACCCTGAGTCTATCAGCTCTATCAAGTTTATAACCCATGAGGGTTATTTTCAAATTTCAAAATTAATCATCATTAATTTCGAAATTAATTAACAATTAATTATCTTGATGAGCTAATTAAATAAATTCAGTTTAAATTAAATCTGTCCAACAGTTTTAATTTAACCTATTTATTTAATCTAAATAAAGAGCCATTAGATTTAATTTATCTTCATAAATTAAATCTGGGATACTATATCTCTATCATATTAGTTATTAAATTTAATATATCTTAACAAATTAAATTTAAAACCAACACAATATAATAATATCATATAATATATATATACATATATATATATAATATATATTTCGAAAATATATATATCTATATAATATTATTAAATATAATAATATAATATATATATAAGATATATATTTCGAAAATATATATATATCTATATAATATTATTAATGAATTTTATATTATATATATATATATATAAATATAAAATTCATCCACCCTAAATCAAACATTATGTCGTGTTGGGCCATTCTTGGGTGTGACCCTGTAGGCCCATATGAAGTTGGCAGTGGGCCAATAACTACACTAACCCAAAAGTCGCAAGCGGCCGCTAGCAAGACATTACGACTACCCAATTCATATGAGGATCGTTATCACGATGCAACCTGTCATACAACCATGTCACGTCCCCTTTTGTCACACGATATATTGATCAAGGATAAGGCATGGAAAATGTCATCCTCTTGTTCCTGACCATTACTTTCTCAATTCCTGAGTAGCCTGATAACAGAGACAGAAACTCCTTTCATCATAGTATGGCCATACATTTCTCAGACTCACTCATCGAGGGGCCCAGTAATATCTCTCTACTAATGTGAGGGACAAATTCCATCTTGATCATTCATATTCCTCTACATGAAAAACCACCAAGCCCGATCGTAGCCTTTATCATCACCCGGTCAAAAGTGACTTTTGACTAGTTCAAAGCTTAGCAACTCTTATGTAGGAATCCATGATGACCTCAGGTCTAAGGGCATTGTGACGTGGTTATACATGAGAAAAGCTTATGACTTGATCCATGTAGCTTTCTCATAGTGGGTCGGTCCAGCACCTTGTACTCTTACAAGTGCCTAAGACTTTGATTCGTATCTCCATATCTTATCAAAGTCATACTGGTCTTGTTTCATCTCTGCTCCGGCATAGATGACCGACCAGGGACATTTTAGGACAATCTTTATGAATTATCCAAGGATACAATTATCACAGTTAACATGCAAATAATATGATAACAGAATGGAGAAATTTCATTAAAATAATAATGTTTAAAGTACAATGATTGGCCCTTAGGGCATAATTTCCAACATTTTGAGTCTCTCACATGTCATTAAAATGTTAGTTATATAATCTGTAAGAGAAGATTTATTTGAATGTTGTTGAACTGGCTGCTGCTTGCTGAGTGAAATGTTTTAATAGGGGAAATGACTTACTGGGTATATCTTTTAAACAAATTTTTTTTAAAAAAATCAACTTTTAAGACCGGTTCTCTCCAAAATCGGTCTGAAAAGTACATTTAAGACCGGTTTTGGAGAGAACCGGTCTAAAAAGTTGAATTCCCGACAATTTCTTAGTGTATGACTTTTGGTATGTTTATGCACATAATTTTTTAATGAATTTTTATGTGTATTGCCATGTTTATTATACTAAAAAGTTACATTCCTTAATTTAATTTAAGTTCGTTATTTCAACATGAAAAATTTTGTTAATTTGCTTTTTCCAAGTCCCTATAACTATAACTCTTAATCTTAATTAATTTAGATAAATTCCAAAATTTAACATCATGCAATCATTAACTAAAATCATATCCTATTTACCTAATTGAAGCAACCCGAATGGATTTCATTATAATAATAAAAAAAAAGTCTCAGTAACAAGTAAGAAGTATAGATTTATTGTCATTTTTTGCACGAGGACTTATTATTACATGCTCCTTAATTGTTATCAGACTTTTTGGTGATTAAATTTTTCCTAGAACTTTCACTACTACATATTGGGGCATATAAAACGTTGATAATATATAATGGTCATAATGAATAAATGTCATGTATGTCGAGGCGTGGGTCATGTAAGAATATATAACGCTTAAAAGTAGAGGTTAATTATGCGCACTATCATGTATTATAAGGCAGAATTCGTGAAAACACAAAAATAATTATGTTAATTAATAAACATAATTTATTTAGTGACAAAATGACAGTTCCTTCAAAGCAACCGTCATATAACACTTACAAATAATTTGTCTTACAACCTCTTATGTGAGTGAAGACAAAACATAACAGTCTTCAGAAGCAACCATCATTTAATACTTTAATAACCCTTCATAACATCGTTGAATCTTCATAAGTCATAATCCTTTGTCACATCTGTTAATCCTCTATTTAAAGTCACATATTCCTTGTGATTCTTACTACTTCTCTTTATCGTCTTTCTCCTTTTCTCTTTAATCATGTTAAGATCCCAAGGAGCTCCTCTACCGCCGCCACCCCCTCCTCCACCACCACTTGCTCCTCGTCCTCCACCTCTTCCTAAATTGGAGGCTCTAATACAAATGTTGGCAACCCTTGACCGACACACAAGGCGTCTCGCGGCATACGCCAACAAGATGAATAGGAAGTTGAACCTCATACTTCATCACAATGACGTTGAATATGACTTACAGTCAAACCCTTCATCTCCTTCCTCTAATGATGAGAATGAGGAGGAAGAGGATCAGAGGAGGACAATAGTGGTGTGGTGATTGAACACCACTATTTTAAAATATAAAAACATTGTTAACAAAAAAACTTAATAACTCACGGTTATTAATTAAAAATTGTAAACACCAACATACTTAACAGTTCTAACTTAATAAACGTTAATTAAATCTTTCAAAATCTTTCCTCTTCCCTGCTCTGGCTCTAAGTGCCTCCTCGTTAGGAGAATCAGGACCCTTTCATTACATCCCGTTCAATTTCCAAAGCTATAATGATTATTTTTTCATGTCCCTTCTAGATGTCTATTTAAACTCCTTATTGTCATTTGTTTTTCCTACATTTTCTTTATCATCCTCCCCTTTGTTCTCTTAATTGCCAAGATGAAATGCCCATGCGGAAGACTTGCTAGAAGAGTCTTGGCATCATCCTCTACCTCTTTCTCCTCCTCCACAACCTCCACTTCTTGCTTCTCCTCCCCAACATCCCCCTTCACCTCCATATCCTATGCTTCCTCAACTAGAGGCAATGTTGCGGCATACAAAATAGACTGACTATATTGAGGGAGGCTTTTTAGACACCTCTCCATATGTAGGAAGATCAATCTCATACTTGATGAGTATGGGATTGGGCATGATCCTAACAATGATCCTGGCCAGTCCTTTAGTGACGGGTAGCCTGGTGATCTCATCAGTTCATCAAGCTACTCACCACTATTAAGTTTTTTTTTCATTTTTTAATTTTAAACACATTATGAAAAAAGAACATATCTAACGGTTCTTACTAAAAAACTGTCATGACATAAAATAAATAATGGTTATTAAACTATTCTTTCTAAACTACTGTCTTGAATTCAAAAATAAATAACAGCTATCTTGAAACAACTATCATGTAACTCATGGCACGGGAAAAAGAATAATGGTTTTCATAAATTTCTAGTTAACTCAATATAATTACTTTTCTTGTGTTTATTGTGCAGAGCATAATTTGTATGAGCATTGTCTATATAGCACTATTAGTCATTATGTGAGGGATGATTTCACTAAGAACCAAACTTGTTTTGATCATTCTTTTTGTCCTAGTGAAAGTTTTAAGCAACATGAGTCATGGGATCCACATTTAAGCCATTATTCAAAAGTGATTACCCATATTTCCACCCTTATCCACATGTTGAAGAAAACACCCTTAAGTATAAAATAAGTCTCATTTAGAAAGATTATTTAGGGAGTATGTGGAATCATCAGAGAGATTTAGTACAGAGCAAAGGGAATTTGCCACTAGAGTTGAGTTAAGGGTCCAAAATATTAAAGTGTGAGTGAGTCAAATTGTTTCATCTCTTGAGAATATGAATCAAGCTAATTCTTTAAGGATGATGACCACTTCTTGTGTTGTTGATAAATATTGTGAGGAAGTTGAGGATGTGTAATAGCATGAGACTATAGATAATGTGGAAAATTAATGTGAGCCTGAAACTAATTTGGGAGAGTAGTGAGTTTCCAATTGAGGTTCCAGTTGTAGAGCCCAATCTATATGACTTTGATGTTGAAATTGATATGGATGTCCTAAAATCTATTACTTATGACTCTCTTTGTAACCCCCTCATCGTAATTACATCCGGATTATGAAATTTAAGTGAAATAGAGATCAATAAAACAAAATCAAAATTTATAATCCCACATCCAAGAGATGGGGTATTTCAAAATCTTTTCAAAACATATATATATTCTTGGTCTCACATTCACGTGTGGATATAACTACTTGAGAAATCAGAGTACATAATAAATATCAAAGTGCGGAAACCAAAATCCCGGCAAACCCCGGGTTACTTACATATATAACTTGGGTTTAGGAGTTTCCCAACAGTGGGGATTACATAACCAAAATATTCATTTACATCTATATACATTTGGAAATCCCAAATCCAAAACTAAGATAACCAACATCCAAATATAAAATGTCCCTAAGCCCTAACCACTCCTGGTTGGTCGCTTCCCTTTCGAGCCACTCGCCCTGTCTGAAAAGGTTAGTCATATGGAAAGAGTGAGATTCTAAGGAATCCCAGTAGCAACAAGACACTCATACAATATATAAACATAGAGCATGCATGTTTATCATGTTCAGCAGCTTCACAATGATCTCTGGCTTGCGCCACATACGACAGCACTCACGGCTGTAATCACAATGCACTACGCCCACTTTCGTGGTGATCACTATGACAGCTTTCGCTGTATTCACTATGCACAACGCCCGCTTTCGCGGTGAACACTATGTAGCAGCAACACGAAGCACAAAGCACCACCAAGCATCTCAAAGCACAATGTATCACAAAAACTCCACAAGGTATCTCAATGCACAGGGTATCACAAAGCAGTAGCAGCAGCATCCACACAATGAATGACAAGCAAACATACAATACATTTACACAAAGTATAAGAGAGGAGTCACTACCTGTATCTTTCCTGACAATCTTTGGCACAGTGGGCTCACGCGTTCGGCAGATATCAAATCCTATACCAAATTAGGGACAATTGATCAATCTCTTTTCCAATTACTTAATCCCATAATACACTAAGTTGGTTATCATTTAGGACTCCTAAGAGGCCACAAATGTCTCTAATGAAAGCCCTAAAAGGTTGGGAAACAATAGGTTGAAGGTCACTTTTCGAAAAAACTAAGTGCTGGAACACAGGCTTGGGCCGCGGCCCACCCATCCTTGGGCTGCGGCCCAAAACAGGTCAGAAAGTCTTGGGCTGCGGCCCACCACTCTTGGGCCGCGGCCCAAAACAGGTCAGAAAGGCTTGGGCCGCGGCCCAGAAATTTCCTGACACTGGGCTGAACTTCAAAAAACCATAACTAATTCTAGAAAAATCGAAACGAAGTGATTCCAAAGCCAAATGAAAGGTATATGAGTCCTCTTTCAAGGAAAAATACAGCCCCTCACTGGAAATCACTACACAAATACAGAATTACCAAAAACTACACACTACTCCAAAACAGAGTTCTGTTTTCATCCCAAACTTTGGACTATAATATCTCACAGAATTCTTAACAAAATGACACAAAATATATGTCCATTTTGAAGCTTGGGATGTGAACTTTAAGACTGGAAAGTTTTACAATTTTCCAATACCATTTTGTCACTCAAAACACTCGTGCAAACAGACTGTGCAAAACAGAGCTCAACTAGATAACTTTCCAACTTTTTCCCAAGTGATTTTAATGAACCCAAAATCAATAACCAAGCTCATTCCCACCCAAAATCACTCAAGGAACACAATGGTGACTTCAAAATAACCAAATTCACAACCCATTTTCATGCCCTGTTTTTGCCCAATGCACAAAATCAATATAGAGTTCTCAAACTTCACCTCTAAGCTTCAATTCAATACCATTCATTCAAAACACTTAACAAGGCACTAATTCCATGTCAACAACAATTCAAACACCACAAGACCCTAATTTTCGAAAATGGGTCCAAAATTCCAGAAATTCCAAGTTAAATCATTTGGCACAAAACTTATATAGAAAGGTTTCTTAAACTCACCTTAACAACTTTCTCAAAGGGAGTTCTTGATTCACCCAAGTCCAGAATTTCGTGTGGCCACAAACCACCACCAATGGACAAGCTACAACCATAGAAATGTTGCTCTTAACTCAAGGATCAACTTTAATGAAGGGAGTTTGAGCAATAGAGATCACTTACCTACTCAAAGATCAAGTTTTTCTTTTCCCTTTCCAAGCTTCAAGGTCGCCGGAAATGGAGGAGAAAGAGAGAGAAAATGAGAGGTATGAAGTGATGATGAAGATGGCTTCTTTCCTCTACACACACGCACACTCAACCGAATAGGAAAGAGGGAGAAGAGAAAAAGTGATTTTTGTCTTCTAGTGCCCTATCCAATGGCCACCATCATGCCACTTGTCACCATCTACACAATTCCCTCTATGAGCTCACCAAGTCATAAAACATAGGATTCCGACCCATATGAAATACATCTCAACCCTTGATCTTAAATACCACTTGTATTTATCCCAACATTTACATTACATTAATCATAATAATGCTTAATCAAGATAATTACAATAATTATCGGAGTCATTAGCCCTAATTACAAATCGGGATATTACAATTCTCCCCCGGTCAATTAAATTTCGTCCTCGAAATTTGTCACACAACATGAGCCATAAACTCCGGATGTCGCCTTCGCATATCCTCTTCCGCTTCCCAGGTTGCTTCTCTTTGGGTCATTCCCTTCCAGATCACTTTCACATAAGGGATACTCCGGTGTCTTAGCCGACGTTCCTCCCGTTCTATTATCCGCTCTGGCTCCACCGCATACGTGAAGTTATCTCGCAACTCCACATTCTCATACTCAACAACATGAGATGGATTCGGTTGGTACTTCTTCAATTGGGAAACATGAAATACATCATGGAGTCTGCTCAAGCTCGGAGGTAGGGCTACACGATAAGCAACAGGCCCAATCCTATCAAGGATCTCAAAAGGACCTATATACCTTGGGCTTAACTTCTTTCTTTTTATAGCTCGCCCAATACCAGTGACAGGTGATATTCTCATAAATACATGGTCACCAACTTCAAACTCTAGAGGTCTTCTCCTCTTGTCCGCATAACTCTTTTGCCGACTTTGAGCTGCAAGAAGCCTCTTACGAATGATTCGAATCTGGGCTGAGGTTTGATCAATAAGCTTCGGCCCATATAGCTTCCTCTCAGATAATTCATTCCAACACAATGGCGATTGGCATTTTCTTCCATACAACGCTTCATACGGCGCCATCTGAATGCTCGCATGATAGCTATTGTTGTAAGCAAATTCAGCAAGTGGAAGAAAACGATCCCAACTCCCTTTAAAGTCGAGAACACACGCCTGCAGCATATCCTCTAAGGTCTGAATAGTCCTCTCTGACTGTCCGTCGGTCTGAGGATATAGGCAGTACTGAATCTCAACTGAGTACCCAGTGCCTCATGCAATGCTTTCCAAAATCTCGAAGTGAATCGAGGATCACGATCGGAAATGATATTCTTTGGTATGCCATGGAGTTTCACAATTTCACGAATATAAACCTCTGCTAGCTTGTCCGGAGAGTAATTAGCATTGATCGGTAGGAAGTGCGCTGACTTCGTCAACCGGTCCACAATGACCCAGATCGCATCATAATTCCTGATCTTGGGCAATCCCACAACAAGATCCATGGTCACACTTTCCCATTTCCATTCCGGAATCTCGGGACTCTGAAGTAAACCCGGTGGTCTCTGGTGGTCGATCTTCACTTTCTGACATGTGAGACACCTCGCCACATATTTTGTCACATCACTCTTCATACCCGGCCACCAATATACAGATTTCAAACCATGGTACATTTTGGTCATACCAGGATGAAGGGTATACCGGCTCTTATGTGCCTCATCTAAGATCTTCTGTCTCAACTCCGCCTTAAGTGGAACGCACACTCTTTTATGATAGCGAACTAATCCACGAGGTGATACATCATAGCCCTTAACTTCTCCCCGTTCGATTCGAGTCAAATTACGTTGTATCCAGTCATCTTGCCTCTGAGCTTCTTCAATCTCAGCTCTAAGATCACTTTCCTCTTGGGAAATAGTATAATTGGCACAGGTGATCTGGTTCGACAGGTTCATATCACGAAAGTCAGCAATCAATTTCTCTTCTTGTATCATCATAGCTGCTACAAGCACAGTCTTTCGACTAAGAGCATCAGCGACTACATTCGCCTTACCCGGATGATATTTTATTTCCAGGTTGTAGTCCTTAAGCAACTCCATCCAACGCCGTTGTCTCATATTCAACTCTTTCTGATCATACAGATATTTGAGACTCTTGTGGTCGCAGTACAATTCCACAGTCACACCATACAGGTAATGACGCCAAATCTTTAAAGCAAACACAATGGCCGCAAGCTCCAGATTATGAGTGGGATAGTTCAATTCATGGGGTTTGAGCTGTCGAGAGGCATAGGCCACCACACGTCCCTGCAGCATAAGGACACACCCTAATCCCTGCCCACTGGCATCAGAATACACAACGTAAGTCAAACTGGGATCAGGTAAAATCAATACAGGTGCCGTAGTCAACCTCTGTTTCAGCTCCACAAAGCAATTATCACAATGTTCATCCCATACAAATGGCTGATCTTTTCTCGTGAGCTTGGTCATCGGCAACGCAATGTGGGAGAAATTTTGAATGAATCTCCGGTAATAACCAGCAAGACCCAGAAAACTGCGTACCTCAGCAACAGTTTCTGGCCTCTTCCAGTCCAGTACTGCTTCCACTTTACTAGGATCCACAGAGACCCCTTCTTGCGAGATAACATGGCCTAAGAATCTTACTTCTGACAGCCAGAACTCGCATTTACTCAACTTGGCATAGAGCTATTTTTCACGCAATGTATTCAACACAATTCTCAAATGATGCTCATGCTCTTCTCTACTCTTAGAGTATATCAAAATATCATCAATGAATACCACAACGAATTGATCCAGATATTGTCGGAAAATACGGTTCATGTAATCCATGAATACCGCAGGCGCATTTGTCAACCCAAATGGCATCACTAAGAACTCATAATGACCATACCTGGTCCGGAAAGCAGTCTTCGGAACATCGTCCGCTTTCACTCGCAGCTGATGATACCCCGACCTTAGATCAATCTTTGAAAACACACATGCACTAGATAATTGATCTAAGAGATCATCGATTCTAGGGAGAGGGTACTTATTCTTGATGGTAACCTTATTCAACTCTCTATAGTCAATGCACAAACGAAGACTCCCATCTTTCTTTTTCACAAACAAAACTGGAGCACCCCAAGGCGACACATTGGGTCTAATAAACCCTTTCTCAAGCAAATCTTCAATCTGCTTCTTCAATTCCGCCATTTCATTTGGAGCCATACGATATGGGGCTTTGGATATCGAACCCGCTCCAGGCACAATGTCAATCGGAAATTGAACTTCCCTCTCAGGAGGTAATCCACTTAAGTCATCCGGAAAAACCTCAGGGAATTCATTCACTATGGGTATACTACTCAAAGACTCACTGGTTTCTCCTTGTACAGAAAAGAAAACCATATACCCCTGACAACCCTTTTGCAAATATTTCTCAGCCTTAGCTGTCGAAAGGAAATTCAAACCGGCATTTTCGACCTCAATGCTCTGAGAAACAGGATACACTATCCTTTTGTTCCCACAATCTAACAACACATTATTAGCTCTCAACCAATCAAAACCCAAAATGACTTCCAATTGGTAGAGCGGCAAACAAATTAAATCTACTACAGATTCATGACCCTCAACAGTTACAACACAGTTTAGACAAGCTTCTGTAGTCACCGCCCTAACACCCATTGGTGTTGACACAATCAAATCGAATGGCAACTTATGCACATTCATTCCCAGACGCTTCACACAAGTATAAGCAATAAAGGAGTGACTTGCACCCGAATCAAATAACGCTTGTAACACAATGCCATGGATAAGGACTTTACCTTGTATCAGCTCTGGGGATTTCCGGGCCTCTTCGTGAGTCATAGCAAATACTCGGCCCTGAGTCCTCTGTCTCTGCTCTGGTCATGGCTGTCCACACTCAACAGATGTATGCCCCACTTGCTTACAATTGAAGCAAATCACCCGACCATCACAAGTCTTGCCATGATGTGGCTTGTTGCAACGAGGACATGTCCATACACTAGGAGCTCTCTGCTGATCACGACTCCCAGACTGATAAGGCTTCTTACTACCCCCTCTATATGAAGAGGATGATCCTGAGCCCTTCCGCTTCTGAGAAGCACCGCCCTTACTAGGCTCACTATGACCACTACCAGCCTTAGCCGGATACAACTCTCTAAGATTACTCTCAGTAATCCGACATTCTTCAATGGCCTTGTTGAACTTGGAAAACTGATGGGTGGCGAGTCTCTTTCTCATATCGCGCCTTAAACCCCGAATTAACATGTCTGAGCTCAACTCTTCATCATCCATTTTCTGAAGAAAAGAGGAGTATCGGGATAGGCGGGTAAATCGGGACAAATATTCGTCAAAAGACTCTGTGTCCCCTTGCTTGATATTCAGAAACTCGGTTTCCTTCTCAAGCCTCACTGACTTGGGAAAATATTTCTCGTTGAAATGTTGTTGGAACACCTCCCAGGTCAATGGTTCATTCTTTAACCGCAATGACAAGGCAATGTTACGCCACCAACGATCAGCATCGCCTTCAAACTTGTACACCGCTAGTTTGGCTTTCACCTCGGAGGGACACACTAAGACTTCAAAAATTTTCTCAAGACGGTGTAGCCAATCTTCAGCCGCCTGAGGATCAAACCTCCCCTTAAATGCCGGAGGTAGTTGCTTACAGAATTTGGAGACCCAATACTCAAGGTCTCGTTCCTCCCTGGCTGGCACTCTATGGGATCCTTGGTTCGGAATCACATGAGGAGGGGATTCAAGTGGTCGTGCCGACCCTTCAGCAGTATCTTCCAGTCTAGTCTCCTCTCGGGTTTCCCCTCGAGTCCCTTCTTGAGTAGACTGACCTCTACCCTCATTGTTCTTAGCTTTCTCAGCTCTGAGCTCTTCTCTAAGCTCCGCAATCATATCCCTCTGATCTTTTATCAAGCCCATTAACTCGTGCATAGGATCCGGTGGATTGTCATCGACCAACTCCACATCGGGATTTGCTTGTTGTCCTCTGGGGCGACCTTTCGTTGTTCTTTTCATTCTACAAAGAACTCACCCCATTAATTCGACCATTATGATATTCACATAGTTTCCACAAAGTACATATATCTATATAACCAAACAGATATATGCATACGGCGAGTATTCACATATGGTTTTCTATCATTAAGTCCAAACTATGGGAGCTATCCTAGCAAACACTACCCTTGCCAGGAACTGCGTCTCTGATACCAAAAATGTAACCCCCTCATCGTAATTACATCCGGATTATGAAATTTAAGTGAAATAGAGACCAATAAAACAAAATCACAATTTATAATCCCACATCCAAGAGATGGGGTATTTCAAAATCTTTTCAAAACATATATATATTCTTGGTCTCACATTCACGTGCGGATATAACTACTTGAGAAATCAGAGTACATAATAAATATCAAAGTGCGGAAACCAAAATCCCGGCAAACCCCGGGTTACTTACATATATAACTTGGGTTTAGGAGTTTCCCAACAGTGGGGATTACATAACCAAAATATTCATTTACATCTATATACATTTGGAAATCCCAAATCCAAAACTAAGATAACCAACATCCAAATATAAAATGTCCCTAAGCCCTAACCACTCCTGGTTGGTCGCTTCCCTTTCGAGCCACTCGCCCTGTCTGAAAAGGTTAGTCATATGGAAAGAATGAGATTCTAAGGAATCCCAGTAGCAACAAGACACTCATACAATATATAAACATAGAGCATGCATGTTTATCATGTTCAGCAGCTTCACAATGATCTCTGGCTTGCGCCACATACGACAGCACTCACGGCTGTAATCACAATGCACTACGCCCACTTTCGTGGTGATCACTATGCCAGCTTTCGCTGTATTCACTATGCACAACGCCCGCTTTCGCGGTGAACACTATGTAGCAGCAACACGAAGCACAAAGCACCACCAAGCATCTCAAAGCACAATGTATCACAAAAACTCCACAAGGTATCTCAATGCACAGGGTATCACAAAGCAGTAGCAGCAGCATCCACACAATGAATGACAAGCAAACATACAATACATTTACACAAAGTTTAAGAGAGGAGTCGCTACCTGTATCTTTCCTGACAATCTTTGGCACAGTGGGCTCACGCGTTCGGCAGATATCAAATCCTATACCAAATTAGGGACAATTGATCAATCTCTTTTCCAATTACTTAATCCCATAATACACTAAGTTGGTTATCATTTAGAACTCCTAAGAGGCCACAAATGTCTCTAATGAAAGCCCTAAAAGGTTGGGAAACAATAGGTTGAAGGTCACTTTTCGAAAACACTAAGTGCTGGAACACAGGCTTGGGCCGCGGCCCACCCATCCTTGGGCTGCGGCCCAAAACAGGTCAGAAAGTCTTGGGCTGCGGCCCACCACTCTTGGGCCGCGGCCCAAAACAGGTCAGAAAGGCTTGGGCCGCGGCCCAGAAATTTCCTGACACTGGGCTGAACTTCGAAAAACCATAACTAATTCTAGAAAAATCGAAACGAAGTGATTCCAAAGCCAAATGAAAGGTATATGAGTCCTCTTTCAAGGAAAAATACAGCCCCTCACTGGAAATCACTACACAAATACAGAATTACCAAAAACTACACACTACTCCAAAACAGAGTTCTGTTTTCATCCCAAACTTTGGACTATAATATCTCATAGAATTCTTAACAAAATGACACAAAATATATGTCCATTTTGAAGCTTGGGATGTGAACTTTAAGACTGGAAAGTTTTACAATTTTCCAATACCATTTTGTCACTCAAAACACTCGTGCAAACAGACTGTGCAAAACAGAGCTCAACTAGATAACTTTCCAACTTTTTCCCAAGTGATTTTAATGAACCCAAAATCAATAACCAAGCTCATTCCCACCCAAAATCACTCAAGGAACACAATGGTGACTTCAAAATAACCAAATTCACAACCCATTTTCATGCCCTGTTTTTGCCCAATGCACAAAATCAATATAGAGTTCTCAAACTTCACCTCTAAGCTTCAATTCAATACCATTCATTCAAAACACTTAACAAGGCACTAATTCCATGTCAACAACAATTCAAACACCACAAGACCCTAATTTTCGAAAATGGGTCCAAAATTCCAGAAATTCCAAGTTAAATCATTTGGCACAAAACTTATATAGAAAGGTTTCTTAAACTCACCTTAACAACTTTCTCAAAGGGAGTTCTTGATTCACCCAAGTCCAGAATTTCGTGTGGCCACAAACCACCACCAATGGACAAGCTACAACCATAGAAATGTTGCTCTTAACTCAAGGATCAACTTTAATGAAGGGAGTTTGAGCAATAGAGATCACTTACCTACTCAAAGATCAAGTTTTTCTTTTCCCTTTCCAAGCTTCAAGGTCGCCGGAAATGGAGGAGAAAGAGAGAGAAAATGAGAGGTATGAAGTGATGATGAAGATGGCTTCTTTCCTCTACACACACGCACACTCAACCGAATAGGAAAGAGGGAGAAGAGAAAAAGTGATTTTTGTCTTCTAGTGCCCTATCCAATGGCCACCATCATGCCACTTGTCACCATCTACACAATTCCCTCTATGAGCTCACCAAGTCATAAAACATAGGATTCCGACCCATATGAAATACATCTCAACCCTTGATCTTAAATACCACTTGTATTTATCCCAACATTTACATTACATTAATCATAATAATGCTTAATCAAGATAATTACAATAATTATCGGAGTCATTAGCCCTAATTACAAATCAGGATATTACACTCTTATTGACTCTTTGACTCTTACTGAAGAGTGTCAAGTGGGTTTTGTGAGATGCTCTAATTTTTGGAAGCTCCTAAATCTATTTGCAAAGATGTACTTGTTGTGCTTTATTTGAATTCAGTGAATGCTTGTAGTTTGAGATTGTCTATGATTGAAGAAGTACAAGTAATTAACTTGAATGATCATTTTTTTTGTCTAAAACCTTGTTGCTTGAAAAGAATTGAAGATAAGGTAATCATGGTGTTTGATATTTATGAGTAGTGGTTTGTTTTGAGAAGTTTGGCTTAAAACTATAAACTTAGTGCTTCTTGAGAGGCAACTCAAGTTTTGGGTTTGATGCTTTATCTTGATTTTATAGGACTTCTGTAACCCCAGATCAAGAGCAATTGAAAGTGCAAGTCAAGGACAAAAGTGGGAGTTTTCTTCTACTGTTCTTTGATTTGTTTCATTTGATTGTTGATAATAAATTGCTTGGAGATGAGTGCTGATTAAAGTTGAATTGCATGTGATTGATTGATATTTGATAATGTTTGAAATTTGTGTCATATCTACATTTGGATATGGATATGGTTACTCCATAACTTTCTACTACTTATTGTTACATGTTCACATTAAGGACAATGTGATATTTAACTGTAGGGGTGAGAGTATGTACCATTGATTTTGCATGACTTGCTCTCAAGTATTTTATTTTGAAAATAGTTTAACCATTTGAAAACTTTCTTGTTTTTGAACAAAATATTGTTTTTTTGAAACATTTTTAACAAAGTTTGTTTTCTTTATGGAAGTTGGATTTGAACTTGTGAACATCATCAATGTTTGGATGATTTGAACTTGAAAAGGATTGAGTTCTATTAGAATTATGTTCTATTTTCTTGGAATGTTAGTAAATAAGCAAAAATATTTTGGTATAGATAATTGACTTTAGGATGTCAAAAACTGATAAGAAACTTGAGTCTAAATATTTAATTTCTTTTAAAAGGGAGTACACTGATTGTGAATTCATCTCTAAAACTTGTCTTGAATCTCTTTTGAAGCTTAAAATCCTTTTGCATGCACACAAATGATTTGGGCATTCATTTCATAACTAGTCAGCTAAATGTCTTTCCTTATACCTCATTTGAGCCTAAATATTTTTGAAAGAAAATTGCATAGAGTAAATAGTCCTTTGTTTGAGATATGTAATTTGTATACCTTCTTCTTCCCATTCATTTGTTACTTCTGTAAGTGCTAAGTGAAACAATTTAAAAAAAGAGTCAGGAGTTAGAAATTCAACTTTATAGGAGTGTGTAGATATAGCAAAAAGAAAAGTGAATTAGCAATATATATATATATATATGTATATATATAAACAAAGAAAGAAATAAGAAAGAAAATTTGTTGGGGTGAAAAGAATAAAGGTTGTTTATAGTTTAAGCGAGTTTGCTTTCTCTAAGTCACTACAACAAAATTGCTCATTTGAAGCGGTTAAAATGATATATATATATATATATATATATATATATTTTTTGTAGTAGTTTTAACCGCTACAAACGCCAATGGTAGCAATTTGATAAACCCCTACAAAATATAATGTTACAAGCATTTTTGTAGCAATTATCTAGAACCTATACTCATGTCACAATAACCGCTACTGTATTTCTAGAGGTTGCTTCCACCTACTACAACTTGCATATGTAGATTATACATTATAAGAGCATCTTGTAGCGGTTAAGAAACTGCTACAAATGTTATTTCAATATCAGGTATTATAAATTTTTGAAACTTTTTTGTAGCTGTTTTTCAATCTCTACAAATGCCTGCACCAAATTTTTAGCCAAAATGTGGGTGTGGTATGAATGAAAATTGAAAATTTGTCTCCAACATTTGCAGTTGTTGACCAACCGATACAAATTAATTTCAGAAAATTTTAATTATGGTGCTAAAAGTTTGTAGCAATTCGAGAACAGCTACTAATATTTTTCTTAATTTTAATTTAACTTTGTAGCAGATTTTCAACTGCTAATAAATGTTTTAGAAATTTTAAAAAAAAAATCCTCAATAATATTTTCAATCTATTGTTCCTATAGTATTTTGAATATTTTATCATTTAGGTAAGAATTTAAATAATAGTAATTATTATTTTAGGAGAAGATTAAATCAAGTTAGATAAGTATGAATATTATGTATGTTTAATATTGATGTTGTTTGGTTATGGAAGGAATGTTGAAAAAGTAATAGAAGGAACCTTCAATATCTATAGAAGGAAGAAAATAAAGAAGCAAAATAACTATAAGTATTATATGAAGAAGGAAAATAAAATGAAAGATTTGAGAAAATAATTTACCGTCTTTTTCTGAGCTCTTCAACAATAGTCAAGAAAAAAAAACGAGAGATGAGAGGGGTGGGAAGAAATGGAAGAAAGTAGGCAATGAGGTGTGGTGGGGATATTTATAGGGATCATTGTGATGTTTGTAGTGGTTGAGGTAACAATATTTGTAGCAGTGTTTTGGTATTTTGTAGCGGCTTAGGAACCGCTACAAATATTAATGGGAATTTTTTTTAAAAAAAATATAAATTGAGCTTTACAAGAACAAAATTTATATTTTTTTAAACATTCTTTGTTGACATCCCTACAAACAATATGTGGAGAAAATGTTAGTGTTGAGTGTATTATTTTGTACAAAAATTATATTTAAATTAAGTAATAATAAAGTGTAACTTGTAAAACACACGAACTATAGGTCAATTGTCATCACCTTCGAGGAAAAAGTTTTAGATAGTGGCAGACTAGAATGGCTCACTTTCGTAGGCAATGTTATCACCACCACCCATATCGAAAAGGTCTCGAAACTTTAAGTAAACCACCATATTATAATCCCTATTCTTCTCATCCTCGACATAATAAACCTGGTGTGCCTCTGAGGTAAGAATATATGGCTCATCATCTTCAGATTGACCTATGTGTATTGGCTAGTAAAAATTTACTGATGTGATGCCTAATTTATCAGTTTTGAGTCCCCAGGAAGTTGTCGTATTTTCCCACTAACACTTGAAGAGCATCATGATAAAATGGCCGTGGTGATTTAGTTTGATGACATCAACAAGCTTTCCATAATAAGGGACACCTCCAAACTACATATTGCCATCACTGCTGCTCGCATAACTCCTTATCCCAAATATGCCATAAACACCCAAGTTTTGAGTTATCAATCCTTAATCTCGTGAAATAATGCAAAAATTGAAACCATTGACATTGTATGCTATGAACCTTGTTCTATGGTCAAGTGGGCCAATTGCAAGAGCTCTAAACTCTAGTGAGTGTGGGTTGTGGTCTTTTAGTATTCAGCGTGCAAACCAACTTGAGAATTTTCTGTGGACATTTTTATCAATTTCGGGGGATGTTTGTGTACAGATCCTGAGTTCACGCTTCACATGACTTCTGAATTTCCTGCAATTAACACTACAAAACAACTATCATTTAGTAGCGGTTAAAAATGTGTATTTGTAACAGTTTTAACCGCTACAAATACCATTAGTAGCTATTATAGAAACTGCTACAAAATCCACTATTGCAAATGGATTTGTATTAGTTATACTAAAATGCTACTCATGTCAACAAACTGCCACTAATTTTGTAATAATTAAAATAAATCGCTAGAAAAGGCCCATGTTGATAACACATTATTTGTGTATATTGTAACGGTTAAAAAACCACCACAAATGTTGTCGTCAAAGCGGGAAATGAAAAATGAAAAATTGGCTCCAATTTTGTAGCGGTTCCAAAACTGCTACAAATAAATTTAAATTTCAAAACAATTGGCACCCAAAATTTGTATCCATTACAAAACTGCTACAAATAAATGAAATTTCAAAACTAGCACTAAAAAATTGAATCCAATTTGTGTTTTTAATTTGCAGCGGTTTTGAAATGCTACAAATTGTTGAGAAAATTCAAAAACAATATATACAATAATATGAGTCCATTATATTGAGTTAAATAGTTTATTATTGCATCAAATTAAATAATAGTAATCATTATTTGAGAAGAATGATTAAATTTATGTAATATTAAAAATATGTAGATAATAAGGACTTGTTATGTTGTTTACTAGAGGCTAATCATTATAGAATGAATATTGAATATGTTAAGGAAAAGTGGTTAAATTCCTGGAGAAAAAGGAAAAATAATTAAAATCAATATTATAAGAAGGAAAAAAATTTAAAATAAGAGAATTAAAAATAAATTTTACCTTATTCAATGACCTTATACAACTCTAAAAAAATCTCAAATGAGAGAAAACGAGAGAGAAGTAGGGTGGAAAGAATTAGAGGAGTGTTTGAAATAAGGTGTGGTGAGAGTATTTATAGGGATCTGCATAACGCTTATAGCAGTTTATGTGACATTATTTGTAGTGGTTTCTTTGTAGCGGTTTGTTCAACTTTGTAACAGTTTATCACGTTGTAGTAGTTTTTTATGCTTTGTAGTGGTTTGGTCTTAGTTTTTTTAATATGAATTAAGATTTACAAGAACAAAAGAAAAAAAATTTTAATTGTTCTTCCTTACCATCCCTATAAAAATTTTATCGAGAAAATGTTAGTGTGGTATTGTTTTGTAGAAAAATTAAATTTAAATGATGTGAACTTATAAAAATGCACTGAACTATAAGTAAATTGTCATCGCAGTCAGGGAAGAAGTTTTCAAAATTGACGGTCTAGAATGGCTCACTCTCATAGGCGATGTTATCCCCATCACTCATGTCATAAAGGTCTCGAGGCTTTAAGTGAACCACCATGTTCCAATCCCTGTGCCTCTCGTCCTCGACATATACGGCTGATCAACTTCAGATTGACCAGTATGAATTGGTCGGGAAAAATTCATTGATGTGATGCCTAAGTCATCAGTTGTGACTCCCCGGGAAGTGGTATTTACCCACAAACACTTGAATAGAGTCACGGTGACATAGCTTTAGTAATTTAGTTCGACGACATCAAGAAGATTTCCATAGTAAGGGACACCTACAAATTGTATGATGGCATTATTGCTACTCGCATAACACCTTATCCCAAAGGTGCCATAAACAACCAAATTTTGAGTTTGCAATCCTTGATCTCATGAAACCATGCAAAACTTGAAGCCATTGATATTGTATGCTGTAAACCTTTTTGCATGGTCAAGAGGGCCAATTATGAGAGCTCTGAAATCTGGTGAGTGTGGGTTATGGTCATTTAGTATTCTGCGCAAACTGTAACATACCAATTTTTATTCACTAAAATTCGATGTATATTTGTGACATTAAAAGGAATAAAATGGTGAATTTTAACGCCCTTGTATTGGCAAAATATTGAAAATAGAGGTTACATAAAGTTGGGCAAAATTTTAACGCCCTTGTAGTGTGATTTTCTGCCAAAAAGAGAAGGGAAGAACGAAAACACAGTTAAACACAACAATTGGTAAATATGTAAGGGCAAATTGGTCTTTTGGCCATAAAACAAGAAGCCCTTATTTCTTGCTAATTAAGAGGCCAATTTTGGCCAACAACAAAAGGTAAGAGAAAAAAAAAAACTTGGACACAAATTATGGCAAGTGGAAGCATTATTAGCCAAGTGAAAAAGGAAGAAGCCAGAAAGTCAATAATCACGTGTTAATTAGCAATAAAATGATGTTAATTAAGGAGGTAGAAGAGGATATTTTTTAGAGCTCTTATCCCTTTCCCAAAGGTCATTTTTAGTCAAGTTAAGAGCAGAGAGAGAGAGAGTGTGTGTTGAAAAAACACTAGTGCAAGAGACAAGGAGCAATTGTACAAGAAGCAAAATCAAGGTGAGTTGAAGGTAAATTCAAGTGTTTATACCTTAAAATTCATGGAAACTCTCTAATCTCTATGCCTTCTTAAAACACACATGTAGCAAGAACAAAATCAAGAGCAAGAAGGAAGAGGAGGGACAATTTTAGTGAGAGAAAGAAGAAAAATCAAAGGTAAACTCATGAACCTTGATTTTCTTGTTGATTCAAGGTTTGCTTATTGTTGTTGTCATTGATTTGTGGCTTTGTATTAGTTCAATTTTTTATTTGGGAAGCTCAAACCCTAAGGGGAGGTGCTGCCAAAATTTTGATTAATCATGTTTAACAAGTGTTTAAGTGGTTAAACAAGTAGTTAGAAATGAAAGGAAGAAGTTGGTTGAATGAAATGATGAAAATTGCATTGTTCCCAAAATTTTTAAAAGTTTCGACCATCAGCTGTTTAAGGGGATAGAGCTGGAATTTCATGTTTTTGATGACTCTATTGTGTTCAGAATGAAAAATTGTGTAGGAAACATGTAAAGTATGAAGTATAAAGGCCTTAGGGTATTGAATGACAATGTTACCCTTAAAACTCTAACTTAGGGGCTGCCAAGGGCATTTTCATCATTTGAGTATGAATTTGTCAAATATGAGGTTGAAAATGGATTCTACACATGAAATTGTGTAGGAGTAGCTTGGGTCATAATTTTTGGAAAAGTACAGTTAGACCGGGTATTAAGAGACTTAGACCGGGTCCCTGATGCTATTTCAGTCATTTTGTAGTTTTAAGCAAAGATAACCAACTACATGAGTTTGGAATAATACATGAATGAGTAATAACTCATTTATTGTAAATTTGGAATTTTGGGACTTGTCAGTCGCTCGAGGCAAGGCAAGGTTTAGCAGACAACAGAAAGGGATTTTCAGGTAGCAACTCTATCTTTCATACACTATGTGATTTTTTATATCCTTTATATGTAACATGAGTTGTAGACACAACCTGGTTATAGTGTGGAAAATGCATAAGTACCACCTGATGGGAAAAGCACAATTACCATCAAGCCCAATGGGACCCAACTAGGGCAGTGAGACAAGTCCGGTAGACAGTCATCTGTGCTAGAATAGTACAATAGTCGGGGTCATACAGTCATATGATTCTGAGCAGTGCACACAGCTAGGCCAGTAGGGGCACAAACAGTCATTTGTAGCTAAACACTGAGCAAATAGACAAATCTACAATGTTATAATTCTATTACTTATGTGGTGCATTGCATGTTTATTTATCGCATTTTATATTATTGATTGTGTTTTACTACTGAGATTCATTCGAATCACACCCCTTTCCCAAAATTTAAAATTTATTCAGCTGAAAGGAGTTTCTCTAGGGGCAAAGCTGTGGATACCTGCAACTAGGGGTTCGGCATAGATCAAGCTGGTGTTGGTTATCTATAACTTTATTGTCTTTTAGCCCCTATAAATATTTTGGGTAAACCTTATGGGAATCCATATATATCAAGTACATTGTATCAGTATACTTATGCTATTTCTATATGCCTATTAAACTGTGTGTTATCACTTTGTTAATTATCAAAATGTTATGAGGGTGTGCCATTTTGGATATTTGAGCATGATGGTTTTGGCAATACTGGAATGGTATACTGATATGGTCTTGGTTATTTTATGACAGGAATTATGCGCAGGAGAAGGCAGCAGTGAAGTAGATCACCACCATTAGCAAACCAGCATCTGAAAAATATATGGATACTATAGTATCAGATGATGGGTAGTGCAAGAGTGTTATGGATATTGAGGAAGCGGGTTCGAGTTAGGCCAGTGGTGAGACTGGTGTAGTTAGAGAGCTCATTAGTAGGGGACTACGATCAACAATCGAATGATAAGAAAGTATTAGATCAGGGTATTGTTACCAAGGCTAGAACAATGTGTATGTGGCATGACCTACAACCAGAACCGGAGTTATAGGAATATGTCAAGAGCATATATCCACGGGCCTTCTAGTAGGACAATAGTTTGATGGCCCAATATGTAGCATATTTAAATGATGTGGACATATTCTACTAGGAATAAGGTTTTCACTACCTGAAGTTTTCGGATGACGTCTAGATCAGTAAAACGAGGTACTTCTTCTGGATTTTGCATTTTGGGCCTGGAAGAAGAATGAGATTATAGAGTAGGGTTCGAACGATAGCTTTATTGAGTTCATAGAGCATATCACAAGTTAAGTGTTAAAGAACATGTACTGATAGGGATAGACAGTCCATACTCAAGATTTAGTCTCTCGAAGCCAGTTGGCACGACTTTTTGGATTAAGGGCAGTCACGGTGTATCGGTGCATGGATTGGTTAGATCTGATATCAGTGTTTTTACCAGGGTACACTAAGGTTAAGAGTGATCAACCCAGGAAAATCTCAAGATGAGTGACCCCTTGGGAAATCACTTGTACATGTTAAGATATGTAATATAAAAGAGTAGAAACATATTGTAGAGTAGTTTATAGTTTGCATGTTATTAAAGGCTTTCCTTAACTACTGTAAATATCTACTGTATGCTATTTCTACAATACCTGTGTACCCAAAATTTTGTGAAATAACAAATATGCCCTTGTGACTATATATAATTTACCTCTTCCTTATTTCAATATAATGAAATATAAAGATGATGAGAATAAGAGGTAAACCAAGAGGTGGCGGTGCTGGGCAGGGTCAAGAAGCTAGACCTAACCCAATGTAGCAACTATTGGGTATGATGACAACACAATAGACTATGCTAAATGAACTAAGAGAAGAGCTACGAGAGGTACAACAAAAATAGAAGGTAGATGGTGAAAAATAGAACAATCCTGGTAGAAAGAGGATGACCCTATACAATGTGATGAGCCTGAACAAGAGGCTTCACTTAGACCTGTACCTGAGGCTGACATTTTACAGACTTGGGTGGCACATTTTAATTAGCAATAACCTATTGTTTTGGGGAAATTTGATCCCCATCTATCAGAGAACTGGCTATCCCAGCTGGATAAAATTTTTGAAATTTTGGTATGCCCAGATGACATCAAGGTCTGACTAGCAATTTACAAACTAGAAGGGGATGCAGACAGGTGGTGGAAAAGCACAAGCTAATTCTGTAAGCATAGAATACCCCTGTGACAGAAATTATTCTAAGAAAATTTCCATGAGAAATATTTTCTTTCGTTAGTTAGAGTTGAAAAAGAAAAATAATTCCTGTCAATACAATAAGATGAGAAAGAAAGCTTTGATGAGTATTTGACTCGATATATTCAATTGTCTCGACACTCTGCATATATGAAGTATTGCGATTACGAGGAATGGAGCTCAGACATGACGATAAGGGGACTGAAACTAGAACTGATAGAAAATTTAGTCTCCAAGCAATTCAAAGAATTCAACAAGATGGTATAAGAGTGTCGAATCACAAAACAGAACTTGTTGAATATTACACCAATAGAAATGTTAACAATAAAGGGGCATTTGGTAGTGGGAATTCTTCCTAGAAATGTAAGAATCAGGGTCGTCCATCTAGCGGAAGCAACAAAAGGCTGTATCAATCTGACAATAGTAGTAACCAGAGACCCCTCAGGAGAAGAACATTCAGACACTATAGTAAGCCTTATCATCAAGAACAGTCATGTAGTGCAGTAAAATAGACACAAGCTCCAATAAAATAGATAGTATGTTTTAATTGCCAACAACTGAGACATTTCACCAGATATTGTCCATAGCAGTATTGGGCAGGGGAGACTGGATAGAGAACTTAGGGCAGAGTCTTTGTTCGAACTCAAGAGTAAGCCAGGAAATCTTCTGAATTAATTTAAGGTACAATTTCTCTTAATGGTAATTAGATACAAGTATTGTATGATTCAGGTGCTAGTCATTCATTTATTGCATATACTGTATAAGATGGCTAGGCTAAAGTATGTATCGATTACTATAAGATATGGCTGTATATAAGCCTACGGGTAATAGATTTGTTACAGCCGATGTTTGCTCAATTTCATAGTGAATGCCGAGGGACATGAATCAACAGTGGATCTAATTTGTTCACCATTACATAGACTGGAGGTAATTATCAGTATTGACTAGCTGACAGCAAATAATATGTTGCTAGTCTGCGAAAGCAAAATGGTTATTTATCCTAATCTGCAATCTAATGCCAACTCAGAAATCAACCTTAATTTTCTCTCAGCAGATAAGACTGAGAGATGTTTGCATAAAGGTTGTTAGGGGTATATAGTATTCTTCTCAATATAGACAGAGTCTGGAATAGCACTTGAGGATATCCCTTTGGTAAACAAGTTTCTTGATGTGTTTTTGGAGGATATTGGAGGACTACCCTCGGACAGAAAAATGGAGTTTGCAATTGAAACTAAGCCTAGAGCGGGACCAATATCCAAAGCCCCATATAGGATGGCTTCAAATAAGATAGTATAATTGAAAAAGCAGATTGAGGAGCTATTAGAAAAAGGGTTTATTCTACCTAGTGTCTCACTATGGGGAGCTCTAGTACTCTTTGTCAAGAAGAAAATTAGAAGCCTGGGACTCTGTATTGATTACAGAGAGTTAAACAAGGTGACTGTTAAGAAGAAATGCCTACTTCCTAGAATTAACAATCTGCTTGATCAGTTATCTAGTTCTTATGTATTCTCACAAATTGATTTTAGATTAGGGTATCACTAGCTCAAAGTAAAAGTGGAAGATGTACCAAAGACAACTTTTAGAACTAGATGTTGCTATTACGAGTTTCTATTAATGCCATTTGGGCTTACCGATACACTTGCAGTATTTATGGACTACATGAATTGAATTTTCCATCTATGTCTAGACCAATTTATAGTAGTTTTCATTGATGATATTTTAGTGTATTCATAAAGTAGAACAGAGCATGAAAAACATTTGAGTACAGTGTTGAACACATTGAGAGATAAGCAACTCTACACCAAACTAAGCAAGTGTGAGTTTTGGCTTTCAAAAGTTAAATTTCTGGGCCATGTAGTCTCACAAGAAGGGGTCTCAATAGATCTTAGCAAGGAGGAAGCAATATTAAACTGGAAGAGGCTGAAGACTATTATTGAGATATGCAGTTTTCTGGGTCTTGACGGTTAGTACATGTGATTCATACATAAGTCTCCAGAATTGCTTTGCCTTTAGTAAAGTTAACATGGGAAACTCAACCTTTTATGTGGGATGATAGCTTTGAAAGGAGCTTCACAGAGCTGAAGGAAAGATTAATAAAAATACCAGTATTAACAATCCCATATCCATAATTGATCTATGTGGTCTACAGTGATGTGAACAAGCATGGATTGGGATGTGTCTTGATGTAGTAGGGCAGAGTAATAGCATATGCCTCTCGTTACCTAAACCCTCACGATCAAAACTATCCTACTCATGATCTTGAGTTAATAGCAGTTGTATTTGCATTGAAAATATGGAGACACTATCTCTATAGGACAATCGTAGAGCTGTACGAAAACCACTAGAGCTTAAAGTATTTGTATGATAAGAGTGTAAACGGATGGAGCTACTTAAAGATTACAACTTAGAGATCAAATACCATCTTGGAAAGGCTAATGTTGTTGTAGATGCATTGAGATACAAGATAGTGTAGGTGGCAAGTTTAATGATTCATAAGCAAAGACTGATTAAAGATTTAAGAGATCTCAATCTATCTAATTAGATTATGATTTGTGGCAATAATATTAGTCAGGAAGAAAAAGATTTGAGAACAACAATCAAAGGTGATTAGATGCAGTATAGAAGAGCATAGTCTATCCGGACATGATCAAAAGGGGGGAAACTCAAGAATATGACTTTTCACTGAGTAGACTAGTCAAACACAGAAAGCGGATAAATGTTCCATCACAAACAGATATAAAATAGAAAATCCTGGATAAAGCACATAAGAGTAAGTATACTTTACACCCAGGAGCAACTAAAATGTGTCATGACTTGAAGTCCATGTATTAGTGGCCAAGGATGGAAAGAAATCTGATAGAGTTTATTGGTTGTTGTCTCATTTGTCAGAAGGTGAAAGTCGAGCATCAATGACCGTCAGGGCTCTTGCAAAGCCCTGGAATTCTTGAGTAAAAATTGGAGAGCATTACTATGAATTTCATGATAGGATTAGCCAAAATCAGAAAATCACGATGCAATATGGGTAATTGTTGACCAATTCACAAAAACAACCCATTTCCTACCAATAAGATTATACGATTACATGGTACACCTTAGAACATAATTTCTAATAGAGATCCTTGATTTACTTCTAATTTTTAGAAGGCAGTACATGAGGCTTTAGGTACCAAGCTCAAATTTAATAGGACCTATCATCCTTAGAGAAATGGATAAACAGAAAGAATGACACAGATGCTAGAGGATATGTTAAGGACATGCGTACTAGATTTTAAAGAAAGTTGGGATTGATTCCTTCCACTTGCAGAGTTTGCATATAACAACAGTTATCATTCGAGCATTCAAATGGCTCCATATGAAGTGTTGTATGGAAGAAAGTGTCAATCGCCCTTGTGTTAGACAGAGCTATCTGAGAGGTAGATATATGGGCTGGATATAGTTAACCAGATAACAGAACAGATCAAATTGATAAAGTAGAGACTGTTAGCTGCTCAGTGTAGGTAGAAGAGCTATACTGACAAGAGGTGGAAACCTTTAGAGTTCGAAGTCAGAGAACATCTATTCATAAAAGTCTCACCTATCACTAGTATTGGTAAGGCATTAAAGGTAAAGAAGCTAAGCCTAAGGTATATTGGTCCATTTAAAATATTATTGAGAATTGGCCTAGTAGTATACCTGATAGCTTTACCCCTGAATTTGAGAAGATTAAATGATGTCTTCCATGTCTCATAGTTAAAGAAGTATTAACCCAACCCAGATCATGTAATTGAAAATGAAGATGTTAATATGCAGGAAGATTTTACACATTAGGTTAGATTTGACCAAATCATTGATCAGCAAGTGAAATAACTTAGGCACAGGAGTATCTCGTTCATAAAAGTACTATGGAAAGGTTTATCTCCTAGAGAAGCTACCTGGGAAACAATGGAAGATATGCAAAAGCGTTACCCGAAATTCATGAATGTGTACATGTAGCAAATTTCGGGGATGAAATTTATTAAGGGGGGAGAGATGTAATATCCCAATTTTTATTCACCAATATTCCTTGTATGTTTGTGACATTAAAAGGAATAAAATGGTGAATTTTGTTTTGTATTGGCAAAATATTGAAAATAGGGGTTACATGAAGATAGGCTAAATTAAGACATAAAAGTTTAATTTTTATCTCATTAAAGGGCTACAAAATTAACCCAAACTGGAGCATCGAAAAGCACAATTTTTGGCCTAATTTATAGTGTGATTTTCAGCAAAAAAAGAGAAAGGAAGAAGGAAGACATAATTAAATACAACAATTGGCAAACATGTAAGGGCAAATTGGTCTTTCGGCCATAAAGAAAGAAGCTCTTATTTTTCGCTAATTAAGGGGCCAATTTTGGCCAACAACAGAAGGCAAGAGGAAAAAATAAAACTTGGACACAAATCATGACAAGTGGAAGCATTATTAGCCAAGTAAGAAAGGAAGAAGCCAAAAAGTCAATAATAACATGTTAATTAGCAATAAAATGATGTTAATTAAGGAGGTGGAAGAGAATTTTTTTGAGAGCTCGTATCCCTATCCTAAAAGCCATTTTCTGTTAAGTTACAAGCAAAGAGAGAGAAAGAGTCTTGAGAAAACACGATTGTAAGAGAGAAGGAGAAAGTGTACAAGAAGCAAAATAAAGGTGAGTTGAAGGTAAATTCATGTATTTATGCCTTCAAATTCATGGAAACTCTCTCTAATCTCTATGCCTTCTTGAAACACACATGTAACAAGCACAAAATCAAGAGCAAGAAGGAAGAGGAGGGATGGTTTTAGTGAGAGAAAGAAGAGAAATCAAAGGTAAACTCATGAACCTTGATTTTCATGTTGATTCAAGGTTTGCTTATTGTTGTTGTAGTTGATTTGTGGCTTTGTGTTGTTTGAATTTGTGATTTTGGATGCTCAAACCCTAAGGGGAAGTGCTACCCAATATTTGATTAATCATGTTTAAGAAGTGTTTAAGTGGTTAACCAAGTGATTAGAAGTGAAAGGAAGAAGTTTGTTGAATGGAATCATTAAAATTCCATTGTTCCAAATTTTTTTAAATTTTTGTCTAGTAGCTGTTTTAGGGGATAGAGCTGTAATTTTGTGTTTTTGATGACTCCATTGTGTTTAGAATGAAGAATTGTGCAAGAAACATGCAAAGTATGAAGTATAAAGGCCTTAGGATGTGAAATGACAATTTTACACCTAAAACCCCAACTTAGGGGATAGTGAGGGCATTTTCATCATTTGAGTGTGAATTGTTGGAAATTGTGCCCTAAGGGCTAATCATTGTACTTTGAACATTATTATTTTAAAGAAATTTCTCCATTTTGTTATCATATTATTTGCATGTTAACTGTGATAATTGTATTCTTGGATAATTCATAAAGATTGTCCTAAAATGTCTTTGGTCAGTCATCTATACGGGAGTAAAGATGAAACAAGATCAGTATGACTTTGATAAGATATGGAGATACGAATCAAAGTCTTAGGCACTTGTAAAAGTACAAGGTGCTGGACCGACCCACTATGAGAAAGCTACATGGATCAAGTCATAAGCTTTTCTCATATATAATCACGTCACAATGCCCTTAGACCTGAGGTCATCATTGATTCGTACATGAGAGTTGTTAATCTTTGAACTAGTCAAAAGTCACTTTTGACCGGGTGATGATAAAGGCTACGATCGGGCTTGGTGGTTTTTCATGCAGAGGAATATGAATAATCAAGATGGAATTTGTCCCTCACATTAGTAGAGAGATATTACTGGGCCCCTCGATGAGTAAGTCTCAGAAATGTATGGCCATACTATGATGAAAGGAGTTTCTGTCTCTGTTATCAGGCTACTCAGGAATCGAGAAAGTAATGGTCAGGAACAAGAGGATGTCATTATCCATGCCTTATCCTTGATCGATATATCGTGTGACCAAAGGGACGTGACATGGTTGTATGATAGGTTGCATCATGATAACGATCCTCATATGAATTAGGTAGTCGTAATGTCTTGCTAGAGGCCACTTGTGACTTTTGGGTTAGTATAGTTATTGGCCCACTGCCAACTTCATATGGGCCTACAGGGTTGCACACAAGAATGGCTCAACACGAGATAATGTTTAATTTAGGGTGGATGAATTTTATATTTATATATATATACATAATATAAAATTCATTTATAATATTATATAGATATATATATTTTCGAAATATATATCTTATATATATATATATATGTGTGTGTGTATATATATTATATGATATTATTATATTGTGTTAGTTTTAAATTTAATTTATTAAGATATATTAAATTTAATAACTAACATGACAGTGATATGGTATCTCAGATTTAATTTATGAAGATAACTTAAATCTAATGGCTCTTTATTTGGATTAAATAAATAGGTTAAATTAAAACTGTTGGACAGATTTAATTTAAACTGAATTTATTTAATAAGCTCATCAAGATAATTAATTGTTAATTAATTTTCGAAATTAATGATGATTAATTTTGAAATTTGAAAATAGCCCTCATAGGTTATAAACTTGATAGAGCAGATATATTGATACGCACATGAGAATTGAGAGCCGCAAGTGAAACCCTAGGAGACATTAGAGGCGCTAGCACGCATTCTCGGTTGGAGAGCATTCATGTGGATACCTGTAGAGGGAGCAGACTTGACGTGTTGGCTCCTAGAGATCGTGAAAACTCTGAATCATCAAAAGGTATGAATCCTTCCAACTTAGTTTAAACGCCGTTGATAGATCCTCGATTAGGATCAGTGAAATTTTTTAAAATTCTTTCGTTGTGCCTACCGATTCTAACAGTGGCATCAGAGCCAGATCAATTGTGCGTTTAAATTGAGTTTATGATTCTTATACATGTGATATATATGGGATGTGTACGTATGTTTATAAGAAATACTCGAATATGCATGTGATTTGGTTAATACGAAACGAAATTATTTAGAAAGATGTGATCTTGTAATTCTGTTGATTTTCGTTTTCGTTTAAATTGAATCTTGAAATTGTTTCATTTTCGGTTTTGAAACATTATGTGATTTTCATTTTGAACAAGCATGAAATTGGGTAAGGTACCTAAGATAGTAGTTGGCGGCAATCAAATTGGGTCTAGGTTCGGATATCTATTTGAGTAATAGGGACCCGAACTATGGGGACTCCGTGACCACCTCTGCGTAGCGCAATATAATCTGATTACGACATTTATTGCTTTTCATATTGTATGAATTCTTATTGTGGTTTATTATTTATACTTGTTTGGGTATGGTGAACAACATGGCTTTAGAATTTTACAAAGGGTTGTACTATTTAAATACGGCCTGCGTGCCGTGCCTTTCTCTAAATACTCTCGATGTACATTCTCTTCTCATCTCACTCCCCTCGAATGTTTAAACGAGGTTTCTCTCAATGTATTTCTTTTTTTATTTAGAGAAGTCCTCTCATTGGCTTGGGAGGATTTTAGGTTAGGTAAGCCATGTTGTGTCACGTTTAAATTATGCTTTTGATAAGATCATTGCATGATTACTTTTACATTTATATGTATTTATCTGTATGAGATACGACCACGATTGCATCTATATAAACAAAACTAATTAATTAAGCCCTCTGAATCAAATCTTAAGTCATAATGCCGTCAATTAATGAATACTTGTCAAAACCTAGATCACTCAATTGTGGAGACCACCAAAGTGGATGCACTTGAGTTATCTTGATGAGACAAGCTTGAGTAATGGTGCTGCTCATAATATTCATTATTGTTTTGACTTAATTGAGATTAACAAAATGGTTTTGAATCTCAAGGCATTAGATGGGGTTAAACATGCCAGATCATATGATGATTAAATCCCATAAAGATCTAAGAGTTACATGTGATGTAATTGGTAAATAGGTTGCCTACCTAAATAACTTGAATTTAAGTGTCTTTCCAAAGCGGACTTAAGTTTAAGCCAAATATGGATCTCATCCCACTAATTATTATATTGAGGGTTGTTAATTTAGTGGGAGATTATTAACTAACTTTGCATATTTTAATTGTAGAAGCATGTTGACTAGTAATACTGCTACACTTTCATTGCGATCGGTCCTTGAGAAGGACAAACTCAATGGGACAAACTTTCTTGACTAGTTCAGGAACTTGAGAATTGTTCTCAAGCAGGAAAGAACGGCTTATGTCCTAGATCAACCCATTTCTGAGGAGCCTGCAGCTAATACTCCAAGAGCTCAGAGAGATGCTTACATAAAGCATAAGGATGACTCTGTGGATGTAGGTTGCCTGATGCTTGCCACTATGGTTCTAAAGCTCCAAAGAGATCTGGAACTCATAGAGGCTCATGAGATTATTGTATATCTCAAGAAAATGTTCCAGCAACAGGCAAGGCAAGAAAGGTATGAACCACAAAGGCCTTACATTCTTGCAAAATGGCTGAAGGTGCATCAGTTAGTACTCATGTGTTAAAGATGAAAGGCTATATTGATCGCCTTGAGAGGCTTGGATTTCCCATGAGCTAGGAGTTAGCTACGAATTTGATCCTCAACTCACTCCCGGAGAGTTATGACCAGTTTGTTATGAACTACAACATGAACAACATGGAGAAATCAATTTCTGAGCTCCATGGGATGCTCAAAACTGCTGAGCAAAGCATTAAGAAAAAGCCTAGCACAGTTTTGATGGTTCAGAAAGGAAAGGGTATGAAAAAGAAAGGGAAGGGCAAATGGAAGGGTAATGGCTCAGGTGGTAAGACCAAAGAGTCAACCAAGCCCGAAACCAAGCCTGCACCCAAGAAGGCAAAGCCTCCAAAGGAAGGAGTCTGCTACTTCTGCAATGAACCCGGTCATTGGAAGAGGAATTGCAAACTCTACCTGGAAGATCTGAAAAAGAACAAGAAGGATAACGAGGCTATCACTTCAGGTATTTATGTTATAGACATTCATTTTTATACTTCCTCTACATAGGTATTAGATACTGCATGTAGTTCTTGTTAGGTTCAGAGTTTTGATGATAACAAACCTAAGTCTAGTTTAATTTGTCTTTGCATTCTTATTCACAAGATTTTCACTAAGAAAGTATTCGAATAGTATACCTACTATTCGAATAGTGGAACTCAGTTTCTATTAGCTATTATTCTGATAAGTCTCAGATTATTCGAATAGTCAAATAATTATCATGATAATGCATATGTTATTCGAATAAAGTTACTCTAGCACATAGTCATATTATTCGCATATACTCTGACTATTCGATTAGTATAATCTAGTATATCAGTTGAAAGTTTTCTGATCAAAAAGTATTCGAATAGCCAATACACTATTCGAATAGGGTTTATATTCTCCAAAGTAAATATCAAATGTATTATTCGGATAATAATATGACTATTTGAATAAGAATGGTCACTATTCGAATACTATGGCCATTATCAGAATAATCGACGTTTGCTTAAAAGAGTTTTCAAATTCTATTATTCGAATAATATGTATACTATTCGAATAGTATATCCACTATTCGAATAGTGATATTAATATTCGAATAGCATTTTAAAGTCAACATTAAGCCTATGACAATGAGATAAAAAACTATTCGAATAGCAAGAAGACTATTCGAATAATATTGAAAGCTGAAAAAATTATTTTTAGTCAAACTCGAAGAAAGTATTCGAATAGCAACTCATGTATCAGGATAATCTTTTTTGAGTTTAAGAGATCACTATTCAAATAGGTATCTTAACTATTCGAATAGTCTCAGTATAAAATTTCAAATATTATCCGAATAGAGAAAAAGGTATTCAAATAGTAAGTTATCTGAAAAGACTTGAACTATCCTGATAATTATAATAGTATCCGAATACTTGTTCTTCATGAAAAACAGAGCATCATATCTAAATCTAAATTTCTCAGATTCATTGAGTACTTTCATTAATCTTCATTAATCTTGCTTATTATCTTTTTATTTCATGATTAACATTCTCAAAGCAAGTTACAGGAGATTGATACTTCAGATTTCTGGATTCCAAGAAAAGCAGATATACTGTGTCAGAAACATTAAATGCGCACTGAGTCTCTACCAACGCATTCTCTTCACCTCAATGGCTATATCAAAATTACATAAAGAATGTTCCAATAAATGCTTAGTGAGTAACGGAAAAACAGAATGCCTCCAACGGTCATTAAAATCTCTCCAACTATAAATAGCAAAGGCATTCAAAGCGGGAGTTAAGACGTTGAACTACCGAACTGACGAATATTCATTTTCTGAGCTCTTACTCTTTTATTTTAATACGCTTCAGTGTTTACATTACCAACTCTTTAAGAGAGAACATTCATTGATTTAATATACTTGTTTTGATAGATATCTTAAGGTTGTGGGACCTTAAGTTGGGCATCAATTTACACGGTGTAAGGGGGAGTGAGTATTCAAAGTGAGGAATAGATCGTTGTGTACGAGGTGCCAAGAACCCATTGAATCTTGGAAAGTATAGTGAAGGCACATATTCTATCTGTGAACTAGACGTAGGTCATTGTGGATTAGACCGAACTAGTATAACTCCTGGCGTATACCTCGGTGAAATTTTTCTAACACTTTAATCTTCTCGTTATTGGTTTTCAGTTTTATTTGTCTTATCATAAATTTTTATTATCACCCAATTTACCCCCTTTTTGGGTGAAAAGCTTGCACTAACAGTTCTCACATTTGTACAAATGTGCAATGTCTAAAGAACAGTAGAAAACTGAAGAAGGGTGAGGTGGACCTACGAGTTGGAAACAGAACAAGAGTTGCTGCTTTAGCCGTAGGCACTTATGAATTAGTTCTGCCCAGTGGGCTTTTGTTAGTTTTGAACAATTTCTATTGTGTTCCTGCTTTGAGTAGTAACATTGTTTCTCTTTCTTATTTGGATAAGGAAGGTTATACTTCCATTACTAGGAATGGTAAATGTTCTATTTATCGTAATGACATTTTCTATGCTGATGGTGATTTGCATGTTGGTCATTATATATTAAATTTGGAACATCCTTATAATGGGAATATCTTTAACATAACTACTAAGAGGATAAAATCAAATGATTTGAATCTGACCTACCTATAGCATTGTCGTCTAGGCCACATAAATGAGAAACGCATTTCTAAACTCCATCAAGATGGATTTCTAAACTCATTTGATTTTGAATCATATGATACATGCAAATCTTGCTTATTAGGAAAGATGACTAAGGCACCTTTTACTGGGCACAGTGAGAGGGCCACTGAATTATTGGGCCTTATACATACAGATGTATGTGGACCATTAAATATAGCTGCCAAAGGAGGTTATGTCTACTTCATTACATTTATAGATGACTTTAGTAGATATAGCTATATCTATCTAATGAAACATAAATCTGAATCTTTTGAAATGTTCAAAATATTCCAAAATGAAGTATAAAACCAACTTGGTAAAACAATTAAAGAACTTTGATCTGATCGAGGTGTTGAATATTTGAGCTAAGAATTCATTGACCATCTTAGGAGTTGTGGAATAATCTTACAATTGACTCCTCCAGGAACACCACAATGGAATGGCATTTCTGAATGAAGGAATCGAACACTATTAGATATGGTTTAATCCATGATGAGTTAAACAGATCTTCCACCATCCTTTTGGGGACATGCCCTAGAAATAGCTGCGTTCACACTAAATCGTGTTCCATATAAGGCAATTGAAAAGACACTATATGAGATATGGACTGGAAAGAAACCAAGTTTATCTTTTCTCAAGATCTGGGGATGTGAGGTATATGTTAAGCAACAAGCCTCTGATAAATTAGCGCCCAGATCCACAAAGTTCCTTTTCGTGGGGTATCCTAAAGAAACGAAAGGATACTATGTCTACAATCCCACCGATAACAATGTGTTTGTTATTCGAAATGGTAAGTTTCTAGAAAGAGAGTTTGTCTCTAAAACAACTAGTGGGAGCAACGTACATCTCGAAGAAATTCGAGAGCCATAAGATGGTACAGAACCACAGATGGAAATTAGAGAAGACTAACAAGAAGTTGCTGAGTCTCCTTAAGTAACACAAAGGCCACGAAGATTTGATAGGACACGGCATCAGCCTCAAAGATATGGATTTTTGATTACTGAAGGCCGTGATGTGTTGCTCATTGAGCAAAATGAGCCCACCACCTATCGAGAAGCCACAGTGGGACCAAACTCTGAGAAATGGCTAAATGCCATAAAGTCTGAAATGCAATCCATGTAAGACAATCAGGTATGGACCTTAGTCGATCCACCTAAAGGTGTAAAAACCATTGGGTGTAAATGGGTTTTCAAGGAGAAAACTGACATGGATGGCAATGTAAATATCTTCAAGGCACGACTGGTTGCAAAAGGATTTACTCAAACTCATGGTGTAGACTATGATGAAACCTTTTCCCCAGTTGTAATGGCCAAATCAATCAGAATCCTTCTTGCCATTACAGTATATTATCACTATGAAATATGGCAGATGGATGTCAAAATAGCCTTCCTTACTAGAAAGCTGCTTGAGGATGTGTACATGACACAACCTGAAGGTTTTGTGCGTCCAGAGGACTCTAGTAAAATTTACAAGCTTCAAAGATCCATTTATGGATTGAAGCAAGCATCCCAGACCTGGAATCATCGTTTTGATGAAGTAGTCAAAGAGTTTAGATTCATTTAAAACATCGATGAACCTTGTGTTTACAAGAAGGTTGGTGAGAGCATAGTTGTATTTTTAGTGCTTTATGTAGATGACATCCTACTCATTGGGAATGATATTCCTACCTTGCAGAGTGTCAAGTCTTGGTTAGGAAAGTCCTTTTCAATGAAAGACTTAGGTGAAGCCACCTATATCCTAGGGATTAGGATCTATAGGGATAGATCCAAAAGACTAATAGGCCTAAGTCAGAGCACATACATAGACAAGAACAAGAAGATGACATTATCCATGCCTTATCCTTGATCGATATATCATGTGACAAAAGGGACGTGACATGGTTGTATGATAGGTTGCATCATGATAACGATCCTCATATGAATTGGGTAGTCGTAATGTCTTGCGAGAGGCCACTTGCGACTTTTGGGTTAGTATAGTTATTGGCCCACTGCCAACTTCATATGGGCCTACAGGGTCACACACAAGAATATCCCAACACGAGATAATGTTTAATTTAGGGTGGATGAATTATATATATATATATAATATAAAATTCATTAATAATATTATATAGATATATATATTTTCGAAATATATATCTTATATATATATATGTATATATATTATATAATATTATTATATTGTATTAGTTTTAAATTTAATTTATTAAGATATATTAAATTTAATAACTAACATGATAGAGATATAGTATCTCAGATTTAATTTATGAAGATAAATTAAATCTAATGGCTCTTTATTTGGATTAAATAAATAGGTTAAATTAAAAAATGTTGGACAGATTTAATTTAAACTGAATTTATTTAATTAGCTCATCAAGATAATTAATTGTTAATTAATTTTTGAAATTAATGATGATTAATTTTGAAATTTGAAAATAGCCCTCATAGGTTATAAACTTGATAGAGCAGATATATTGATACGCACATGAGAATTGAGAGCCGCAAGTGAAACCTTAGGAGACATTAGAGGCGCTAGCACTCAATCTCGGTTGGAGAGCATTCGTGTGGATACCGGTAAATGGAGCGGACCTGTCGTGTTGGCTTCTAGAGATCGTGAAAACTCTGAATCATCAAAATGTATGAATCCTTCCAACTTGGTTTAAACGCCGTTGATAGATCCTTGATTAGGATCAGTGAAAATTTTTAAAATTCTTTCGCTATGCCTACCGATTATAACATGAATTTGTAAATCTGACGGCAAAAATGAATTCTACAAGTGAAATTGTGTAGGAATAGCCGTCATAATTTTTGGAAAAGAATAGTTAGACCGGGTATTAAGGGACTTAGATTGGGTCCCTAGGGCTATTTTGGTCGTTTTGCAGTTTTAAGTAAATATAACCAACTACATGAGTTCGAAATAATACATGAATGAGTAATAAATCATTTATTGTAAATTTGGAATTTTAGGACTTGTTAGTTGCCTGAGCTGGAACAAGGTTTAGTAGACAGCGGAAAGGGATTTTTAGGTTGTAACTCTCTCTTTCATATACTATGTGATTGTTTATACGCTTTATATGTAACACGAGTTGTAGACTCAACCTGGTTCTGGTGTGGGAAAAGCACAGGTATGACCAAGTGGGAAAAGCACAAGTACCATCAGGCCCAGTAGGACCCTACTAGGGCAGTGAGACAAGTCTGGCAGATAGTTATCTACGCCATAACAGTACAACAAGTAGGGTCATACAGTCATATGATCCTTAACAGTACATATAGCAATGCTAGTAAGGGCACAAATAGTCATTTGTACATGAACACCGAGCAAATAGACATGTCTATAATGTTATAATTCTATTACTTATATAGTGCATTGCTTTTTTATTTATCACATTTTATATGATTGATTGTGTGTTACTACTGAGATTCGTTTGAATATCACCCCTTTCCTAAAATTTAAAATTTATTCAGCTAAAGGGAGTAGCTCTAAGGGCAAAGCTGTGGATACTAGTAACTGAGGGTTTCAATACAAATCAAGCTACTGCTGGTTATCAAGCTACTACTGGTTATATGTAGCTTTATTTTATTTTTTGGCCTCTGTAAATATTTTTGGTAAACCTTATGAAAATCCCTGTATATGTAATCAAGTATATTGTATCAGTATACTTATGCTATTTCAGTATGCCCATTAAACTATGCGTTGTCACTCTATTAATTATCAAAATGTTATGAGGGTGTGACACAAACTAGCTTGGGAATTCTTTATGGACATTTTGCCAACTTCGAAGAATGTTTGTGTTCAGATCCTAAGTTGATGCTTCACATGACTTCTGAATTCCCTACAATTAATCATGGGAAAACAACCATAAAATGTAAGGATAGATATAGAATAACGTATAAGTGTACAATTCTTACTGAAGGAAAGGTTCAACTTGAGTGCAATTAATCAAGACATGTCTATGTGCTTGTAACTTCTCAGTCGCCGTTAATTTGAAGTTTACAATTCCTCCAACAAAAGGGATTAACAACTCCCCTGATGTTGGTGCAGGTTCAGGACAAGCATCTACACCAGGCTGTTGGTTGAAAGCCGTCTCAGTATCATCAAAGTATCTTTAACAGAAATACAGGACCTCATCCCCTATATAACCTTCAGCTATAGAACCTTCTGGCCACGCCTTATTCCTTGTGTAAGATTTTAATTTCCCAAGAAACCTATAAAGTAAAGAAGAAAAAATGATACTCAATGCTGAAAAAGGCGACTAGCAAACATAAGAATTAATAATGATGCACATATGTAAAATGAGTACCTCTCAATAGGATACATCCATCAATATTAAACTAGGCTAGTAAGCTTTGTTTTATGAACAAGGTGGACTGTAAGGTGAACTATCACAGTGAAAAAGGATGAAGGAAAGATCATCTTCAAATGACAAAGCGTAAGAATGATTTTGGATTGTAGCTAATCGAGCTCCTTAATGATCCAAAACCTTAGAACACAACTTTCAAAAGATAGAATAAACCTCCAACAAAATGATGGACACATCGGGGGAAAGTGCATTCTTTATGGCTAGTGGAAGTAACTATTGCATAAGAACATGAGAGTCATGACTCTTCATGCCAGCAACCTTTCGATCCTGCATGTCAATACATCTTGAAATGTTGCTTGAATACCCATCAAGAACTTTTATTTTCTTCAACGTACGAGGAAGACTTCCTTGTTCAGTTTTGTGAGGGTGAACTTTTTTGATTGAAATTTGTCATGCCCATTTGGCCATACGTCTGCACGAACTCCCATGGGACATAAATCTTTTCTCGCTTGACGATGATCTTTTGATTTGCAAGTTTGTTAAGCAGCGTATATAACATATTGTCACATACATCTTTTTCAATATGCATAACATCAAGACTATGGCAAAGTAAATTACATTTTCAATATGGAAGAGTGAAGAAAATGCATATCTTCCTCCATTACTGAGGCACAAAAGCAGAAGTCCTGCTCATCTTTCACCTTACTTTTGCTACATCAATACTTTTTTCGAACTCAAACTCAACATCCTTAAGCTGTTGTAAGATATCTGCACTGGATAAAATCTGAGTTAGTCCTCTTTTTTTTGGTTTCTCATTAAAACGATTCTGTTGCAATCTAAACTTGTGCTTTCTATTGAGAAACCTCGTATGCCCCATAAAGCACCACTTTCGCCTGTGAGGAAGGCACACTTCATTAGAGTCGAAATTGCAAGCTAGGAACACTAACTTAATATGTACATTCCACCTAGATAATGTTTCCAGGCCAAAAAAGTCACTAATCGTCCACATCAAGGTTGCATGCAAGTTCAACAATGTCTTCTCGTACGCATCATATATCTCAATGCTTACATTCCACAAGTCAAGCAATTCTACAATAAGTGGTTGGAGATACACATCGATGTCATTAGCCGGTGCCTTTCTACCTAGAATGATACAGACAAAATGAAAGAGCTTTGTTTCATACACATCTAGGGGATAAGTTGTAGGGAACTAAGACTACAGGCCAAATACTGTAACTTGTGCTAAGATTCCCAAATAGATTAAAACTATCAGTCTCTAAAGCAAGCCAAATATTTCTGGGGTTAGCAGTAAAAGATATAATGCCTTTGTCAAAGGTTTTCTAGGCTTCTGCATCCTGAAGATGTCTTAATTTACTATCTTCATTCTTATCAACCTCATGTCACCTTATATGCTCTGCTGTTTTAGATGATATAAATAATCTTTGTAACCACGGCTTAAAAGGAAAGTACCTGAGAATCTTTGCAGTTTTGTTCTTCTACTTTTTTGCCTTCCGAATTGTCTTGTACCTCGAGATGTGACATAGCTTACAAGTTTCCTTGCTAGCATCATCTCCCCAAAACAACATACAATCGTTAGGGCATCATCAATTTTTTGGTAGTTCAAGCCCAATTTGTTAATAATATTCTTGGTCTCGTAGAATGTTGTAGGAATCTCTGCATTGGGGAACACATCTTGTAATAATTCCAGCAACATCAATATTCCCTTATATGTGATTTCACACAAGCACTTAATATGATAAAACTTAATTAAGAAAGATAATTTAGAGTATTTTCGACAACCTTGATATAAAGGTCGATTTGCTTCATTCATTAGGCTGAAAAAATCCTGAGCTACTTTATTCTTCAATAACACAGGGTTTGAACCCTACACTTCTTCGTTGAAGTTGCCATCTTGAAAACTAAATGCAACACACATAGCCTTATTAATAGGATCCTTTTCATATACTTGAACTCATACTTGTGAACTTTGAAGAAGAGGATTATCATATATTATACCGGCCTTCTCACCATGAACTCCTCAGAATATATAGTCTTTCGGGAAAGGCTTCACAAGCACATGTTCTTTAACAACTTGTGCTGTATGCCACTTCTTGAACTTAGATTTCCAACATGGATATACGATCTTGCCATTACAGCTAGCGTGAGTGTATGTGAAATCCAAGAAGTTGTTTAAACAGTACAAATAAGCTGGAGAATTGCATGCCAACTTGATCCATGACTTATCCATTTCTAGTGAAAAAATTTGACACAAAAGATGAGTGAAGGAAGAATGATGAGTGCCTGAAAGCTTAAATTCAAAGTTTTCAATGTTCAAACATTTGTAGCAGTTAAAGACTGCTACTTGATGAACCCATGTCGTGTGAATTCTCAAAATAAACTAGGTTTGAAAATATAGCATAGTAGCTCAACCTAGGTTGTTCTTGTAAGGAGATTAATTTTCAAGTTTTTAAATAGTAAAGTGATAAATATTTTAAAGTAGTGTGAAATCATTTTGAGAAATATTTTATAAAACTAATGAAATAATCTAATCTAATTCAATACTTTTGTATTTTTTGGTTTTCAAGACAAAGAAGCAAATATAATTGAAATTAACTAAAACAACAAGATAAATTCAATGAACTAGTATAATGATGAAATAAGATTCCCTTGAGTTAAAGTTTTAGTCTTCCTTGCTTACTAACGATAAGAATTCAATACTATGAGTTAATAGGATGGACTTAAACTACCACTAGATCCATACTTGCAATACTCATTTAATTCATTCTACTGAAGCAATTAAATGAATACCACCAAATAATTGTGACTCAAGGAGATGAATAATTAACTTCTAATTCTAAATTGTAATTACCATTTCAAAAATTCAAAGTACTCAGTTTAGTCATTTAAAATCACTTAATCGAGTCAGAATAAACAACTGAACCTACTCATAATATGAATCATACAAAGCTTAATTAATTAACTCATAGCTTAACCACCAAGTTTATTCACTTGGCATAGAACAATCTAGATCACAACCACATACTTAACCAAGCCATATAATTATGAACTAGGAAGAGAGTTTAAAGGAATTCTATTGAAGTTTAGAAGCTCAAACCATTACCCAACTCAAGGAAATCACCAAAACTTAGCTACTCATAGAAGAGGAAGATGAAGCTTGATGAATGAGGAAGAGATTAGCCATGGAGAACAAAGGCAAAGCACCAAATAGATATTTAATTAAAGCATCGAACAGCTCTTCCATACTTCAATAATTCATTCGGTCCTTCCATACTTCAATAATCCATTCGATCAGCTCTATGCAACAAATCAGCTCTTACTTTTCTTCAATAAGCACCAAAAACCTTATCCTCTGCTCCCTCGAATGACCCCACACTTTAATAAAATGGTTCAGCTTTCTCCTCTTCAATCTTACATTTCACTCTCCTCTTGCCTTTATACAGCCACCTCCCTTCTTCCTTTTCACGTGGTCCCTTCTCCTTTTAATTGGTCCAACTTTTTTTTAGTCGGTCTCTTCTCTCCAATTTCTTCATAACCGCCTTTCCCTTCTTTCTTTCATTCTTCCCTTTTTTTGGCCTAGCAGCTCTCTTTTCTTTTTTATTCCATTCTCCAATTTTAGTCCACCTCATCAATATTTCCTTCGTTAAATCAGTCTAGCCCATCTTTTCTCAATTATTCCCATTCGTTCCCTCCTTTATTTCCTTCAATTATTTCAACTGCTCTCTAATTCCTCTACACAGCCGCCTCTCACAAAATGGACAATGCTCCCCACTTTACCTTTGCTTCTTCAATCGTCTTTAGGTTAAAAAGTGAGTTAAGGTATGTTTTGATAAGAGTTAAAAATTTGTTTTGCATTAGGCACAAAATTGCAACCACCAAATAAGGCCCTTACTCATTTAATCTCCTCTTAGAAAAAATTCGAAAATGAATTATGCACTTGTGATGTTCACTCTTGTCCTTCATTAAGCTCCAAAATAACATCTTTGACCTTAATCACTTTACAAAAAATTTGCCACATCATCACCTACAAAATTAGATTCACAAAGCTAATATCTTTTGCTTAAAATTAAGAAATAATGGGAATAAAAAATATTAATTAAAAATATAACAATTTAACCACTATAATTCCTAAATTATCCTTTCACTAAAATCTCACATTGACACTTGATTATGCCCAAAATATTCAATTAAGTCCGACAAAAGCTTAAGATTAATTACTAAAATTATATAAATATTGAGCTCTATCAATTCCCCCACACTTAAGGTTTTACATTCCTGAGCAAAACATTAAACTCAATGCTAGGCAAAGAGGGATGAAAGTTGAAGAATAGGTAAGATTGAGCTTCAAGAATCACACTTAGGCAAGTAAAGAGGTATCCACCTATCCAAATTCAATGAACATACTAAAAATTGAAGTAGCAAGAGTGATGCAAGGTTTAATTACAATGAGCTTAATTGGAAACCTTAACTAGGATAAGTGTTTGCATTCTTCTCTCATATAAGGTAGTTTTTTTTTTCACTCGCATCCACTTTAACCATACTCTACCATAGGCATGTAATATTTATATGCTCTCCATTACTTGTAACAATGGCATAAATAAATCCAAAGGACTTTGTAGGGTTGTAATGTTGAATAGGCCAAATAATGGAAAATTAGAGCAAGCTACCATGCATGCATCAAATTCAATTAGCATAACCAATAGCACTAATCACAATAGTGTAACTTTCTTTTGCCAAAATTTTCCATTTCAACTCATCAATACATTTTTTTTATTTATATGAAGTGCCATTTATTTATTTATTTATTCTTTTGGTCCTCTCTTTTGTTTTTTTTTCTTTTTTATTTTTGCTTTTATTTGTCTTCTTCTTCTTCTTCTTCTTTTTGAATATTCACATGGCACTTATCATCCTATTTACAAGAGCAACATTTATATTTCCTCATCATAGTGCTAACGGAATTTGATGGAAACTGCAAGCATGGCATTTGTATAATAAAAATCAAAATGAAATGAAGGGCTCAAAGGGGTAAACAATGGTGAACAATGATTGCTTTGTGTTTTGGTTAGCAGGCTTAGAAATAAATGCCAATGTCATCTCTATCCATACTATTGCAAAATGTAGGCTCAAGCAAGAAACAAAACAAGTTCTAGAGAGCAATAATCTAAGTGGATAAATCACACAATGAAATGAATAATTAGGCCCAAAACAACTTCCAACTAAGCTTTTTGTTCCTTACCAAACTCATCAAAATTAAGCCATGCATCATTAAAATACTTGAATTTTTTGGCAATTCACTAATTTAAAGCAAGTTTCAACCATGAATCTAACTAAGAATAATTGAAATACATGATCATGATTAGAGACCTAAAAAATCTCAATGAATTGGAGCAAAAACAACAAAGGACAAAAGCAGTAGATAGAGCATATGAAGTCACAGTGAAATCCACCATGAGAATAAACACACTCCCCCACACTCAATCCTTACTTTACCCTCAATGTAATTCACAAAAACAAAGCACCTAAATGCACTTATCTCTTGGGTGAAGTGAATGTTTGAAGTCCAATCCAAGATTGAATCACAACACATTATTGTCACAAGGAGAGAGAAAGACAAAACATAATTGAAAATAGTTCTTAGAAATTAGGCACAAGGATAAGGAGAAAAGGGTAGTGGAGGATAAGGCTAAGCACAAGAGTACGATTCAAAATGGAGTTTATTCAATTGAAAATTGTAATCTATAGCTACTTGAAAAATAAGACACACATGCTACCTTTTACTACTGGTAGTCTCTTACCCACACTTGTTCAATAGCATATGATCAAATAAATTTAGAACAAGATAAGGAAGGAGACAACCTTATAATCATGGTGGCTTGTAACTAGATAGGAAAATCAAAAGGAAGCTTAGTATTTTGCTCCTTAATAGTTTAGGCCCAAGTAGGAGTAGAGGTTCCTAAATCCTAAGATAATAAGAATGAGGGCAACCACCAAGAGAATTATCCTACAAATAATTAACCAAAACAATAGCAATACCTACTCCAAAGATGCCACATGAATAAAAATACTTAAATCCATTGAAATTATTAGGACCAAAGAAATGGCATAATAGTGTATGTAATGTGAGAAGACTAGAAGCGGATGCATTCGATAATAGGTGCTTCTCATAACCAATAAAATCAACTAGTGGCATACAACAAGCAACACTAGGTGTCAAAGAATCAATTTAGATTTCAGTAATGGTAGTGTCATATTCAAGAACTACTCTATCATCTATAGCATAATCCAAGTCAATAAAATCACTAACAACATCAAATCCTAACATATTAGGAGGTAAATCAGACGATAGGATTTGGAAATAGGAGTCGTGAATATTCTTCAATGGTCACTAGCTAAATCAAAAGAACTATTAGTTGAAATAATGGGTACATATTTGTCATCAATTTGATTTAACATCTTTTTCTTCACTCTTGTGCGAAATGGAAAGCATAGAATCCAATAAAAAATTGAAGTGCATCAAATCACCTTTACAAGTTAGAAAGGAAGAAGAAAGAGAATTACTCATATAATTATCACCCAAGGATTCCAAACTTTTAAAGCAATCATTTTTTTTCTAAATCTGGTGGAAAATCACAAGATAGCACTTATTGGAAAGATTAATCAACATGCAAAATGTTATTAGTCAAAACTTCAGAATCTGTGTTACCAACAAGGCTACAAGGGACTAATCCAATAGAAATTTTATGCATTTAGCATTCTAGACCATAACTATTCTCACTCATATCATCAACATTAGCATCCATACAAGATTTGACATTTTCACAATGCTCATGCTTACAATCATCAACATATGTAATCAAATCACACTACTAGAATTAATGGATTGAGCAATTACATGTTCAAGCATTAGAGGGGAATCAACAATTATTTCCTCATCCACCTCATTATCAAAGAAGTAAGAGATCAACTTCTATAAGGATAGGATTGTAACCAAAGGCTATGAAAGATGGTTCATTGATTTTTTGTACTTGCTTCACTTCTTGTGCTTGGATGGATGTATTTGGTTGAATCATTAAAGGTTGAGAACCCTCCACATGCAAAGTAGCATAAAGCTCTTGATTTTGGGTTCCTTGTTCCTCCTTATGTAAGTCTTGAAGCCAATAGGTTCCAACTTCACCTCCCGTCTTTACCTATAACATGTGATCATAATATGCCTTGAAGAATTCATCAATATCTTTCAATTGATCTTCTATCTCCTTAGATTTATCAATTGTTCCTTGATACATAAGTAACTGAAGGTATTGCTCTTAGAGTGTCTCATATTTTCTTGTTAAGGTACTTGTTAGGGCATCTATGTTGCAGGGTGAGAAGAGGGTATCCAATCTACTAGGTTGTGGGTCATGAAGTGGAGGTGGAGGTTTAATGTAGGATAGGAGGGAAGGTTCACAAAGTGGTGGGTGAAATGATTAGAATGGGGGTTGGTATGTTTAGTAAGAGGATAGATGGTATAAAGGAGATGGTTTATATGGTGGCCTTTGTAAAGAAGGGATGAGATCAATATTTAGGTTGTATAGTAGGAAACAAAAAGTCATGTTGAGGCCTATATGGGGATTGTATGGATAATGAAGGGACATGGAAGGGTTAGTGTGGTGGAAAAGATTGTTGATGATGGGGTTTATGATATAGGTTGTGGAAGGATGATCATATTCTTGACTATTGGAACTTCTCTCTTGACTCTCTAACCAGGCATAAAGAAGTTGTAACTGATGTTGTATGACTTCAAAGCTTTGTGAAAGAGGATCTTTCATTCCGGTAGTATTACCAAGAGCTTCCCAAGGAGGAAGAATGCAAAGTTGCTCACCACAAACCTAGAGTAAACTATACAATGACCACTAGGAATATGCTAAGCAAAGCAACAAAATGCAAATTTCTTTTTGTGTGTTTTTTTAGAGAATTTTATATGCAAATGGAATGCAAAACAACTATGAACATGAAAAATGACCTAAACCACTACCAAATACTCCAACAATTAACAATTACCTAAGACAAACTCAAAAACACACTAACAAACAAGAAAAATTAAAGAAAACAAAAAAAAACCTAATCAAGACACTAGAAAAATTCCAAAAAGGAAAGAAAATTCATAAAAGTATAGCAAACCTTCGAATTTGGCTAAACTCCAGTAGACCTAATAGCTTTAGCTATTAGTCTTGTTTAGAATGCTAAAAAACTTTAGCATGTCAAATTTCAAAATTTTCTAGGCCAGAATATTTCAATTCCAACAAGACAGTGCTATGTAAAGCTCAGATTTTAGCCAACATTCAAATGAGTGCCACACGCTCTCTACCAAACTAAGACACACTATGACAACTGAAAAGAACACTTAACTACTTAAAACCTTGGCAATCATCCTCCCCAACAATGTTACCATTTGATAAATACATGTCGTGTGAGTTCTCAAAATAAACTAGGTTTGAAAATGTAATGTAGTAGCTCAACCTAGGTCATTCTTGTCAGGAGATTAATTTCCATGTTTTTAAATAGTAAAGTGATAAATACCTTAAAGTTGTGAGAAATCATTTTGAGAAATTGTTTATAAACCTAATGAAGTAATCTACTCTAATTCAATATTTTGTATTTTTTAGTTTTCAAGATAAAGAAGCAAATGGAATCGAAATTAACAATAACAGCAAGATAAATTCAATGAACTAGTATAATGATAAAACGAGATTCCGTTGAGCTGAGGTTTTAGTCTTCCTTGCTTGCTAATGACAAGAATTCAATAATATGATTCAAGATGATGGACTTAAGCTACCACTAGATCTATACTTGCAATACTTATTTAATTCATTTTATCAAAGCAATTAAATGAATACCACAAAACAATTGTGACTCAAGGAGATGAATAATCAACTTCCAATTCTAAATTGTAATTTCCATTACAAAAATTCAAAGTATTCAGTTTATTCATTTAAAATCCACTCAACCGAGTTGGAATAAATAACTGAACCTACTCCTAATATGAACCATACAAAGCTTAATTAATCAAATCATAGCTCAACCACCAAGTTTATTCACTTGGCATAGAACAATCTAGATCACAACCATATACTTAACCAAGTCATACAATTATGAACTAGAAAGATAGCTTAAAGGAATTCCATTGAAGTTTAGAAGCTCAAACCATTACCTAACTCAAGGAAATCACCAAATTTTAGCTACTCAAGGAAGAGGGGGAAGAAAATAAAGCTTGAAGAATGTTGAAGATATGAGCCATAGAGAATTGCAGCACCGAATAGCAGCTTGCGCCTCCTCTTTTCTTCCTTTCTTTCGGTTGCAATGCTCCTTTTTTCACCTCCTATTTTTCTTTCGTCTCGTGTAGCTTCCCTTATCTTTTGTTAGTAGCCGCAAAACCCTTTTTATTCCATTATGTGTTGCATCCCTTTTCAATTCGTGTGCTTCCTTTTTTTCTTCATTTCTTCCTTCAAGGTCCAGCCTCTTTAATTTGGCCCACTCTCCTTTTCATTTCAATTCCCATCTTTAGTCCACAATTTCGGCTACTTCACCAAATCTGCACAGCTTCAATTCCCTTTCTACAATTAATCCTATGCATACATCAGCCCCTTCTTTTTCAATTATTCAATGTTGTTCTCTCCAAATGACACTATTCCATTCACTCCTTCTCTTCATCATTCAACTATTTCGGTCTAACCTTTTCCTCTTAATTGGTCCAGCTGCCTTCTTCTTTCTTCTTCGGTCAACACCCTCATTTCCTCTCTTATTCCCTTTTCACATTCGGTGCTCTCTTCATTTAGTCCAGCTGCTACCTCCTCTTTCTTTAATTAATCCAATTACGGTTCAGCTATCCCAATCCTTCAATTTAGTTCACTTTTGCTTGTTATTTATTTCGGTCCAGCTCCCTTGCTCATGATTCAGCCGCCACCTCCTCTCTTTTCAATTGTCTCTAAGTTAAAATGAGTTAAAGATATGTTGGGATAAGAGATAAAAATCTGTTTTGGCATTAGACACAAAATTGCAACCACCAAACAAGGCCCTTACCCATTTAACCTTCTCTTAGGAAAAATGTGAAAATAAATTCTGCACTTGTGATGTTCCACTTTTGTCCTCCATTAAGCTCTAAAATAACATCTTTGACCTTGCCCATTCAATTTGTACCACATCATAACCTACAAAAATAGATTCACAAAGGTAATATCTTCTGTTCATAATTAAAGAAATAATGGGAATAACAAATACTAATTAAAAATATACCAATTTAACCACTTTAATTCAAAAATTATTATTTCACTAAAATCTCACATTAACACTTGATTATGCCTAAAATATTTAATTAAGTCCCACAAAAGTCTAAGATTAATTAATAAAAATATATAAATATTGAGCTCTATCAATCACCTGCAAAATTAGATTCACAAAGGTAATATCGTTTGCTCACAATTAAGAATTAATGGGAATAACTAATATTAATTTAAAAAATAACAATTTAACCACTATAATTCTGAAATTATCCTTTCACTAAAATCTCACATTAACACTTAATTATGCCTAAAATATTCAATTAAGTCCCACAAAAGCTTAAGATTAGTTACTAAAAATATATGAATATTGAGCTCTATCACTACTAAGTGTAACTTGTAGTAGTTAATGCAACAAAAACGGCTACAAAATAGTGAAGATTTTGAAATGGCCCAACGGTCATACACCTTTGTATTAGTTCTTCTAGAACAAATCATTATTAAAATACATGACTGTTGGTGCCATTGTGAAATTCAAATTTCAAAAGGTTCGCTATTTATAGCGGTTAATATGGATAAACCGCTACAAATAGTGAATTTTTTGAAATGGTTCAACGGTCACGCACCTTTATAGCCGTTCTTCTAGGAAAAACTGTTACAAAAATGCATGACCGTTGGTGCCATTATGAAATTCAAATTTGAAAAGGTTCACTATTTGTAGCGGTTAACATGAAAAAACTGCTACAAATTTTAATTATGACTAGTAGCGGTTACTTTAATTAAACTGCTACAAATATTCATTATTGTTAGCATGATAGGACATGTTCAAACTGTGAATTGGTGACGGTTTGTAATGGTTAGTATGAATGAACTACTAAAAATGATGTTGTAGCGGTTTATTGGTAAAATTTATTTTTTTCCAATTTGTTTATTTATTTATTTTCCAATTTTGTTTATTCACATCTAACCAAAGGATTTTATCTCTTTATTTGTCTAAACATTTACAGTGGTTTTCATTTTAATTCTTTTAAATTTTAATCATTTGAAAATTAACAATTTCATATATGTAAACTGTAATAATTAATTATAATATAACTAAGTAACTAAACTCAAATAAATAATTAAAATATCACTGACATTAAAAAGTCTAACTTTCTGTACACTGCACAAAGAATAACTAACTAAACTAACAGTTAGGAGCCTGATTATCAGGCCCTCTCTTAGGGGCAAGAGGAGGAAGAGGAGAAGTAGGACGAAGCTGACTGGAGTCAATAGCATCATCATTGATGGAAGGAGAGGAGAAGGCGGCTATATGATGAACCTCAGGATGGGGGGACCTATGGATGCCCCGTGTCGAGAAACAACTGGCTCCATGAACTGGACAACATGTAAATCATGATGCCCTGCCATTGGGTTTGCTACGCGTAGAAGTAGTTGGCCTGCACCTGAATCTGCCTGGCAACCTCCTCATGTGATGTCCTAAACAGCCTCCTTACTTGGCCTTCTGAAGCTCGAGGTCCATGTTCTAGAGGTGCTAGCCTCAGAGGTGCCACTCTATACGTAGGCCATACTAGGTCTGGCACCTAACCCCATATCCCTGAAGCGTCCAAGGTGCTCAACTGGTCCCAGACAAGCTTTTAATGGCATAATAGGATCTACAGACCCCTATGACTTTTAGGTTTGGGTCTCTCGTAGCTCAGCCTGAGACTATTGAATACACTCCTGTAATTTTATGAAAACAAGTTGTTGTTGTTATTAGTAAGACTAAATTAAGTGTTATAAACTATAATATCCCAAATTTTGATCACCAAAATTTCTTGTATATTGCTACAATAAATGGTGAATCGTGGTGCACATGGAATGACAAAATACTAGAAGTAGTGACTACAAGAAATTTTGGCCAAAATAAGACATAAAGGTCCAATTTTTGTCTTCTTAAAAGCCTATTCTTGTAGGCCAAATTGAAGAAATGAGGAGCAAAATTGTTGGCACAATTTAACATGAAAATTTTGGCCAAAACAAAAAGGGAAAGAAGGAAGAAAACATTGCAGGCAAAAATTGAAGACATGTAAGGGCAAAATGGTCATTTTTCTAATAAATCAAGAAGCCTCTTACTTCCTCATAATTATAGAACTAAGTAGAAGCTCATGGAATCAAGTGAAAATACATGAGATCAAAAGGAAAAAAGAAAGAAAGAAAGAATTAAAAAAATTGAGATCATGTCATAAAATTTTAATAAATTAAGATTATTCTAAGGAGGTGGAAGGAACTTCTTGAAGAAGCCATCTAACTCCTCTAAAGGGGCCAAATTTTGGCTAAGAGAGGAAAAGAAGAAGGAAAATGGATTTTTGGACATAAAAGCCTTATTAGCCAAGTGGAAAAAAGAAGGAAAAAAATTGTGACATGTGCGAAAATTTTAAGAAAAAAATATTATTTTGAGGAGGTGGAAAATGCTACTTCAAGAAGCCATTTAGCACTTCTAAAGCCCAATATTTTCTGCCAACAAGAGAAAGAAGAGAGATAGAGAACAAGTTGGAAGGAGGCAAGAACAAGGAGAAAGAACAAGAGATAAAGAAGCAAATCAAGGTAAGTTTGGGTGCAAATTTCACTTGTTCTTGTATTCAATACCTCTTCTAATCTTCATATCCCTCTTGCAATCATTCAAAGCAAGAGGAAAATCAAGAGGAACAAGAAGGAGAAGGCATGGTTTCAAGAGGAAGAAGAAAGAATCAAGAGGTAAATCATAAAATCTTTTCTTACTTGATGATTCAAGCTTGTTGTTGGTGTTTTTGGTTGATAGGTTGGTTTGGTTGTCATGATTTTGTGATTTGTGAAGCATTAAGCCTAAGGGGAGATGCTATCCAATTGTTGATTAATACTATGGGAAGTGTAATTAAAGGGTTTAAGAAGTGATTTGAGATGAAAAGAAGGTGTTATGTTGATTGAAAGCATGAAATTCCATTTTTCCTAAGGGCATTTTGGTAATTATTCATTTTTGGTAGAGATCGCCAACTATATGAATTTAGGAATAAGACATGAATGAGTAATAACTCATTTATTATAAATATAGAACTTTAGGATTTGACATTCACCTGAGCCAGACAAAATTTACTGGCCGTGTAGCTATACACTAGAAAGGACTTTAGACAGTAACTCTATCTTTCATATGCTATCACTAGTAGAAAAATGACTTTTTAGACCTATTCTGTATTAGGTCTTGATACAGCAGGTCTAAAAAGTTTGTTATTTTTTAGACCGGTTGTTATAACCAGTCTTAAAAGTCACATATTAAATACCGGTTGTGCCCACAACAACCGGTCTTAAAGGTCTGACCTTTAAGACCGGTTGTAAGCACAACCGGTCTTAAAGCTTCATTTTTTTTAAAAACGTCCCTTTTATTATATATACACGCACAAAATGCTCCAATTTTAACAGCAGTATAGAATAATAACTGATTTCAATTTCAAAATTCAAAAGCAGCAGTCTATAGCAGCAATAAATTAATGTTCATACAAGCCAGTACAGTCATACATTGATGATTCATTTGCAATTAGATAGTAAGGATGACCAAATGACAGCAGTAAAACAAAAGCTTCTTCTTTTAAAGTTGATTGTACCTTCCCTAGTCCACAGTGTCCCTTTGGTGGCCTACACCAAACATGAAGTTTCTGGGAAAAGAACTAAGCAAAGAAATGAACATGCCATAAAACACGTGTCTATCAATACAAATGGTTTAGCGTCAAAGAAACAAATGTGTTGCTGACATAATTTCAAATAGAATAAAGATGAGACGAGACGTTATTTCAAAGAATTTTGATATCTTTGAGGAACTAGATTGTCCATATAATCAACCAATGCAGTCAGCATTTCCCACCAGATTTTTGTACAACAAATAGGAAGCCTCTGGCGAGAAGACCAAAAACAGAAAGGAAATTTGAGTGGAAGTAACGTGCACCATAATCTGTGCCTAAATTTTTAACCTTCAGAAGAACAAAAATTGACATTGCTATCAAACATAAATTAATAAAAGACCAGAATGGGAATCCAAACTGATAAAAAACAGGGTACTTTGGTATTTCCCAATATAACCCATCAAGCCTCTCAGCATGATTAACGTGATTAGAGAAATTTGCGCTTACATCTACAAGCCCATCACTACATGAAACTAAGAAATTATATTTCAAAATACTTTCCATCAACCATGGCAACAACTAAATTGTCTTTCAACTGATCACTTTCGTTTAATCACCATAAGATTTATGCAAAGCTACCAGAACTAATTGTTTGAGACAACTAAATGTGAGTTACCTATTAATAAGTAGCAACAACTTCTAAAATTATTCATAAACTGGGTCGTAGCAAGATCATAATCATAACGCATCTTTTTTCGAGTCTCCAGTTACCTTTTTGACGAAATAAGTAACGTTTTTAGTGATGAACCCATGTCGTGTGAGTTCACAAAATAAAACTAGGTTTAAGAATGTAGCATAGTAGCTCAACCTAGGTCGTTCTTGTGAGGAGATTAATTTTCAAGTTTCTAAGTAGTAAAGTGACAAAAAACCTTAAAGTTGAGAGAAATCATTTGGAGAAATTTCTTTTAAAACTAATGAAGTAATCTAAGCTAAAACAATATTTTTGTAATTTTTTGTTTTCTAAAACAAAGAAGCAATTGGAATTGAATTTAACACTAATAACAAAGTAAAGTTAATAAACTAGAATAATGATGAAATGAGATTCCCTTAAGTTGGGGTTTTAGTCTTCCTTGCTTGCTAATGATATGAATTCCACAATATGAGTCAAGAGGATGGAACTAAGTTACCACTAGCTCCATACTTGCAATAATCATTTAATTCATTCTACCGAAGCAATTAAATGAATACCACCAATAATTCAAACACAAGGAGATGAATAATCAACTTCCAATTCTAGCTTGTAATTACCATTACAACAATTCAAAACATTCAGCTTAATCATTTAAATCCACTTAACCAAGTTGGAATAAACAATTCAACCTTCTCATAATATGAATCATACAAAGCTTAATTAATCAACTCCTAGCTCAACAACCAAGGTTATTCACTTGGCTTAACAATTTAGATCACAATTACATACTTAACCAAGCTACATAATCATGAACTAAAAAGAGAGCTTAAAGGAATTCCATTGAAGTTTAGAAGCTCAAACCATTACCCAACTCAAGGAAATCACCAACACTTTAGCTACTCATGGAAAAAGAGAAGGATGAGGCTTGATGAATGAAGAAGGAAGTGGCCATAGAGAACAAATGAGAATCACCGAACAGCACCTTAAATCTTCAATGATCCATCGGTTAGCTAGCTGTCTTCAAGTCATTCTCCAAGTCCAACGCCTCCACTCTTTTCTTCACGGTCACAGCACAATTTTCTTGCTTCTCTTCATGCTTTTCTCTCATCCACACACACCTTCCCCTTCTTCATTCCATCGGTCTTGGTCCACAATGTCGGCTGCTTGCTCCTCCTTCACGTACAGCCCCCCAAATGCACTCACGCCTCCTCTTCTTTCACAGCCGCAACCCCAATTCTCCATTCTTCATTTTCTTACACAGCCGCCGATTTGGACTTTTCTCCTCTTCATTCATTCGATGCCTCCTCCACGCACAAACATCCTCCCCTTACACAGCCGCCTCACACTCCTTTTATTCCCTTATCCTTCTGTGTTCCCTCTCACGCACAGCCCTTTTCTTTTTTTATTCAACCCCTTTGGTCTAGCTTCCAATTAGTTCTGTCAGCTCCTTTTCTCTGCACGGTCCAGTATCTCCCTTTCTTAATTCCTATTCGGTCCTAGTCTTCTTCAATTGCTCCTTCATTTATTCCCTCTTGGTTCAGCGGTTCCTTTCCTTCCATTCATGCCTTTAATTTAGCAACAATTTCGGCTGGACTTCTTTCTTATTCAATTCGATCTGCTCCTAATATTTGGTCCAGCAAGCTATACTTGAGTCAACAAAATCAGCTCATTCCTCTCTCAATTCGGTCTGATTGCTTCTCTTCTATTTCTTCAATTCGGTTCAGCATAAGTATTTTCCCAAAAATTCAGCCGCCACCTCCTCTTCTCTTCTCTTATTCTTTAGGTTAAAAGTGAGTTGTGCCTTGTTTGGATAAGAGATAAAAATGTGTTTTAACATTAGACACAAAATTGCAACCACCAAACGAGGCCCTTACTCATTTAACCTCCTCTTAGAAAAAATATGAAAATAAATTCTGCACTTGTGATGTTCCACTTTTGTCCTTCATTAAGCTCCAAAATAACATCTTTGACCTTGACCACTCAAGTTGTGCCACATCATCACTTGCAAAATTAAATTCACAAATGTAATATCTTTTGTTCACAATTAAAGAATAATGGAAATAACAAATATTAATTAGAAATATAACAATTAAACCACTTTAGTTCCCAAATTATTCTTTCACTAAAATCTCATGTTAATACTTGATTATGCCCAAAATATTCAATTAAGTCCCATAAAAGCCTAAGATTAATTAATAAAAATATATAAATATTGAGCTCTATCAGTTAGCAATACATATAAGAACAATAATGTACAATGTAACGTTGGATTCAAAAACTCACTATTTTTGTAATAGCTCATAGATGAGTTCAGCACAATATGTGCGAATGAAATCAATATCTTCTTCAGGAAAGGGATCAGCAAAATCAAACATCTGTAACACCAAAACCAGACGAAACATTGACTTAGTAACTTAAAAACAATAAAGTAAAACAAAATTTCTGAAATTTAAATTTACCTCTTGAGTAAAATCAGTCTTGCCTAGAGTGATAATATTGTAAATGTGTCTCAAAACATAAAAACCACATAAGTTGGACCCCTTTGGTTGCCTACGACTATGAGAAAAAACATGATATCATTAAAATAAATATAAACGCATGTCTTATTACATTCTTTAAACAAATCCATATGTACTAACCTTTGGCATTATCTATGTAGGGTCCTTTAAGTCACGAACATGCTTACCACAAGTACTGTGTAGGAATATCCGCATAGCCCTATGATCATCACAATGACAAAGGTTATTGGTTTTACACAAATTCCATAAACTTTGCATACAAAAGGTAATAATGCAAGAAAACTAACAAATTCATGGTCTTTTTCAAATCATTCCCTGGTTTGAAGTGGAGGGAACATAAGAGGATGACAGTGTAACTACTCTTGCATAGAAAAAGCAACTGCCAATGATCACTGAAAAAATTAGAAGAATATTAAGGAAACATAAAACATTATATAAATTATAAAATATTAGTTTGTTTCTTACCTATGCACATATGTAGCCAAGAAACACTCAGTTCCAGTTTTACTAAGCCTCTCTAATAAGTATCTATGTCTACTAGCAGCAGTGGTCCCTTTCTCTTGGATGTGATGGGGGCATAAGAATCCAAATTTTTCGCTTTTGCCAGAGGAGACCAACCTACGATACATGTACCTACAATAATGCAAACATATAAATAAAAGGTAAATGGTGAAACTTTTAAAATATTTACTTTGAATTGCATAAGCTACTTACATTAAGAACAGTTGGACAATCCCAATCATAAGATTTTGTCCAGGAGCTACCAGGGAAATCAAATCATCCCTCTCAAGATAGCATGTCACCCCTGACTGTCCAACAACTGAATCCGTAGGCCACTCTCTTATTTTGAAGGATGTATCATATACCATCAGAATCACTTGTTGCATGATATTCAATGGAGGTTGTGAAACTTCTTGCTGAGTGAAGGGAGCTGGACTTGGTGGGGCTTTAATCGGACTTTCCTCGGCTCGACCAGAAACAAGGTTCGTTGGCCACAAGATGAACGTGCCCAAGACATCGCTAATGATCTTGAATTCATCAGACAGGATAGGGACAGGTGCATCTGTAATAATAACCTCGTCAACTGACACTCGGACTTGATCACCTTCCATTTGTCGGTGGTGGACAGTTGATCCCAGGTTATGCACACTACCCCGTGCAACTAACCGTCTCAGAGGATCCTCGACAAAAAGATCACAAAGCTCAGTAATTTCCAGGTTAGGACCCTCTGATGACTGCCCGATGTTGCAACAACTACCTTTAGTGCTCTGCTTATTAGGATCAATCGATTGTGGCTGGGGAGCACTGGTATCTTGTCTTGAGCTCATAAACACTATCATTCCCTCTTTCATCTTGCTCAACTGGGTCTCTAATAGTGCATCAAATGATACTTCAGCCTCGGCCTTTACTTCTGTTCTTGTAATGGCCAACATATTCTCCAATTCCTCTCTAGTCACGATGTTTGAGGAATGGCGTACGGGGGCTCCAAAGTAATCCCGTATCCCTACCCCTCCTCCAACTCCCCTGACAAGGCCTGGATGCTCATGTTTGCCAGTAGAAACTATTAAAATATCATTCCTGCCCTCCGACTTAAAACAACCCTCAACTTGTTTTTTCTAAGTTCCTCCTGTAAGATAATACAAAATAACAGACATAAGTAATAATGTACGTTTCTTATGTAATTAATTACAATAATGATATATACTTACAATTCTTTCACCTACTATACAAGATTGTTCACTCGTATAAGTCCTACTCCTTCTTTGGTGGGCAAATTGCCATTTTTCTTCTCAACGAATCGAAGATGGCGGAAAAAGAAGAACAGAAGGATCGGATTGAGATGCTTCTTCCAATCTCTTCCGTTTGGCCGCCAACAAGTCTCTTTCAGCCTTTGCATAACCCCCACGAGACATTGTATGAGGGCAATCATTCTTTCTACCACTCTCTTGTGCTTTTTGCCTTTTTGCCTGTGAATAAGAAATGATACAAAAGGAAAGTGTTATAATCAATTAAGATAATTGCTAAGTAAATAAAACAAAAAATAAGTCAACAACTAAAGATTCTAGAGTAGTCTGAAGCCTAACAAATTCTTGCCAAGTCGCTTGATCAAGAAGTGTATACTGGTCGCACGGATTAGGACGAGGCTGACCATCTTTCACCTCAATATGAATGTAATTGTTGGTCAGATTTGTCTTAAACTTGCTCCAGCGCTCATAACAATACGTCATCGTCTTGTTGTACAAGATCTCACTCTGAGTAATGTCGTAGGTGAGCTGAAATGCATGCATTGAAGGAGTAAGTGACAAATTATTGACATTTTATAATAATTAATTACATACAAAAGAGAATTGTATACCTGAATAGTGTCCCAAATATGCTGCTTCACCTTTGCATCGACATTTCTCCACTCCTCTATCAAGATGCTCGGCTTGTTACGTGCAAGGAGGCCAACGAAACTCCTATATCGTTATGAGTATTCATGTAATATTGAACTTCATCAACATTGTTCAAGATGTACAAGTGGACTTGTTGCAATTCATCAGCATCTATGCTCTTTACTGTTGCCCCGCGTCTACTCCCTTCTTTATCATAACGTTTAGGAAGGCCAATATGTCATACATTTGACAAATAATGTTGACAAAATTCCATAGCTTCTTTAGAAACATATTTTTGAACAATAGATGCTTCAGGCCAGTTGGGGTTCTTTACATACCCTTTTAGTATTTTCATAGTTCTTTCGATTGGGTACATCCACCGAAAATAGATAGGGCCACACAACTTTATCTCCCTCACTAGATGAACAATCAAGTGTACCATGATATCAAAAAAGGAAGGAAGAAAAAGCTTCTCAAGCTGGCATAAGATCATATATCCTTCATTTTCCAATTCCTCTAATCTTTCTGTGTCAATGACTTTACAACAAATGGCATTGAAAAAGAAACAAAGTCTAGTCAATATGTGTTGAAGATCATATTCGGCAATGCCTCGAATAGCTACTGGGAGTAGTTGTTGCATTAAGACATAACAATCATGAGACTTTAGCCCTATTAAATTCAAGTCTTTCATCGATACAAGCTTTTTAAAATTTGAACAATACCCTGAGGGAACTTTAGCGCCATGTAAACACTCACAAAAGCTTCTTTTCTCAACCTTAGACAAAGTATATGCAGCTGGAGGACAAAAAGTTCTATTACCGTATGGCCTTGGATGTAAATCTTCTTGTATTCCCATTTCTTGCAAGTCTAATCTTGCCTTTATGCCATCCTTAGAACTTCCTTGTACGTTGAGCAGTGTCCCAACAATACTATCACATACATTCTTCTCCACATGCATGAAATCAATATAGTGTCTGACGTCAAGATTGCGCCAATATGGAAGATTGAAGAAGACGGACCTTTTTTTCCATATATTTTTCTCATTTCTACTCTTTGATGACTTACCAAACATAGTATTGATATTTTTCACCTTTCCATAAATTTTCTCCCCAGTCAATGCCTCTGGAGCATCTTCAAACTCTTGGCCACCGAAAAAAGCTTTTTTTAATCTACGATAAGGGTGGCTTTGTCTTAGAAATTGCCTATGGCCAAGGTAAACCGTCTTTCTTCCATGTTGAAGTTGATGGTAGCATGTGCCTTCTTCACATATCGGACAAGCTTTATGGCCTTTAACGCTATATCCTGACAAGTTCCCATATGCAGGGAAGTCATTTATAGTACAAAAGATCATTGCTCGCATATTAAAAGTCTCTTTCTTGTTTGCATCAAAAACATCGACACCTTTATCCCACAACTCTTTCAAGTCTTCGATCAAGGGTTCTAGGTAAACATCTATGTCATTTTCGGGTTGCTTTGGTCCCGAAATCAACATAGACAACATAATTTACTTTTATTTCATATATAGCAAAGGAGATAAGTTATAAATTACCAACAGAACAGGCCATAAACTATGTATACTGCTTAGGCTACCATAAGGATTCATTCCATCTGTGCTAAGCCCAAGCCTGAGATTCCTAGGTTCTTTACCGAAGCTAGGAAATAATTGATCGATTTTCTGCCATTGAGAAGAATTAGCTGGATGTCGAAGCTTTCCATCAGAAATCCGCTGATCTGCATGGCATCTCAAATTTTTGGCATCAATTTCATTAGCAAACAGGCGCTTGAACCTTGGAATGATTAGAAGATACCACAACACTTTTGCAGGGCCCTTATTTGATTTATACCTCGGAGTTTCACATATCGGACATTGCTCCTTCTCTTCATAATCTTTTCTATACAATATGCAATCATTAGGGCAAGCATGGATCTTTTTAAACTTCATCCCTAGTGGACACTATATTTTCTTAGCATCATAGTATCGACAAGGCAATACATTATCATCAGGAAGTATATCTTTAAAGGCCTCAAGCGTTTCTGAAAAACTCTTGTCGCTCCATCTATGCCGTGCTTTCAAGCTTACCAATTTCAATACAGTATTCAGCAATTGGTATTTTTTACACCCCGGGTACAGTGGCTTCTCAGCATCACTGCACATAGTACCATATGCATGTGATTGTTCAAAAGCCTCTTCTCCTACATCACGAATAATATCCTCTATCCGATCATCCATATCCGTGTCATTATCATCACAAGTCACTTCCCCCTGTTGAGATGCACTTGGCATTTCTAATTGTTCACCATGCCATACCCATACTACATACATCTTACAAAACCCTTCACAAGTTAAATTTGTATATATATATCTGCAGCACTTAATCACTTCTCATTCAAACATTTTACACAAGGGCAATAAAACATCCCACTATCATCATCGTCATTTCTTTTTGCAAAGTCTAAAAAACCCATCACCCCAACATCATATTCAACACTCGTCCGTTTAGCTTGTATCCAACTACGATCCATATATTCCAACACCTTTTTTTTTGTTTTCTACTTTTTCCCCTGGAAAAGGTAGGAGTATGATGAGAATGGGTCTTCTTTTTTCTCCAAGCATAAACAAGAGTGTTTACTTTTTTACTTATTTGAAATATAAGAAACATTTTGGCCACAAATTTATATGAATGGGGTTGAAGAAGTTAGATCTCAACCCCATTCATGCATATTGAATGTGAATGGCCAAAAAACCAATAATGATTAATATAGCTCCCGGATCATTACCTATATATATGATATATGTTCCCCCAATAGCATAATCTAATTTAATTTAAGGGGAGAAAAGAAAAAGAAAAAGATGTATTGATCATCAAATCTTCTTGATGTTACTCTTAATTTAAATTAATTACCAATAATAATGTAATATGCAAAACGGACCATCAGTCTCAAGAAAAAAACAAGGGCAGTCCTGACTTCATTGGAACATTCCATTCATAATTTATAGGAAAACAACATTAATGGAGGGGTAAACTTAAATATTGTCGAAAATCAAATCAAACAGAAAGGGAGTTCAGTTTTGAAAAACTAAGAAAAACATAGTACACAAAGCGATAATGATTAGTACGTAGGAAAAGCATGAATGGGAGCAGAGACCGAAAGCATAAGGGTTCAGTTACTTTTATGAATAAACAAGAAAGTAAAATAACCGAAATAAACATGAGTGGATGAATGAAGACATACATATAAGAAAAACTACATAAAAAGGAATGAAAACATGTTGAAAAGAGGGAAAGATAGTCAGAGAGGAAGGTACAGTGTACCTGTAAAAGAGACAAAGTATATGGAGTGAGAGAAAAAAGAGGAGAAAAAAATGGAACTGATGAGGAAGTTGTAGTTGAAGAGAAGTAAGGAAGCATATATAGGCAACAAAGGCACTAACAATCTCCTAAATATTCCAATGGCATATACCTTTCCTTAAGTCACTTTTCAAACCTCAACCTCCCTTATCTCTTACTTTTTCATGGCCGCTAGCTTCACCTTCAGTGCTCCACCAATTTTTATAAAAGAAAACAAATTTGGGTGCTTACAATGTTTTACTATATATTCCTCACTAGAGTCTCTTTATCTAATTAACCACTGATTATAATTAAGTTGGTTAGTTTGTATGTCAAGTTTGATGATCTTTGTTTAATTCAGAATTTGATCATCCCACAATATGAAACCTCAGTAATAGAGAATTAATATATAATGTGAGTGGCCTAGAAGATTCGTGCAATGGGGACGGGTCTGATATTTTATCTAGCTATTGCTCACGCTGTTGTTATTGTAATTTATATCAAACTTTTTCAACAGTTGGGGCCATACGCTGTAATAGTTCCAAATTTTTTTTGAATCAAATATAATAATAGTCCAATACTAATGTGAAGTTCCTTAATTAATTAACTGGGGCAAGCTGCTTTTCTATTACATCTAATGTCTTTAATTTCTCTTTTCAAACATTTTATCAAACACCTAATGTGCATTCACATTCAACAATAGAACAGAGGAGGAACATAATGGTGTTTTCTCAGAATAGAGGAGGAACATACCTAGAAAAAGAGATTGAAGACGAAGATGTCCCAGAAATGTAGTGAATAAGCAGGGACGATAGCACCCACGATGACAACCACGAGCAGCTGAAGCAATGTATGATAGTACAGTAGCCGAAGAGCGACGACGGACTCGATTCAGAATGGGATAAGGTAAGGGATGGGGACCGCGCTGAGGAGAGAAAAGATTGGGAACAAAGTTGCTTGGGTGATTCAGAATGGAAGGGATCAATTTCAGAATGGAAGATTAGAGAGTGTGAGCTGATGAGGCACGACACGAAACTAAATTGGGAACATTTTTTAGACCGGTTAAGAGGATAACCGGTCTTAAAAATAATTTTTTTAGACCGGTTATCCTCTTAACCGGTCTAAAAAAATATATTTTATACCGGTTCTCTCAGTAACCGGTCTAAAAAATAAAATCCCTAATTTTTTAGACCGGTTAGAATAGAACCGGTCTAAATAATCTTTTTTAGACCGGTTATTATAATAACCGGTCTCCCAACTTGTTTATAATAACGAAAATGCCACTACGCATTTCTTTTAGGCCTGTATCCACTACAACCGGTCTAAATGGGCCGGTCTAAAAGATCTTTTTTGTACTGGTGTATGTGATTGTTTATATGCTTTGTGTAGCCATGTTTTGTGATATGAATTGAGCTTTGTGTTGCCATGTTCTCTTATATGAATTGTTACAAAACCTAGCTATAGTGCAGGAAAAGCACAAGTACTATCAGGCCAAGTAGGACCCAACTGAGGTAGTAAGACAAATACGGACAGACAATCATCTGCTCTTGAACATTACAGCAAGTAATGGTCAAATAGTCATTTGATCCTGAACAATGTACAAAGTGTGACTAGTAGAGACAAATAGTCATTTGATCTTGAACACTGAATAGACAGACAAATTTGCAGTTCATTTATTCTATTACATTATATAGTGCATTGCATGTTTATTTATCATATTTTATACGATTGATTGTGTGTTACTACTGAGATTCGTATGAATCTTAATTTTTTGCATAAATTTAAATTTATTCAGTTGGAAAAAGTGGCTTCAAGGGCAAGAATATAGATGCCAGCAACTAAGAGTTTTGATCCTATGCAAGCTATGATGTTGGTTATCTGTAGCTTTCTATATTATCTTTTGGGATTTGTAAATATTCGTACAAACCCTGTGGGGATTCCTGTAATGTAATCAAGTATGTTATGTTAGTATGTATATGCTCGTTTTGTTTTCCCATTGAACTACGCGTCGTTACTCTGATAAATGTTGAAATATTAAGGGGTTTGTGTTACGAGTGTAAATGGTTTATTAGAAAGTGCAAGTATACACTGTCGTCAACAAGTAATATAGAATTGAGTAGGGTATCATTCCCTTGAGGATTGATCACTAAGTACCAAAATAAGTAATTTTAACTCTATTTAGTCGATCGATTAGTTGGTGATTGAGAGTACAAAATAAAAGATAAGTAAATATGAACACAAATGATATGAAACAACTATTGAGAAAAAGCCTTAGGGGTCAGATTTCACTTAACAAATTTCGGATTGAATCACTTATCTATTCTAGCCAAATTTATTCCATATGATTGATAGTCGAGTTTCCCTAATTTAATTACTAGCATTTTCCAAGGTCAAGTAATTCTATAATGAATTGCTAATCCAATATATTGCTATATGAATTTAAGCAATTAATTATGCATTAAAATTTATGGAACTCTATAAGACTACACAATTCATATGAATATATTCCTATTTCATATGCAAGTTAAGGTTTTAATTATAGGGTCTACACACATGTATCTCCTTCCAGTCTCAACATATATATTGAAATCATTCAAAAGATCACCAATCAAATGAAAGCATTAAGAATAATAATTAAAACTTAATCATGAAGGAAAAATTAAATCTAGATTTAATAAGTTAAGATTCAATCCGTTATTAGTAAGCTACGTCATCACCTTATGAAAATAAAAATTTAGCTCATGATAAAATAAAAAATAAAACCAAAATAAATTGACATTATATAAAACTAGAATGAAATCCACATAAATACTACATAAAACTTGAATATTAAATTCTCAAATATAAATATACAACCAAAAGATGCATGAAAAATAGAAAAATCTAGTTGTCCCTTTAGGAGGTAAAACCTTCCATTTAGGTGGCATACAAAAAGTAATACAATGCATAAAATTAACTCTAAGATGGTGTATGTGGAGAGGAGAGGAAAGTAATGGATATGAAATGGTTGTAAGTGAAGAAGAGAGGAGAATAATGGATATGAATTGGTATGTAAAATGTGAAGGAGAGGGTGGCTATATATAGGGAAGAATGCAGTAAGGTAGATGAAGTAGTTGTTGAAATGTGGTAGGTGAAATAGTAGATAAAATATGGTAGATGAAGTAGTAGGTGAAAACGAAGATGAAGTGGTAGATGAAACGTGATAGATGAAGTAGTAGGTGCAAAAGAAGATGAAGAGGTAGATGAAATGGTTGATGGAATGGTAGATGATTCCCGCTTTCAACTTCCAAGCAAAATTCAAAACCCTTGGAGATAGAACTGGATTTTGGTCTCAACATCAAAGTTGTAGAGGTCTTTCTTAACTTTTTATCCGTATAAAGAATGCCCCAATCCGACATCTAGAGCTCTAGAGATTTCCTGAAAACTGAAAGAGGGTCAAATTTAGTATTTTTCAAGAAATTCTATTTTATGCCAAAATTATTATCTATTTATTAATTACACCCAAATTTATTAAATTGAGCTCAAATATCATCCATAAAATCATCATATAAGGGAAAATAAATATACAAATATTTTACTTATCAGTTTGACATTTTTTGTATCTGATCAAGTGGTTCTGGTCATAGCAGAATAGTATATTGATATAGTATTGATTACATAGTAGCGGGAAATATGCACGAGAGGAGGCACTAAAGGAGTAGGTTGCCACCATCCTTGAATTTACCTCAGGAGAATCACCGAATACATGAAGGCCAATAAGGATTATGATGTCGGACTGAGGGTGATGCCAGGATGTTATGAACCCTGAGAAAACATGTACGACCAAGGCTAGTATACGGGCCTTATCCTAGATCGGTGTCACCAATGAGCTCATCAATAAGGGATATCAAGCAATCGCAAACTGATGAGTTAGAATCGGATCTAGACTCTGTTACCAGTTTTAAAGCCAGAACTGTGCACGTGCTATATGACCTACAACCGGATCGAGAGTTTTAGGAGTACATCATAGGCATATAGCTACATGCTTTCCATGATTAGGACACCCTAGTAGGTCGGTATAAAGCATACCTAGATGAAGTAGACAGATTATACTGGGTGTTAGAACCGACTGACACCCAAGAGGGGGGTGAACTGGGTGTAAGATAAAAACTTAAGAACTTTGAAAATCTTTTCGCATCTTAGTGAAAGAAATAAGTATGAAGGTAATGAATCATAAATCAACAGTTAGATTAAATAATATATTCTGGAAATATAAGAGCTTAGGGAAGAGAATATGCAAAATGTGATTTATCCTGGTTCGGTCCAATCTGTGATGGCTTACGTCCAGTCCCCAGGCTCCTCCTGAGATTTTCAAATCCACAATCTTCTTGTTTAATTCAGGCACAAGAAAAGCCTTTACAATCCCACAAATTTAGCTGGGTACTTGTGAAACCTTTTACAAATCTCTCACTAAAATACTCCCCCTTACGGCAAGTCTTACGAACAAAGCAATCCCAAAGATCTTCCTCTCTTGCTTACTCATGCAAGTCTTACGAGCAGCAATGTTCTCTCCTACTTACACCCATGTAAGTCTTATGAGCAGCAACGTTCTCTACTGCTTGCACCTTGTAAGTCTTACGAGCAGAATGTCTTACTAGCAATTCTCTCTACAACTTCCCCCGTAAGGAAATCAACCCTCTCAAGGTCCCTCTACCTTGAGATCAGCTCAGAAATATAGATGAAAGTGTTTACAAACTTTCTCACAGAGTGGATATAATGCTCACTAAAGTACAATACAAATAATCACTCTCTCAATGATAAGTAATATTGAAACTGCAGAACAGAGAGTGTTTGGGTAGAAGCAGAGGATTCATGTTATTCGCATGTTGGTGTTGTTGCTCTGTTTTTTTTCTGTTACCCATCGACGTTGAATGCTCTCTCATTTATAGCTGATGAAGATGATGACCGTTGTGAGCATTCGTCCGTTGGAGTCATTTTGACCGTTAAGCATATTTGAAAAACTAGCTACTGTCTGTTGCAGAGCAGAGCATTCCGTTGAAGAGTGGAATGCTTCATTATGAGCTGTACGTCACGTTGTGGAGCGGCATGAAGAAGTTTGAATATTCGACAGTCTTTCATGGTGTGTTAGTTGCTTGTCATGCTAGGTAGCCGCGATTCGGTGTGTAATGATGAAGTTCACCATAATTGACCTTTATTTGAATCTGCTATCCGAAAGTTTAATATCATGTTTCATACTTGAAATATATGTTAGCTAACATTTAGAAACAGTAACAAGTGAAAACATAATGATTCAATAACATGTAACCATATTCGGATTGTTCGTTGAGTGATGATATTTGCCATACGTGACCTCCATTCTTGAAGATGCAATCCAAATATTTAATCTCCTATTTCTCACTTGAAATATAAGTTAGTTAACGTTTAGGAACAATAACAAGTGAAAATATAATGAATGTATAACATTTAACCATGTTTGAGGTGATTGCTGTGAGGCTCTGTTTCATTTCTAGATTCTACCAAGTTCTCACACGAGTGCAGTATGGCTCCCTCGAGTGCATTTGATATTTTCATGTTCTAGCTTCTTCTCAGGCAAACACTTGCTGCTCTTTATTCGCTAGTGCTCGAGTGCAATTCTGGACATCACTCGAGTGTAACATGTCCTGCTCGAGTGCGCCTCTTGTTTTCACATACATGCTTCTTCTCGGGTTAACACTTTCATGTCAAAACTTGTATGTGCTCGAGTGTAAAAGAGTCTGATGCTCGAGTGTGGATCCTAGTGCTCGAGTGTTGTAAATTTCTTCACGATTTAGCTGCTTCTGGACATCACTCGCACGAGATTTTTCAAGAGTGCGTTTTTGCACTCGTGAGTGATGTGGGACCATATTAGAAAAAAATTATTTATTTGATTCTAATGATGTATCATAAGAAAGCTCTTGCCATATGCATCCCAATGCAAAAAGAATCAGCTCCAAACTCCTTGTATTCTACAAGTTATGATCGAAAGAGTATCTATCGCAGTAGATTGCACAAGCATCAACTTCCAGAAGGCATATCTCCTAGAATATACATTCTAATTAGGCAAATTACCTATCCATGGAAAAGCTCTTTGAGTCTAGTTTCATTTGGCACTAGTCTCGTCTCAATCCGATGTGTGATTTGTGATTTATGTGCAAAATACCGAACCTGTCTTGAAAAGTGACGGTGCTTTCAGGGTCATCTTCCACGGATCATATCTCCTTCATTTGAGCTTCTTTAAATATGATCTTGGTGTATATTTTACGTGTTGTGAGTCTTATTTCATATGCCACCAGTTTCGGGTCAATCCGACATGTGGTTTGAGAGATATGGTCAAAATACCGGACCTCTGTCAGGCTGAATATAAAACAGAGTAGAACAGAGTGTTCATCCCGTGCTCGAGTGCAACACCTCTGGCACTCGAGTGTTGAGCTCACACTCAAGTAAAACTCCTCTAAAAGTGTCATAACTCACATATAAGTCATCTTAGCTTCGTATTAACCTATTCCAACCATCATTTGATCATAGAAACCTCTAGTATCACTTCTAACAACTTGAACCTTGATATTCTCACTAGATCTTATAATTTCTTCTCTCTTCCATATCTTTCTTCCTGATTTTCCTCTTGATAATAATTCTCCATAACCCAAGTAAGCATCTCCTTGACTATCTTCAATTTCTTTCTTCTTCTCCCTCTTGTTCATTCTCATTAATTCAATCTTCTTTGTTCTTTGCTTGACTAATCTACAAGATATGTAACATTAAATATAGTAGTTAGGCAAAGAAATACATTATATAAAATTTTTGCTCTTATCATTTCACATCTATATTTGACATCATCAAAACTAATCATATCTAACATTCTCCCCCTTTTTGATGATGACAAATCCCTTAAGAAAAATATGTCTGAATGAAGTGCAACATACATATATAATGCAACATACATATTTTTCTTACATCTTTCTCCCCCTATTTGACATCAGCAAAAAGTTTGAAATATATAAAGAAGTAAGGCTTGTGGAGAAGTAAATAGAGTAGAAATTACTTTAATCAAAATGAATGAACAAAGAAAACAATTTACACTCCCCCTATGTGGAAGTACTTTCATTTTTAATGAGAGGGAACTAAAAACGATTTGAAGAGGTTTTCAAGAAAATTTTGATAATCAAGATAAATGAAATATATGAAACGTATTCTTGAAATGTAAAGAGAGAAGTTTTAGAAATGCTCATGTAGATTTGGAAAAATGATGAAGTGCTGCATGAAGTTCGTTGCTTCTTTGGCAATGTTGGTTCTTGATGTTGTGCTTTGTACAATTCTGATGTATGTTCATGTTGTTGCCAGGATTCTCCAGTTGAGTTGAGCTTCTGTTTAGCATGTTCAATGCTTAGTTATATTGGCATATGTATTTGTTGCTCTAAGTATTGCAGCCTATATATTTTCCTAGTTTAAACATTGAAGCATCTTTCCTCAAGTTTGATAGTTTCTTCTTGTGGTTTGTTGAGGAACCGCAAATCAAATTCTCCTGTCACAAATTTAAATCTTTCTTTGCAAAGAGAATTATTAGTTCAATCAAGAAACAAAAGGTTCCTTTCCATATGATATGTTAAAATTGTGAAAAGAACAGTATAAGAGTAACTCATCATCAAAACTAATCAAGACATGGTGAATATAGATGAGTATATTAAAAGGATTTTCTTTCAAAAAGGAGATGAGCTTTCAATATATATAAAACACATGTGAATGTGAAGCTCCCCCTTAATTGATGCATGGTTTTAAAAATTTTCATTAAGAAAATAGTTAATAACTCTCCTAGATTTGAGAAACCATTGGAAACTTTATAGAGAAAATGATTTTGAAAGTATGAAGATTTAGAGAGAAATTAAATGACAATGCTAATCAGAAGTTTTAAGAGATATAACCTAAAATCACCTGAGTGGTTACTTGAGTGATTCTACTCAATCATTACTCGATTGTATACTCAAGTGATACAACTCAATGATTTTGAATTAGGCAAGAATACAATACCTCACTCGAGTAATATCGTAATCACTCGAGTTATAATCCTCTGTAGTCCATTGATGCATCATGTCCTAGTCAGTATTGGATGATGTGACTGGTACTGAGGGATTATGAAGTGTAGTCTTCTGTGAGCACTTTAGGATACCAAGATGAGCTCAGAATAAGGCCTTGGGATTCTAGTTAATCGAGTGTAAAAGAGTCTGATGCTCGAGTGTGGATCCTAGTGCTCGAGTGTTGTAAATTTCTTCACGATTCAGCTGCTTTTGGATATCACTCGCACGAGATTTTTCAAGAGTGCGTTTTTGCACTCGTGAGTGATGTGGGGCCACATTAGAAAAACTTTATTTATTTGATTCTAATGATGTATCATAAGAAAGCTCTTGCCATATGCATCCCAATGCAAAAAGAATCAGCTCCAAACTCCTTGTATTCTACAAGTTATTATCGAAAGAGTGTCTATCGCACTAGACTGTACAAGCGTCAACTTCCAGAAGGCATAGCTCCTAGAATATACGTTCCAATTAGGCAAATTACCTATCCATGGAAAATCTCTTTGAGTCTAGTTTCATTTGGCACTAGTCTCGTCTCAATCCGATGTGTGGTTTGTGAGTTATATGCAAAATACCGAACCTGTCTTGAAAAGTGATGGTGATTTCAGTGTCATCTTCCACAGATCGTATCTCCTTTATTTGAGCTTCTTTAAATATTATCTTGGTGTACCTTTTACGTGTTGTGAGTCTTATTTCATATGCCACCAGTTTCGGGTCAATCCGACGTGTGGTTTGAGAGATATGGTCAAAATACCGGACCTCTGTCAGGCTGAATGTAAAATAGAGTAGAACAGAGTGTTCATCCCGCACTCGAGTGCAACACCTCTGGCACTCGAGTAAAAATCCTCTAGAAGTGTCATAACTCACATATAAGTCATCTTAGCTTCGTATTAACCTATTCCAACCATTATTTGATTATAGAAGCCTCCGGTATCATCATAGAAACCTCCAGTATCACTTCTAACAACTTGAACCTTGATATTCTCACTAGATCTTATAATTTATTCTCTCTTCCATATCTTTCTTCCTGATTTTCCTCTTGATAATAATTCTTCATAACCCAAGTAAGCATCTCCTTGACTATCTTCAATTTCTTTCTTCTTCTCCCTCTTGTTCATTCTCATTAATTTAATCTTCTTCATTCTTTGCTTGACTAATCTACAAGATATGTAACATTAAATATATTAGTTAGTCAAAGAAATACATTATATAAACTTTTTGCTCTTATCATTTCACATCTATATTTGACATTATCTTTCACATCTATATTTGACATCATCAAAACTAATCATATCTAACGCTGGGGTCAAGGATATTTTGATTTGGAGATTCCAGATGATGTTTAGATTCACACAATGCTATACTTCTTTCCAAATATCGTATTCTTAGCACGGAAGAAGGATGAGGTTATAGAGTAAGGTCCAAATGACAATTTCATGGCTTTTATGGAGTATATGACAAGATACATAAGGGATAACATGTATCAGTACTGAAATATAATCATTACCTAGCATCTAGTATCTGGAGATAGTGGGCAAGACATAATAGGATGTGGATAGTCATAGGGTACCGATGTCCTAAAGCAGTGGAAGCCGTTACCAACGTTTTTGTATAGATACATTAGGGTTAAGCATGCTCGGCCTAAGGAAATATTATGATGGGTGACCCCTGAGAAGTCATATGTACATGTTATATAGTAGGCTATAGACTGTTTGTTGTTAAAAGCTTTCCCAAACTGCTATAAATGTCTATTGTGAAATACCAGTATGCCTAACCTTTATGAAATAACAAATATGCCCTTTATAATCATGTGCAATTTACCTCTTCCTTATTTTAATATAGTGAAACATAAAGATGGTAAGAATAAGAGGTAGAGGTACTAGGCAAGATCAAAAAGCTAGACCTGACCGAATGTAGTAAATATTGGGCATGCTAACTAAACAGCGTACAATGATAAATGATCATAGGGATGAGCTGCATAAAGTACAACAAAAATAGAATGTAGATAGGGAGAGACAAAATAATCCTAGTGGATAGGAAATAAACCCATACAACCTAACGAACCTAAACAGGAGCCTCTGCCTAGACCTGCTCTTGAGGGTGACAGTTTGCAGACATAGGTGATATGGTTTAGTCAATAGTAACCCCTTGTCTTCTGAGGAAAATTTGGTCCCTAACTAGTAGAGGACTAGTTATCCCGGCTAGAGAAAATTTTCAAAATATAGTATGACTGGACAACATCAAAGTTCAGTTGGCAATTTACCAATTAAAAGGGGATGCGGACAGGGGTGGAAGAACACTGAAATAATCCTGCAAGCATAGAATATTCTTGTGACAACATCAAAGTTCAATTGGCAATTTACCAATTAGAAAGGGATGTGGACAGGTGGTGGAAGAGCACTGAAATGATCCTACAGGCACAGAATATTCTTGTGACATAGGATTTGTTCCAAGAGAAATTCAATGAGAAATATTTTCCCTGATTAGTCATAATGGAAAAGGAAACAGAGTTCCTATCGATATGCCATGGCGAGAAAGAAAGTTTTGACAAGTACTTGGCTTGATTCATCCTATTGTCTCGATACTCTTCTTACTTAAGGTATCATGATGATGAGGGATGGAGATCAGATATGATGATTTGGGGATTGAGACCAGTTGAAAGAAAAGCTAGTCTCTAAATAGTTTACAGAATTTAACAATGCTGTAGAAGAGAACCGGATCACAGAAAACAACTTTTTGAATTCGTACACTAAAAGAAATGTGAATAGTAATAGTGTATCTGGTATCGGGAATTCTTCCTAAAAATGCAAGAATCAGGAAGTTCCCTCTAGGTGGAATAATAAAAAGTTGTATCAGTTTGGTAGCTGCAACAATCAAACATTCCCCTAGAATAGAACTTGTTGGCACTGTAGCCAGCCACATGATAGTGGACCATGCACATTTAAGCAGTAAATTTGTTATAACTACTGGAAGCTAGGTCATATTGTCAAAGATTGCCCATAATAGCTGATAGGGCCTAGACCCCAGAATCAAGGCAGAATATTCACCATGACTTATAAGAAGGCACAAGAGTCACCTGAGAAGACCCAGGTACAATCTAACTTAATATTATGTTTTGTAGGCATTAATTGGTACTTGGGCTAGCTATACCTATATTGTATTTGATTGTGTGAAACACGTAGGGTTAAACATACATGAATTGCCTTATAATCTGATTATGTTCATATATATGGGTGTGAAAACTTCCTAAGAGCAATTGTTTGGATTGTATGATATATGTAAGGAATAAAACCCTGTGGTAAGTTTACTTTATGAGTTGTGTGAGCCATTCCATAAACTCAAGGTTGTAATAGGAGTTGATTGGTTAACATCAAAGCATGTATTTCTATACTATAAAAATAGGAGAATTATATATATCCTACTCCATTAGGTGATTTGAGTTTTCTCTCAATAGCTCAAGCTAAGAAATGTTACATAAGGAATGCTAAGGGTATTTTGTTTTCCTTCGTATCGGCTAAAGCTAAAACGACAACTGAAAATATACCCATGGCTATTGAATCCCCTATTGTCGTGTTTAAAGGCATAGGTAGATTATTTGAATAGAATTGTTGACTATAGTTAAACCAGCTTATGATAGACTTAGTATTGGTGTTCTGATCTGCTCAAGTAGTAGAGAAGAATGTGAGAAGAACCTATGGGTAGTGCTGAAAGTCAAGTGTAAACTCTGGCTTTCAGAGATTAACTTACTGAGTGGTGATTTCTCATACAATGGGGTCCAATAGATCCTAGTAAGTTGAAGAAGTATCAAGCTGAAAGAGACCAGGAACTGTCATAGAAGTACCATTTGTCTGGGTCCAGTCAAGTGCTATAGGAGGTTCCTATGGAACTCCTTTCAAATCATCTTGGTATTGTTGAAGCTTTTACATGAGGATAAATCATCTAAGTAGGATGGTTAATCTATGTGTAACTTCTGAGAGCTATAGGAGAGGTTAGCATTCACACTAGTATTGATCATCCTAAATCCTAATATAACTTATGTAGTCTATAATGGTACAACCTGTGTGGTATGCAATGATAGGACCTATGTAATCTGCAATGATGTGACCTATGTGGTCTGCAATAAGGCCACCTATGTGGTGTGTACTGATATAACCTATGTGGTTTGTAGTTATATGATCTGTATGGTTTGTAGCGAGGTAACATGTGTGGTGATATGATCTGTGTGGTTTGTAATGATAAAACCTGTATAGTCTATAATGTTATGATCTATGTGGTGTATGGTGAAATATATAGGCAGTGATTGGGATCAGCCTTTATGTAACAAGGCATAATGGTGGTGAATGCCTCTCCACAACTGAAGCCTCACAAAATGAATTATCCTACTCATGATGTAGAGCTAGTGGTGATTGACCTTCATTTGAAAATATGGTGAATTTGAATATGACCTTATAATATTGATGTTTGTAAGGTGATTAGTTTTGCATGCTTCATGACTATTACATGAGTATATTGAGTAGCAAGAGATGAACCCTAGAATATAGTTAAAGTAACTAGCGGACTGTGTATCCTGAGGCTGTAAATCCTACTATGAATTTAGTGTGGATGTTGTACTGTGTATCTTAAGGCCATAAGACCTATTGGACTAGTGTGTCCTTGGGCAAGCAAATCATTAAGCAATGAGAGTTGCACCGAGTAGAGACTAGAGGCAGTAAGACCCGATGTGTATGTTTGCATGGGAACAGTAACCCTGGGTAGTAAGACCTGATGAAGACTTGATGAGAACTCTATGCTGTATTGCACTGTGTGCCCCATGAATTTAAATGTTCTGAATGTTTATCAGATGAGCAGTAAGATCTAATAGGCAATCTGTGTTGTAATGGGTTGTGTGTCCCATGAGTACTAAATAGGAAAAATGAGTGAGAGCTGAATAGGCTAAATGTGTTAAATGCCTATCAAATAATTTGTGATGCATGCTCATAAGATAGGGATAAACTAAATATTAAACAGTGATTCCCTGAGGATAATCAATTCTATGTGATATTCAAAATTTTGAGCATGAACTTTTATTGATCGGGGGAGAGCTGTAACATCTCAAATTTTGATCACCAAAATTCCTTGTATATTTGCTACAATAAAAGGAATAAAATGGTGAATTGTGGTGCACTTGGAATAACAAAATACTAGAAGTAGTGACTACACGAAATTTGACCAAAATAAGACATAAAGGTCCAATTTTTGTCTTCTTAAAAGCCTACTCTTGTAGCCCAAAATGAAGAAAGGAAGAGAACAATTCTTGGCCTAATTTAATATGAAAATTTTGGCCAAAACAAAAAGGGAAACCAGGGACAACATTGCATGCAAAAATTGAAGAAATGTAAGGGCAAAATGGTCATTTAGCTAATAAATCAAGAAGCCTCTTACTTATTCATAATTATGGAACTAAGTAGAAGCTTATAGAACTAAGTGGAAGCTCATGGAATCAAGTGGAAATACATGAGATAAAATGGGGAAAAATTAAAAAAAGAATAAAAAAATTGAGATCACGTGGTGAAATTTTAATAAATTAATATTATTTTAAGGAGGTGGAAGGAGCTTCTTGAAGAAGCTATTTAACTCCTCCAAAGGGGCTAAATTTTGGCCAAGAGAGGAAAGAAGAAGGAAAATGAATTTTTGGACATAAATAATGCCATGTGGAAGCCTTATTAGCCAAATGGAAAAAGGAAGGAATGAAAAATTGTGACATGTGCAAACATTTTAAGAAAAATATATTATTTTTAGGAGGTGGAAAATACTACTTCAAGAAGCCATTTAGCACTTCCAAAGGCCAATATTTTCTGTCAACAAGATAAAGAAGAGAGAGAGAGAACAATTTGGAAGGAGGCAAGAGCAAGGAGAAAGAATAAGAGATCAAGAAGAAAATCAAGGTAAGTTTAGGTGCAAATTTCACTTGTTCTTTTCTTTAATACCTCTTCTAATCTTCATATCCCTCTTGAAATCATTCAAAGCAAGAGGAAAATCAAGAGGAACAAGAAGGAGAAGGCATGGTTTCAAGAGGAAGAAGAAAGAATCAAGAGGTAAATCATAAAATATTTTCTTACTTGATGATTCAAGCTTGTTGTTGGTGATTTTGGTTGATAGGTTTATTTGGATGTCATCATTTTGTGATTTGGGAATCATAAGCCCTAAGGGGAATTGCTGTCCAATTGTTGATTAATCATGTAGGAAGTGTAACTAAAGGGTTTAAGTGATTTGAGATGAAAAGGTGTTATGTTGATTGAAAGCATGAAATACCATTTTCCCTAAATTTTTATGATTTTTGGCTAGGTGCAATTTTACTATGTTTGGACTGGAATTTGATGTATTTTATGATTCGATTGGGTTTAGAATGAAAAATTGTGCAGGAAATATGTGAAAAATGGAGTATGGAGTATGGAGGCTTTAGGGTGTGAAATGACAAATTTACTCTTAAAACCTTAACTTTGTGGCTGCCAAGGGTATTCTAGGAAGTGCAGTGTTATTTTGGTAAAAATAACATAAAAATTGGATTCTACACACAAAATTGTGTAGGAATAACCCAGGTCATAATTTTTGGTAAAGTACAATTATACCGGGTATAAAAGGACTTAGACTGGATTTCTAAGGGCATTTTTGTAATTATGCATTTTTGGTAGAGATAACCAACTATATGAATTTAGGAATAAGACATTAATAAGTCATAACTTATTTATTATAAATATGGAATTTTAGGATTTGACATTCACCCGAGCTAGACAAAAGTTAGTGGACCGTGTAGCTATACACTGGAAAGGACTTCAGATAGTAACTCTATCTTTCATATGCTATGTTGTTTATATCCTTTGTGTTGCCATGTTCTGTGATATGAATTGTTACAAAACCTAGTTGTGGTGTAGGAAAAGCATAAGTATCATCAGGCCAAGTAGGACCCAGTTGAGGTAATGAGACAAGTATGGATAGACAGCCTTCTGCTCTGGAACATTATACAAGTAAGGGTCAAATAGTCATTTAATCCTAAATAGTGTACATAGTATGGCCAGTTGGGACAAACAATCATTTGATCCTGAATGCCAAACAAACAAACAAATTTGCAGTTCCTTTATTCTGTCACATTATACGGTGCATTGCATGTTTATTTATCACATTTTATATGATTGATTGTGTGTTACTACTGAGATTCATGTGAATGTCACCCATTTCCATAAATTTAAATTTATTCAAATGGAAGAAGCAACTCAAAGGATAAGGATGTAGATACCGGCAGTTGAGAGTTTTGGTCCTACACAAGCTATGAAGTTGGTTATCTGTAGCTTTTTTATATTATCTTTTAGGATTTGTAAATATTCATACAAACCCTGTAGGGATTCTTGTAATGCAATCAAGTACTTTATATCAGTATGTACATGCTATTTTTGTTTGCCCACTGAACTGCACGTCGTTACTCTGATAAATTTCAAAATATTAACGAGTTTGACATAAAAAATAAAGAAAGCAATAATCAATTTTCTACAATTGCACTTAGCAAATTTATTCCACATGATTGATAGTCGAGTTTCACTAATTTGTTCCATATGATTGATAGTCGAGTTACACTTAACAAATCAGATTTCACTTAACAAATTTTGGATTTTGAATCACTTACCTATTCTAGCGCAATTTATTCCACATGATTGATAGTCGAGTTTCCCTAATTTAATTACTAGCCTCTTCCAAGGTCAAGCAATTCCTATAATTAATTGCTAATCTAATATATTCCTATATGAATTTAAGCAATTAATTATGCATTAAGCTTTATAGAACTCAGTAAGACTAAACAACTCATATGAATATATTCCTATTTCATATGCAAGTTATGTTTTTAATTATAGGATCTACATACATGCATCTCCTTCTGGTCTCAACATGCATATTGAAATCATTCAAAAGATGGCCAATCAATCAAAAACATTAAGAATAATAATTAAAACTCAATCATGAAGGAGAAATGAAAACTAGATTTAATAAGTTAAGATTCAATCCGTCATTAGTAAGCTATGTCATCACCCTAAGAAAAGAGAAATATAATTTATCTCATTATGAAATTAAAAACAAAATAAAAATAAATTAATATTACATAAAACTAGAATGAAAACCTTATAAATACTGCATAAAACTTGAATATTAAATTCTAAAACATAAATATACAACCAAAAGATGCATGAAAAATGGAGAAATCTAACCGTCTATTTAGGAGGTAAAACCTTCTATATAGGTGGCATGCAAAAAGTTGTTAGATCCCAAGTTTTGATGGTAACAAAAGACAATTGTGTGCAAATCATAGTTTTATAAGTCTAAGGAATGTTTACAAAGTTACCAAATGCATATGGCAAAGTTCTGTGAAGTCTGCTATCAGATTTAACTGATGTACTCGAGCACATAAACTAGCACTCGAGCATAGAGCTCTTTTATGCTCAAGCAGATGCGAGTGATAGCCAGAAAGTGTTTGGCCAAGAGCATACTACTGTCATTCTTACTAATTCACTCGAGCACTGGAGGCAATACTCGAGCACATGCGAGTGAGGGACTGCGAGTGCTTGGCCGAGAGCAATTCCTGAGATCCTTATTGATGCACTCGAGCATTGTAATCAATACTCGAGCATGAAGCTGTTTATACTCGAGCACTAGTGAGTGAGAGAGTGCAAGTGTTTGGCTGAGAGTCATAAAGGTCAGGGAAGCACAAGTATGCCCGAGTAAGGCTTCATATGCCCGAGTGACACATCAGCACTCGCAAGTGAGAAATCTAACTCTCTCAAATTCTGATGCAAGTGCTGATCACAAAAGTATATTACATGAGAATATCCTTATCACTCGAGCAGGAGTATGTGTACTTAAGTGAGAGTCCACATCACCTACGAGTGCAAAATCTCACTCTTGCTAAAATGGTATGCGAGTGTTGTCCAGAAACAAGTCTCCTAGTGTGATACGCAAGGCCACTTGAGCAGGAGGAGTTGTGCTCGAGTGAGGCCCCACATCACTGGCGAGTAAGAAAATTGTCTCTCTGAAATCCTGAGCGAGTGCAAGAAGAAAACTCAAGACCAAGTAGAAAAACGGTAAGTTCACTCGAGTGAGCTTATCCATGCTCGAGTGATACTCTGCCAGAAGACAAAATGCACCAGCTCTTACAGCGTTCAATCCGAATATGGTTTAATGTTATTTATTTATCTTATCACCACTTATTATTATTATTTTACATCATTTTGAATGTATTATAAGTGTGATACAGGAGGATGAACGTTTGAAATAAACAGACATGAAGGAAGTCAAACAACGGCAGACAACTTCATGACAAGGACGTACCTACCGCATTCAATGTTTTCAAACGTGCGCATGCCGTTCCACAGTAACATGCCCCGCTCCACAATGATCGTTATTCAAACAGGAAAAACTGAACATCTATAAATACAGAGTTCCAGAGAGATTGAAAACAACAACTAAGCACAAGAATTCACAAGCAAATACACGAGTCTCTGTTATTCATATTTTCTCTGTATTCATATTAATCTTCAGTGTTTATCATACTTGCTCTATAAGAGAGCCCATATCCATTTCAAATTCTATTTTCATTTGATCTCAAGGTATTGGGACCTTGAGAGGGTAGATATCCTTACGAGAGAAGCAGTTGAGAGAATTCCTAGTTAAACCTTCTACTCATAAGACTTATAAGATACAAGCAGTAGAGAACGTACTGCTCATAAGACTTACAGTGGTGTAAGCAGGAGAGAACGTTGCTGCTTATAATACTTGTATACGTAAGCAAGTGGGAAAGGTCATAGGTTGTTTTTCTGCACGTAAGACTTGTCGTAAGGGGGAGAGAAATTTCTTAGTGTGAGAATATTTCTGCTCATAGTCCATTCGAGGACAATTGTTGTTTTGTGTTATTCTGAGAGACTATTGAATCTTGGAAGAATAGTGAAAATCTCAGTAGGTCTTGATCTCTGAGGACTGGACGTAGGCCTGGTTTTTAGGCTGAACCAGTATAACTCTTTGTGTTTCAATCTTCTCAACTCTACTCTGTCTACTACTATTTTCATATCACCACATCAAGCAAAAAATTTATCACATCACCCAATTCACCCCCCTCTTGGATGAAGCTTGCCTCTTTCATTTGGTATCAGAGTGAGGTCTTCTCCGAAGAGCCTAACAGCTTGAGAAGGATCCGATAAATGTCAACAATAGGTGAAAACATTCTTCCAGACGGAGCTTCAATCACTAGACCTCCAGGTTTTGCTAGAGAACATTTTTCGTTCTGGAAAGCTAAGTTCAGAGTGTTTGTGATGGCTAACGAGTATAGTTTATGGAATGTAATACAAGATGGTGACTATGTTCCAATGAAGAAAATCGAAGATAGAGTCGTTAAAAAGAGCCCAGAGGAGTTTGACGAAAATGATAAAAGGTTAGTAACGTTAAATAGTAAAGCTATTTTAATGATACAGAGTGCTCTCAGTCAAAAGGAATATTTTCGAATATGTACTCTACCAACTGCCAAAGATATGTGATTCACTCCTTATTGATGAGAGCAATTCCTGAGATCCTTATTGATGCACTCGAGCATTGTAATCAATACTCGAGCATGAAGCTGTTTGTACTCAAGCACTAGCGAGTGAGAGAGTGCAAGTGTTTAGCCGAGAGTCATAAAGGTCAGAGAAGAACAAGTATGCCCGAGTAAGGCTTCATATGCCCGAGTGACACATCAGCACTCGCGAGTGAGAAATCTAACTCTCTCAAATTCTGATGCAAGTGCTGATCACAAGAGTATATTACATGAGAATATCCTTATCACTCTAGCAGGAGTATCTGTGCTTGAGTGAGGGCCCACATCACCTGCGAGTGCAAAATCTCACTCTTGCTAAAATGGTATGCGAGTGTTGTCCAGAAACAAGTCTCCTAGTGTAATATACAAGGCCACTCGAGCAGGAGGAGTTGTGCTCAAGTGAGGCCCCACATCACTCGCGAGTGAGAAAATTGTCTCTCTAAAATCCTGAGCGAGTGCAAGAAGAAAACTCAAGAGCAAGTAGAAAAATGGTAAGTTCACTCGAGTGAGCTCATCCATGCTCAAGTGATACTCTACCAGAAGACAAAATGTACCAGCTCTTACAGCGCTCAATCCGAATATGGTTTAATGTTATTTATTTATCTTATCACCACTTATTATTATTATTTTACATCATTTTGAATGTATTATAAGTGTGATACAGGAGGATGAACGTTTGAAATAAACAGACGTGAAGCAAGTCAAACAACGGTAGACAACATCATGACAAGCACGTACCTACCGCATTCAATGTTTTCAAACGTGCGCATGCCGTACCACAGTAACATGCCTCGCTCCACAATGATCGTTATTCAAACAATCAAAACTGAACATCTATAAATACAGAGTTCCAGAGAGATCGAAAACAACAACTAAGCTCAAGAATTCACAAGCAAATACACGAGTCTCTGTTATTCATATTTTCTCTGTATTCATATTAATCTTCAGTGTTTATCATACTTGCTCTGTAAGAGAGCCCATATACATTTCAAATTCCATTTTGATTTGATCTCAAGGTATTGGGACCTTGAGAGGGTAGATATCCTTACGAGAGAAGCAGTTGAGAGAATTCCTAGTTAAACCTTCTACTCATAAGACTTATAAGATACAAGCATTAGAGAACGTTACTGCTCGTAAGACTTACAGTGGTGTAAGCAGGAGAGAATGTTGCTGCTCATAATACTTGTATACGTAAGCAAGTGGGAAAGGTCATAGGTTGTTTTTCTGCACGTAAGACTTGTCGTAAGGGGGAGAGAAATTTCTTAGTGTGAGAATATTTCTGCTCATAGTCCGTTCGAGGACAATTATTGTTTTGTGGTATTCTGAGAGCCCATTGATTCTTGGAAGAATAGTGAAAATCTCAGTAGGTCTTGATCTCTGAGGACTGGACGTAGGCCTAGTTTTTAGGCTAAACCAGTATAACTCTTTGTGTTTCAATCTTCTCAACTCTACTCTGTCTACTACCATTTTCATATCACCACATCAAGCGAAAAATTTATCACATCACCCAATTCACCCCCTCTTAGATGAAGCTTTCCTCTTTCATTTTGTATCAGAGCGAGGTCTTCTCCGAAGAGCCTAACAGCTTGAGAAGGATCCGATAAATGGCAACAATGGGTAAAAACATTCTTCCAAACGGATCTTCAATCACTAGACCTCCAGGTTTTGCTGGAGAACATTTTTCGTTCTGGAAAGCTAAGTTCAGAGTGTTTGTGATGGCTAACGAGTACAGTTTATGGAATGTAATACAAGATGGTGACTATGTTCCAATGAAGAAAATCAAAGATAGAGTCGTTAAGAAGAGCCCAGAGGAGTTTGACGAAAATGATAAAAGGTTAGTAACGTTAAATAGTAAAGCTATTTTAATAATACAGAGTGCTCTTAGTCAAAAGGAATATTTTCAAATATGTACTCTACCGACTGCCAAAGATATGTGGGATGCTCTTGAAATCGCTCACGATGGTACATCCGAAATGAAAGAAAATAGAGTCAATACTCTAATTACAGAGTATGATATATTTCGTATGAAACCTGGAGAAGGTATATCAGAATTCAAACTCAGGTATACTCATCTTGTTAATCAATTATCTGCACTTGGAAAATCTTTTGACCAAAATTCCCAGGTAAGAAAGATTCTTAATATTCTTACGAAAGAATGGGAAGCGAAGGTGACAGCTATCGAAGAAGCTAAAGGAGAGTCTATGAGATCCGTACCTGCTCTCTTTAGTAGTCTTTCCAAGTATAAAGGAAAGTTGAGATTCAAAAATGAACTAGAAGAGTTCGATGATAAAAAGAAAAAGGGAGTTGCACTTAAGGCTATCAAGGAAGAGAAAAAGTCTTCCGAAAATGAAGATGTCCCTAATGATGGTGAAATGGGAATGATCGTGAGAAAATTCAAGAGATTCTATAAAAGAGGTCAAAAGAACTTCAAAAATTATCAAGGTGGACCAAGCAAGAAAGAAAACAAAGAATAATAGATAGTATGCTATGAATGTGGGAAACCTGGACACATCAAATCTGAATGCTTCAGAAACAAAGACAAAAAGAAGCAGAAAAAGAAAGCATATATATCATCTATCTAGGGTGATAGTTCGTCAGATGAAGAAAGTGACAATGACGAAGTAGCAAATCTTTGCTTGGTAGCTAAAGAAGAAGAATCAGATTCTGAGGTATGTCTCAAAGCATCACGAGCAAACAAGTGGTATATTGATAGTGGATGTTCGAGACACATGACTGGTGACAAAAATAAATTCACCATGCTGGAAACCAGAGAAGGAGGAAAGGTAACATTTGGAGGCAACCAATCTGGACGTATTGCTGGAATTGGTGAAGTGGGAAAATCCGATGGTGTTCAAATCAATGAAGTATACTATGTTGAAGGATTATGCCACAACCTCTTGAGTGTAAGTCAAAGCATTGACAAATATAACTGGGTGATCTTTGACTCAAAAGAATGCTTGATAGTAAACAAGAAAGACCTGCCATTAAACAAAGAATCTATCAAGGCAAAGATCCAAGCTCAAAGGGATGGTAACTGTTATACTATTGATTTAAATTCAAATTCTTCTAAAAATTGTTTTCTTAGTAGATCAGAGGAAAGTTGGTTATGGCATACACGTCTGGCTCATGTCAATATGAATCAACTTGATAAACTGATTAGAAAAGATTTAGTTGTTGGTCTTCCTAAACTTAAATTCAAAGATAATATGGTTTGTGAAGCATGTCAAAAAGGCAAACAAACTAAATCTTCATTCAAAACAAAGTATGAGATTTCTACTTCCAAACCTTTACAACTACTTCATATGGATTTGGTAGGTCCGGCAAGAGTAAAAAGTTTTGGAGGAAATCTATATACTTTAGTAATTGTTGATGATTTTACAAGATTTACATGGACTATATTTATTGCTTCAAAAGATGAAACATTTGTTGAATTTATTATGTTTCCTAAAAAGGTCCAAAATGAGAAAGGTATTTCTATTGTTTCTATTAGGATAGACCATGGAGGAGAATTTGATAATCAACTATTTGAAGACTACTACAACAAAGAAGGAATAGATCACAACTTCTCTGCACCTAGAACACCCCAACAAAATGGAGTAGTAGAAAGAAAGAACAGAGTCCTTACAGAAATGGTGAGAGCAATACTTAATGAAAAAGAAATGTTACAAGTGTTTTGGGCAGATGCAATAAGTATTGCATGCTACATTTCAAATCGAGCATATATTCGCAAGTCACTTGGAAAGACGCCATATAAACTCTACAAGGGAAGAAAGCCAAATCTTGCTCATCTACACATCTTCGGATGTAAGTGCTTCATTCACAACAATGGTAAAGAAAACTTAGGTAAATTTGATTCAAAATCTGATGAAGGTTTATTTCTTGGATATTCTAATAGAAGTAAAGCTTATAGAGTTTTCAATAAAAGAACATGTACAGTTGAAGAATCCATTCATGTTGTGTTTGATGAACTTGATTCCCAAACAAAACATATTGATGAAGAAGAAATGGATTTGATAAAGAAAAACAAAATGATCTTGAAACAAATGATTTTCAAAATATAGAAGATGTCGATGATCATGCTCAACCAAAAGCATGAACACATATTAAAGATCATCCAATTGATCAAGTAATAGGAGATATTCACGAAGGTGTCAAAACCAGAAATAGAATCCTCAATGAGGTAACTTTCTCTGCTTTTATTTCTGAAATTGAACCTTCTAATATGGAAGAAGCTTTGTCTGACAATGATTGGGTGATTGCTATGCAAGAAGAATTAAATCAATTTCAAAGAAATCAAGTTTGGGATTTGGTTCCTCGACCTAAAGATCATACGGTTATAGGGACCAAATGGGTTTTCAAAAACAAACTTGATGAATCAGCAATCATTGTGAGAAATAAAGCAAGATTGGTGGCGAAAGGCTATAATCAAGAAGAAGGTATTGATTATGAGGAAACATATGCTCCAGTGGCAAGATTGGAAGCAATACGAGTACTCTTAGCTTTTGCTTGCATTAAAGGTTTTAAACTTTATCAAATAGATGTGCAAAGTGCTATTCTAAATCGATATATTATGGAGGAAGTATATGTAGAACAACCTCTTGGTTTTGAAGATAAAACAAAGCCTGATCATGTTTTCAAACTTAAGAAAGCTTTATATGTTTTGAAACAAGCACCTAGAACTTGATATGAAAGGCTAAGTAAGTTTCTTCTTGATCAAAATTTTGTCAGAGGAAAAGTAGATACCACTCTTTTCATCAAACATAACAAAGATGATATTCTAATTGTTCAAATTTATGTTGATGATATTATTTTCGGTGCTACTAACGAATCTATGTGTCAAGAATTTTCTAAGATTATGCAGGGAGAATTTGAAATATCCATGATGGGAGAATTGAACTTCTTTCTTGGACTTCAAATCAAACAAAAAAAGAATGGTATATTTGTGTCTCAAACAAAGTATTTGAAAGAGTTGTTGAAGAAGTATGGATTAGATAATGCTAATAGAGCTGATACTCCAATGAGTTCTACAACCTTGTTGGATGCTGATGTTAAAGGTCCTAGGTTCAATATTACTAAGTATAGAGGAATGATTGGTTCATTACTCTATCTTACAGCAAGCAGGCCAGATATTCAGTTCAGCGTTGGAATGTGTGCAAGGTATCACTCCGCTCATAAGGTATCACATGCAGAGACAGTGAAAAGAATCTTCAAATATCTAGAAGACACTTCAGAACTTAGCTTATGGTATCCAAAAAGAGGAAACGAGTATTTAATGGCATATTCAGATTCAGATCATAGAGGATATAAAATTGACAGAAAGAGTACTAGTGGTCAATGTCAATTTCTTGGAGGCTCTCTAGTATCATGGTTCAGCAAGAAGCAGAACACAGTTTCATTATCCTTGACTGAAGCTGAATATATAGCTGTAGCAAGTTGCTATTCTCAAGTGTTATGGTTGAAACAATAACTTCAAGATTTGGGGATATACTTAAATGAGATTCCAATTTATTGTGACAACACCAGCACCATAAGCTTAGCTAAAAATCCTGTACAACATTCAAGAACCAAACACATAGACATCTGACATCACTTCATTTGAGATCACGTTCAAAAGAAGGATGTCAAAGTAGAATTCATACCAACTCACCTTCAACTTGCTGATATTTTCACAAAGCCAATAGCTAAAGATCAATTCCTATATATTCAAAGAGAATTGGGAATGGTTAATCCCAATGAGTTGTAAGTTTTATTGTTAATTATTTTAATTAAATATATTTTTGATGATAACCATACTGACTTTGGCATCGGAGCATTAAAAACTATTTTTACAGGTCTATCACTCGAGCACAGAAAGTGTCACTCGAGTGACAAGCTCATGCTCACTCGAGCAAGTTAACTCTGCTCGAGCATAGAACTATTAAAAATACTCTGTTTCTTAGCATGTAAAACAGGGGTTAACAGAGGAGATAAAAATACCAAGAGATTATCTGAAGTGTAACAGTGAAGATTGAGCTCACTCGGGTAAGAAGGATCCTCACTCGAGCATGATATGAATATGCTTGAAGTGAAGAACGTGTATTCGAGCAGAAAGGAAGAATTTCCTTCAAGAGCTTACTTAATGCATGGTTACTCAAATGATTTTGAAGGATTTGAGTACAAAGATGAAAAATATAGCAAGAAATCCATAAACCAGGTACGTTTATACATGTTTTATCAAAATTTTTTGTATATCACTCGAGCACAGTATGAGCACACCCGAGCACAATATGAACATCACTCGAGCACTAGGGTTACTACTCGAGCATTGCCACTTATATCAGTTACGCGATAGCTCAGACCGTCGAACTTCCTACTCTCACTCGAGGTGTCTTATCACTCGAAGGTCATACCTCTTCACCTCTAATCGTTTCTCATCAATCAAACGTATCCATTTGCCTCAAATCACCATTACAACTCTTCAACCTTCTTTAAAAGGTGAGATTTATTCTCAGATTCTCTCATTCTGTGCCCTAAGTCTCTAAATCTCTTCTCAATCTTCAGAAAAATCTGTGAGTCCTGTTTCTTCCATTTAGTTTCTAAATGGCTAGAACTAAGTTGCCTGCTATTTCCCAAAGATCTCACTCACCCTCTCCACTCATTTTGCTGCTAGTGCTTCTACAACTCCAGTACCAACTCCTTCTTCTCCTAAAATGTCTTCTTCATCTACACCTCCTCCTAAACCCAAAACCAAAAAGAGAACTCCGGCCAAGAAACCTCATCTTAAGCCTCAAATAGCCAAGAAGGATCAACCTCCACAAAAGAAACCAAAGGGTGTGGTGTTCAAAGAACCGGTGGTTACCCGGTCTCAATCCAAAGAGGTTCAAGGAAGAGGAAAGAAGAAGGAAACTGAGCAACCACAACAATCCTCTTCTTCCTCAGATGATACATTCAACATGCAACTCTGGGAAGCAATGGAGAGGTCAAAACTTAACAAGTTGGTTGGGAAAATTGCTTCTCAAGCCGGTATCTCAAGTTCACACCAGGCTAGGCAATCCAGTGCGGCTGCTTTAGGAGTGCCTTCTACATCACAGGTTCTAGAGGAAGAGCAAGTTACAAGTCCTCCTGAAAGATTCAATGTTGAGGAACTCAAGGCTCTACAACAGAAGGTATTCGATACTGAGTTTGCACATAGGAATTTTTGTCCTATAGTTTATGTGGACCTAGATTACTTGAAGAAGAATTGCCATTTGGATTTATATCTTATCTTGAATACTATGCTCCCTGGCTGAATATGCATATTCCATATTCACCCTCTGTTGTGAAAACTTTTTACTGCAACATGAAATCCCACAACATTATGTTTAGGGTTGGAGAATTGATTGAGGAAGCAGTATCTACTACTGTTAGAGGTCAATTCATTATGATATCTGCTAAGATTATTAATTACTTACTTGGGTATGTTGCACCACCTCCAGATCCACCCTCTTTCTCAACCAATGAAGCCTTCCGGCTTTTGAGACCAAAAGACCCAGTAGCCCCCTCAATTTTAAGCCTATTGACATGCCTGACTCTCACAGAGCCCTACACTATATATATTCTCGGAGCATGGTTAACAAGTCCAAAAATTTTACCCATTTTTCTCAAAAGGATTATTACTTGTTGGCCTCCTTCCTAGCTAGGCAATAAAGAAATGTGGGAGAGATCATTTTTAGTGATATGAGAATATTTCGATTTTCTTCATCAAAATCCGTGACCATACCATATCCTTAGATTATATCTCTCATCCTTATGAAAAATAAGATATGGTACTTGGAAGGAACAGAGAGGATACTCATTCTAAGGTTTGGCAAGACTCAGCTGACTCATATGAGTATCAATCTTCTAGTGAGTCGAACCAAGGCTACATCTTAGAGGGAAGCTACTCCATCAAGAGGTGATGAGGCTCAGTCATCTATTCAAGGTCAAGTTCCTCCTCCATCCTTTTTGAATGCATCCCTCTCAAATCATCTAACTGAAGTGATCAATCAAGCTGTGTATGGCTTGAAAAAGGAATTAATGACTGAATATGAGAAGTTGGTCGACAAGATGGAGTTACAAGTCTTAAAGTTGGTAGACAAGGCTAATACCAATTTTGACTTGATGTTCAAGACTCAGGATGACATGTCACGAAGGATAACTGATAAAGAAATCTTCTTACGTTCTCACTTCCTGACTGCATCTTCAGAAGTACCACCTGAGACCACTCCTGCCTCAACTTCACCTTCTCATCAACAGACACATGTTCTTTTCATCGATCCAGACTCTAATGTTAATATTACCTATGATCGGTCGCCTTTACTACCACCCTCAGCCTCTGTTCCATAGCCTTCGTCTCCACCATTTATGCCAATCGATCCTTCCATTGCCATGGTGCCCTTTGAACCATCATCTGATATAATTTTTCCTCAGCCCCCTTTTGATGTTGACAAAACAGGGGAGAAGGATGTGTGATGGTTTTTTGAGTTTTCTGAGCTATCATGGGATGTATTAGGTGTTTGGGTAGTTTTTGTGCAATGGGGTAGGTTTATGATGATATTATGGTTGTATACGAGGTTTATGGGTAGTTAATGTAGTTAATGATTTATGCTGACTATTGTGTGTTTATAAGTTTATCATTAATGGCTATTTTCATGTTATCAAGTTTTTCTGTTCAAGTTTTTGATTGTTTCTGTGATACCATGCTTATCTTGGTTATTAAGTGTCCAGAGGAAGTGTTGCAGGGAATATATGTAGATAAGTGCAAAAATCTGAACTTGAATCTAAACTTTGGTAAAGATATGCATTTGGAAACATTGATATTGTACTTTAACAATTCTTCACTCTAATCAACCTTTAAAACTCATCACAAAGGTTTTGTCATCATCAAAAAGGGGGAGAATGTTAGATCCCAAGTTTTGATGATAATAAAAGATAATTGTGTGCAAATCATAGTTTTATAAGTCTAAGGAATGTTTACAAAGTTACCAAATGCATATGGCAAAGTTATGTGAAGTCTGCTGTCAGATTTAATTGATGTATTCAAGCATATGAACTAGTACTCGAGCATGGAGCTCTTTTATGCTCGAGCTGATGCGAGTGATAGCCAGAAAGTGTTTGCCCGAGAGCATACTACTGTCATTCTTACTAATTCACTCGAGAAGTGGAGACAATACTCGAACAGAAGAGACTTTCTCACTCAAGCACATGTTAGTGAGGGACTGCGAGTGTTTGGCCGAGAGCAATTCCTGATATCCTTATTGATGCACTTGAGTATTGTAATCAATACTCGAGCATGAAGCTGTTTGTACTCGAGCACTAGCGAGTAAGAGAGTATTGGCTGAGAGTCATAAAGGTCAGAGAAGCACAAGTATGCCCAAGTGAGGCTTCATATGCCCGAGTGACACATCAGCACTCGCGAGTGAAAATCTAACTCTCTAAAATTCTGATGCAAGTGCTGATCACAAGAGTATATTACATGAGAATATCCTTCTCACTCGAGCAGGAGTATGTGTGCTCGAGTGAGGGCCCACATCACCTGCGAGTACAAAATCTCACTCTTGCTAAAATGGTATGCGAGTGTTGTCCAGAAACAAGCCTCCTAGTGTAATATGTAAGGCCACTCGAGCAGAAGGAGTTGTGCTCGAGTAAGGCCCTACATCACTCGCGAGTGAGAAAATTGTCTCTCTGAAATCCTGAGCAAGTGCAAGAAGAAAACTCAAGAGCAAGTAGAAAAATGGTAAGTTCACTCGAGTGAGTTCATCCATGCTCGAGTGATACTCTGCCAGAAGACAAAATGCACTAGCTCTTACAGCGTTCAATCCGAATATGGTTTAATGTTATTTATTTATCTTATCACCACTTATTATTATTATTTAACATCATTTTGAATGTATTATAAGTGTGATATAGGAGGATGAACGTTTGAAATAAACAGACGTGAAGGAAGTCAAACAACGGCAGACAACATCATGACAAGCATGTACCTGTAACCCCCTGCCGTAATTAATATTCGGATTACGCAATAAAGTGAAATAGAGACCAATAAGAACAAAATTTAATATTATAAACCCATCTACCAGACGGGGTTTTCACAAACACCTTTCGAAATCATTTATAAACTTGGTCTCAGAATCACATTTCCGAATACAATTACTACGCGGAATATCACATTCATAACAAATCAGAGTACACAACAATAATCCCGGCAATCCCGGTTTCCATATATTAACTCAAGCTTTATAGAGCACATTCGCCCATACAAGCCCTCATATGGGGATTACACAAAGTCTTCTCAAATACATAGCAAATCCTCATCCACATACTTATATACACATCCAAATCTATATACTCCCATCTGGGATGATAACCAACTACCAAAACAACTACTGAAGGAAGTCCTCATCGCCCTTGGCTGCTTACTCCATCATCGATCTACTACCCTATCTGAAAGGTTAGTAGGGGAGGGTGAGATTCTAGAGAATCTCAGTAGGATAACAATATCAATATGCATGTACGATAAATGTTTAATGCATGACATGCTTGCATCACACAACTCATGATAACACAATGACAATTTGCCAGCTCAATACTTCGAACAATATACCTATGGCCATAGCATAAATTGAAACATAGCTTCAAATTACACATAATTATGCAAAGCTAAGACATGCACCAACACACTAACACATATATCAAATACAAGCAGAAGAGATATGTTTCCTACCTCCAGTCTTTTCTCCTCGATTTGCGTGTCAGCAACTCGGGGCTTCACATTCGATCCTACAATGTCAAATGTACTATTTAGACACTTCCATAGTGTTTCTGGGGGTTATATGAGGCTATATTGAAAATTTACTAAAATATCCCCGGGGACCCGGCCCGGCCCTGCCGTACCCGGTCCGGCTGTACTTTTCTTGAAATATTGACATGGGCTATTCTAACATATTTTCGCCCAAGGAATCCATTTTCGGACTCAGAATTATCAAATTCAATGTCAATTACAAAATTACCCTTGGCAGCCCCACTTTAAGGGTTTCAGGAGCGTTTTCGTAATTATGCTTTTTCGGCCTTTTCCGAAAAAGTGACCAACTGTAACCCCACCTAATTTTCGCTCCTGAACTCAATGGAATCATCAAATCATTGAAAATCCATCTCTAACCCCTCCAAACCAGGCTTGGCCGAAATTCTCAATTCCCCGGGAAAAATTGGGGTTTTTCGGTTCCGGCTCCGTAAACGCGTTCCTTTCTACTCCTAACCACTTTATTGACTATTCCATTAGGTTAGAACTACCATTTAGTATCAATTTGGGCAGCATAACACCTAGGCCAACCCATTTTCCAAATTTACAAACAAAGACAATCCGGTGAAATTTCACCGATTAAATCAACCACAGCAGCCAGAATAGTCAATATGCACGAGTTTGGAATTTACCTCAAGCTCCCACTAGCTTTTCCTTCTTGTGGCTGAAAACCCTAACTTCAAAACACCAAAAGAGGAGCTTCCAAACCTTAAAGAACAAAGAGGAGTAGTTTAGAGTCGGAGTTATACGCGTTAGGAGCGAAATCGTCGGAGAAATCGGCTTACCTTGTGATTTTTCTTCTCTTTCTCTCTCTAAACTCTCTCAACTTTCTCACACTATGTTCAGGTGCTGTGCGTGAATGAGCAGCTGAAGATGATGAGAAGATGTTTTAATTCCATGCTTATGTCATCTTGCCTTTTGATGATGTCATAATTCCCAAAATTGGCATTTTCGGATTTTCTGGCAGATTTTCTGCCCAATCTTTGAAAAATCATAACTAATTCTAGAAAAATCGAAATGAGGTGATCCCAAAGCCAAATGAAAGATATTTAAGTCCTCTTCATAGGAAAAATATTGGCCATTACTAAAAATCACCACAAAATTCCAGAATTACATAAAACTCATCACTGCCCCAAACCAGAGTTCAGTTTCCATCCCAAACTTTGGACAGTCATATCTCCTAGTTCACAAAACGAAATGGCACAAATTATATGTCCATTTCGAAGCTTGAGATGTGAACTATAAGACTGGAAAGTTTCATAATTTTATGACATCATATGCCTAGTAAAAACGTCCACACGAGAAGACTGCCCAGACAGAATTCACACTGGACAGCATTTCCAGTTTTGCAACCAATGTGTCCAATCCAATTTAAATCAATTCCAATGATTAAATACCACAACATGACACCATTTCCATCACAATGCCCCATTCAATTCTTCCCTCTATTCTAAGTCAATTTGGATGTTAATCCACAATTGAATTCAAATACAGGGTTTTGGCGTTGCTCATAACACAAGCGACTACAATCCACTTTATATTCTCTAAAAGGGTTCATTAATCACTAACCACGTCCACTTTTGTAGTCATTAACTCCTAATCACAATTTGGGATCTTGCTAAACCGGGGCTTAGTAATCCACTAACCTCAGGCTTATTCTCTAGCCTCGAGTCTCAAAATTCGGGGTGTTACATTTCTCCCCCCGTTCAATAAATTTCGTCCTCGAAATTTGTCATACCACTTAATTCAAAAACTATGGATGCTTCTTCACGACAGCTTTCGTTTCACAATTCATTTCATATTGGGATGTCCCTTCTAGACCACGCAAACAACCGGTGCACCACAAATCTGATTCTCAGAAGAAACTTACACAATAAATGCAACCCAGTTGCCACAAACTGCAATCGGCCCATTTCACGATTGCAGCACAAACACAATCACCTCACGATTATTAAACAAATACAATCGTTTCCATATACGATTGCTATCAAAACCATCATCACATAATCACAATCGTCGCAAGCCCTTCTAACTCATGAGTGGCTAGCGTATCTCAATATCCGAAGGCTCTAAATCATGAGCCATATCATAAGATTTTGGCAGTTTGGCAGTATAGGCCACCACTCTGCTCAACTCAATCTAGTTACCCCTTCCGGGAGTAACACCAAAACACCACAACCTCAATACATCAAACGACAGCCTCAGCTGTATACACAAACATTTCAACTTTCACTATATCCACTTTCACAGCTTTACCCTCACCCGTACACCCACCAGTAACTCCACTAGTGGTAACCAGGACTTTTGGGTGTCAACACAATATCACATCATCTGGTCACTCCGGAATCTCAATTTCTTTTATCCAAAGTACCTGACCGTAATGGCCCACCTAGAGTCTCAGTCTCTTCTATCCAGGCGCCTTTTATTGTCACACCCCCCTTAATGGGTGCCCACGCTTCCGCTGCGTGGCTGGCTCCCACATCACACCCGTCCGATGGATGCCCGTGGGTTATCGGACTCACAATTTTATTGTCACAACCACCCCGGTTTTACCCCCTCTAGGGATGCCCCGTGCCGGTGGTGCCCACCCCGGTTTTACCCCCGCTGGGGATGCCCCGCGACGGTGGCTAGGTTACTCAATTATTGTCACACCCACCCCGGTTTTACCCCCTCTAGGGATGCCCCGTGCCGGTGGTGCCCACCCCGGTTTTACCCCCCGCTGGGGATGCCCCGCGATAGTGGCTGGGTTACTCACATTTCACCCAGGACTCATAAGAAAATCCATTATCACACCCTACCCTCATCCCCTTTCTCCGCCGGAAAGACACACAGTCTTTACCCGAACCGTTGTTAGCTACTCAGGGACTGTTGGCGTAGCGGTGCTCACAAATAGCCTTTCGGCTTCCACATCACACTCCACCCTCATCCCCTTTCTCCGCCGGGAAGAACACAGTCTTTACCCGAACTGTTGTTAGCTACTCAGGGACTATTGGCGTGGCAGTGCATATACATAGCCTCGCGGCTCACAAATAGTCAATCCCCCGTAACTACCGCCCCGAAGGCACGGTCCTCCGCTATAGGAATCACCCCATGCGGCCGCAGGTGAGAGACTCACAAATATCAGTCACATCCTGAGCCTATGCCTACCAGGCGCAGCCCACCAGACCAAACAAATCCGGCCCAACCAGGGAGATGGACTCACAGTACACAATTGTAACAAGCTGGAATCAGGCATATTAACAACTTCATCTTCAACATCTTGAATTCTTTTCACATATTGGGATCCTTCAAGACCCCTTCTAACAAAATAATCTAGACTTCGAAGTTTTACTTCCTGAAGCCATCACTAACACATTGCACTTTCTGCAAATTCGAGCTTCTGCTCAACACAATTCTCAAACATCACATTCACCACGCTTCCGCTGCACACTCTGAGGTCTTTATCCTCATCTGTGCCTTCACAATGTCAGGGTGACTTAATAGGAGTCCCATAGGAATCTCCTACTACCCCTGTCCACACACATAATCTGTGCCAGACCTTGGCTCAATTCAATTCGAATCATTCAGAGCCATAACCAACACATCGTTGAGATCCCATACTCCCAACGTTCCCAGAGCTCTATTCTACAATTCAACGTCATGGCGAGTGCACACTAAGGTTCGTCGTCATGGCGGCTCCACTCTAGGGTTCATCGTCATAGTGGCTCCACACTATTGTACTGTACCCGATGCTTCACTCAGTCACCTAACTGGTCAGCCCCTTCGGTCAGCATCCTCCGTAGGTAGCCCTCTCCAATCAGATCTCACCGTAGGTAGCCCTCTTCCATCACAACTCCCCGTAGGTAGCACTCTCCGATCCGAATCCTCCATAGGTAACTTTTCCCTCTGCTAGATTTACAACTAGCAATCTCGGGTACCTGATACATATTTCAATTCAATTCTAGTACCATGCTCTAGCACCACAGACCATCCAGGTCAAATGCAATTCCTATGAATCAGCCCAGCTATGGAGTCTGATCCTTGGATCACAGCTCATCTATCCAAACCTCAATCTTAGTTGAACTGGGAAATCACTTCCCTCAATTCCACAGAGCATTATCAACCCCAACACAAATCCAAATATCTTTGCCAGCCTAAGGCACCATGGTCCCCTAGGTCTTAAGGACTTTAAACACACAAATTTAGGACAACCAAATAATGTATACACATAATCCACAAATCTCAGATATCCACAACACCAGAGATATAAATGTGTATACCACAAACAACCAAAATCACAAATCATTGCCTATTCCTTAGGCAATCATAACTCATCACTCATTCCCTAGCTTGGCCTAAGGGAAATATCCTAGCAAAATCCATCTTTGCCAGGAACTGCAGCTCTGATACCAAAATGTAACCCCCTGCCGTAATTAATATTCGGATTACGCAATAAAGTGAAATAGAGACCAATAAGAACAAAATTTAATATTATAAACCCATCTACCAGACGGGGTTTTCACAAACACCTTTCGAAATCATTTATAAACTTGGTCTCAGAATCACATTTCTGAATACAATTACTACGCGAAATATCACATTCATAACAAATCAGAGTACACAACAATAATCCCGGCAATCCCGGTTTCCATATATTAACTCAAGCTTTATAGAGCACATTCGCCCATACAAGCCCTCATATGGGGATTACACAAAGTCTTCTCAAATACATAGCAAATCCTCATCCACATACTTATATACACATCCAAATCTATATACTCCCATCTGGGATGATAACCAACTACCAAAACAACTACTGAAGGAAGTCCTCATCGCCCTTGGCTGCTTACTCCATCATCGATCTACTACCCTATCTGAAAGGTTAGTAGGGGAGGGTGAGATTCTAGAGAATCTCAGTAGGATAACAATATCAATATGCATGTACGATAAATGTTTAATGCATGACATGCTTGCATCACACAACTCATGATAACACAATGACAATTTGCCAGCTCAATACTTCGAACAATATACCTATGGCCATAGCATAAATTGAAACATAGCTTCAAATTACACATAATTATGCAAAGCTAAGACATGCACCAACACACTAACACATATATCAAATACAAGCAGAAGAGATATGTTTCCTACCTCCAGTCTTTTCTCCTCGATTTGCGTGTCAGCAACTCGGGGCTTCACATTCGATCCTACAATGTCAAATGTACTATTTAGACACTTCCATAGTGTTTCTGGGGGTTATATGAGGCTATATTGAAAATTTACTAAAATATCCCCGGGGACCCGGCCCGGCCCTGCCGTACCCGGTCCGGCTGTACTTTTCTTGAAATATTGACATGGGCTATTCTAACATATTTTCGCCCAAGGAATCCATTTTCGGACTCAGAATTATCAAATTCAATGTCAATTACAAAATTACCCTTGGCAGCCCCACTTTAAGGGTTTCAGGAGCGTTTTCGTAATTATGCTTTTTCGGCCTTTTCCGAAAAAGTGACCAACTGTAACCCCACCTAATTTTCGCTCCTGAACTCAATGGAATCATCAAATCATTGAAAATCCATCTCTAACCCCTCCAAACCAGGCTTGGCCGAAATTCTCAATTCCCCGGGAAAAATTGGGGTTTTTCGGTTCCGGCTCCGTAAACGCGTTCCTTTCTACTCCTAACCACTTTATTGACTATTCCATTAGGTTAGAACTACCATTTAGTATCAATTTGGGCAGCATAACACCTAGGCCAACCCATTTTCCAAATTTACAAACAAAGACAATCCGGTGAAATTTCACCGATTAAATCAACCACAGCAGCCAGAATAGTCAATATGCACGAGTTTGGAAGTTACCTCAAGCTCCCACTAGCTTTTCCTTCTTGTGGCTGAAAACCCTAACTTCAAAACACCAAAAGAGGAGCTTCCAAACCTTAAAGAACAAAGAGGAGTAGTTTAGAGTCGGAGTTATACGCGTTAGGAGCGAAATCGTCGGAGAAATCGGCTTACCTTGTGATTTTTCTTCTCTTTCTCTCTCTAAACTCTCTCAACTTTCTCACACTATGTTCAGGTGCTGTGCGTGAATGAGCAGCTGAAGATGATGAGAAGATGTTTTAATTCCATGCTTATGTCATCTTGCCTTTTGATGATGTCATAATTCCCAAAATTGGCATTTTCGGATTTTCTGGCAGATTTTCTGCCCAATCTTTGAAAAATCATAACTAATTCTAGAAAAATCGAAATGAGGTGATCCCAAAGCCAAATGAAATATATTTAAGTCCTCTTCATAGGAAAAATATTGGCCATTACTAAAAATCACCACACAATTCCAGAATTATATAAAACTCATCACTGCCCCAAACCAGAGTTCAGTTTCCATCCCAAACTTTGGACAGTCATATCTCCTAGTTCACAAAACGAAATGGCACAAATTATATGTCCATTTCGAAGCTTGAGATGTGAACTATAAGACTGGAAAGTTTCATAATTTTATGACATCATATGCCTAGTAAAAACGTCCACACGAGAAGACTGCCCAGACAGAATTCACACTGGACAGCATTTCCAGTTTTGCAACCAATGTGTCCAATCCAATTTAAATCAATTCCAATGATTAAATACCACAACATGACACCATTTCCATCACAATGCCCCATTCAATTCTTCCCTCTATTCTAAGTCAATTTGGATGTTAATCCACAATTGAATTCAAATACAGGGTTTTGGCGTTGCTCATAACACAAGCGACTACAATCCACTTTATATTCTCTAAAAGGGTTCATTAATCACTAACCACGTCCACTTTTGTAGTCATTAACTCCTAATCACAATTTGGGATCTTGCTAAACCGGGGCTTAGTAATCCACTAACCTCAGGCTTATTCTCTAGCCTCGAGTCTCAAAATTCGGGGTGTTACATTTCTCCCCCCGTTCAATAAATTTCGTCCTCGAAATTTGTCATACCACTTAATTCAAAAACTATGGATGCTTCTTCACGACAGCTTTCGTTTCACAATTCATTTCATATTGGGATGTCCCTTCTAGACCACGCAAACAACCGGTGCACCACAAATCTGATTCTCAGAAGAAACTTACACAATAAATGCAACCCAGTTGCCACAAACTGCAATCGGCCCATTTCACGATTGCAGCACAAACACAATCACCTCACGATTATTAAACAAATACAATCGTTTCCATATACGATTGCTATCAAAACCATCATCACATAATCACAATCGTCGCAAGCCCTTCTAACTCATGAGTGGCTAGCGTATCTCAATATCCGAAGGCTCTAAATCATGAGCCATATCATAAGATTTTGGCAGTTTGGCAGCATAGGCCACCACTCTGCTCAACTCAATCTAGTTACCCCTTCCGGGAGTAACACCAAAACACCACAACCTCAATACATCAAACGACAGCCTCAGCTGTATACACAAACATTTCAACTTTCACTATATCCACTTTCACAGCTTTACCCTCACCCGTACACCCACCAGTAACTCCACTAGTGGTAACCAGGACTTTTGGGTGTCAACACAATATCACATCATCTGGTCACTCCGGAATCTCAATTTCTTTTATCCAAAGTACCTGACCGTAATGGCCCACCTAGAGTCTCAGTCTCTTCTATCCAGGCGCCTTTTATTGTCACACCCCCCTTAATGGGTGCCCACGCTTCCGCTGCGTGGCTGGCTCCCACATCACACCCGTCCGATGGATGCCCGTGGGTTATCGGACTCACAATTTTATTGTCACAACCACCCCGGTTTTACCCCCTCTAGGGATGCCCCGTGCCGGTGGTGCCCACCCCGGTTTTACCCCCGCTGGGGATGCCCCGCGACGGTGGCTAGGTTACTCAATTATTGTCACACCCACCCCGGTTTTACCCCCTCTAGGGATGCCCCGTGCCGGTGGTGCCCACCCCGGTTTTACCCCCCGCTGGGGATGCCCCGCGATAGTGGCTGGGTTACTCACATTTCACCCAGGACTCATAAGAAAATCCATTATCACACCCTACCCTCATCCCCTTTCTCCGCCGGAAAGACACACAGTCTTTACCTGAACCGTTGTTAGCTACTCAGGGACTGTTGGCGTAGCGGTGCTCACAAATAGCCTTTCGGCTTCCACATCACACTCCACCCTCATCCCCTTTCTCCGCCGGGAAGAACACAGTCTTTACCCGAACTGTTGTTAGCTACTCAGGGACTATTGGCGTGGCAGTGCATATATATAGCCTCGCGGCTCACAAATAGTCAATCCCCCGTAACTACCGCCCCGAAGGCACGGTCCTCCGCTATAGGAATCACCCCATGCGGCCGCAGGTGAGAGACTCACAAATATCAGTCACATCCTGAGCCTATGCCTACCAGGCGCAGCCCACCAGACCAAACAAATCCGGCCCAACCAGGGAGATGGACTCACAGTACACAATTGTAACAAGCTGGAATCAGGCATATTAACAACTTCATCTTCAACATCTTGAATTCTTTTCACATATTGGGATCCTTCAAGACCCCTTCTAACAAAATAATCTAGACTTCGAAGTTTTACTTCCTGAAGCCATCACTAACACATTGCACTTTCTGCAAATTCGAGCTTCTGCTCAACACAATTCTCAAACATCACATTCACCACGCTTCCGCTGCACACTCTGAGGTCTTTATCCTCATCTGTGCCTTCACAATGTCAGGGTGACTTAATAGGAGTCCCATAGGAATCTCCTACTACCCCTGTCCACACACATAATCTGTGCCAGACCTTGGCTCAATTCAATTCGAATCATTCAGAGCCATAACCAACACATCGTTGAGATCCCATACTCCCAACGTTCCCAGAGCTCTATTCTACAATTCAACGTCATGGCGAGTGCACACTAAGGTTCGTCGTCATGACGGCTCCACTCTAGGGTTCATCGTCATAGTGGCTCCACACTATTGTACTGTACCCGATGCTTCACTCAGTCACCTAACTGGTCAGCCCCTTCGGTCAGCATCCTCCGTAGGTAGCCCTTTCCAATCAGATCTTACCGTAGGTAGCCCTCTCCAATCAGATCTCACCGTAGGTAGCCCTCTTCCATCACAACTCCCCGTAGGTAGCACTCTCCGATCCGAATCCTCCATAGGTAACTTTTCCCTCTGCTAGATTTACAACTAGCAATCTCGGGTACCTGATACATATTTCAATTCAATTCTAGTACCATGCTCTAGCACCACAGACCATCCAGGTCAAATGCAATTCCTATGAATCAGCCCAGCTATGGAGTCTGATCCTTGGATCACAGCTCATCTATCCAAACCTCAATCTTAGTTGAACTGGGAAATCACTTCCCTCAATTCCACAGAGCATTATCAACCCCAACACAAATCCAAATATCTTTGCCAGCCTAAGGCACCATGGTCCCCTAGGTCTTAAGGACTTTAAACACACAAATTTAGGACAACCAAATAATGTATACACATAATCCACAAATCTCAGATATCCACAACACCAGAGATATAAATGTGTATACCACAAACAACCAAAATCACAAATCATTGCCTATTCCTTAGGCAATCATAACTCATCACTCATTCCCTAGCTTGGCCTAAGGGAAATATCCTAGCAAAATCCATCTTTGCCAGGAACTGCAGCTCTGATACCAAAATGTAACCCCCTGCCGTAATTAATATTCGGATTACGCAATAAAGTGAAATAGAGACCAATAAGAACAAAATTTAATATTATAAACCCATCTACCAGACGGGGTTTTCACAAACACCTTTCGAAATCATTTATAAACTTGGTCTCAGAATCACATTTCCGAATACAATTACTACGCGGAATATCACATTCATAACAAATCAGAGTACATAACAATAATCCCGGCAATCCCGGTTTCCATATATTAACTCAAGCTTTATAGAGCACATTCGCCCATACAAGCCCTCATATGGGGATTACACAAAGTCTTCTCAAATACATAGCAAATCTTCATCCACATACTTATATACACATCCAAATCTATATACTCCCATCTGGGATGATAACCAACTACCAAAACAACTACTGAAGGAAGTCCTCATCGCCCTTGGCTACTTACTCCATCATCGATCTACTACCCTATCTGAAAGGTTAGTAGGGGAGGGTGAGATTCTAGAGAATCTCAGTAGGATAACAATATCAATATGCATGTACGATAAATGTTTAATGCATGACATGCTTGCATCACACAACTCATGATAACACAATGACAATTTGCCAGCTCAATACTTCGAACAATATACCTATGGCCATAGCATAAATTGAAACATAGCTTCAAATTACACATAATTATGCAAAGCTAAGACATGCACCAACACACTAACACATATATCAAATACAAGCAGAAGAGATATGTTTCCTACCTCCAGTCTTTTCTCCTCGATTTGCGTGTCAGCAACTCGGGGCTTCACATTCGATCCTACAATGTCAAATGTACTATTTAGACACTTCCATAGTGTTTCTGGGGGTTATATGAGGCTATATTGAAAATTTACTAAAATATCCCCGGGGACCCGGCCCGGCCCTGCCGTACCCGGTCCGGCTGTACTTTTCTTGAAATATTGACATGGGCTATTCTAACATATTTTCGCCCAAGGAATCCATTTTCGGACTCAGAATTATCAAATTCAATGTCAATTACAAAATTACCCTTGGCAGCCCCACTTTAAGGGTTTCAGGAGCGTTTTCGTAATTATGCTTTTTCGGCCTTTTCCGAAAAAGTGACCAACTGTAACCCCACCTAATTTTCGCTCCTGAACTCAATGGAATCATCAAATCATTGAAAATCCATCTCTAACCCCTCCAAACCAGGCTTGGCCGAAATTCTCAATTCCCCGGGAAAAATTGGGGTTTTTCGGTTCCGGCTCCGTAAACGCGTTCCTTTCTACTCCTAACCACTTTATTGACTATTCCATTAGGTTAGAACTACCATTTAGTATCAATTTGGGCAGCATAACACCTAGGCCAACCCATTTTCCAAATTTACAAACAAAGACAATCCGGTGAAATTTCACCGATTAAATCAACCACAGCAGCCAGAATAGTCAATATGCACGAGTTTGGAAGTTACCTCAAGCTCCCACTAGCTTTTCCTTCTTGTGGCTGAAAACCCTAACTTCAAAACACCAAAAGAGGAGCTTCCAAACCTTAAAGAACAAAGAGGAGTAGTTTAGAGTCGGAGTTATACGCGTTAGGAGCGAAATCGTCGGAGAAATCGGCTTACCTTGTGATTTTTCTTCTCTTTCTCTCTCTAAACTCTCTCAACTTTCTCACACTATGTTCAGGTGCTGTGCGTGAATGAGCAGCTGAAGATGATGAGAAGATGTTTTAATTCCATGCTTATGTCATCTTGCCTTTTGATGATGTCATAATTCCCAAAATTGGCATTTTCGGATTTTCTGGCAGATTTTCTGCCCAATCTTTGAAAAATCATAACTAATTCTAGAAAAATCGAAATGAGGTGATCCCAAAGCCAAATGAAAGATATTTAAGTCCTCTTCATAGGAAAAATATTGGCCATTACTAAAAATCACCACAAAATTCCAGAATTACATAAAACTCATCACTGCCCCAAACCAGAGTTCAGTTTCCATCCCAAACTTTGGACAGTCATATCTCCTAGTTCACAAAACGAAATGGCACAAATTATATGTCCATTTCGAAGCTTGAGATGTGAACTATAAGACTGGAAAGTTTCATAATTTTATGACATCATATGCCTAGTAAAAACGTCCACACGAGAAGACTGCCCAGACAGAATTCACACTGGACAGCATTTCCAGTTTTGCAACCAATGTGTCCAATCCAATTTAAATCAATTCCAATGATTAAATACCACAACATGACACCATTTCCATCACAATGCCCCATTCAATTCTTCCCTCTATTCTAAGTCAATTTGGATGTTAATCCACAATTGAATTCAAATACAGGGTTTTGGCGTTGCTCATAACACAAGCGACTACAATCCACTTTATATTCTCTAAAAGGGTTCATTAATCACTAACCACGTCCACTTTTGTAGTCATTAACTCCTAATCACAATTTGGGATCTTGCTAAACCGGGGCTTAGTAATCCACTAACCTCAGGCTTATTCTCTAGCCTCGAGTCTCAAAATTCGGGGTGTTACAGTACCTACCGCATTCAATGTTTTCAAACGTGCGCATGCTGTTCCACAGTAACATGTCCCGCTCCACAATGATCGTTATTCAAACGGGAAAAATTGAACATCTATAAATACAGAGTTCCAGAGAGATCGAAAACAACAACTAAGCACAAGAATTCACAAGCAAATACACGAGTCTCTGTTATTCATATTTTCTCTGTATTCATATTAATCTTCAGTGTTTATCATACTTGCTCTCTAAGAGAGCCCATATACATTTCAAATTCTATTTTCATTTGATCTCAAGGTATTGGGACCTTGAGAGGGTAGATATCCTTATGAGAGAAGCAGTTGAGAGAATTCCTAGTTAAACCTTCCACTCATAATACTTATAAGATACAAGCAGTAGAGAACATTGCTGCTCGTATGACTTACAGTGGTGTAAGTAGGAGAGAACGTTGCTACTCATAAGACTTGTATACGTAAGCAAGTGGGAAAGGTCATAGGTTGTTTTTCTGCACGTAAGACTTGTCATAAGGGGGAGAGAAATTTCTTAGTATGACAATATTTCTGCTCATAGTCCGTTAGAGGATAATTGTTGTTTTGTGGTATTCTGAGAGCCCATTGAATCTTGGAAGAATAGTAAAAATCTCAGTAGGTCTTGATCTCTGAGGACTGGACGTAGGCCTGGTTTTTAGGCCGAACCAGTATAACTCTTTGTGTTTCAATTTTCTCAACTCTACTCTATCTACTACTATTTTCATATCACCACATCAAGCGAAAAATTTATCACATCACCCAATTCACCCCCTCTTGGGTGAAGCTTGCCTCTTTCAAAAGTAATACAATCATAAGCCATCCATTTATGAGATAAACTCTTCAATGTAGCTAGCATGCAAAAAGTAATACAATGTATGAAATTAAATCTAGAAAATAACACAATTTTATAGAACTATCAGAGCAAGACCTTTAATTGTCAAAGAATGAATCCTCAACATCTCTTCCCTTTTTTTCTTTTATGCTTGGCCTTGCTCTCTATTTATAGGGACAAAAATGCATTGCTATAGTGCCAAAAACGCATTGTTATAGTGAACCGCATCTAGAACAATGATTTCAAACAATAAACCGTGTCTGTTTGCTACAGTGCTTTCCGTACGCTATAGTGAAAACGTTGCTACAGTAACTTCCGTATTTTTTATTTTTGTATTTTTTTATTATTTTAAAGAAATATTATTTATTTCAGAAAAACTATTTATTTATCAATTACACCCAAATTTATTTTATTAAACTCAAATATTTTCCACAAAATCATCATATGAGGGAAAATAAATAAGCAAATATTTTACTTATCACTCATTCAGGTAGCGGTTGAATAGGTGACCCCCCATTATTGATAGGCTAGTCCATGGCCTCATTCCATTGAACTACAACTCGTAGTATCTGGTCCAGGCTATTTAGATTGTCCATGTGTAGCCTCCTTATGGAAATGTTCCCCTGCTCATCTGCACAATTTACCATATACATTAGTTAAATTTAAATTCACATTTAACATGTTGAATTTAAATATTTAATTTATTAAATAAAAATTTACATTTTACCTTGGACCTGCACCTCAAACCCAGTTGACAAACAAGACGATCATCATGGGTTGTTTAGTCCTACGCCTCCTCCTCATCCAGGAACCACTCCACGTCATTGATCAGAATCTAGATGTCAAACTCCTTGTTCTTGTTGTAGTTGATCAAACTCATATCCACTCCCTCTCCATAAACAACAGGAGGTACATGTAGTGCGGTCACCTTCTGTTGGGCCGTCTGTTGTGGCTGTGGTGGGGCCAACTCCTATGACTACTGTGGGGCCATCTACTATGGCATGGTCACCCTCCCTTCATTTTGCCCCCTCCTCTACTACTGCCACCCCGCAAAAGTAGTCTAGGGGGAAGGCTTGGCCTTGTTCCCCTTCCCCTTATCTCTCCCTAAAGCTATATAAACTACAAAATATAAAAAAAAAAAAAAAAATAAATAGTCACATTTATATATAAAATAATAATAATAATAATAATAATAAGTGAAAAGAAAATATGTAACTTTCATACCTCAAGTATGAACAAAGTGAAATGCTATAGCAAAACTCCCAGAGAGACGTCAAAAAGCTCAGATCTAAAGGAAAACTCTCATAAAGATGTCAAAAAACAAAATGGCCAAATGAGATAAATGAGGGGGTTGCTGATTTTTTATAATGCTACATTTTGTAGCGGTTATTGACAAAACCGCTATACAAACCGCTGTAAAGTCTAAAACCCTACCTCGGGCATCAAAACACTTTGTAGCGGTTACTACTCACTACTACAAATATATAGACCCTTGACATTCTATAGTTGTTTCACTCAAAAACCACTACAAATATCTTTTTACATTTGTAGTGGTTACAAGAAACTGTTATAAGGTGTTTACTTGCATTCCATAGTGGTTAATGTCAACATAACTGCTACAAACTAACCACCACAATTGTCACTCATGCTTTGAACCAGGTGCCACATTTGTGGCAGTTTCCATGACATAATTGCTACAAATTAGCCACCACAAGTTATGGGGGGACATTGGTGCCAAATTTGTAGTGGCTTGTTTTGTCAACCGCTACAAATAACGTTGGCTTACCAGTGCGCCACTTGACCTGAGGCTTACTGCTACAAAGTTGTAGCGGTTTATGTCAAAACTACTACAAATCATGATATTGGTAATGGTTAAAGGTAACCATTGCAAAAGAACCACTATAAAATATCATTTGTTTTGTAGTGTAATCATAGAGTGTTAGAATCGGTAGGCACTGCGGAAGAATTTTAAAAATTTTCACCGATCCTAATCGAGGATCTATCAACGGCGTTTAAACCAAGTTGGGAGGATTCATACCTTTTGATGATTCAGAGTTTTCATAATCTCTAGGAGCCAACACGTCAGGTCCTCTCCCTCTACCGGTATCCACACGAATGCTCTCCAACCGAGACTGCGTGCTAGTGCCTCTAATGTCTCCTAGTGTTTCACTTGCGGCTCTCAATTCTCATATGCATATAAATATATCTGCTCTATCAAGTTTATAACCTATGAGGGCTATTTTCAAATTTCAAATTTAATCATCATTAATTCGAAATTAATTAACAATTAATTATCTTGATGAACTAATTAAATAAATTCAGTTTTAATTAAATCTGTCCAACAGTTTTAATTTAACCTATTTATTTAATCCAAATAAAGAGCCATTAGATTTAATTTATCTTCATAAATTAAATCTAAGATACTATATCTCTATCATGTTAGTTACTAAATTTAATATATCTTAATAAATTAAATTTAAAACTAACACAATATAATAATATCATATAATATATATATACATATATATATAAGATATATATTTCAAAAATATATATCTATATAATATTATTAATGAATTTATATATTATATATATATAAATATAAAATTCGTCCACCCTAAATTAAACATTACTCGTGTTGGGTCATTCTTGTGTGCGACCCTGTAGGCCCATATGAAGTTGGCAGTGGGCCAATAACTATACTAACCCAAAAGTCGCAAGCGGCCTCTAGTAAGACATTACGACTACCCAATTCATATGAGGATCGTTATCACGATGCAACCTGTCATACAACCATGTCACGTCCCTTTTGTCACACGATATATCGATCAAGGATAAGGCATGGATAATGTCATCCTCTTATTGCTGAGCATTACTTTCTCGATTCCTGACTAGCCTGATAATAGAGACAGAAACTCTTTTCATCATAGTATGGCCATACATTTCTCAAACTCACTCAACGAGAGGCCCAGTAATATCTCTCTACTAATGTGAGGGACAAATTCCATCTTGATCATTCATATTCCTCTGCATGAAAAACCACCAAACCCAATTGTAGCCTTTATCATCACCCGGTCAAAAGTGACTTTGACTAGTTCAAAGTTTAGCAACTCTCATGTAGGAATCCATGATGACCTCAGGTCTAAGGGCATTGTGATGTGGTTATACATGAGAAAAGCTTATGACTTGATCCATATAGCTTTCTCATAGTGGGTCAGTCCAGTACCTTTTACTCTTACAAGTGCCTAAGACTTTGATTCGTATCTCCATATCTTATCAAAGTCATACTAATCTTGTTTCATCTCTGCTCCCGTATAGATGACCGACTAGGGACATTTTAGGCCAATCTTTATGAATTATCCAAGGATACAATTATCACAGTTAACATGAAAATAATATGATAACAAAATGGAGAAATTTCATTAAAATAATAATGTTCAAAGTACAATGGTTGGCCCTTAGGGCACAATTTCCAACATAGAGGCAATCGTAAAAAGTAAGTGAAATTGATGGAAATATATAATTGGCATGAGAGGTTGTGAAATCCAAGAAATTGATTAATCCTACCAAATATACTGGAGAGTTGTGTGGCAACTTTATCCATGACTTATCTATAGCTAGTGTTAAACGTTAGCAAAGAAGATGAGTGAAGAGAGAATTTTTAGTTTTTTGAATGATACGTGCATGCATGATTAAATTCAAACTTGTCTAACATTTAGCACCCAAATCACTACAAAGTGTACACTTTATAGCAGTTGAGAGGTAAAAATTGCTACAAACTCTAAGACTATTGGCGGGCTTTAAAATTTTCATATTTCAAACACATACACTTTATAGCGGTTTATAAGCAAAAACTGCTACAAACTTTATGACCATTGATGAGCATTAAAATTTTCAAATTTCAAACATATACATTATATAGCAGTTTAGAGGCTGAAACCACTACAAACTTCACAACCGTTAGCGGGCTTTAAAATTTTCAAATTTCAAACACATACACTTTTTAGTGATCAAGTGACAATAACTACTATAAATTTCACTACTATTGACAGGCATTAAATTTTCAAATTTCAAACACATATACTTTATAGTGGTTTTGGGTAGTAGTTATAAAATCACTACAAATGTAAAGTTTTTTAAAAAATATATAAATTACCCTTTGTAGTAGTTTCTAGGCTCCAATCGCTACAAAAAGTAATTATTTAAATAATTGAAATTATTTTTCAGATCTTTCATGTCTTAAACTATTTCATATAATTACATCGCATAAACCATTTGTACCTGTAAACTAGTTCAAATAATAAACCACATTAAAATTTATAACCGTAAAATTGTTCAAACTCTGAAGAAGCAAATTTTTTAAAGTCCAAAGATGAAAAAAACTAAGTATTTCATAGTCCAAACAAATAACAATATCTAAGGAAGCGACTGATTATCAGGTCCTCTATCAAGGGTGGCAAGATCATTGGCCTAACCAAAATTAATTGCATCATCATCATCGGCAGGATCACGGGCCTAGTCAATAAGTAGCTAAAGGATAAATCTAGGGACTAGCGGGACCTTTGGAACCGACTTGGCAGGAAACAACCTCTCCCAGGACTTGGATAGCATCATGTTTGTGATTTCCCTCCATTGGGTCTGCTGGGCATAGAAGAAATAAGCTTGCACCTAGACCTGCTGGGATTTCACCAATTGTTCCCTAGTAACCTCTGCATAGATCTCCTCTATAGTTGGCTGGCTTAGCCACTTAACGCTGGAGGTCCCTACTCGAGAGGTCCCTACATCAGATACATAACTCTTACCATAGACCGGCCTAGTGCCAAACTCTATAAACCTATAGCATCTAGGGTGTTCAACTCGGCCTAGAGCAGCTTTTAGAGGTGCAGTGGGATCTACAGCTGACCCATGTGACTCCATCATCTAGGACTCTCTCAACTCAGCCTGTGTCTACTGAATCCACTCTTACCACACACATTTTATGAAACAATTATTAAGTAATTTAATTTAAATAAAAAATATTAAAACAAACAATGTATATATCTTACAATGGCTTCCTCTGCCTACTAAGAGGTTGTAGTCCCATCCCGATGTCTATGTGTGATAGTGAATAACTCCCTATAGTCCATCTAATGGTTCTCCTGCTCAGCCTTCTTCTCCTAAAAGAATTTAAACAATATATTATTATTATGAATGATAAAAAAATAAATTTACAATATAAAGCTAAAATTAATTTAATTGTAAAAAATGCCAATTTGCTGTACGTGATTACAAATGTCTTTGATCATGCCGTGTGATGGATCCTCTGGTGCCCTCGGCTCCTAGTGCTTCCCATAGAAAGAGCCTACAAAAACAACAAAACATTAATATTTTTTTATATTTCCTTCTAAATAATAATTATTGGAAAAAATTACATATCCTTTTAGGCTCCTCTAGTACTGGACAAATATTGCCCAGTCATTGGATGGGATCAACTACTACAAAGGCATCATCCTATCCTTATTCACATGTGGTAAAGACGATTTATCTTGATGTTCTTCCACCCATCCCACATCTTCATCAAGGTGTAATTCTTCTTGTTTTCTCACACGACAAACCTATCCTATATCACAAATTTAAATAAATCATTAACAATTAAAATAAATTAATTAAATAAAAAATAGATAAATTATAACTATTTGTATTTGATTAGTAAATTAAATTGGTTACTTTTAAAGCCTCATCCTATGCTATATCCTTTGAAATTGAGGGAACCTTCTTCCAATTCTAGAAGTGGATAGGGAACCGGATCCAATTCAACTTGGCTCATTGAGATAGCAGTTAAATAGATGACCACCATTCTCAATCAGCTATAAAATGGCCTCATTCTATAGAGCTACTACACGTAGCCTCGTTCCCAATTGATTTAGAGTGGTCACGTCCAACCTCTTGGTGTTGATGTTCCCCTGCTCATCTACACAATTCATCACAAATTTTAATTAAATTTAATATGACATTTAAACCACTATAATTAAAATATTAACTTTATTAAAACAATTCTTTACCTTGAACTTGCACCTCAAACCTAGTTGACTGCGAAGACAATCGTCTTAGGTTATTCTAGTCCTTAGCCTCCACACGGTCAAGGAACTTCTCCACCTCATTTATGGAATATTGAAATAAAATTCCTCAGCCTCTTCGTGGTCACTAACACTAATACTAGCCCCTTAGGTTGAATAAGCTGTAGGATCGGTAAGCACAGCGGAAGAATTTAAAAAAAATTTCACCGATCCTAATCGAGGATCTATCAACAGCGTTTAAACCAAGTTGGAAGGATTCATACCTTTTTGATGATTCAGAGTTTTCACGATCTCGAGGAGCCAACATGTCAGGTCCACTCCCTCTACCGGTATCCACACGAATGCTCTCCAACCGAGACTGCGTGCTAGCGCCTCTAATGTCTCTAAGGGTTTAACTTGTGGCTCTCAATTCTGATGTACCCTAAGTCTATCAGCTCTATCAAGTTTATAACCCATGAGGGTTATTTTCAAATTTCAAAATTAATCATCATTAATTTTGAAATTAATTAACAATTAATTATCTTGATGAGCTAATTAAATAAATTCAGTTTAAATTAAATCTATCAAACAATTTTAATTTAACCTATTTATTTAATTTAAATAAAGAGCCATTAGATTTAATTTATCTTCATAAATTAAATCTGAGATACTATATCTCTATCATGTTAGTTATTAAATTTAATTTATTACATAAGCGCCAGGACCAAGTGCTCTACCACTGAGCTAGAAGCTTAAGCTGGTAGTCAAGGCGAGGAACTTAACCTTTAACCCATGAGCACCAGTACCAACGAGAGTCCGTTGTCCCGTAAGGCAGGGGTGGCACGTGCCCCTACGAGAGAGCAGCCCATACTACTCTCCCGTCCCTTTATTTTTCACCCACCCTTAGGATCGAACGCAGGACCTCTGACTCTGATACCATAAGCGCCAGGACCAAGTGCTCTACCACTGAGCTAGAAGCTTAAGCTGGTAGTCAAGGCGAGGAACTTAACCTTTAACCCATGAGCACCAGTACCAACGAGAGTCCGTTGTCCCGTAAGGCAGGGGTGGCACGTGCCCCCACGAGAGAGCAGCCCATACTATGGCCTTCTTTACCACATCGAAAACAAACAATTTTTCCTTTGGGAAGGTCCATGGGAGGTTTTGATTTGAATTCATTTTTCAAATTTCTGGGTTTGTTTGTTTTTGGTTTCTTCCAAGGTTTTCGATATTTTTTATAATATCTTTTAGCCTTGTAATCTTTGTCTTCGTGCTTGTTTTTGGGTTTTTTAGATTTTTTACAGGCAGGGAAACCAAATTGTTCACAGAAGGTTCCTAGATCCTTCCGATTTGATGCTTTTTCTTTGGCAAGTTGATGTTGGATTTTATCTTCTTGACAAATTTTTAAAGCAGTTTTTTGAACAATTGCAATTAACTGTCCATATGTTAGGTTTTCGTAATGGATTTGACCATCACCAGTTTGGTTTCTAATTTTTTCTCTGATCTTATCTCCTAAAGACCTAGGAAGACCAGCAAGGAATTTTTCTTTCCAGATAGGATGATTTCCATCTTCTCTAGCCATAACTCTCAAGAGGAAGTTATCTCTATACCATCTGAAATTGGATAGAGTTTTACATTTCAAATTTGACAGAAGATCTGCCGATTTATCCCTCCATAGTGCTGGATCACCAACAAAATGAGCTATAATGTTAACTATAAGACAGTTAACAGCATCAGACATTGGTTCACTAATACTATCTCTAAGAATTACGCCATCTTGAGTGGTTTTTATGGCTTGTAAAATTTGATTTTTCTGTTCATTTGTGAGATGGAAATCCCACCAACCTCTGAGTTGCCCAGTAAAGCCAGAGATCAATATGTGAATAACGTCTTCCTCTTGACAGTTATTATATATCGCATAGGCATTACTGACCATTGTCATTTGTTGGCATATTTCCAGAATATTTGTTTCAGATTGACCATCTATGTTCCAAACATAGATGTTGTTAGCATTAAATTGTCGAAGAGCAGAATCCCTTTCTTCGAGCATTATATCCGGAGGAGTGGCTCTCGGATAATATAATTTTGTTGAATTTCTCCAACCTTCTTGTTTTATTTCCTGAATTTTTGGACAATCTTCACTTTCACTCGTTTGATTGTTTTTCACAACATTTATTGTTAGAGTTGAAACCGTAGCTTTAGATTTATGGGGAGGTGTATCTTGCACGGTTATCTTTTTTAATTCTTGTTCAATTTTTGCTTGAAGATTTCCTTCCCTTATACTGGTTGCAGTGTTTGTAGGGATAGTATAAGGTTTGAAAATTGGCTGTGTACTGGTGGAGCTAGGTAAGATTGACTTACTAGTTTCACTAGTAACAGATTTTTTCAAAATATGTTCTCCAAGAGTTTGAAGATAAGAATTTGTATAATTATTTTGTTCAATGATGTTTTTAATATCATTGGAATTTGTATCTGTTTTGGGATCTTTTATTTTGAAGGGAGAGGCAATAACAGTTGTATCACCAATTTTTGTACCAGGGATCTGGTAAGATTGTTTTGGAGGAAGTTCAGATTCAACTTTCTCTTCATTTTTTAAAACCCAAGAAGCATTGACTCCCTGAAATGGTTCAAAAGGATAATCCTTTATATTCTCATCTTTTACATAGGCTTCAAACCAGAGAAAGAAAGGAATATGAAGTTTATACCTTTTAAGCATTTTGTAAAACTTTTCTTGAATTGGTTTTCGCAATCCTTCAGTTTTGAATTTCTGGAAAAACCATTTTCGTTTTTCAGAGTTTTCATTAGAATAGAAATCTTTTCTCAAGAGTTCTTTATCTAATTCAAACTGTTGCTCAATCACATTCATGTCTGAGTATGTTGGAGATTGGCAAGTTTGGGTTTCATCTTCAGTGTTTTGGTCTAAGTTTTGGTAGACAGGTTTGACAACACTGGCAGATTCACTAAGACCTTGCATTACTGAGGGTGAAATAATTTGATCTTTGACAGAAGAGCTATAAGAATGCCTAGAAGGCTGTTCTAGAGCAGTCCTGAAGCTTTCTGCAATTGATGGAGTTCTAGAAGCACAGGAGAAAGATCTTCTGGATCTATCAAATGTAATTCTAACATCTCCATTAATATTTTGAGTGACATTAAAAGAATTATTCACAGGTTTTGGTATGACAGGAGCTATTTTAGTCATCTCCCAATCCTCTAGAAGAGTGATATCTTCCCATTTTATTGGTTTTGGAATATTAACATTTGCTCTGGTAGCATCTGTTAGAAATAGACATGTTTCTTTTCCTTGAGGAAACATTTTGACATTTGAAGTTGACGAATTCATAACTTTGTACTGGATCCTGTAAACTAAGGCTACAGGTGAAACTCCAGGTTTCATGTGGAATCCGTGCAATTTCAAACTTAGTTTTAAACATTCAATAACAGGATCATCATGTAATGAAGCTGTTAAATTTGGGAAACAGTTGAAGTAAATAGGTCCTTCATTAAGACCTGCTTCAACCATTCCGAAAAGTGATCTTGAAAAGATTTCATGTCTACCATCTCTAACACATACTAATGTCGAGACATCAAGACCAGCTTTTACCAAAGGGATGACAGCCACCTGAACACACCCAATGTGAATAAATTTTAATTTCTTTTGGTGTTTTAAGATCGAATCTTCTGATAAGATACACATATCAGTTGGTTCTTCTTTTAGAGGGATGGTTTCTTCAACTGTTCTAATTATGTAATCAGAAGCCTTGAAAAACCTTTTATCCTCAGGTTTGTAAAGATCATTTTGGTTAATGAGTGGAATGGTCCAATCACTAAATTTTTGGTTAATATCTTCAAAATGGATTTCATTATTGAAAATATTATTTTGGAGGGAAGTTTTCCCAAAACTTTTGTTGGTCATAAGACCAGATTGTTGTGTAGAAGAGGAAGGAGCAGAAGATGATGAAGAGCGAGAAGAATGGGAGGAGTTGGAGCGAAAAGAGCTAGATCTAAACAGGAAAGCCATGAATAACTTTACTGCTGATACCATTACCTTCCAGTTGGTAGAGATATGCTAGATCTGATGAAGTTTCTGGGCTACTTATGGAGTTATTATAAACATTTCTTTGTATGTTCTTATAAAGATAAAAGTCTGCAAATATTATTATCGCTTAGCCAATGCCTTTCAACGTTGAACCCTAGTATCATATGAACATTCGAACAATAGGCGTCTGGACTTATCTGCCCTATCCGTCGGGACTTACTGCCATAGCCCTAGGAAGAACGGACGAAGTTCATATGCTATCATTGATCAACTAGCTTGCATGCTATCTGATAATAATAATATTAAGCAGAGACTTAGCTTTATATTAACATGTTTCTGATGTGGAAGATCAACCGCAGTCGCAACCACAGAGAATACTTATCCAGAAATGTTCATAAGAACTTCATAAATTTTCTAGAACTTCAAGACATCTAATACATCCCTACTTCCCCATCTAATACATCCCTAAATTTAATATATCTTAATAAATTAAATTTAAAACCAACACAATATAATAATATCATATAATATATATACATATATATATCTATATAATATTATTAAATATAATAATATAATATATATATATATATAAGATATATATTTCAAAAATATATATATATCTATATAATATTATTAATGAATTTTATATTATATATATATATATAAATATAAAATTCATCCACCCTAAATCAAACATTATCTCGTGTTGGGCCATTCTTGTGTGTGACCCTATAGGCCCATATGAAGTTGGCAGTGGGCCAATAACTACACTAACCCAAAAGTGGCAAGCGGCCTCTAGCAAGACATTACGACTACCCAATTCATATGAGGATCGTTATCACGATGCAACCTGTCATACAACCATGTCACGTCCCTTTTGTCACACGATATATCGATTAAGGATAAGGCATGGAAAATGTCATCCTCTTGTTCCTGACCATTACTTTCTCGATTCCTGAGTAGCCTGATAACAGAGACAGAAACTCCTTTCATCATAGTATGGCCATACATTTCTCAGACTCACTCATCGAGGGGCCCAGTAATATCTCTCTACTAATGTGAGGGACAAATTCCATCTTGATCATTCATATTCCTCTACATGAAAAACCACCAAGCCCGATCATAGCCTTTATCATCACCCGGTCAAAAGTGACTTTTGACTAGTTCAAAGCTTAGTAACTCTCATGTAGGAATCCATGATGACCTCAGGTCTAAGGGCATTGTGACGTGGTTATACATAAGAAAAGCTTATGACTTGATCCATGTAGCTTTCTCAAAGTGGGTCGGTCCAGCACCTTGTACTCTTACAAGTGCCTAAGACTTTGATTCGTATCTCCATATCTTATCAAAGTCATACTGGTCTTGTTTCATCTCTGCTCCCGCATAGATGACCGACCAGGGACATTTTAAGACAATCTTTATGAATTATCCAAGGATACAATTATCACAGTTAACATGCAAATAATATGATAACAGAATGGAGAAATTTCATTAAAATAATAATGTTTAAAGTACAATGATTGGCCCTTAGGGCACAATTTCCAACATAAGCACCTCTGGAGGAATCGCCTGCTGTAATGTCCCCTACTGTAGTGGGGTCATATCCTGTGGTGGCACGGGGAAATGTGTACCTCTGGGTGGCCCTTTACCTCAACCACTGCCTCCCCCCCTCAAGACTACTACTCTTGCACATAATAGGTCCTTTGGGGGGACGCTCATCCGCCTTCCCTTTCCCCTTATCTCTCCCGAAAGCCATTATAACTATAGTTATTAGCCAATTAAAAATAAATTACAAGGACAACTAATCAATATTTATTAAAAAATTATAATAACAAAAGCCAACAATATAAATAATGTAAAATCACAATATTATAATTAAAATATTCAATATCTTCTAAAACCTAATTTAAAATTCATGTACAAATGAGTTTAAAAAATAGGCTTAGGAACTTATAAATTTTACTAAAACTTACTATAAACAAATCTTTTCTACTTAAAAATGAAATTAAATAGATAACTTTACTAACCTTGAGTGCCTAACTCTTTATATGTTTGAACAGAACTTTAGATCTGAAGAAAACTTATCAAGGCACACGTAGGAAACAATTTTACCAAAAGCTGTAAAATAAGGAATGGTGGCATTTGTAATATTCCAAATTTTAGGCTAGAGACTTAAGGAGAAGCCCATTTCAGGCAGACGACTAAGCCCAGTTTGGGAAGAGTCCTAAGAATAATGAGAGATAGAATAACTCCAAAAGACTAAATGAATCGACCCTCCAAGTAGAAATTTACTCATTGGATTGTATCAGGGCTCGATGTGTGAAAGACATTGGATATAGCATATCGGTGTATGTGTACTAGAGTACACTTGGCACCATTTTGATGGCTTAAGGGAGGCATATATGGCGTCATATAGGGTCGACATATACACTCTAACCAAGCAGTATTGGGCAAGTCTTGGTATGCTTGCTATAATCCTGATTAAAACCTGAATAATACCGAGTAGCATCTCAAGCAAAAACTGATAAAGTAACTTTATTAAAGTATCTTTAATAAAGTAAGTCATGATAGCTAATGATGACACAACTTTTGTGGTGGCACCAAGAGAAATTGACAAGTGTCATCTCATCATGACAAAGTACAAGATCACTTTTTTGTTGGCATGCTATGAAGACGACAAATATCCCTGATGATGACACTTGCTTTTTACCTTTTGAGGTGACACTCCCTAAAGGTACTACTTAGCCTCTGAGTCCAGGAAATATGTGGGTCTCTAACTTAGACACGTACTTGACTTTCCCGAACACCAAACCCAGGAGTTAGGTGAATTTATCAGACCTTCCTTCCCCTGACCAAAAAGTCTGCAAAGAGAGAGAAAAAGGGGGAAGACAATGAATTTGGACTCTAAGATTTAATCTTGGACACATGGCATCATAAGATTGCAACATATGGGAAATTAAATCCAAGACTTCCCTTATTCCTTAAATTTCAGCCAGCATCCCTAAAATAAAGGGCAAATTAATAAAATCATAATAAAAAGAAAGAGGAGAGCATGAAGATGAATAGTGAAAGTTCTTGAGCTCTAGAGCCCATTCCAACCTCGAATCGCCGTTTTCCGCCAGTAAGCCTTCGCAAATGTTGTTCCTCTTGATGAGAGCAATATTTCTATAATTTTGGATTCTTGATAAGAGGTGTTTGGTTCCATCTAGCTAGCCAGAGTCATGCCAAAATCAAGAACTGATTATAGAATCAGGTAAAGGTAGGTACTCATAAGCTTCGATTTGAGACTAAAATCTTGAGATTATTTGGGTCCTTATGTTTCAGCTAGACTTGGAACATTAGGGAGGGATGTGATTTTCCTATTTTTAAGGCTTTAAATGGATTCTACATGAAATGTTGTGTAGGAAAAGCCTATCGGAGGAGTTTTAGAAAGACCAGATTGAAAACCCAAAAATTGAAGTTAAGGAATAATGCTACCAGATTTCATTTTCTGGAGGCAGTATGCTTGTGACTAGTTTTTGAATGATCTAATCTTATTCAATGGTCTTGAATTTTTCCATAATTAAAGTATATATGCTAAACTTTAATTGATATATAACATGTGCCATTTGGGTTACTAGATTGTGAGATATGAATTTTTGAAGTTAGGCATTGAATCTGAAACATTTTCTGTGGCAATGAGGTCAGTTCAAGGTTTCTGGAAATTTAGCCATGTAATTGACAGTGGCTAATATTTTTAATTGAAAAAGGACTTCAAAATATTTACATAGAAGCTAGAACCATGTCATTTAGAATTTTCTATATTTAGTTATGAATTATGGAATTTAATGAATTAAAACTGGATAGAATTCTAAGGTAGACATGTTGCTCCTAAAGTCTGGAATTTTGTGCTCATAATGGGCAAGTGGAGATCTTTTTTTACTTTAAACTAGACTTAAAGAGCTTCATATGGGACTTTGAACTACCACATTTAGAGTTCCCAAGATTTAGTTATGATTTTTCAAAATTGGGTGAAAATTTTGGTAGATTAGGTTGACCCATGAAATTGTGGCATTTAAAGTAAATTGGGACATGTATAGGGCCAAATATAAGAGACGTTTCCTAGAGGCTATTGTAGCCACATTAGACAATCATTTTTCATGACTCTAATGAAGTGATTATGTATCTAGGGCCATGAGATGATAAGAAAGAGGAAATGGAAGGTTTCCCAAGCAACTTCGATGGTTGGTAGAACAAGAAACAAAAGGAGGACTCAAAGACAAGAGGTAGTAAACTTAGTCTACTTGTGTGTATTGATATGTATGCTTGTGTGTTAATGTGCATGATTGCCTTACTTGTTTATGTGTAACATAGTTGAATGATTGAAGCTCTGTTTCTTTTGATGCTATAGCTATATGTAAGAAATGTGAAGCATTGAGTACACAAATATTTCATTATGTTAACATGAGCCTACGTAAGGCAAGTATATCATACACTAGCAATTTATCTATCATGCATTGCTGGTATTGTTTACTACTGAGATTTCCCCAAATGTTACCCCCTTCCTCAATCACTATATAGATAGCTGAGCATATAAGAAGAGTGTAGGATGAAGTGCCAGAGTAGAAGTTGCAATAACGAAGAGAATAATTATTTACATGATGTACCATTGTGTAATTGATGTATGAGTGAATAATTGTATATCGTTGCATGATAGATGAATTGAATTTCCTAAGTATGGTAAAGGAACTAGAAAAATTAAATAGAGGAATTAATAAGCAAAGAAAAATTATGATAGTAATAAATGGAAGAATTGATAAGTTAAAGTGTAAAGTAACCCTGTGAATAAAGTTAAGTAATTTGGTAAATACGGCTTACAAATGAATAAGTGACCCCATTAGAAAGAGTGTAAGTTTGGGTTTGGGGGCCTAAGTAAGGATCCCCTAAGTCAGTAATGCTTCCACAGTACAATACAAAGGGGTCTAGGGATGGGTGTCACGGCATTTATATAGCCACGTGATTTGTAGCAGCTCTAACCAAAACCTCTACAAATAATGAAACCCTACCTTAGCCAACATGACAATTTATAGTGGTTGTCCGAAACCACTAAAAGGTTGTAACCCTTTGCATTATATAGCGATTATTGCCTCAATAACCGCTACAAACAATGAAACAGTTTATAGCGGTTCGTGTAACACCCTTCGTTATACCCCTTTATTACGCACACGGAAGCATTTACTTATATTCTCTTAGGGGTTTATTTCTCACTTCTAGCTGTTGAGCTTTTATTCTTACCATGTTCATATATCAGAGTTAGTTCTATATTTGATTATTACTTATAGTTGTAGTGAGTTTAGTGATCATGACTATGACTTAATTCAATTAAGTGCATTAGTACACTTTATACGTACATTCTTTCCGTACAGATAATTTACATACAATAAATTAATACACGTGCTTTCTTTCTCAATTCTTCATCTCCTTTCCTTCTTGTTCATCTTCAGCATTCTATTCTTTTGTATTATCTTACCTACATGGTTGGTGAGAGGTGAGATTCAAGGAAATCTCAGTAGCAAACGTTATAGACAATACTAGTACATGATATGCTTGCCTTACATAGGCTCATTTTCACATAATGATATTTTGCATGCTCAATATTTCGTGCAACATACTTATGGCCACAGAAAAAACAGAAACAGAGCTTTATTCATTCATACATGCTTCATATAATCAAGTAAAGCAATACAACAAATCAATACACAGCATAAATGTCACATACATGCAAGTAAGCAAGTTCATTCCCTTAGGGACAAAGTCCTTCTTCTTGTCCCTTATTATCCAACCATTGAAGCTTCTTTGAAATTCTTCCATGCTTTATCTTTCTTGGCTTCTCATGACCTTAAATAAATAATGACATTATTAGAGTCATAATCAATGAACCTCTCATGTGGCTACATTAGCCCCAAGTGCTCAACTTAACCGTTAGAGTTCAAAGAAATTACATTTGGCCCTTTCCTTCTTAAATTTGCATGGTAGCTAAAAGCTGCCAGCATTTTGACCAAACTTTGAAAATTCAAAACTAATTATAGAAAAAACCAAATTGGGTGATTCCAAGTCTTATATAACCCTCAGTAAGTCTACTTTAAGGGGAAAATATTAGCCATTGCCAATTACAGGGTTAAATTTCCCAGAATCTTTAGACAACACAACTAGTCAAGAAAACATTCTAAAATGAAGGTCAACATTTGAAAAATCATAACTTTCAATCTACTAGTCCAAATGACTCATATTACATATCAAATCAAACCTTAGGATGTCTACTTCAACCTTGTAAAATTTAATAGCATTTGGACCAAGTATGACTGATCAAAAATATGTTGGAAGTTCACTACCTCCAGAAAATGAATTCAGGCAGCTTTAACATAAACTTCCAAAATCATCATAAATCATCATTTAACCATAAATACATGATTAAACCTCAAAAACACCCCTTGTCTGATTATCAATAGTACCCACCCTCAAGAATACTCATCCAAACAACAAACAAATCGGTTCAAAATGAAGCCTATGCTTACCTCTACACATTTTCACAGCCGGTTCATAAATTCAATAGTACTCCCGGAAGCAAGATGGCACCAAATACCTCCAAATGAAAATATAAAACCATAGAAATGAAGCTTGGGATGAGTAGAAGAAGGTTTGTGAAGGGTATTTGTGAGAAAATGCCAATTCGAAGGTGAAATTGGCTCTGGAGCTTAAGAACAGTTACTATTCATGCTCTCACTCCCCTCTATCATTTTTTCATGATTTTTCTTTGATTTTTGATAATAATGGATGAAATTTTAAGGCCCTAAATTAGTCTTAAAGTTGTCCACCACGTGTCAAATTCCTATAGTGCCTTTTGTCCGGTGATCCTTTGATTCGGTGACATGTGTCACTTACTTTAATAAAGCAGGTCCTGCCTCTTTTCTTGAGTTTTACCCATCCTTTTTGTTAGGGAAAGGAGAGGCCTAACAATTTCTCCAGACTCTCAGGTTCAGTATTCGGGAAGTCAAGTACGTGATCGGGCCGGGCACCGGTGGATTCCCCGAACTCAGGTGCTAGAGGCACGCTCTGGGGATGCCAACACAAAAGGTATAAAGGTGGTATAATGATGAGGGACACTTGTCACCTCCTCATTTGGCCAACACAAAAGTGGTTTTGTACTTTGTCATCATTAAGGGACACAATTTAAGCTCTTAACTAGCCGACACAAAAGTCATACCTTCATGAGTCATCATTGCTTACTTTATTAAAGTTACTTTAATAAAGTTGCTTATCGGTGCATACTCGGGATTCTACTCAGGACTGTAACATGCATATCGAGACCTAAAAGATGACACCGGGTCAGAGTATGTGTGTGTAGGCCCCATATGGCACCACATACCGGTGTCTACTTCAAAAACGTAGGGTACACATGTTTGGCCTAAAAATGCCATATGCATATCTTCACCGGCATATTTTGCTCGACCAATCAGTTTCATACCTCATGAATAAGCTAGGTGGCATCTTTCTACCAACCCAATGGCACAGTATATGTGTCATGTGCATATCTACACCGACACTTTCATCTTACTGCCAACGCATAGTAGGCCCTCTGCCCGATAGGGCTAGATCACATAGTCCCTTAGAGTTTTTCTATCTCTAGATATTCTTGGGACTCTTCCTGAATTAGGCTTTGTCGTCTGGATGATATAGGCATATCCTCAAGTTTCTTGCCCCAAAATTCAGGATATTACAGTTCAAGTGAACCACTACAAAGTTGTCACCCTTTGCATTCTGTAGCAGTTTGTCTTTCTTATCCGCTATAAACAACACTGCCACAAATGTGGCACCAGCTTGGCGTTAGATTTGGTGGTGGTTCGAATGGCTCAACTGCTACAACTGTAGTGCCAGCTTGTCACCTTTTGGGGGCCAAGTTGGTGCCACATTTTGTAGTGGTTTTTTTATGTAATCGCTACAAAGTACAGTCTCTTTCTAGCACGCATTTGGCGTGAATCATACTGTTGCAAATTTGTAGTGATTTCTTTTGAAACGACAACAAATACTGATATTTGTAGCAGTTTTTTTCAACCACTACAATTTAACTGCTACGAAATGATAGTTTTTTTTTGTAGTGAGTGGATAATCCTTCATTCTTCATGAATTTCATTAAATTGCTTATAACTAATTAAATTATTCCTCCAAACCATTTGACCACTTTTATTTCATTATCCCACCCTATATATTTACAACCCTTAGAAAAGTCCTTTTGATTTGTGTGTGCAATGGGATAATATAGTGAAGATTGAAATGAGAAACAAGCCTATGGTAGATAGGTTGCAATAGATGGAATTAAGTAAAACACAAGTTCTTAAATGCCTTAAGAGTAGAGAGAAAACACTTGACTTGTGAGAGACATTTTATTGTTATTTATCTTTGCTAAATTAATTTCCTTGATGCTTACAATTTTAGAAGGTAGAAAGGATTTCTAAGAAAGTTTAATTCTTGAAGGATTAAACTGATTCTAATTTTTTGATGTTGCTTTTAAAATCTTGCTTCCAAGGGTCTTTTTTGTTGTTTGATATTTTTAAATCTTGAGGACAAGATTTGATGCAAATGTGATGGTGTGATAACTCTCTATTTTTAGTACTTTGAAAGTATATTTCAAAGTTATTTGGAGAGTTATCAAGGCAAGTTTTAGGAAATTTCTATGATATCAAATCAAATTGGTGCATCATTGGTGGGATTTCAATTCACAATAAAAGTTTTTGAGTTTAGGAAATAAATAATAGTAAAGAGAATTTTTCTAAAAAAGAAACAAAAATTTAGTTGTTGTTGTTGTTCTTATTATTATTATTATATAATTTCCTTCTCCTTTTCACAACCAGATGAAGAGAATGGATTTTTAAATTAAGAAGTTTGACAAAGAGAACAAAGCGACACCATGTAGGCAATTAAAAAGGGAGACCTAAATATAAGAGGAACATAGCACAATTTGGGGCGCCCATCACTGTTCACTATCTTTATCGTTGAAAAAACAAAGAGGCAGCATCTGAGGTTTATTCATCTTTTTCCTTGAGTATAATCAGAGAGCCAGGAAGGGGGAGAGAGAGAGCGTCGTTAAAGGCTGGACTTGGGGATTGAGGCACCATTAGCTACTGTTCATCTTTTTCTTCTCCAGGTATGACGAGCTCTACAAGAACTGGAGTGAGAAAAGCAAAGAGAGGTGACTGATTCTGAGCTCATTATCATCATCAAACCAAGGAGAGCGCGAGAGCAGAGGAGAACACTGTTTGTGATCCTGACAGATTTTGACAAGAGGGGGCACGTTGTTTCATTATAGAATTAACTTTTTCAGCCTCTTTTGTTCTTTAACCACCAAGCTTCATCCACCGCCATTTTTCTCTGAGTTTTATCATCCCAGTTTCTTCTTTCTCCTTTTCCATAGGATATTGGGTTCTGAACTTGTTGCTGAGATGATTCTGAAGTTTGTTTAGGTTTCATCTTGTTTGCTCTATTTTGTTCATGAGAAAACTCAGTTTACGTAGTTGAGCATTTGTTTTGGATTATTGTAGCTTTGACTATAGATTAATGAATAATAATTTTGATCTTAATTGTTTTAATGCTATGTTTGGTGATTCAATGGTGAGCTTAATGGGTCTAAAATATAATAAAATTGAATGGAACTTAATTTGGTAATAACTCTTTATTTTTGGTATATTTTGTATATATTTAAAGATTTATTTAGATAATTTTAAAAGATTTATATAAGATTTTAAAATTACAGATTCAAATCAATTCAGTATATCATTTGTGGGATTTCAAATTAAAATAGAAATTTTTAAGTTTAGTAAAGAAAAATAATAATGGAAAGCTTTATCTTTTTATTTCATAATTAGTATTATCTTTTTAATTTTCCTTTTCTTTTGAGTTGGTTTGTTTACCTCCAGAAGGGACAAGGACATAGCATTTTAGTTGTGGCTAAAAGTGGAAGGCAAGACCTAAGTGAAAAAAAACAAAGAACAGAGCAGAGGAGCGGGTTGCGGATAGTTAGGGATGGAAATAGGTCAGGCTAGGCTTTTGCCTTAACATGTCAGGCCTATTTTATGATAGGAGGGCCTGAACCTGGTCTGTAGCCTATTAGAGGCCTTTTTTTTGGGCATGAGCCTGGCTTGGCCTGTGGCTTGTTAAGGAGGCCTGAAATTTTTTTGGTATGTGTTTGCAGGTAAACTTTGCCATCCCCTGTTATGTGTTTTTTTGGGTATAGTATGGGGTAAAACATCGTTTGATCTATGTGCAAGGCCACTTCGTTTGATTTGTTACAGTTTGCAATCTCTAATGGAATCATCACAGCTTGTACAATGGATAATTTATTCAAATATAGTGACAAGACACTGGTGTTTGCAACATAGAATAGACTCTTTCAGTTCTCTACATACAAATGGAGCAACAGATAGCTAGATCAGCTTAACCAACCAATAGTAGAAATAGTCTAAGCAAATATACTAATCAAACACAATCACTCAACCTAAGTAAAGCTCAATCAAAAAGTGAAAAGTTAAAAACAAAACAGTTAGCAAAGATAAATATATCAAAAATCAATCCAGAAAATTAAGCACATAAAACCACAAGCTATCAGAACACAAGGGGTACCTTTAAGAGGGGAAATTTTATTGACATCATGTCTATCATTTGCTCAGTCTCTGTTGTGTCAAGGGTAAAAGCTATATACTCTCTTTTGGCCAACAAAACTTCCAAAACTTGTTGGAAGCTCGGAGAAATACCCCTGCCCACTTCTACAAAAATTCATTCTCAGATTTGCCTGTTCCATTTTCATAAAAACATTACTCTAAATAAAAATATAGAAAAAATAAGATTCAAAAGGATGTTATTTTCTTCAATCCTTCAATATAGATCAAGTAGTGAGATCCAATTGAATTTACTACACAACTTATTGGAATTCAAATTTAAACAATATTTCACACTCACATACTCTACTCTCTTCCTTGAGTTTCTAAATGTAAGAGATGAAAAAAAAAAGGGCACGTTTGAAACCAAATAATAGTTTTTTAGCCACAAAATAATAGAGTAGAGATAGAGAAATAGAAGGGAACGCTCACGATTGTGCGAGATGAATTTTTGCATCGCCCTAAGTCCTTACGGCCATCAATAGCAACATCACTAAGTTGGGAGCAAAATTTGTCTATCATTGAGTGATATATCAAAAATCTAACATTGATGAAACCTTCTTTACTAAATTCAACTGAAATATACTACTGTTGATAAAAATATAAGGGAAACAAGATCACGTGCCCATATTATCAGCGAAACAACATCAAATTTATCAGAGATAGTCCCTTCCCATTATTCACTCCTTACATTAGGAAGATAAAATTGAAATTACCTGGTAAATAACAAATACAATCAAAACTAATAATAAAGCAATGGCTTCAAGCCATAGACTAACTTACTCTCAGAGAAAAAACAAATGAGGAGCGTTAAATATAAGCATCATATCACTTAACTCCAAAGTTGACTCAAAATACGAAGGGGTAAAATGTGAAAACAAACTTCCAGGGTTGATTTTGGTTAGGAAGGAGAGTTTAAGTGGAAAGCTAGAAGCTTGGCTTAATGAAATGAAAAATCAAAAGAGACAACGAAGAGATAAGTTGAGAAGCAAATCATAGAATGAAACTAGATACTTATCTGACAGCTAACAGCTGACAGAGAAATGATGGAGAGAGGAGGACCGTAAGAAGGACCAACAGTCGATAGTAGACGCATTTCTGAAGTAGTCGACGGAGTCAGACGGATGCGAGTGAGAGCCTCCTTGTTGATTTGAGCGTTACGCGAGTGAGAGCTTGAGATTTGAGAAGCCGACACAAGAAGAAATAAAGATTTAAGGTTAGGGGATATGGATGGTAGATGGTTAATTACCTTTTTACCCTCCTTCTTGATTGTTTTTACAAAATATCTTAACAAGCTCAGGTCGGCCTGACAGGCATACCGGCATGTCAGTAAGCCTTGGCCAGGCCTTTTAACACAAACAAGCTTTTAAAATGGCCTTAGCCTGGCCTTTTGGCCTGAGTAGGCCCAAAATAGGCTACACCATAGGCCCCTGATAGGCGGCCTAGCTTATTTCCACCCCTATGGACAGTGGAGGCAGCAGGATGGGAAAAAAAGGAGAGGATCACTGTTCACCCATCACTGTAGAGATTATTGTTGTTCATCACATTATTCACACTACTTTTCATAGTCGGTTAATTTTAGAAATTAGAACCAGAGAGGTGACATTTCTAGACTGTTCATCATCATCTTCCCTTGTTGGCTGAACCGGAGAGAGGCAAAGTGAGCTGAAAACTGAAGTAAGGGGCTACAAGAGCTGAATCAAAGAAGAGGAGGAATGATTTTCTCACTATTTAAATATGAGAATAGCAGCCATGGGTTCGATATCTATGAGCACAGGAGACTTGTTCAAGTATTGTTCATCATTTTGATCTTCTTCATCATGAGAAATCTGAACCGAAGTTGGAGAATTCTATTCTTTGCATTATGCCCTTTGATTTGTTTCCAAATTCTGATTATCATCCTTATGTGTCTAAATAATATGGTTATTGTTGTTGAGATGATGATTGTGTGTAAAGCGATGTCTGGTTGATTTTTCTTTGAAGCTAGAGTAGTTATAAATTAATTTGGGGATTTGAGTTTGTATAAACCGGATAATTTGTGCTTATTGTTATTTATTTACTTAATCTTATAGTATTTTGTCTACTTTGTGCTTAATCACCACTAAGTATGAAATTGGGGAATTTAGATTAGCCTTGAAAGAGGGATCTTAATTGGACCATATGATTAAGTAATGTGGGATTGGAAGTTATTCTAATTTGCCAACAGTATATGAATATACATATTGGACTCATATAATTCTATTAAAGTGAATTTGGACATTTATTGCCTCTTGGATGAATTAGTTAGGAATAACAAATTTAACTTGAGAGAGGGGTATAAGTAATTAGAAGATTCTTATATCCATTAAAACACTAGATTAACAAATTAACATTAAGTGCATTTATTTTATATGCTTACATGCTCCGAAACTTGAAGAAGGGATTAATCACTTTAGGTTGTTTTTATCAATTAGAATCTTGAAACAATATATTTATTACTTTTTCTTTCATTTAAATTGATTCTCAAATCCCATTTCCTTCTTTGACTTGCTCAACTTAAATAAAAATGGAAATTTTAATTATCAATTATCTTGAGTCTTTGTGCGATGACCTTGTTTACTATTATACTATTTCTACGGCCCTTACACTTACGTTGCTTACTTAAAATTTCATAGCATCATTTGATATTCTAAAGGAGTGTAGGTATAGGGAATTTAGAGTAAACTTTCAATTGAATCGTGTAAAATTAAGTTTTCAGGCTTAATTTGCTTGTAGGATAGACATATACCTACCGGCTCTGCATATTCTCATTAGGCTTACACTTAAATTAATCCAATTAAGTACTAATCGTCTAAGGAATTAGGGATTAACATAATTGGAATTTCTTTTAAAGGATTGAAAGACCCTATTACGTAATTTAGAGTCCTAGACTAACAAATGTAGCTTCAATTGCAATTAAAGGGAGAGACTAGACACTAAGAAATAATCAATAATATAATAATCCAAATCATTGTACAAGTAATTTAAAATCACTCCTAGCCTTATTTTTAGTTAAGATTTGCTTATTTCATATTTTTAGTTAGATCTATGTTTTTATTCTATCTTTATCTCATCCTTGTGTCTTATTTAACTTAAATGAAAATGTGAATTTTGATGCCTAATTACTAGTTTAATTGAGTTTCTATGGAACAACCTTGATTATTATACTATATTCACGGCTGTACACTTATGGTGCTTAATTACATTATAGCAGCATCGCCTATTTAGAGGCCTTTTAAGGTAAATGGGCTAGGCTTTTTAATTTAAGGCATAGCTTGAAACCCTGCAAGCCTAGTTTGATTAAATTTTTAAAATATATTTTTATAATATATAATATATAATATAAGTTGTGAAATTACTTCAACGTCCTTAGGATTTATTTGATTTATGAAACCTCTTCAACACCGCGTGCAATTTGTTTCTATGAAGTTTGTTTCTACCTTCTGAAATGTTGGTTTAAACACTCACTAACAACTACTCTTCCTCCTCTCAGTTGCACATCTCCGTAGTTAAACCATCCTCTTCCTCTAAATTTGTTTTCCCACTTAATTTGATGGGAACTGAAAATTTTAGTTTTGTTGTTGCTTTTTTTTATCAACGAACTTTTAATCAAGGTTAGAAGCTATTTATGAATTGAGAAATTAATATACCCATATCCAATCTTTTATCATTTACACCTCTTCGAATCTAATATACCTATCTTTTGAAGTGAGTAAATCCAACAATTTTCACGTACTCATCTATATATTTATTGGAAAAGAAAAAAGTGAGGGGAAAGTGAAGAAATTATTCATCCCATTTGTGAGGCTAAACAAAACATATAGATTTCTTATCTTTAACGGCACATATATGTAGGCATTAGTAGGCTCAAAGCCTACTTATATCTTTGAAGGCTTGAAACGTAAGGCCTTTTTAAAGGCCAACATTGTAAGTAGGCCTTTAAAAATGCTCCAGGCCTAATTAGGCCTTTTGAAAGCTCAGGCATAAGCCTAAAAAAATCTGTTTACAGGCTTAAACCCAGGCTCAGGTTTTAGGATCTTGTTAGAGGCTCAAGCCTATTTTGCCAAAGCCTGACTTAGCCTAGCATGTTTCCATCCCTATACCTTTCCACTTCCATTTTAACTTCTTATAGTCAACTACAAGCTTTTGATTTTCTTCCACAAAATTATAGACAAATGCAAGAGAACTTCTACTTCATCATCTTGGGACAAATCAAAAGATGAACTCACTCAACCAACAAGCCATAAAGGTTTCATCTATGTGACCTACCAAGTTTACCTACTAGAGTAAGGACGCATGGACCAATGTTTGAAAGAACTTACAACTCTCGTTTGCTCTTTGAACAAGAAGGTAGACAAGTTAGTAGAGAAGGAAGAATCTGATGATGCATCATATTCTTAAAACATCTCCATAACTTGTTATTTTTAGCTTTTTATATACTTTGTCTTTTTTAAGTTTTATTTGTAAAATGGTGGTTGCATAATCAAACACCAAAATTTTAAAAATGTGAAATTCATAATAGTTATTAGGTAAACCTGTAACTTTTAAGAATACCATGCAAATAAATAACAATTGTAATTAAAAACCGTTATATTTTGTCTCAAAGAATGACAAGTTGTTACACAAAAACCATCATGATGGTTCCAAACCTTTCCCCTTCCCCATGCTGATGATAATAATTTGTAGATGTTTCTTTATTCTCTAATGATCAAGCACAAGAACCAAGTACCCATTCATTATTCACTATTACGCACAACTACTACTCTTCAACTTCCAATGTGTGTAATGATGGTTTGAACCTGTCACTTCCAATCTATTTAAACTCTACGTTTCCTTATTTTTTTCTTACTACTTCTTTATCGTCCTCCTCTGTTCTCTCAAGATGAAATGCCATACTGTGGACTTGCTAGAAAATCTCTGCGTCATCCTTCTCCTCCACAACCTTCACCAGCTCCATTTCCACCTCCACATCCTCTGCTCCCTTAAGTAGAGGCAATTATGTGTCATGTAGAACGCATTGACCATGCTATAAGGAGGCTGGTCGGATATATTAGAGTATGAATAGGAAGGTCAATCTCCTTCTTGAAAAGTATATTATTGGGCACCAATATCCTGATATATTCTCAGATATCCTGACCAAAAAGGGCACAGAGGGTATGCAAATCTTTAACTTTAATAATGGTTGATTCCTTTGAAGGGCAACAATTATAGGCCAACAGTTACATTGTCACATATATGCGTCAGCAGATGTCATTTATTCGTGGTGGTTTTGCACAGGCTGAAAAAGACTTGTTGGAGGCAAAATGGAAGAGATTGGAAGAAGCAGCTCAATCTGATCCTTCTGTTCTTTCTACACTATCTATAATACGTCATGAAGAAAAATGGTTGTTTGCTCACCAAAAGAGGAGTGGGTCTTATACAAGTGAACAATCTCGTATAGTTGGTGAAAAAATTATAAGTATTGTTGTTGTTATTAATTATTTAGTAAACAAATTTCATTACTTATGTTTGCCATCTATGTCTTATAGGAGGAACTTCAAGAAAAACAACCCAAGGGATCTTTTAGGTTAGATGGCAAGAATGATATTCTGATGATTTCTATGAGAAAACACGAACATCCCAGCCGTGTCAGGAGAATTGGAGGAAGGATATGCGTAAGGGATTACTTTGAAGCAGCACCACGCCATCCCTCAAGTGTGGTGACTAGGGAGGAGATGGAGCATATGTTGGCCACTATGAGGGCGGAAGCAAGGGCTACGGTAGAAGCAAAGGCCGAGGTGGAAACATCATTTGATGCATGATTAAAAGCTTAGTTGAGCAAGATGAAGGAGGAAATGATGATAATGGTTAGCACAATACAAGATATAAGTGCTCCCTAGACACATTCACTTGCACCAAAGCAGAGCACTAAGGGAGTTGTTGCAATATTAATCAGTGATCAGAGGGTCCTCGAAAAGTCATTACTAAGCCTTGTCACCTTTTTGTGGATGATCCTCTGAGACGATTAGTTGCACGGGGGAGTATGTACAACTTGGGATGAATTGTCCACCACTAACAAATAAAAGATGATCAGGTCAAAGTAGCAGTTGAAGAGGTGACCATTGCAAATGCACCTCTCCCTATCCCAGTTGATGATTTCAAGATTGTGGACAATATCCTCAATTCTTTCATCTTATGGCCAAAGAACCCTTTTTCTAATTGAGTTGAGGAAACCTCGATCACAGCCCCAACTATAAATCCCTTCACTCAAGAAGTTTCACAGCCTCTTTTGAATGGCATACAACAAATGATTTCGATGGCATATGATACATCCTTTGAAATAAGAGATTGGCCTATGGATTTAGCTATTGTCAAGTCAAGGGTGACATGCTATCTTGAGAAGGATGATTTAGCGTCCCTAGTAGCTCCTAGACAACAGCTTACAGCTACAATTGTGCAAATATTTTTAATGTAAGTATCTTCTTCCATTGGAAATAAATATTTTAAAAATTACGCTGTTAAACTTTGATTTGTGTGCTTGCATTATTATAGGTACATGAATCATAGTTGGTTTCCTCTGGTAAAAGTGATAAATTTGGATTTGTATGCCCAGTTCAAATCCACGACAAAGGAACCACTACTGCTGTCAGACATACATACTTATCAGAGAGGCTTAGTGTAACCCCCTTCATAATTATGATTCGAAATATGTAATTAAGATGGATTAGAGACCAATGGTTAAACAAAACTTATTTCAATCCCAACCTCATGGTAGGGTTTTTCATAAAATTCTTTCAAAATCTCTTCTAAACCTGGTCTTAGATTTCACAATTCGAATATAATTACCCTGCACAGTTAAATCACATTTATATATCAGAGTATACAACGAAATCCCTACAACCCCCAGGTTTCATATAGATACCAAGGTTTTACAAATTCCTATTTAGGGTATTACACAAAATCATTCTAGTATTTACATCCAAATAGGTATAGTAATCCCAATACCAAAATTGATAACCAACAACCAAAATCAAAATCTCCCTAAGGAGTCCTATCCGCTCTTGGTCGTCTGCTTATCCTTAGAGCCACTTTTCCTATCTGAAGGTTAGTCAAAGTAAAGAATGTGATTCAAAAGAATCCCAGTAGTAACAAATCACTCATACAATATGTAATCACAGAGCATGCAATGATATTATCAAGCAGCATCACAACATAAACATAATATGCAAGCTGCCACATATGCACATAATCATATAATTTCATCCCCCGTATTCCACCGCCTTGAGGGCACGGTCCTCCCACCATCAACACCGATGGGCTGCGGGTGAAGGTTTAACAAATAGCCTTTCGGCTTTCACACAGTCTCATCCCCCGGATCCCATTGCCCAGAACGCACGGTCCTCCCACTGTCAACACTGATGGGCCGCAGGTAATAGACCCATATACAATGATAAATCAATCATACCATGTATCACATATAATATAAGGAAAAGAGTCACTACCTTGTTCTTTCCTGATGTGCTCCAGTACAGATTGATTATGAACAGGGAAAATACAAGACCCTATAAACCAAAATCAAGGACAATAGTTTATTCTTTATTCTAAATTCTTATTTTCACAATACTTAAAGTTGGTTATCACTTGAACTCTTTAAGTGGCTACTAGAAGCCTAGACACATGCCTATAGGGTTAGGAAGAATAAAACCAAACACCCTTTTTTCAGAACCATAACACTGATTTTTGACTCATTCACTCGAGTGAAGAAGGCCTTACTTGAGTGATGGTGAGATTTGCACTCGAGCATGGAAGCTCACTCGTACGAGTGCTTGCTCGAGAGTAACCACTTGGGCAAAAAGTGATAACAGCACTCGAGTCCTGAACCCCACACCTGAGTTATAACCTCAAACTAACCCAAGTCCTATAGAGTGAGGCACAAGAAGTGACCACCCGATAGTAATAGAAACCCCAAAATGAGAAGTGCACTCGAGCACTGGCTCTGGCACCTGAGTGATTGAACAACACTTACAAGTGCTAGTACACACTCTTGAAAAATGGCCTGCGAGTAACAACTCGAGACGTAGCCTCATAGTGCAAAATAGTCTTACACTCAGTGAGACAAGGTTCACTCGAGTAATGACCCATATCACTCGTAAGTGAGAATATGGACTCTTGCATTCTGGTATGGAAGTGCGACCAAAACCTGATGGGAAAGGGAAATAGGATGTTGCACTCAAGTGACACCCCTGTATACTCAAGTAAGGCTTATCAGAAGCCAAAATGCAGCAACTGACAGAATTTTCCAAACTTAACCAATATGCTTCCAAGGGTCCCAAAATGCTCATCCAACATTACTCTCTCATACTTTTGCCCAAGGAACCCAATAGAAACCCCAAAATAACCAAATTCTCATTCTAACAAGTTTTTGCTTTGGACATCACATTCCCATACATTAACCCGTTGCACTAATTTTCCTTCCAAAGTTCAAAACTAATTTCAATGACCCAAAAACACCATATGACACCAAATCCAACATAATACTCTATCCAAATTGTCTATTTTAACACCATACCAAAATCAGGGCAAAATCCAAAATTTACAAAACTTAATCAATGATCACAATGAATATGCCAATAAAGAGTTCTTTCTTACCTCTTCCTCTTTCCAAGGTTAGCTTCTTGATTCCACCACTTCTAAATTTCTTCAAGTGCTCAAATACTACTTTTCAAAAATCTAAAACTATGAAGATATAGCTCTCATCACCATGAACAACTTTATAGAAGATGAGTTGAGTTAAAGAGGACATTAACCCACCAAAAATTTCACCTTTCACTTTCTTTTTCCTTCCTAAGCTTGGCGAAAATGGAGTTGAAGAGAGAGAAATGAGATGGTGATGATGATGATCAATTTTTCCTCTTGAACCTTGAACTTTGGCCAACTTGGTGGGAGAGAGGAGAGAGGAAAAGAAGTTTGAAACTTTGACTTGATCTATGGCTTACATATGAACACTTGGCAAGATCTTACTCACTCACCCATGAATACACATGAACTCCCAAGCACAAGATTCCACCTTTTTAACACTAAACCTCGCCCATTAATCCTTAAATTACCAAGGAGTTTCCTCTGCGGTAACTGACCAATTAGTCGATAACTTTCCTTTTTACCCATTTTCCCCCTGATTATGGTAATTCCACTTGAATAACTACTAAATACATTCATATCATTCATATCACGATTCATGCACCCTCCCCTACCATTAAGGTTCATTTTAAGCTTAAATGCAGGATTTAGGCACTGATTAATACATATTCGAATCTAATTCACGTCATATTCTTTAAAAGTGTTTATTTAATAATAATTACAACCACTTTCGAAGTTATTATCCCTTAATCCCAAATTGGGGCATTATCATTCTCCCCATGAAAAATAAATTTCATCCTTAATTTTTTACACAACTGAGCCATAAACCCCGGATACCGCCTACGCATATCAGCTTCCGATTCCCAAGTTGCTTTTCTCTTTGTCATTCCCTTCCAGATCACCTTCATATATGAGATGCTTCGGTGTCTAAGCCATCGATCTTCTTGATCAATAATCTATTCAGGCCCTACCGCATATATGAAGTTGTCTTATAGTTCAAATTTCTCATACTCACCAATATGAGATAGATCTGGTTAGTACTTCTTTAGTTGGGAAATGTGAAATAAATTGTGGAGTCTACTCAAGTTTGGGGGTAGGGCAACACGATATGCAACATGCCCAATTCTTGCAAGAAGCTCAAAATGACCTATATACCTCAGTCTCATCTTTTTCCTTTTAATAGCTCTCCCGATCTAGTAACTGGGGATACCCTCAGAAATACATAATAATCAACCTCAAACTCTAGAGGTCTTCTCCTCTTATCAACGTAGCTTTTCTGTCAACTTTGAGCTGCTAGGAGCCTCTTTCAAATGATTCGAATTTGTGCTTAGGTCTGGTTAACAAGTTTAGGTCTATACAACTTCCTTTCAGATAATTCATTCCAACACAAGGGTGATTGGCACTTCCTCCTGTACAATGCTTCGTATGGCGCTATCTGGATGCTCGCATGATAGCTATTATTGTAGGAAAACTCGACAAGTAAAAGAAAGTAATCCCAATTCCCTTTAAAGTCGAGGGCACATGCTCACAGCATATCCTCTAGCATCTAAATAGTCCTCTCGAACTATCATCGGCAAGACAATACGAGAGAAATTCTGAATGAATCTCAGGTAGTAAGAAGCAAGACCTAAAAAACTGCATACCTCAGCAACAGTTTCTGGCCTTTTCCAGTCTAATACTGCTTCTACCTTACTGGAATCCACAGAGACCCCTTCTTGTAAGATAACATGGCCTAGGAATTTTACTTCTGGAAGCCAAAACTTGCATTTACTCAACTTGGTGTAGAGCTGCTTCTCGCGTAATATATTCAACATAATCCTCAAATGATTCTCATGCTCCTCCTTACTCTTGGAGTATATCAAAATATCATCAATAAACACAACAATAAATTGATCTAAATACTACCTAAAGACATTGTTTATGTAATCCATGAATACCGCTGGTGCATTGGTTAGCCCAAAAAGCATCACTAGGAATTCATAATGCCCATATCTCATTCTGAAAGCAATCTTTGGAACATCTTCTGCTTTATCACGCACCTAATGATAACCCGAACTTAGATCAATCTTCAAAAACACACACAAACCAGATAGTTAATCAAAAAGGTCATCGATTCTTGGGAGAGGGTACTTGTTCTTGACGGTAATCTTATTCAATTCTCTGTAATTAACACACAAACAAAGACTCCCATCTTTTATTTTAACGAATAGCACTGGAGCTCCCCAAGGCGACACACTAGGTCTAATGAACCCTTTCTCAAGTAAGTCTTTAATCTATTTTTTACACTCCGCCATTTCATTTGGGGCCATACAGTATAGGGCCTTTGATATAGAACCAACTCTAGGAACAATCTCAATCAGAAATTGAACTTCTCTTTTAGTAGGCAATCCATTAAGATCATCGGGAAATACATCAGGGAATTTATTTACCACGGGTATACTACTTAAAGTTTCTTCGGTCTCTCCTTAGATAGAAAAGAACACCATATACCCCTGACAACCTTTCTTTAGTATTTCTCAGCTTTAGCGGTCAAAAGGAAATTCAGATTATTATTCACACGCTCAATACTTTGAGAAGCAGGATATACTATCCTCTTATTGCCACAATCTAATAGCACATTATCTTTCATTAACCAATCAAAACCCAAAATGACTTCTAACTGGTAGAGTGGAAGACAAATCAAATCAATAACAGATTCGTGGCCCTCTACAGTTATAACACAATTTAGACAATCTTCAGTGGTCAAAGCCTTGGCACCCATTATAGTTGACACAATCAAATCAAATGGCAACTTTTGCACATGTAATCCCAGGCGCTTTATGCAATCATAAGCAATGAAGGAGTAACTTGCACCCGAGTCAAATAACACTTGCAACACATTACCATCAAGGAGAATTTTACCTTGGATGAGATCAGGGGACTTTCGGGCTTCCTCATGAGTCATGGAAAATACTCAACCCTAAGTACTCGCCTCTGCTCTGCCTGCAGCCACCGACAATCTCTAGAAAGGTGCCCCGATTGCATACAATTAAAACAGATCATATGGCCCTAGCAGTTTCTACCATAGTGTGGCTTATTGCAATAGGGACATACCCATTCTGTCACAAATCTCTGAGGTTCACATTCCCTTGGCTGGTAGGGCTTTTTACTACTACCCTTAGACAAAGAAGATCTTAGCCTTTCCGCTTTTGGGAAGTATTACCCTTATTGGGTTCACTGTGGCTACTAGTACCCTTAGCTGGATACTGATCTCTCATATTGTTCTTGGTGATCCTACATTTTTCCACCGCTTTGTTGAACTCAGTAAACTGGTAGGTGGCTAACCACTTTCCCAGTTCTCACCGCAATCCATGTATCAGCATATCAGAACTCTACTCGTCATCATCCATTTTTCGTAGATATGAGGAATACCTATACAGTCCGATAAACCAAGACGGGTAGTCGTCGAAGGTCTCAGAGTTACCCTGCTTGATTAAATCCTTCTCAAGCCGCACTGACTTGGGAAAATATTTTTTATTAAATTGTTGCTGAAACACTTCCCAGGTCAGTGTCACATTTCTGCTCCACAGTGTTAGGGCGATATTTTGCCAACAATAATCCGCATCCCCCTCTAACTTGTAGATAGCCAGGCGTGCCTTCACCTTATTCAGGCATTCAAGAACCTCAAAAATTTTCTCTAGCCTATTCAACCAATCTTCGGCTGCTTGGGGATCGAATCTCCCTCTAAACACTGGAGGTAAATGCTTGTAGAACTTTGAGACCCAGTACTGAAGATCACTGTCCTCTCTCACTTATACCCCACGTGATTCTTCCGAGTGTTAGCACACACTCTTAAAAAATGGCCTGTGAATGACAACCCAAGACGCAACCTCATAGTGCAAAATACTCTTATACTCGAGTAAGACAAGGTTCACTAGAGTGATGACCCATATCACTCACAAGTGAGAACGTGCACTCTTGCATTCTGGCATGGAAGTGCGACCAAAAACTGAAGAAAGAGGGAAACAGGATGCTATACTCGAGTGAGGCTTATTAGAAGCCAAAACGCAGCAACTGACAGAATTTTCAAAAATTTACCAATGTGCTTCCAAGGGTCCCAAAATGCTTATCCAACACTACTCCCACATACTTTTACCCAAGGAGCCCAATGGAAACCCCAAAATAACCAAATTCTCATTCTAACAAGTTTCTGCTTTGGACATCATATTCCCATACGTTAACCCGTTGCACTAATTTTCCTTCCAAAGTTCTAAACTAATTTCAATGACCCAAAAACACCATATGACACCAAATCCAACATAATACTCTATCAAATTGTCCATTTCAACACCATACCAAAATCAGGGCAAAATCCAAAATTTACAAAACTTAATCAATGGTCACAATGAATTTGCCAATAAAGAGTTCTTTCTTACTTCTTCCTCTTTCCAAGGTTAGCTTCTTGATTCCACCACTTCTAAATTTCTTCAAGTGCTCAAATACTACTTTTCAAAAATCTAAAACCATGAAGATATAGCTCTCATCACCATGAACAACTTTAAAGAAGATGAGTTGAGCTAAAGAGGACATTAACCCACTAAAAATCTCACCTTTCACTTTCTTTTTCCTTCCCAAGCTTGGCGAAAATGGAGTTGAAGAGAGAGAAATGAGATGGTGATGATGATGATCAATTTTTCCCCTTGAACCATGCACTTTGGCCGACCTTGGTGGGAGAGAGAAGAGAGGAAAAGAATTTTGAAACTTTGACTTGATCTATGGCTTACATGTGAACACTTGGCAAGATCTTACTCACTCACCCATGAACACACATGAACTCCCAAGCACAAGATTTCACCTTCTTGACACTAAATCTCACCCATTGATCCTTAAATTACCAAGGAATTTCATCTTCAGTAACTCACCAATTGGTCGCTAACTTTCCTTTTTACCCATTTTGCCCCTGATTATCGTAATTCCACTTGAATCACCACTAAACATATTTATATTATTCATATCACCATTCATACACCCTCCCCTACCATTAAGGTTTATTTTAAGCTTTATCACACAATTAAGCTTAAATGCAGGGTTTAGGCACTGATCAGTACACATTCGAATCATAATTCACATCATATTCTTCAAAAGTGTTTATTCAATAATAATTACATCCACTTTCGAAGTCATTAGCCCTTAATCCCAAATTGGGGCATTACACTTAGTGAAACCACAATTGAGTGTTTCTTGGTGCATGGGTAAGAAACAAATTTATATTTCATAATATATATATATATATATAATGTAGTATATTTGCTTAATAGTCATCCCTTTTGTTCAGTGACCATTGGCAATTGGTTCTTCTATGAAAGAAATGTTATACTATCATCCTCATATGCTCCCTCTACTACAAACCGGAGAATGAGTTGTAGAAGACCATGAATTCATAAGTTTTCTTGCTTTACCTATTGTTGGCAGTTCATGGAATTTGTAAAAAAATAAGTAACCTTTGTGATTTTGATGATAGGGCTATGAGGACATTCCAACACGCTGCTTGTGGTAAGCATGTTCATGAGGTAAAATACCTTAAATGGATCATCCTAAAAGTTAGTACATATTTGTTTACTTTAAGAATGGTTCAATAAGCTATGGTTAGCTTTATACATGTTTTAATTATGTCAAGTTCTTTTTCAAAGCCGTAGGCAACCACCGGGGTCTAAATTATGTGGGTTGTATATTTTGAGACACATTTATAATATTATCACCCTAGACATGAATGAATTTACTCTAGAGGTAAATGCACATTTCAAAAAATTTGTATTACTTTTATTCTTTTTTAAGTTCGCAAGTTATTGTTTTGTCTGGCCTTGATGTTATGGATGTTTGATCTTACTGACCCCTTTCCTGAAGAAGATATTGATTTCATCAGCAAATGTTGTGCTAAATTCATTTATGATCTTTCACACCATTAGTGAGGTTTTGAATCCAATGTTGTGCTAATACATATTGCTTTTACTAATGATCTACATTGGACAACTTGTGGTTTTCATGTCTAACTGGGTTTATGTCTCTACATAAGACAATTTCAGTGAGATGGGTGATACAGGCATGTAATTTGAAAGATTGACCTCTGTACTTTTTCTTCCCTTTGATTTTCTGTAAAACTGTGGAATTTTCTGTATATACTCAGGAATTTTTCTTCCCTCTGCTTTTCTGCAAAACTTGTTTAATTGAAAGTGCAAAGTTGAGATTTAAGTGACAAGTAAGAGTAGTAATGTTATGTTAATGATTTCAATAAAGTTTAGCAATTGATATATGATGTTTACTTAGGGCTACTTTATGTTATGGAAGTGGAATTGGAGGCTTGTACAATGAAACTCATAGATGGAAAGAGTGGAAAACCAAGAAAGAGAAGTTTAAGCTTAAAGGCAGAAAAGTAAATAATTTTAAATGCTCTTACATGCTTGGTTGTTGCTTGCATGAATTGAAATGTTTGTTGTTTTTGTGATTATGTGAAATCATGTATTTATGCATGGGAACTTGTTTGAGACATGTTATAAGCCTATGTGTTTTACAGTTAATGCATGATAGTTTTAAACATGTCATTACATGATGAAGTTGCATGTTAAGTTACAAGTTTCCAATGAGAAAGCTAAAGAAAGAGGTAGTGATAAGTGGAAGGACAAATGAACTCCCAGTGGCGATATTTATTTTGTTATAAGTTGTTGAATGCATAACAAATTCCATATATGAGTTGTATAAATTGAATATGTGGGTACTTGACATGTATATTTGGATATATAAATATTAGTGATAAGTAATTATAAATATGGATATATAATTGGAAGCATGTTTTTAGGATGTGCAAAGAGATTACTCTCAAAGTACACTAACATGATCAACAGACAAGGAAAAAAAAGAACACTTTTTAGACTTATTGTACACACAACTAGTTTGAAAAGTTATCGTTTAGACCGGTTGCTTAACCGATCTAAAATGTATCAGACTTTTTAAATCGGTTGTATCAAAACCTCATCTAGACCGACCTAAAACGTTATTTTTAACCAGTCTAAAAAGTTATTTTTTCACCGGTGATCATTTTACAAGTTATTCAAGAGTCAACCAGCAAGTATGAGAACAATGCATATAGTAATTCCTCCATTGAAGCATTTACCTCGATTATTATATTTATTGATGCATGGTAACAACTATGAGCCGTACTCAACCTGTCTCTGTCAAGAGAGGAGACATTTACAAGTGCATATTATAATTTATGGGAAATTAAAACGTTATTTTTTCCTCTAATCTCTTAATTTACCCCCATCTAAGCATATGCCAACTAAAATGAAAAGGAAATGAAAAGAGTATATCATTGATTCACATAAACTAAAAAGCAGAGCCATGAACTCTCAATAATCAACATCCACAGCAAAAATCCAGGACCCAGCAGCAGCATATCGCAGCAACACTGCATAGCAAACAGTGTAAATTATCAAACAAAACATACCAATTAATTCACGTGTAATATATATATATATATATAATCAAATAGAAAAAAAAAGTGCATGCAACAATTACAAATTAAGTTAGTTATTTGTGTTTTTTGTATAGGAATAAATAAAGAGATGATGAGAAAGTGAAAAGAGAGAGAAACTCACCATCCTTTCCAGAAACCTTCACCCTTACTTTTGGTGTCTGCGGCGATATTATGTGATGACTGTTGAACAGCTTGCACGGTGGTGGGATATCCAAGTGTTGGTGTTTGGTGGTGGTGATAAGCCTGACCCGGAGGAGGATAAGCCATTACTGGTGTTGATGGAGGATGAGCCTCTGCATGTACAAAATCATTATATATCAATCTCTCACATATATATTATGATCTCTTTCTCAACAAATTTAAAAAAAATTTATATATGTGCCGAAACTATAAGTAAAGAATACAGCAAGAAACTGATTAAGTTGAAAAATAATAGTAATATGATTCTACGAAAACCTGAAACTTGGTTGTCTTGACTCATAGTATCTGATGATGCAGGCTATGCGTTGGATAGAGAAAGAAAAAGAGGGGGATAATTTTATTTATAGTGTCAATGGAGATGAAAAGAATAAACAAGAGGAGAATTAACCTAGGGGATAAATTGCTTGCAATTTTTTTGTCGTTAATTTCTATGAAGGGGTCCCACACGGATTTGGGTGAAGAATTTGAGGCTCTAAAGATCGAATTTGCAGAAAGCCGAGAAAGAAACAACAGAAAAACTATCAATTTTAGGTGGTGTTAGTAAAGCAATGAACTGGTTTCAAATACATCTCAGCAGCATCATAAAGTTAGATATATACATATATAGGATATATTAAGAGTCACGCATTCATTGGACATTGAATTGAAGGTATATAAAGTTGATATATATCCTATCTAATTGATCTCGTCTTCATCTATCAAAAATAAAAGAATACCAATATTTAAGTTGCTTAAACGTGAGCCATAACGTTATTGATACATGTAGTTCTATGGAGGATTAAACTAGTATTATTATGTTTGTAAGCTCAAAAATTAAAAAACTTATAATGTATAGGAAGTTTAAGAAGACAGAATTGAAACTTCAAGTAAATACCTAGAAAAAAATTTTTAAGCACACATATAAGATACATGACAGATTTTAACTAAAGAAGAAGAAGAAGAAGAAAACGTACGAATTTAAGCTTCTATATATATATATATATATATATATAAAAGACTTACAAGCTAGGGAGGGTCTGCAGAAGGCCGAGACAAGACGGAAAAAAACATGTGGGAGACCAAGCTTTGTATTGCAACAAAAGCGGCGACCAAATGTTGAAGAAATGTGCATGAGTGGGAACAAAGAGTTATATAGGCAGAGGGGAGTGGGAAGAATGGATATGGAAAAGTGGTTGACCAATAGAGCGGGGACCAAAGGGATAAGATAACATGATGGAGCAATAGAGTTCTATGGAATGGGGAGTTGGAAGGCACACTAAGAAGATGATAATGACAAGCTGGTGAAAAGTTAATTAGAACCTTGTATAGCGCTTCATGTACAAGCACCATACAAGGCACAGTTTCTAAAATAAATAATAAAAAAACATTGCAGACAGACAATTTTTAAAAAAATTATTTTTTTAGAACCTTGTATGGCACTTGATGTAAAAGCGCCATACAATGTTCTATTTAAAATAGAATCTTGTATGGCGCTTCATGTACAAGCACCATACAAGGCATAGTTTGTAAAAAAAAATTAAAAAAAAACATTGCAGAGAATTTTAAATATTTTTTAAAAATGCTACCCATTATTCCCCCTGATTTTAAAATAAAAAATAAAAAAAAATATCACAAACAATTTTTTTGAAAAAAAAAATTTTTTGTAAAAAAATGTCACCATATATTGGCCTTGGAAGGCGCTTCCCTGGGCAAGCGCCTTCCAAGCCTTGCTCATAAAAAAAATGTGCCAAGGCCAACAAAAAAAAAGTGGTTCAAGCCATTTATTACACATGTCCCTCACTTTTGCCTTTATTTTTTTAAAAAAATAAGGTCAGTTATGACACTTCCCTAAGAAAGTCTCATAGCTAGCCCATTATTTTTGTTTTAAAAAATAAAAGCCTTTTACATAAGGGGTTATTAAAAAAAATTGCATCACCTTGTATGACACTTGCCAGGCAAGCATCATACAAGGGGATATTAAAATAGCCCATTCAAGGGGAGCTCTATTGTAAGTGCCGTATAATATCTACAAGGGCCCTTATATGACGCTTGTCTGTGCCAACCCCCTACAAGAGAAGTAATTTTTTTTAAATAACCCTTTGTATGACGCTTCCCCAGGCAAGCGCTATACAAGGTATTAGGTAGCTATAGTGCTTCCTTGGTCAAGCGCCATAGCTGCCACATATTTTTTTTTTAAAAAAAATAGAAGTCTCCTCTGACTCTTTTTTGAAGAAGTGTCATAATATTAATGCTACTAAATCCATATTTTGTAATAGTGTTGGCATAAGCTATTGTGATAGAAAAAAAATATTAATATATATCCAAATTACTCAAAAAAATCAATATGTATTAGACTCATTTGACTTGTGGGACACCAAAAAAAAAAAAGAATAAAGGAAATAAAGAATATTGGCACCTGATGTCTTTGAGACTTAAAAGAAAAGTACAGACTCAAGAAAAAACATAAATGAAAAAATATGGGGAAAAAAGGAGTAAGGAGAATTTTAATATATATTAAGAGTGTCACATTGGGTATTGAATTGAAGCCATATAAAATTGAGGTATTTCTTATCAAATTGGCATAATAAATTTTGATAGAAAGATAAATCCAATACAGACCTAAGTTACTAAGAAAAAAAAAAATCAATACTCACACACAAAGCCTTGCTCTCTCTGTTTCAAAATACATGTTGATAAATCATAATTTTTATATATTTAATCCTACTTTATTCATTTATCTTGGAGTGATTTTAGGCTATTTTGGGTTATTAGGAAATATTTGGATCATTGTCCAATTTAGGAAATAATATAAATATGAATTAACTATTATATTATTGAGTATGAATTGTTAATATTTTAATTGTCTATTTTGTGTTGAGTTAATATTTTCAAATATATCTAATATCACGCTCTCATTTAATTCTTGTATGTCAAAGAAAAGCATATTAAAAAGGGAGAATTGTCCATAAATACCTTGGAGGCAAATTAATTGTTGATTGCTACGATGGAAGATCTGTTGCACATAACGGAAGATATTTTGCACACAACAGAAGATTGTTTGCACATTTATATGGAAGATTTTTGCACACATGGAAGATGGTTTACACAAAATGGAAGATTGCTTGTACACACGAAAGATCGCTTGCACGCTTGGTAGTAATCAGCAATTAATTTGCTTCCAAGGTATTTTTGGGCAATTCTCCCATTAAAAAATTCTATAGTGTAGAATTAAAATTAATCTCAAAAGGTTGAAGAGATTCTAATGGCTGGATTTTATTCGGCTAGTTCAATTTTACTAGGCTCAAGTTTGATACCCAAAGTTCTCTCTTCTTCATTAAATTAACCTAGCCGCCACTACTAAGGAGGATAACGTACACTCACGCATATGCTCATTCTCACACCACGGACTGAACCAGCGTTGTGGCTGGAGGTTCTTCTCTATCCACCAAGGGACTTCACAAACAGAGAACAGCCATTATCAATTCCGTTGATCTTCTCTATTCACGGCCCACACTTACAAATTCCATCACATACTTTATTTCATTCCTTTTCTCCATTTACCGCACAAGTGAATCAAGCTCATTCAATCATCATCTCCCATTCATCATTCACCAAATGGTCATGACTTGTTTGAAGCATAAAGCAGGAGATATTTCCATGGCAGCTTAAGCTTATTTGGGTGGCAACTTGGGAGCAGTATGGAGGAGACTAGCGCCTAGAGCTTACACCTGAAAACTACAAGGAAGTGACTTTCCTTTTATCTTTTTTATTTAACCCATAAGATTATATTGTTTTAAATAATCTTGTGTTGTATTACTTGATAACAATCTAGTTTTAGATTGTAGACATATTTCTTTTGGATTAGATTGATATTTGGAATGATTTTGTGCTAAGATACCTACTAGAATTTTTACTTGCAAATCTTTGAATTAATTAAATTATTAATTACTAATTGAGCTTTCATTATTAATTTAATTGTCAATTTGGTTTATTATTTTGATTGTTTAATTGATTTAGTTAATTGTCTAGTTATTTAATTAGACAATTGCAAATATGATTTACAAAATTATTTTGAAATTAATTGTGATTGATTTTAGTGGGTTTAATTAGCCCGCACTAATTCTATTATAATTTTTTAGTTGATTAAGTCACTAGTACAAAAAAGGCGTTTTAGATCAGCACATTTAGACTAGTTGTAGCGGATAAGGTCTAAAAGATGTGATTGATGACATTTTTGTAATTATGAACAACTTCTGAGATCGGTTCCCTTAATATAAGGGCTAAAATATATTATTTATACCGTTTTCAAAAGAACCAGTTTAAAAATATAAATAATTAATATGTGTGTGTGTGTGTGTGTATGCAATATATTTTCTAGACTGGTTCTACCTATTACAGGTATAATATATTTTCTGAATTAAAGGCAATTAAAAAACTAATATGTTTATTACTTTTTAGACTGGTTGTCCTTTATAACCAGTCTAAAAAATTAAACTTTTTAGACCGGTCTAAAAAGAGCCGCAAAAAAATCCTTATTTTTAAGACCAGTTATTTGGAATAACCGGTCTAAAAGATGACTTTTTAAGACCTGTTTTGTCAAATAACCAGTCTTAAAAGTCCTGATCTAATATTTCAGATCCTCTCTTGATGCCTCAACTCGCTCCTATTTTCAACCCAGAAATTTGATACTCAAACTTCTTATAAACCCCTCCCTTGTGTCGCGGCAGTTCCTCTTTACCACATCACTCCTTCATCCTTAACCATCGTCGATATCAACACAAAGGTACGGTGGAATCCATTACCATAAGGCTAAGCGTTTCTTCGTCAAGCTCGGTTCCTTGCATCCCCTAGGTTTCTTCCTCAAACTCCTCCTTTCCATGTCTCTCCTTCATTCTTAACCAACACTACTAGTGCACATAGGGGTACAGTGGATTGCAATCCCACGTCGCCATTGCTTGCCTCCCCTGGGTTTCTTCCTTAAGCTCGGACTCCAAGTAATTATGAGATACATTTGGCTTTTTCCGGTGCTTGCTCTGAGGCGTTGTTCTCTCTTTTGAATTAATTTAACATGTGACCATAAATGTAGAATATCATATGCTACCATCTTAGGAATTGTCAAAATATCAATATATATATTGGTCATGTAAAAACATACATGTCATTTATAGTATGCCATGAGGCAAAGCCTCTCTTTCCTTTCTCAGATATTGCTTCTTTGTCCCTCAGCCTTGATTCTGTAACTTTGTTTTGTTGAATTATGAGTTCTTTATCTCTTTATGCACTTGACTTCTCTTTGTCCTTTGTTTTATTTTAGCTTGAAAGAGTTAGGTTTTGTCCTTTGAGGTGCTTTTTTTAAGCTAGATAGAGTTATATTTTATTCTATTTTATGGCTCCAATGAATTTAGCTGGTGTAATTGTATAGGGAGAGCATGAGGAAGTAATTTCCAAGTAAGTTAAAATTAAAGTTTCAAGAACAAAGTTAGAGACCATTAAATTATATGTAGTTGTTGGAAAATTCTAGATTTTAAAGAGAAATTGTTTGGAGTGATTGAGAGAATTATAAAAGGTTGGAAATTTATTTAGAATTGGGTATTTTGATGCCCTATACGATACTTAAGTGCCAACAAGGATTTAGCAAATTCTAGAATGTTAATATAGTGCCTGAAATGAAAATTAGAGGCTGCAATTTAAAGTGTCATAACCAGAGAGGAATATAAATTAACTCATTTTCACCAAATGGGCATTAGTCACGGTACAAGAGCCCATTTGCTTTTACTTTGTGTAGCTCCTCAAAACTTTAAATTTCTTTGCTTCTGTTAGGATATTACTAGTTTTGTACTATCTTCAGCAGTATCTGTTACCTTTCTTGCTAAAATCATTGCTTGTTTCAACTCAAACTTGAAATATAATTTTTACAAATATTTCATGAGACATGTACTATCATTTCTCTTCAATCAATCATAATTGTCTATGAATCAGGGTTTTATTATTGCTAAAGTTTAGCTTTTCTATTGTTATTGTCGAGGCTTATTTTGCATTTGGTTATTGCCATGTAGTTTCTGTAGTCTTCAAAGCCTTTCTTCCAATATGCAATCCTCTCCATCATACCAAGCTGATCTTTATTGTGTAGTTTCTAGTCTTCAAAGCCTTTCTTCGAGTGATTGATAGGAAATTTAATTAGTTTTTTCCATTAATTAATTGAAGTGATGCCTACCAAACTAATCTTTGTTCTATATTGATAAGTAAAATATTTGCATATTTATTTTCCCTTATATGATGATTTTATGGACGATATTTGCATTTAATATAATAAATTGGGGTGTGATTGATAAATAAATATTGTTTTTAGAATAAACAACATTTTTAAAAAAATAAAAAGTAAAAAAATATAAAAGTACTGTAGCAGCCACCGGAACTGTAGCAGCCGCATTACTGTAGCATGTCAATGACACTGTAGCAGCCGCCAGGGAACTGTAGCACCCACCAGATCACTATAGCAGTACTGTAGCACACGTTTTTCCCCTATAAATAGAGATCAATGCCAAGCTCAAAGAAAGAGGAGAGGAAGAGAAGCAGAGGCCCTTCTCCGACCGGGAGAGGTCCTTCTCTGACCGGGAAAGATCTTTCTCTGACATTTCTGTGTTCATTGTATTAATTTTTAGATTTAATTTTATGCATTGCATGCCTCCATCTTGGAAGGCTTAGGATTGTATTACTTTTTGCATGCCTCCATCTTGGAAGGCTTAGGATTTTATTACATTTTGCATACCGCCTACATGGAAGGTTTTACCTCCTAAATGGACGGCTTGATTTCTTCATCTTTCATTCATCTTTTGGTTGTATATTTATGTTTGAGAATTTAATATTCAAGTTTATGCAGTATTTCTAAGGCTTTCATTCTAGCTTTATATAATTTATTTTGGTTTTGTTTTTAATTTTATCATGTGCTAAACTTTCATTTTCCTAGGGTGATGACGTAGCTTACTAATGATGGATTGAATCTTAACTTATTAAATCTAGTTTGAATTTCTCCTTCATGATGGAGTTTTAATTATTATTCTTAATGCTTTTGATTGACTGGCCATCTTTTAAATGATTTCAATATACATGTTGAGACCGGAAGGACATACATGTGTGTAGACCCTATAATTAAAACCATGACTTGCATATGAAATAGGAATATATTCATATGAGTTGTGTAGTCTTACTGAGTTCCATAAATCTTAATGCATAATTAATTGCTTAAATTCATATAGGAATATATTGGATTAGCAATTGATTATAGAATTGCTTGACCTTGGAAGAGGCTAGTAATTAAATTAGGGAAACTCGACTATAAATCATGTGGAATAAATTGGGCTAGAATAGATAAGTGATTCAATCCGGAATTTGTGAAGTGAAATCTAATCCCTAGGGCTTTTTCTCATATTTGCTTTCATATCATCTGCATTCATATTTAATTGTTTCTGTTTTATTTTGTACTCTCAATCACCAACTAATCGATCGACTAAATAGAATTAAAATTAACCATTTTGGTACTTAGTGCTCAATCATCGTGGGAACGATACTCTACTTACTTTTATATTACTTGATTACGACAGTGTACACTTGCACTATTTAATTGATCATCTGAACTCGTATCATATATAATGCATTATAATATAAAATTTGCTATATACTTGTTCATTATGTAGTAGTTAAACTAGGTACTTGAGTGTAATGATTGCATGCTCTCATCATACTTTGCCTTTTCTAGGAGAAAAAATAGAAAAGGGAAAAAAGTGTTGAAATATATGGATCATAGTTGGATAAATGCTAAACAGATGAGTGTTGAATATGATAATGGGTGAGGGATTTTTTAGACTTTGCTAGAAGAAATGCCGATGATGATAATGGGATGTTCTATTGCCCATATGTAGAATGTTTAAATAAGAAGAAACCAATTGCTACATATATATATATACACATTTAATTTGTGAAGGATTTTGCAAGAGTTATACAGTATGGGTATGGCATGGTAAAGATTAGAAATGCTAAGTGCATTTCAATAGGGAGAGTGGCCTTTGATGATAATGATAAAGATATGGATGATCACATAGAGGATATTATTCATGATGTAGGAGAAGAGGCTTTTGAGCAATCACATGTATATAGTAATATGTGCAGTGATATTGAGAAGCCATTGTACTCGCGGTGTGAAAAATACCAATTGTTGAAAGCAATATTGAAATTGGTAAGCTTGAAAGCACGTTATGGATAAGGTGACAAGAGTTTTTCAGAAATGCTTGAGGCTTTTAAGGACATGCTTCCAGATGATAGTGTATTGCCTGGTTGATAATATGATGCTAAGAAAATACTATGTCCATTAGGGATGAAGTATAAAAAGATCCATGTAAGCCCTAATGATTGCATATTGTATAGAAAAGAGCATGAAGAGAAGCAATAGTGACTAATATGTGAAACCCCGACGTACAAATCAAATACAGCCCCTGTAAAAGTGTTGTAATATCTTCTAAACATACCAAGGTTCAAGCTCTTGTTTGCTAATAAAAATGATGCAAAAAATTTGAGATGGCATATGGATGAGAGGATTTTTTTATGGAAATCTTAGACATCTAGCTGATTTTTCTCAATGGAAGAAAATTGATCAATTATTTCCTAGCTTCAATAAAGAACCTAGGAACCTTAGGCTTGGGCTTAGCATGGATAGCATGAATCCTTAATGTTGCCTAAGCAGTATACATAGTTCATGGCCTGTTTTGTTGGTTATTTACAACTTATCTTCTCGGTTATGCATGAAACGAAAGTACATCATGTTGTCTATGTTGATTTCGGGACCAAAACAACCTGAAAATGACATAGATTTTACCTAGAACCCTTGATTGAAGACTTAAAAGAGTTGTGAGATAAGGCCTTTTGTTGTATTGAAGATTATTTTTAAAAATAAGCTCCAATACCCAAAAAAAAGCTTCATAATTTTTATCATTAGATAAATTCTCGGTGAATGGCCAATAATTCCTACCAATTATCATAATGCAATGTAAGATATTGTGCAACTAAACTTGTAAAACAAAATTTACAAGGTCATAATGACATGGACATAAGCCTTACAATTGATTTAAATTAAAATACTTACTAGTGTATAAAAATAATTTATAAACACAACATATTGATAGTGCTCCCAATTTTTGTAAGACTCAAGGCATTTGCCGCACTAAAATTCGGGATGTTATCATATGGTTTTTCTGTAAATAATTGAAGCATGAATTATATTTATAGTGCTATGCTTCCATGCAAACTAACCATCAATACTTGATAAGGTATTAAGGTATTAACAGTATAGAAATTTCCAAATGAAGCTTCACAAGCAGTTTATAGAACAGATGCACATCTAGTTGAGATATTTGACACAAAAACCATTCCTTGGATGATCCAGAAACTATCAAGAACACTACTACAGATAATTACAAAACACTTCCCTATATACCAACAATCTTTTACAAAAAGCATTAAACAGATTTTGAAAAGAGAATCTTTTGATGATAGATAAAGTAAGGAGAATGCAAAACAGAGAAAAAGTGTTGTATTTTGTTTTTTCTATAGATGTCTCAAGGAGGAGAACTATGGCAGATCTTTCACATGAGAGTTACATATCAGGCTAAAATAGCAAACACATGTAGTACAAATTGCACAATATAGTAATATACTAAATCCAGGGAAAAGTGGAAGTTCGCACACCTCTAATATAAAAATGATCACATATATGCCTTGACAAATAATGGTCTCCAATTCTAGTGACATAGCTATCTTCAAAGACAATATGCTAAAACCCAGCTTTCAGAGATTGCTTAACTCTGCTCATTAATAGACATCAAAATAACAGTTAAGCAAAGGCAGTTTCAACATCAGAAAAGGTAAAAAATGGATACAAGTGTTCAAAAAGATCCTGTAGTATAATTTCTTTCTTCACCTTTCCCTACCAAAAGATTAAAAGATGAGGGGCAAAGGTTTGAGTGTGGACATTACATCTAGGAAGGAGAAAAAATTACTCGTATGTTTGGAATATTAAAATAAATTAAGCATTGGAGCAGATAATACTTATAGTTGCAATTAACACTGTGATTATGAGGAACCATGCGGTACTTAATCAATATGATATAGAGTTAAGAGGATCATTCAATAAAGAATTTATATAAAAGTAAAAGTATTTTATACACATTATTTAACCACTTATTTTGAAATACTTCTTAGACGACAACACTTTTAATTGGGGGAAAATGTTCTAGTTAAAATCCTCAATTGCTACTCCTGATGCAATCATACTATTCAGGGACCAAAATGATTTGAAGACAGAGGATCCAAAATTTACTTAATACCAATATATCAATATCAAATATAAAATATATAACAAGATGTATTATTCACAAGAAATGAACATCATGGCTCATTCCTCAACTAACGTGCTATGTGTAAAAAAGAATGAATCTAATTTCATTTAATTAGTAAACAGTGAGAATTAGTGAAAATAATAATTGCATCGATACAAATTGACTAAATGTATTGTATCAAATTAATAGCTACCAAAAGAAGAGAAGTGTGACATCTGAAGGTCAATTTATCAACAAAAAGCATACCAATTTCATAGCAAAATACACATCCCTGCATAAGGAAAAGCTACCATCAATACATAGCCTTGATGTCACATTGCAAAGAAAAAGGTTTTGGATATTCAAAAAGCCTAAGACAAAAAACTTAGTAATTATGAGCTTAAAACTATATCAGTACATACCTTCACGTAGGAACAAACTTTCCTATGATAAAAGAAACGACCTTTGAACCACAGAAGCCGCATAGTTTCGAGACTTAGTCCCTTTTCTCCTAAACAAAGAGAAGATTAAATGAGAAATGGGGAAGTCATATATGTGCACGTCTAGGGAAGTCATAAACCATAAAATAAAAATAAATTAGCACGTCTAAGGACTTGTTCAATTAGTGAGATTGCAATTGCAGTACAGTAGCATTCTACAAGGGCAATATTAATAACATCAGATTATTACTTGTACATAACCCACAAAAATTTTCTACAGTAAAGGGGGCTAAGTCATGGAATAACTGGGAGGATAAAAGAATTCATTAGGTTGCATATCTATTCTCACAATCAAAGTTGAAAAATTCAGAAAACAAAAGTTTCATCATGTATGATCATTGTAATTCAAAAGTACTGAAACAAAAAGGGTGTTAGTGCAAGTGTTTCACCCAATAGGGGGTGAATTGGGTGATACTAAATATTTCATTGTGTATAAGAAAATTGACAGTTTATTTAAAGCAGTTAAGATCAAGGAGAAATATCACCGAAGGTATACCGAGAGTTATACTGGTTCAGCCACAACCACTTTGACCTACGTCTATTCCTCATAGCATCTCTGAGATTTTCACTATGTCTTCAAAGATTCAATGGGTTCTTGGCACCTCAGAACAACAAGTTCTTTCACCTGGACACTGGCTCCCCCTTACACTTTATAATCAAATCCCCAACTCAAGGTTCCACAACCTTAAGTTGTCTCAATAATTAATATTGAGTTTTGTTATGAAAATCTCTCTTACAGAGCAAATGTATAAACACTGATGTACAAAGAGTAAGTATAAGAAAACAGAGCACAAAGAGTATATTGATCGATGTGTGATTGCTTGTTCTCAATTGTTCTTTTATCCTTTGAATGCTCCACATATATACATATAGATGATTTGTGGTGTCCGTTGGAAGCAATTCAAACATGTCTGTTAGAGTCGTGTAGCTACTATTGACCGTTATTCTTTTAAAACTATCCATTTGCGGTAGGTAGTGGTAGGTGAGCGTTCAGATGTTTTATTTGACTTTTCACTTATAGCGTGATCTCTTCATTATTTCTCTGCAAATGTACTTAGAACACTAATACAATGAAGGGTTAATCATATAAAAACTAAACCAATAAATATTAGATTAAAATCATGTTTTCTGGACTTCATTACTCGAGTGGCTACTTGAGTGATCATGCTCATTAATCGAGTAGTCCCTCAAGTAATCTCATTAAAAATCAGGTAGAGAGTAAGTCAATGTTTTCTTACCATATTACTCGATTAAGCCTTCAAGTAATCTTTTCAATAATACCTGGCAAACAAGGTTACTCAAGTGATCCCTCGAGTAAGTATCTATTTTCTTCAAAGGTTACTTGAGTGATCCCTCAAGTAAATTTATAATAAGTTTGCAAATTACTCGATTACTCCCTCGAGTAACAACATCAAATTCTTGGCCGAGAGTACCTATGCTTAGCTTACCTGATTACTCGAGTGATCCCTCGAGTAATACTTCAAATAACTCTGCAGATTACTATAGTGGTCCCTCAAGTAAATAGTTTTCTCAAATGGTTACTCGAGTAAAGTGTGTCAATTCTTGGCCGAGAGCTACTGGAAGATATTTGCTCTGGTTACTAGAGTGGCTACTCGAGTAATGCCTTTTCTCATGTTTTTACTTGAGTGGTTACTCGAGTAATGGTTCATATAACTTTATAGATTACTCGAGTGGCCCCTCGAGTAAATTCTTCCAAATTTTGGCAGTGCCTCTCTGGAACATTTTCTACAAACATTACTTGAGTGCTTACTTGAGTAACAGAGTTTATTACTCGAGTGCTCACCTGAGTAAACCTTTAAAAAATCTTCCAGTGATATTTTTCCTGTGCTCTGTCTCTCAGATCTTCTTCATTACTCCAGTGCTTACTTCAAGTAAAGCTCTTGTCTGCCATTTGGTTACTCTGTTCAAATTCTTTTGTTATCAAATCCTTTTGTTTCCAATCATTGTTATCATCAAAACATATGGGATTTAACATTCTCCCCATTTTTGATGATGATAAAACTTGGTAATTTTGAACAAAGTTTTTGAAATTGAGTTTTCAAACGTATGCTTCTTAAATACGTTTCATATAAAATCTTTTGTTCAATTTAAACTTGAAAACTCTTTTGAAATAGCTTAGTAAATATCTTTTCAAATGATCTTGAAAAATTGAGTTTTTGTTCTTATTTACTTGTTCACCTTGCATACACAATAAAAAACGCATTAGTGCCACAATGCAATATAACTTGAATGAAATTTAACTTTAATGACATAAAGAAGAAAATTGCATAAAGAAGAATTCATTACATAATCAAACTTAGAATTCAAAGTTAAAAGCTCCCTAAAGCCCTGTACACCCATATCCCTTTTAAATACATTTACTCATCCATTGATCACAAAATAACTTAGGCTCTTCTCCCCCTTTTTGTCTTCATCACAAGGGTGGAATCAATCATGAGGAGAAGTAGATGGTTTGGCTACTGAGATAGGAGTGAAAGCAAATACCAAAGATTCATGTGATCTATTTGAACTGGAAGAATCTAAAGATGATGGTTCAGGTTTAGGAAGGTTCACTAAGGGTACTTTAGGATTTTCTGGATGGTTCTGAGGTTGAAATGGAACCAGAGAAGTAATCTCTACCTCTTCTATAGTAAAAGGTAAAGATACAAGCACTTCCTTAGTACGTGCAGGTGAGGCAATGGGAGTAGGTATACACTCAGGCTGAACTGGCTGAGCTGGATAATTAATGGTGATATGGATTGGCTCGGATGTGTTAGGGTCAAGCATAGAGAATAGAAGATTACTGAGTCCAAGCTCAAAGGGTCTATGCTCAGTAGGAATATGAGAAGGAATAGGCTTATAAGGGCTAGGTTTAGAAGGTCCAATTTCAGAGGCTGGTACTGGCTCAGGAATAACAGAAGGACTAGGAATCGGAGAGCCATATGCCATACCATCAAGTCTGGCAACAATTGATCTCAGAAGCTCACCCTAGACACATTATTCTGCTAACATCTCTTCATGCCTTTTATCTATTCTCTCCACAAGTTGTCTCATCTTCTCATTCATACGAGTTATCAACTCTGCATTGATATTGGCAATGTTGATATGGAAACCCTTCAGAATGTTCTCCATGAAAGTTTGCATTGAGGCGTCAAAGAATGAAGGAGATGATGTGTTAGTAAAGCAGAAGACTGTGTGTCATTCATTCAACTTATTGTAGTCTCAGTCTTCTTTTTCTTCTTAGGACTTGCTTCAAGAGGAGTCTTCAAGGGAATATCAATGTTCAGCTTTCCAATCTTATTTCGCCCCACTGGACTTAACCTCTCAATTGGCTCCTTACTCTCCAAATATCATATCTTGTTCTTCTTCAAGAACAGAGATATAAGCTGAGGATAAGGCATTGGAGTAGTAGGTTTCCCTTTAAACCTATATCGCTTGATCTCAGCAAAAATATATTCTCCCAAGTCCTTTTGTTCTTTAAGGAGTCAGAAGAAAATTTTTTTAAGTCACTCTCCATGAAATGAGTGTAGTTTTTGGATTTGTTCACCATAGCTCTCGAATATATATACCATAGGATTCTGTGAAAATCACTCATATTACTCGGGTTGAAATTGAAGGGTCCCACAATCTCACCAAGTGTTAGGATAGAGAACAACTGGTTTGAATCAAGATTAGGATAAATATCATCAAGAGGATCTTCTATTCCTAACCAGGTATTGATTCTAGAAGGTGAAATTAGAATTCTCTATCCTCTAACCTTAGAAGTCATTTCTTCTTCCACAGACTTTCTAATAGGATCATTTATGGGCTCTAGACTGCAATAAAAATGCCTCACAACTTTTGTGCAAAATAGGAGTTTCATAGACAGCCAAGGCATATAGGAATCAAGATAAGAACTCAGGTCAAATTTCAATACCTCTTGAAGAACCTTGTACTCAATATAGTACATTTTATACACACTTCTTGCAAAATGACTCAAGTAGTTCTGTGATTCCTTAGCTTGTTAACATTGAATCCATTTGGAGGAAATGTGATTTCTTCTTCCTTCTCTTCTGGCTTCTTTGAGGATTTTCCTTTCTTTACTTCTTTAGACTGGAAGGCTTCTTCAAGCATGCCTACCATGACTTTGGTGACGTCCTTATCAAGCTTGGGCTTTTTAGGGGGTTTTGGAGAAAATATAGGTTTGTTGGATGAGTCAGAAGGAGGAAGAGATGGTTTTTTTGTTTCTTTGCTTCTTCTCGAAGGTGTAATATTCTTGGTTTGAGCTCTTGTGGTCACTGGTTCCTTAATGACAACCCCTTTCACCTTAAGCTTAGCTTGGGTCTTGGTTTTAGCTTTAGGTTTAGGAGATAATTTTCTTTTCTTGGTAGAAGGAGAAGAAAGAGAATCAGAGGGTTGATATGGTTCAGAGGACTCATAAGGAGTGCTAAGATTGAGAGTTTTTGTCCTCACCATTTTGATTTGTGAAGAACAAGGATTTCTGGAAAAAATAGGATAAGAAGTCGCAAGTAAAGGGCAAATGAATCTGAGCAATTTGGGAGGTTTTTGAAGGCACAATTTAGTAGATTTTGATGGAAATGAAGTAAGAAAGAATCTGTGAAAAATTTTTGTGAGAGCACTAGGAGAATCACTCGAGGAGATTTTATGAGGAATGACTGAGTAGCGACTAAAATAGACCTAGGGCTCGACATCACTCAAGGGCTTACTCGAGTGATCATTAGCCTTATTGGAGTGGCTACTCGAGTAATCATACCAGAAATTTTAAAATACATGGAATTTAAGCGTGTACCTACCATGAATAATATTGTAATTACCCATGTATATTCCTTAGATCATGTGATGAGCCTTTAAGACAGATTTGGGCTGGAGCTCAGCAAATTTGTAGCTGTAACTAGAGTTACTCGAGGCATTACTCAAGTAAGCTTGAAGTTTACTGGAGGGCTCCCTCAGGTAATCTGTCTCTTCACACTATGATTGTTCATTTCCAACCGTTATGGTGTTTCTTTTTGAATTCCCTTTGAATGAATGCTTTACTACCATATTTTTCATGCCATTACTCGAGTGGTTACTCGAGTAATCTATTCAGTTACTTCAAGGTGTCACTCCAGTAATGCTAGTTACTTGAAGTTGTCCCTCCAGTAATGTTGTCCTCTGTTAACCTCTTCTTTTCATACTCCAAAACAAAATATCAAGATCGTGCAAAACAAATTGCTAGAAACTCTGATGCTTAAGTTTGTAATCATTAAAACATCAATAAATAATATTATCTAACATTTTGTAAATACTAAATAACTTACAATTCATTAGGACTTACCATTCCCAATTCTCTTCTAATATACAAGAATTGATCTTTTGCAAGAGGTTTTGTGAAAATATTAGCTAGCTGAAGATGAGTTGAAATGAATATCACTTTGACATCTTTCTTTTGGACATAATCTCTAATGAAGTGATGTCTAACATCAATGTGCTTGGTTCTAGAATGTTGAACTGGATTCTTTGCCAAGCTTATCGTGCTAGTATTGTCACAGTATATTGGTATCTCCTTTAGATAAATACCAAGATATTGTAGTTGTTGCTTCAACCATAATACATGTGCACAACAACTCGATGCTGCAACATACTCAGCTTCTGTTGATGAAAGAAACACTGTATTTTTTTTCTTGCTAAACCATGATACGAGTAAACCTCTAAGAAAATGGCCTTGTCCACTAGTACTCATTTTGTCTGTCTTGTATCCTCCATGATCAGAATCTGAGTATGCATTAGATATTCACTTCTTCGTTTAGGATACCAGAGACCAAATTCTGCAGTGTCAGCAAGATATCGAAAGATACATTTGATGGTTTTAGCATGTGACTCCTTTGGTACAGATTGATATCTTGCACACATACCCATACTAAATTGAATGCCAGGTCTGCTTGCAATGAGATAGAGTAATGATCCAATCATTCGTCTATATTTTATGATATTGTAATCTTTTCTAATGACATCCATATCAAGCAATGTGGTTGAGCTCATAGGCATGTCCATTTCATTTGCCTCATCCATTCCATACTTTTTCAATAGCTCTTTCAAATATTTCATTTGAGATATGAAAATTCCATTCTTTCTTTGTTTGATTTGTAAACCGAGAAAGAAATTCAATTCTCCCATCATTGACATCTCAAACTCCCCCTGCATTATCTTAGAAAATTCCTTACACAAGTTTCGTTAGTAGCTCCGAAAACTATATCATCAACATAAATTTTCACGATTAAAATGTCATCTCGTTTTAGTTTTTGTAAAAAGTGTTGTATCAACTTTTCCTCATATAAAACCTTGATCAATGAGAAAGTTACTGAGCCTTTCCTACCATGCTCTAGGAGCTTGTTTTAAACTGTATAAACCTTTTCTTAGTTTAAAAACATGATTAGGTTTGGTTACATCTTCAAAACCTCAGGGTTGATCTACATATACTTCTTCCATGATGTAGCCATTTAGAAATGCACTTTTTACATCCATTTGATAGAGTTTGAATCCTTTGATGTATGTAAAGGCTAAAAGTACTCGTATAGCTTCTAATCTAGCCACTAGAGCATACATTTCCTCATAATCAATTCCTTCTTCCTGATTATAGACTTTGGCCACCAATCTTGCCTTGTTTCTAACAATGATTGAGGATTCATCAAGTTTGTTCTTGAATACCCATTTAGTACCAATGATCATATGATCTTTAGGTCAGGGTACTAAATCCCAAACTTGATTTCTTTCAAATTGGTTTAGTTCTTCTTGCATTGCTATCACCCAATCATTGTCTGACAGGGCTTCATCAATGTTAGAAGGTTCAATTTTAGAAATGAATGCAGAAAAACTAACTTCATTGAAAATTCTATTTCTAGTTTTGACTCCTTCATTCACATCTCCTATGACTTGATCTAGGGTACGACTTCTATTGCATTTCCAGGCTTTAGTTTGTCCTAGTGACTGAACCTCTTCCTTGGTTTGATCAACTTTTGGGATGAGAGATTTAGAAATAGGTTGACCATTTTCTTGATTTAAAACAACTTCCTGCTCATCATCAATGGTTTTGCCAAAGGATTCAAATTCATCAAATACAACATGAATTGATTCTTCAACAACACATATTCTTTTATTGAAAACTCTGTATGCTTTACTTCGGTTAGAATAGCCTAGGAAAATTCCTTCATCTATTTTAGAATCAAATTTTCCTAAGTTATCTTTACCATTATTATGAATGAAGCACTTACAACTGAAGATGTGTAAATGAGTAACGTTTGGCTTCCTTCCTTTATACACTTCGTATGGTGTCTTTCCAAGTTTTGTTCTGATATAAGCTCTATTTGAAATGTAGCATGCTGTGCTCATTGCATTGGCCCAGAAAACTTGAGACACATTCTTTTCATTTAGCATTACTCTAGCCATTTCAGTGAGTACTTTGTTCTTTCGTTCTACGACTCTATTTTGTTGAGGTGTTCTTGGAGCGAAGAAATTGTGATTAATGCCATTAGTATCACAATATTCTTCAAAGGCTTGATTTTCAAACTCTCCACCGTGATCTGTCCTGATACCTTCAATGGACATACCTTTCTCATTTTGCACTTTCTTGGCAAAAAAATTGAATTCTATAAAGGTTTCATCCTTTGATGATAGAAAAATAGTTCATGTAAACCTAGAAAAATCATCAACAAACACAAAATATATAGGTGGGAGAGGAGAGAAGAGAATGGGAAAACACTAGAAGGAAGGAAGAGGATGGAAACAAGGACAAAGGAAAACAAAAGCAAAGAAAGAAAACAAAATAAAAGAACTTGAAATCTAGCAAACCTTAAGCTCTGATACCACTTGATACGGTGTGGCTAACGGACTAGCTAGAAAACAAGTTTGAAGACACAAACGGGACCAATGATCAAAGGTGGGACCTTAAGAGAACCTGTCTCCTACAACCCTAGCCATAAATACACCACAAGGATGATCAATCCTTGATACAGTTTGAGTATTCACACGAGAATATAAGGATGCAAGAAAAGCTCACACAAGAGAAATAAAATTCTCCAAGAATAAAGTTCTTATTCATATCATTATAATCTTCTAAATCTCAAATACAAAAAATGCAGCCTTCATATGTAGGCCACAAAAGAACACTCTAGAACTAAAAACCTAGTCATAAATGCAATAAATGATGTCTTAATGATGATTGATTGTCTTGGTTGGCACCATTCAAGCTTAAAGGAATTAGGAAATTACTTATTCTTCAAGACTAAGTTAGCTACCTAAAAAATAGGACACTAAAACAAAGTCTTCAAAGAGCAATCTTTGACCAAAAGGCCTTATTCAATGTAAATAAAAAAGGAAACTAATACAAAATGAAATTAAATCAGATTTGATACATAAGGATGCCTTCTAGATGCTTCTTGAGGTGTCTTAAAAGTCACTTATGATTCTTCTCTAATGCACATGCTTGTCACATGGTATTTTAAGTGAATTCTTTAATTTGGACTGCACATGGGTCTTGTACATCATCTTGTTAGGCTTACTACTTTATGTTACACCAATTTCATAGATCTTCAAGATTTGCCCATGCTCAAGCTTCTAGGTATTGCAAAATTATGTATATGTGCCCGAATAAGCATGGTTAAGTCCTTATTTGCACCCTTAACATATATACTAACATTATGGGTCATTAATGAAGCAACTTGAAGCCTAAATGTTTTTTCTAGCCTCTTGAACATCTCACTCTTTTTTGGGCTTTAAGTAATTAGGCCCTTGATATCATGAAGAGGATCTTGGCTTTGCTTAGAATCTACTTAGATAACATAAACAACATCTTGTTTATTGTAGATGCCACCTAAGCTACTATGTAATACTTTGTTGCCACCTCGGATACTACTACATAAGATGCCACCTGCACCTCTATCAATTGGCGTATTGACCCAAATCTAAATATGGATTTTCCCTGGTGCATAAGTCTCTTCTCTATACTAATTTTCCTTTATTGGCATCAAATCCAGATGATCCTGAAGCTACGATTTATTCTTTATGAGCAAACATGTGATATATTTTGATTATATATCCATCTTTCCCGTTCTGCTATCATATACATGTGACTATATGATTGTAATATTATGCATGTTTCTTATTTTTTCCTTTCTCTTTCTCACATGCATATATTTCCTATATATATATAGGTTGAATGCTAGTAAACTCATTTTGCTTGTTTTTTTTATTTCCTTTTTCATTTTCAATATTTTTTTTAAAAAAAAGGGAAATCACTTGGCCTATCTTTTATTGTTGCACCCATCAATTCTATTGATTGAAAAATATGGATCTTTTCTATGTGTGATATAATTTTTTATCTTTGCCTCTCTAGATGCTCTCTTATGTAAAAGCATGAACTTTATATATTTAAATATTAAATATGCTATATGTATGCTTCTAAGCTCGTGGGTATGTGTGTATATATTGTGATACACATGTAGTTCCTTTAATCCATATGGATGTATATGCGTGTTTGTCTCCTACATACCCATGAGAATACATATTTTTGTCCATACATGAGTTTGGTAATCTGGGTTTCTGCTTATACCTGAGCATGCATCTATATTAGTCTCTGCTCCTCTTCTTTTCTTCTCATTTCTTTGATTTAATTAAAGTTGCATTTTTAAAACCTATGTGGAACCAAAAACAAGACACTTTAACCCTCAAAAGCTAGAAGAGCTCTGAAAACATAAAGAAAACACATCCAAATAATGTTACAAAGAGCTGTCGATGTCGGTGAAAAATTGGATTTTTGAAATAAAGAAGTGTTGTACAAACTAAGGCCATAGATTTGTAGAGATCGAAGAGGCGAGTCTAACAACACTTAGAACAAGTCAAATGAAGTTCAAATAAAGAAGAAAAGTAGAAGAGAAGTTAGTGCGTCACATTATTGCTACCGCCAAAGAGCTTGAGATTTTCTCCTTAAAAGTGATGTGTTTGGAGCAAATAAAAGTCATGGGTCTCTAGGTCATGTTTTGAAGATTCCAATGACACCAACAATGAGAAAAACAGAACTAAAACGAGGAAGATATAGCCTTGCAAAGTTGGAAGGTTGCAATGATCTGCCAAAGCACTGGTCGAGTCAAAACAACATGGCTGGATGTTGAAGTTGATGATGTGGCACTCAACGAGCCATATCATTCATCAACCAAAACACATGGGCCATTCAAAGGGCAATACGACAGCGTTCAATGCCACATCAACAAGGCCATGTCATCCATTGACCATCTATATAGACCAAGGCATGTCATGCCACATCACCTGCCATGTCATCTGAAGGGTCAAAGGTCAATAGTCAAACATTGACAGTTGACTGCTGACTTGTTTTGTTAATATTAAAAAAAAATTCCTAGAATTTTCCATGTGGTGCGTGGGTCTGGAAGGGGCCACCTTTTGCCACGTGGCAGACACCATCTGACAGTAGGCGGCATATGGAGATTGGTACGCCAGCGTATGTTGCTATCAGAATTCTCCAAGGCAGCGCGTAGTGTACATGCATCATGACTGATAGTAGGCTTCACTAGAATTTTCCAACTTTTTAGGAGTTTTTGATCTAGACACCTTTTAGGAACACATGTAAGCACGTAGGACCTCCAATTAAGATACAGTTTGTTCCTAAAAATCCCTAAATTCATGAGCTTTAGTTCGATATGTAATTTGCATATGTTTAAAGCATGTTTGGATCTGATTTGAGTCAAGAAAGTGTTTATCTATAGTTATAGATTACCAAAAACATTCAAATTGAGTCTATATTGATTCTATTGTTTTTGGAATAAGTTGATTTACTTATTAAGAATGTTTTAGCTACAATATAAGGTTAATGTTGAAAGATTCTTTAAAATAAGAAATTATTCAAATAAGTTTTTAAATACAAGATAAAATAATAATAAGTTCTCCCAAGCTTCCTAACATATTGAATCAATTAGGATTGAAGATGTGACTTCTAAACCGTTTTACAAATGTTTTGACAAAGGACAAGGTAGAGAGGGAGAGATAGGAATCAACTCATCAAGTAAGAGGTATGCTATAAATACATACAAGTGAATGGAAGTAAACCTAGCTAAGAGGAGTTGAGCATTATAGCAAGATGTTACATGAGTTTATATGGCCATAAGAGCCTTATAAGAGGGAGAACCTAGTTAAGAGACAACAATATGAGGCAATTTTTTTTGTATATTTAATGTTCTTTATTATTGAATTTATAAATAAAATTCTTTGCTTTTAGAATTGAATTGAGTATATTCTCTTCTTTGATGAACATTCATGATTTTATTTAGATGATATTATATTATTATCTTTTTATTATAACTGCTTTAATTGAGTAGGTGCTTTTAGAATATATCCAAAAACCTGAAAGAAGAATGGTTCAATGAAGACTATGGTTAAAAGGGTGGTAGCCTAACTAGTGTAATGCCCCAAATTTTGTATAAAGGCTAATGAATTCAAATGAGAATGTAAAGAATGTTCAATAAATACTTTTAGGAAATAAAGTATGAGTTATGATCGAATTAGCTGTAGCAAGTGTCTAAACCCTGTATTTTAGTTTAATTATATGGCAAAGTTATTATTAGACTAAAATACAAGGGGAATGGTGCATGTAGAAGGGAAAAGAAGCTAAATGATGTGTCAAGTAGCAATTCAAGTGAATTTGCCATAGTCAAGGACAAAACAGGAAAAATGAAATTTAATAGCCAATTAGTCTGCAACTAATTAAGAAAGTGACTAAGAGTTAGAAATAAGAAGTGTAATTAAATGACTAATGGAATTAGTTATTGTAACAATATAGTTACATGCCTTATGGTGAGCCATAAGATTTTGGACACTTGGCATGAGATGGATAAAGCATAGGTTGTTGAAAAGTCAAATAAGCATTTTTAATTCATTTCTCGTTCCTCTCTCTTCTCATAGTCGGCTGTTAAGATAGGGAGGGGTGAAGAGTTTATCATTTCATCACTTTTTTACTCTCTCAAGCTCTCATAGTCGACCAAGTAAGGTGAAGAAGAAAGAGAAAGAAGCTTAATGTAAATCAAATCCTTTTCCTTGAGATTTCATCTTGAAAATGGCTTCTATTGTCAAAAGCCTCTTCTTTAATCTTGTTCCTCTTATTGAAAGCTTCAATTTTATGGTTTTATATTTTCAAGAGGTGGTGTTTGGTGAACTAAAAAAAACTAAAGATTGGTGAAACAAAGAACAAGTTAGAGAAAGAGGACGAGGTGAGTAAGGGCAACTTTTTTACATGTATATTGTAGTCATTGGTTGGGTATCTTGATTTTTGAAATTTTTCCCTTTTTTCATTGGATTAAGATCTTAGAGAGTTTGGGAAGTTTTGATTGTGGTAATGGTGTTTTGTATTGAGGTTTGGATAAATGGAATTTAATTGAACCTTGAATGTGGAGTTTGGTGTTTTGGGGTTTTGTATTAATTGTAGCCCCAAAACATAACATGAGAAATGAATGGGAATTTGATTGTTTTGATGTTTTCATTGGATTCTATATGAAAAATTGTCTAGGGAGTAGCCCCAATTGTGAATTTTGACCATTGGAAACATATGTTTAAAAATTGGAAGTTTTGTCGAAGAAAACTCTGTCCAAGGCAACTAGTTTGCATGGACATTTTGAATAGATAAATGGTGAATACAAAATCCAAACCTTTCTAGTCTAATAGTACACATGCCAAGCTTTAAATTGACATATTATGGGAGTCATTTTAAAGTGTATTCTGGAAGTTGTGTTTTCCCAAAATTTGAGGTTGAAACTAGACTTAATTATGGAACAGTATGGAGAAGCGTTGAATTCTGTACTTTTGTGGTTGCATATGGCAGTGGTTCATATTTTTCCTATATATAGGACTTAAAAAGCTTCAAGTAAGACTTGGAATCACCCCATTTGATTTTTGTAGATTTAGTTATGACTTTTCGAAGTTCAGCCAAGAAACAGGAATTTTCTTGGCCGCAGCCCAAATGTTTCTGACCTATTTCTAGCTGCGGCCAAAAGTTCTTGGCCACAGGCAAAATGTTTCTAACCATTTCTTAGTCATGGCCAGGGGATTTTAGGCCGTAGCCAACCCCCAATTTCAGCATTTTAGACTTTTGAAAGGTGGTTTCTGGTCTAGTTCTCCCTAACCCTTTTTGGCCTTTTGTTTGAGCTTCTTATAGCTTCTCATTGATAACCAACCCTAAGTGTTTTGGAGTTGAGAATTGAATAGGGAATAACTCATCATCCTTGCTTATGATTTATAGGATTTAATATCTGCCCTGAGTGTAAGAAACCAGTGCCTGAGCAAGAACGAAAAGAACAAGGTAGTGACTCATTCTCTTATATCATGTATAATGCTTGTATATTTGTGCTTATCATTGAATCATGATGAACCAGAAGGCCATGTGGTGGGACGAATATGTATACAGTGAAAGCTGTTGTGATCATGAATACAGTGAAAGCTATCGTGAAGGCCACGTGGTGGGACGAAAGCATATATAGATGTGAAAGCTGTCATTATTGTGAATACAGCCTGGGAGGTATCATTTATGTATCAAAAATCACGAATGTGATTGCTTCTGTGATGTTGTTGTGTTGTTGCTTTGTGATAATTACTTACATGTTTTGTTTATTATGTATCATATGAGTAGAAAATGTTACTACTGAGATTCCTATGAATCTCATTCTTTCAATGACTAACCTACAGCCAAGGCAAGGCCAGGAGATTAGAGCTTTGTTAGTTAGTTATCATACTTTTGGATAAATGTATATATTGTAGTTATAAGTCCTATGTAGTGATGGTAGATGTATCTACCATAGACTTGTGAATGTTCATGTAATCCCCAGTATAGGAAACTAAGAATGGGCAATCATGCCTTGTAAACCCCTATAATGAATGTATAAAACCTGAGAATCCACCGGAAAAAATTTTGTTATATACACTCTGATATTATAAATGGAACCGGATCAAGCAAGCCAAACATGTTTGGTAAACCAGGAACGAGACCACGCTAATCATGTCTTGAAAAGTTTTTGAAAACCCACTTTAGCAAAGGTCTGAATCCTGTCTTGAAGTTGGGACTTTTATAAGTTTTGAACTAACGTTGGTCTCCTGTTTATCGTATGACCATTTTTGAACCATATTAACGACTTCCAAGGTAGGGGGTTACAACTAGCATGAGTGTAATAGAAGTCAACATAGTTGTCTCCTGAACATAAAATTGGTGAACTTATTATCTAATTATTCTATCTCTTATTTGACCAACCGAATATGATTTGCATACCATAATCATCTAAGTGACCAAATTATGACCAAGTCCATTTGGCTCAGCTTATAAAGACAAGCTCAATAGAGATATTTATAGAGTTAGAAACTCCCAAATTTCTTGCATTCATGATGAATGAGATGCTATTAAGCATAGAAAGAACGTTATTGCTTAAATTTATAATGGCATGCCAATATAAGCAATATAACTCTGTCTATGCTGTGTCGATATCTTTAGAAGATGGAATTGACAGTTTCTTTCCATGAAGTTAAAACTTTAAGTTTTAACATAGTGTACTTAGTTCTAACATGTTATTTAGGAAACACTTGAGGCAAATGTCAAGCTAAGAAGTTGAGACAAATATGCTAAGTTCTTTCTAACAAACAACAAGTGTATGTTGTAATGAGATGTCTCCCTGTGAGTAGGAGCATGCAGAAGCAAATATTACTCATGATAAGGCATATTGTGACCTTTGGTAATGTGGTTCACCACATTAAACTTGAGTTTGAAAGACTAAAGGAATAGAGATCCATCAACTAAACAAACTTAGCTAAAGAGTATAAGCATTCATCCTCAAAGCTTAATTACAAAATGGAAAGAAGCTTATAAAACCAAACTTGAACCAGAGGAGGTAAAATATGGTTTCTACAAAGATGAAAGGCTATATTGATATTCCTCTAAGGGTTATAGAAGAAACATACAATGTGAGTAGTGGATGTTTCACTAAAGCATATGTCTTTGTGTTGGAGAGTAAGAGTGAGAATCAAAGGATTGGAACATGCACAATAACTCTGCATGGATAAAATGCCTTGATTCACTCCATGCAATATGTAACCGGGAAAATCACATCTTCATTATCTCTTTAGTTAAAGGTTTATTGGACCACGACTTTCAAATCCTATGTTGTACTTGATGTTTTCTTTTGTCTTAGAAATAACAATTCCAATTCATACCACATGCACACGATGATCAAATGGAATGATCAAAACTAGCAAAAGAGGATTTTGCCAAGTAACGTGGCTAAAAGGTGAATATCCTTATGAGAAGTTGAGAACTTAGTCTAAGTATCAAGAAAGACAAGGAAACATTTTTAGAAAATATCCTCTGTAAATAGTAGACTATGACATTTATGAATCAATAAATGTCGGTACAGAACATGGTGTTGGAAATTGTGCCTTATGGGCCGATTATTATAATTTGAATATTGTTATTCAATCAACTTCTTTATTTTGTTATCATAGTATTTGCATGTTCATTGTGATAACTATCCTTGGATAAATCATAATAATTGTCCTAAATGTCCATAGTTAGTCATTTATGCAGGAGCAAAGATAAAATAAGACCAGTATGGCTTCAAAGAGGTATGGAGATACGAATCAAAGTCATAGGCACTTGTAAGAGTACAAGGTGCTAGACCTACCCACTATAAGAAAGCTACATGGATCAAGTCATAAGCTTGTCTCATGTATAACCATGTCAATATTCCCTTTGACCTAGATCGTCATGGATTCCTATATAAGAGTCATTCAACTTTGACTTAGTCAAAAGTCACTTTTGATAGAGTGATGATAAAGGCTATGTTCAGGCTTGGTGATTTTCATGCAGAGGAATGTTAATGATCAAGACGGATTTGTCCCTCACATTAGTAAAGAGATATTACTGGGCCCTTCGATGAGTGAGTCTGAGAAATATATAGCCATACTATGATAGAAAGAAGTTTCTATTTCTATAGTCATACTACTCAAGGTTCGTGAAAGTAATGGTCAAGAATAAGAGAATGACATTCTCCATGTCTCATCATTGACTAAATATCATGTGACAAAAAGGAATGTGATATAGTTGTATGACAAATTGCATTGGTTTAACGATCCTCACATGAATTGGGTAGTCGTAATATCTTGCTAGAGGCCGCTTACGACTTATGAGTTAGTATGGTCATTGGCCTACTACCAACTTCATATGGGCCTATAACGTCGCACACAAAAATAGCCCAACACGAGCTATAATGTCAAGATTCATTGAATCTAAGATATGTCTAGATTTAATGAATGTAATGGTTAATCTAAGGTGGACGGATATATATATATTCAAAAAGAAAATTAATAATATTATATATACATATATGTATTTTTGAAATATATACATACATATATGTATGATAATACTATTATATTGTATTAGTTTTAAATTTAGTTTTATCTGATAAATTAAATTTAATAACTAACATAATAAAGATATAATATCTCAGATATTAAATCTATTTCCATTTTCTATTTATTCAGATTAAATGAATATAGTAAATTTAAACTGTTGGATAGATTTAATAAAGCCATATTCATTTAATTTGCTTATCAAAAGACAATAAGTGTTAATTGATATGATATGGATTTTGAAATTAAGATTAATTCTAAAAATCCAACATCCATCAAGAAATAGATAGCAAGCCCTGACTAATTATTTAAAAAGAGTGAGCTAGGGCTTTCTATGGGTGATGAAAAAAGCAAGATAGAAAGCTGTTAAAAAAGAAAACTCTAGAGAGAGATGTTGGTGGCGCTAGCTCGTTGTTCATGTTGAATTTCTATTCATGTGGATACCAGTAGAGGGAGCTAATCCAAGTTGTTAGCTCCTTAAGATCGAAAAGAAAGATTGAATACATAAGAAAGGTACGCTTCTCTACTACTCGATTTAAACGTCATTGACAGATCCACAGTAAGGATTAGAAAACTTTTGAATTTTAATTTTCTACAGTGCCTATCAATCCCAACAGTGGCATCACAGCTAGGTCAATTGTGCGTTTAAGTTGAGTTTGGGGTTTAGTCTTGATTATAAATTGTATATGTGATATATATGTTGTATGCGATATATTGCTTTGGATTCGATTGATGGTGATTAATCGAGAAGGATAGGAGACCAAGGAAAACCAGGCCTGGATTTGGTACTTTTGTGTTATCGGGTTGTTAGATTCAAAATCTCATGGGCAGCATGTTGAGTAGAAACTTGTGGGGATCTCTTATATGAGATGTTAAAGAAGAATAAACTAAGAAGATTCAAAACTTTTCTTAGAGACATATAATGCCTCTACTGATATTGTCAAAAAGCTTGAAAATCAAGCAAAATATAAGGAAGCTAGTATTATAGAAGCCAACCATACTAAATTAGCATACATTTGCCTTTTTAGTACTAATAGGATTATTCTCATTAAAAGCTAGGAACACTCTTAATTTCAATAAGGAATTAGCAGGATCGTCGTGGCTAACTATTCGTAGCACGAGATAATCATAACATTTATTACTTTTCATATTGTATGAATTGTTATTTGTTGTGGTTTTAATTTCTAAAATTGTTTGTGTATGGTGAATAATATGGCTCTAGTTTTACAAGGGCTGTAAATTTTTTTTTTACAAAAAAAATTATGGCCTGCTTGTTGTGCCTTCCTCTATGTAGTCTAGATGTACATTCTCTTCTCATCTCACTCCCCTCGTATATTTAAAAGAGGCTTTTCAATGTATTTTTCTTTTCTGCCTAGAGAGATCTTCTCATTGGCTTAAGAAGATTTAGGTTAGGTGAGTCATATTGTGTCACGTTTAAATTATGTTTCTTGTTATTAGATTATTACATGCATATTTTACATATATATGTATATTTGTATGAGATACAACCGCGATATATGGATTCTTATAAACAAAATAATTAATTAAGCCCTCCAAATTAAATATTAAATCATAATGCCATCAATTAATTATACTTGTCAAAACCTAGATCACTCAATTATAGGTTCCACTAATGTGGATGCATTTGAGTTATCATGGTGAGACAACAGTGAGTAATGATGCTACTCACAAAGATTCATTATTGTGTTGACTTAATTGAGATTAACAAAATGATTTTAGATCTCAAGTTTAGTATGATGTAATTGGTAAAGAGGTTACCTACCTAAATAACTTGATTTAAGCATCCTACCTAAGTAAACTTAAATTTAAGTGAAATATGGATCTTAGCCCACTAATTATTACATTGAGGGTTGTTAATTTAGTGGGAAATTACAAATCAACTTTGCATATTTTATTATAGAATCATGTCGACTAATAATACTGCTATATTATCATTGCGATTAATCCTTGGGAAGGACAAACTCCATGGGATAAACTTTCTTGACTAGTTTAGGAACTTGAGAATTGTTCTCAAACAGGAAAGAAAAGCAAATGTCTTAGATCAACCCATTCCTAAGGAGCCTATAGCCAATGCTCCAAAAGCTCAAAAAGATGCTTACATAAAGTATAAGGAAGACTCTGTGGATGTAGGTTACTTGTGTTAGATCTCATGATTTGATGATAACAAAAGAATGGTATGAAAAAGAATTGATAAATAAATAAATTTGAACAAAGTAATAACAGGGATAAGCATCACTTGAAGTAAGCATTGGAGTAATGAGGAAAGACCAAGAGAAAATGCTGAGAAAATTAAGCAGGAGCAATTTTGCTAAGGCATTACTCGAGTACGTACTCAAGTAATGAGTCAAAACTTGAAGTAACCAGAGGCACCTTCCAGTAACCTGCCAACGTTACTCGAGTATGTACTCGAGTAATAGTGTAAATGTTTTCAAGTTGCTCTCGGCCTGCCAATGTTACTCGAGTAACCAGGTAAATACTTGGAGTTGCTCTCGGCCTGCCAACGTTACTCGAGTAGGTACTCGAGTAACCATGTAAAAATTTTCAAGTTGCTTTCGGCCTGCCAATGATACTCCAGTATGTACTCGAGTTACCCTGTTTCAGAAAATGTGGTGCTCTCGGCACTTTGTACCACTGCCAATGTTACTCGAGTAGCTACTCGAGTAACTCACTGAGGTAAGCACAAAACCTGAAGGTAGTACTCGAATAACCTGATCTATTCTTATTTCATTTTCCTCGAGTAATTACTCTAGTATGGAAGTATTTAATGTTTTATTTTAAGTGGATTACTCGAGTATGTACTCGAGTATGCAGAGATATTTTGAAAGAAAACCTCAAGTCATTACCCGAGTAAGTTATGCACAGAAAGTAAGTTTACTCGAGTATGTACTCGAGTAATAAGGTAATCAAGCTTGAAGTGCTCTCGGCCTTGAAATCCTGCCAATATTACTGGAGTAAAGCATCGAGTAACCAAAAGATTATTTGAAGGTTTACTCGAGTTGGTACCCGAGTAACCTATAAAGTTATTAGTGCATTACTCGAGTAGGTACCCGAGTAAACAACTATTTCCAAAGGTTTGAAATTTAGTTTATTCCATGCACTACCCGAGTAAACTTATATTTGTTTGCTAACTTGAAGTTGATCAAAGTTTTCCCGATGATACTCGAGTAAACTTCAAGGGATACTCGAGTAGTTACTCGAGTAAGCAAACCCATAAATTCAGAAATCATTCAAATGTTCATTGATTTGTTTCCTATATGATTAACCTTTCATTGTATTAGTATTCTTAGCATATTTACAGATAATCAATGAAGAGATCTTACCAAATAAGGAAAGTCAAATGCAACGTTCAAATGTCACTTACCGCCACCTACCGCAAACGGATATTTTTCAAAAACTGAAAAGTCAATAGTGGCTGCGCACTCTCCAACGGACGAAAGGAAAATGTTCCAACGGTCTTCACCAACATATCTATATATATGGGAACATCCAAATAGTCAAAAAAACAACAAGAACACACACAAACGTATCATCAAGTTCATTACTCTGTTTTACGTGATAATTGTATTTCTATGCTTCAGTGATTAATATTCACTCTGTAAGAGAGATATTTCATTCAAACTCAATATTTGTTATTGAGATAACTTAAGGTTGTGGAACCTTGAGTTGGGATTGGATTACAACTTGTAAGGGGGAGCGAGTGTCCAGGTGTAGGAACTTGCTTGTACTGAGGTGCTAAGAACCCACTGAATCTTGGAAGTTATAGTGAAACTCTCAGAGAAGCTCTGAGGACTGGACGTAGGTCAAAGTGGTTGTGACCGAACCAGTATAACTCCCGGTGTACACTTCGGTGATATTTCTCCTTACTCCTTACTGTTTTAATTTCACTATCAAATTTTATATTTGTAACGAAATTTTAGTATCACCCAATTCACCCTCCTCTTGGGTGAAACGCTTGCTCTAACATTTGGTATCAGAGCGTAGGTCTTCTTGTTAAGGTTTAACAGCCTAAGAAGGATCCAATGGCAAGCATGGGTGAAGGAATTCTTCCCGACGGAGCATCCATCACTAGACCCCCTAGTTTTAATGGAGAACACTTTTCTTTCTGGAAAGCTAAATTCAGAGTGTTCGTGATGGCTACTGAATATGGGCTATGGGATGTAATTGAGAGTGGAAACTATCATCCTATAAAGATTGTAAATTCTCAGAAAATTCCAAAGACGCCAGCGGAATATGATGAGAATGACAAGAAACTTATCACTCTCAACAGCAAGGCAATTCTGATGTTACAAAGTGCTTTGAGTCAAAGTGAATATTTCAGAATTTGCACACTCCCAACAGCAAAGCAAATGTGGGAACCTCTGGAAATAGCTTATGAAGGAACTTCGGGAATAAAGGAGAATCAAATCAACACTTTGGTCACCGAATTCGATCTACTTCGAATGAAATCAGGTGAGTCGATTTCTGAATTTGAACTTAGATATACTCATCTTGTTAACCAAATTACAGCACTTGGGAAAGTCTATGATCAGCACACCCAAGTACGAAAGATTTTGAATATTCTTTCTAAAGAGTGGGAGGCCAAAGTTATTGCGATAGAAGAAGCAAAAGGAGAATCAATGAGATCAGTTGCTTCTCTATTTGGAAGTCTTTCTGAATATGAAAGCAAACTAAAGTTCAAACGGGAACTAGATAACATTGGTGACAAGAAAAAGAAAGGTCTAGCACTAAAAGCAAAAGAAGATAATCAAGATGAAAATGAGGAGTTTGACAATAACGAAATGGATCTAATCATAAAACGATTCAGAAAGTTCTACAAGAAAGGACAAGGATTCATACACTTTCAGAAAGGAGGAAATAACAGCAAAGATCATATCATTTGCTATGAATGTGGGAAACCAGGACATATCAAGTCAGAATGTCCAGAACTAAACAAAAAGAGCAAAGAAAAGAGAAAAGGAAAATTCTTCAACAAAAAGAAGGTCTTCGTATCTGCTATATGGGGTGATAGCTCTTCTGACGAAGAAAGTGATGAGGAAGAAGTAGCTAACATATGTCTTGTTGCTCAAGAAGAAATAGAAGAAGAGGTAAATGATTCTGAACCTACCTATGATGAATTACTTTTCGAATATAATACTTTACATTCTGAATTCATCAAAGTAGTTAAAGAATTGATTGTTTTCAAAAAGAAAAACAAAGCTCTTGAAACTAAACTTAAAGAAAAGGATTGTGAAAATTGTTCATCTTTGAAAAAGAAAAAAATTGATCTCATAAAAACTCTTGAAAAATTTACACAAGGAAGTGAGATGCTAAATGTTATTTTAAAAGCTCAACGATTTGTAAACGATTGATCTGGAATTGGATATGATCCAAAATCAGATAGAAGGAAAAGGTAGAAAGAAAGCAGGAGGTAAGTCATATTTGAATTATTTCCAGTATTCTGTACATACATCAAATCCTTTTCCCTTTTGTAACTACTGTAATAGAAAAGGACATTATACTTCTTCATGTATTCATAAGAAGAAAGGAACAATAGGAACCTACAAATGGGTACCTAAAGGTTCATATATTCAGAAAATTATTTGTACTAACCCAAAAGGACCCAAAAAGATGTGGGTACCTAAGACTTAGTCATTTGATTGCAGGTATGTCTCAAAGCATCCAAAAATAGCAAGTGGTACATAGATAGTGGATGCTCTAGACATATGACCGAAGATTTCAAAAATTTTACCATATTGCAACCTAAGGAAGGTGGAAAGGTAAAATTTGGAGGAAATCAATCCGGAAGGATAGCAGGAATTGGTGAAATCAAAAATGACAAAGGAATACAAGTCAAAGATGTATATTATGTTGAAGGCTTGTGTCATAATTTGCTGAGCGTAAGTCAAAGTGCAGATAAAGACAACTGGGTAATATTTGACTCAGAAGAATGCTTAATTATCAACAAGAATGACTTACAGCTTGATAAGAAGAATATCAAGGCTAAGCTCAGAGCAAAAAGGGAAGGTAATTGCTATACTCTAGACATTAGTAGAAATGAATCTGAAAATTGTTTTCTGAGTAAGGCCGATGAAAGTTGGCTATGGCATAAGAGATTGGCTCATGTCAATATGCATCAACTAGGCAAACTACTCAAAAAGGATTTAGTCCTTGGATTACCCAAAGTTAATTTCAAAAATGACTTGATTTGTGATGCATGTCAAAAGGGTAAACAAACTAAATCATCTTTTAAATTGAAAAATGAAATTTCAACAAATAGACCACTACAATTATTGCATATGGATTTAGTTGGTCCAGCAAGAGTAAAAAGTCTTGGTGGCAACTTATATTCATTGGTCATTATTGATGATTTCTCTAGATTTACATGGGTTATTTTTCTATTATTAAAAGATGAAACCTTTGAAGAATTTATTGTTTTTGCCAAGAAAGTGCAAAATGAGAAAGGTATGTCCATTGCAGGTATTAGGACTGATCATGGTGGAGAATTTGAAAATCAAGCATTTGAAGAATATTGTGATACTAATGGCATTGATCACAATTTCTCTGCTCCAAGGACGCCTCAACAAAATGGAGTTGTGGAACGCAAGAATAGAGTACTCACTGAAATGGCTAGAGCAATGTTGAATGAAAAGAACATATCTCAAGTGTTCTGGGCTGATGCTATGAGTACAGCATGCTATATTTCAAATAGAGCCTATATCAGAACAAAACTTGGAAAGACACCATACGAGTTGTACAAAGGAAGAAAGACAAACATTGCTCATCTACACATCTTCGGTTGTAAGTGTTTCATTCATAATAATGGTAAAGATAACTTGAGAAAATTTGATTCTAAAACTGATGAAGGAATTTTCCTAGGATATTATAACCGAAGTAAAGCATATAGAGTTTTCAATAAAAGAACTTGTGTTGTTGAAGAATCAATTCATATTGTATTTGATGAATTTGAATCCTCTGACAAAACCATTGATGAAGAACAGGAAGTTGTTTTAAATAAAGAGAATGGTCAATCTATTTCTAAATCTCTTATTCCAGAAGTTGATGAAACCAAGGAAGAAGGGCAATCCCTAGGACAACCTAGAGCTTGGAAATACAATAAAAGTCATCCCTTAGATCAAGTCATAGGAGATGTGAATGAAGGGATCAAAACTAGAAATAGAATTTTCAATGAAGTAAGTTTTTCTGCATTCATTTCTGAGATTGAACCTTCTAACATTGATGAAGCCCTGTCAGACAATGATTGGGTTATGGCAATGCAAGAAGAACTAAATCAATTTGAAAGAAATCAAGTTTGGGATTTGGTACCCCAACCCAAAGATCATCCGATCATTGGTACTAAATGGTTATTCAAGAATATTGTCAGAAATAAGGCAAGATTGGTAGCCAAAGGATATAATCAGGAAGAAGGGAATGATTATGAGGAAACGTATGCTCCAGTGGCTAGATTGGAAGCTATACGTGTACTCTTAGCCTTTGCATGCATCAAAGGATTCAAACTCTATCAAATGGATGTAAAGAGTGCATTTTTAAATGGTTACATCATGGAAGAAGTGTATGTAGAACAACCTCCAGGTTTTGAGGATGTTACTAAACCTGACCATATTTTCAAACTCAAAAAGGCTTTATATGGTTTAAAACAAGCTCCTAGAGCCTGGTATGAAAGGCTCAGTAAGTTTCTTATCGATCAAGGTTTTGTACGGGGAAAAGTTGATACAACACTTTTTATAAAACAAAAACACAATGATATTTTAATTGTTCAAATATATGTTGATGACATTGTTTTCGGTGTTACTAATGAATCTCTGTGTAAGGAATTTTCTGAGATAATGCAAGGAGAATTTGAGATGTCAATGATGGGAGAATTGAATTTCTTTCTTGGTTTGCAAATCAAACAAAGAAAGAATGGAATCTTCATATCTCAAACAAAGTATTTAAAAGAGCTATTGAAGAAGTATGGAATGGATGAAGCAAATGGCACAGACACGCCTATGAGCTCAACTACGTTGCTTGATGCTAATGTCAAAGGGAAAGACTATAACATAACAAAATATAGAGGAATGATTGGATCATTACTCTATCTAACAGCAAGTAGACCAGACATCCAATTTAGTGTTGGCATATGTTCAAGATATCAATCGGCACCAAAGGAATCGCATGCTGAAATGGTCAAAAGAATCTTTAGATACCTTGCTGACACACCCGACTTGGGTCTGTGGTATCCCTAAGGAAGAAGTGAATATCTTGTTGCATATTCAGATTCTGATCATGGAGGATACAAAACAGATAGAAAGAGCACCAGCGGACAAGGACAATTTCTTGGAGGATCACTTGTATCATGGTTTAACAAGAAACAAAATACTGTGTCTCTTTCGTCAACGGAAGCCGAATATGTTGCAGTCTCAAGTTGTTGTGCACAAGTGATATGGTTAAAACAACAACTACAAGATCTTGGTATTTATCTCAAAGAAATACCAATCTATTGTAATAATACCAGTACGATAAGCTTGGCAAAGGATCCAGTTCAACATTCTAGAACCAAGCATATCGATGTTAGACATCACTTCATCAAAGATCATGTTTAAAAGAAAGATGTGAAAGTAATATTCATTCCTACTCATCTTCAGTTAGCAGATATCTTCACAAAACCCCTTGCAAAAGATCAATTTCTATACATTAGAAGAGAATTGGGAATGGTAAATCCCAATGAGTTATAAGTTATTTCAGCTTTTCATAATATTAGATGAAGTCACCTGATAATATTTTGATGATCACTAACTTAAGCATCAGAGTATATAGAAACTTGTTTTGCAGGGAGTTTGAAACTCTGTTTTGAGAAACAAAAACAAAGGTTATCAGAGGACACCATTACTGGAGTACCAACTTGAAGTAATGACTAACAGTGAAGCATTACCCGAGGAACAACTTGAAGTAAAGCAACACTTTACTCGAGTACGTACTCGAGTAATGGACTTCAAAACTGGAAGTAATGGATCAAGTTACTTGGAATTTAAATCTAATGGTTCAGTTACAAAGAAATGAAGAGTCAGAAGTTGAAAAGACAGGTTACCCGAGGCGAGCCTCGAGTAAACTTGAAGCTTACTCGAGTAAGGACTCGAGTAACTAGAAGTCCAGATTTCCAAATTGATGCAAAATTGACTCAAATCTGTTCAAAAATGATTGACAATGATCAAGGGAACATACATGGATAATTACAATATTATTCATGCCAGGTACGCAATTTAAATGAATTATTTTAGAGAATCCCCCGGATGATATTTACTCCCAACTTGAACCAAACCAAATCTTTTCTATCCTTAAACCTGGTGAGTTAGTTGGCCCTCTAAATTTCAAACCCAGTGATATGTGTGATCATCACAGAGTCTTATGGTACATCTATTCTAGGTCCCTAGTAAACAAAGCCAACAATTATACCCACTTCTCTGATAGGGACTTTAGGTGGTTTGCTTCACTTCTCCTGAAGGAAAGAAGGATTTAGGGGAGTATATCTTCTTTAAAATGAAAAGGTACAGAGTGGATGGAAAGGCTACAACACCAATGCCATATCCTCAAATTGTATCACTTATTCTAAAAGAGAATAAGATATGGTATTTGGATAGCAAGGAGCCTATTGAGAGGATGACTCCAGTTGGGAGAAACCAAATTGGGAAGCTGAATATTGACATCCCTCTCAAAGGCCCTCTGGAGTCTGGGTCAAAGAAGAAGAAGAAGACCACTGAGGCAGAGACCAGCAAGATGGATGACACACAGTCATCGGCTCCAGCTGCCACCACTTCATCACCATCCTTTCTCAATGCCACTCTCCAGTACTTCATGGAAAACATGCTCAAAGGATTCCATGTGGATATCGCCAACACGAACGCTGAATTGATTACCAACATGAACTTCAGGATGGCGGAGGTGGTTGAGAAAATAGACAAGAGGCATGAGGAGTTGGTTGAGAAAATGGACAAGAGGCATGAGGAGTTGCTAGCAGAGCAATGTGCCCAGGGTGAGATTCTGAGATTGATTCTGGCACAGCTGGACTCTTTAGGTCCCGAACCTTCTGCCGGTCCATCTTCTTCTGCACCACCACCACCTCCAGTGAACCCTCCTTTTGACACTCCTTTCACTAAGGCTGAACCATCTACCCCTCTGGTATCTAGTCCACCTGAGTCTCAAGCCAAAGACATTCTATATACAGTGGACAACCCAGATACCAATAAGACCATTCATATCGTCATTGATGATTCACCTCCCAAACCTCAACCTGAACTCGCTCCTAAACCTATTCCCTCTCCTACTCACACTGAGGAAATATCTCCCTCCTCCTCCTCTGAACATCATACTCCAGCGATTGAGACCACTCCAGAAGGTGAAACCTCTACAATGGTTGTCTTCCAACCTTCTCCTATTCCTCTCAGCGATGACATCCATATCCCTCCAGTGAATCTGCCTGAACCAGTCCCCTCTAGCTCCTTTGATTCTTCTGGTTCAGATGATTCTATGGTTCTTCTAGTGACACCCATTTCCATGGTCAAGCCTTCTAGCCCTCCACTTGATTGATGAAGACAAAAAGGGGGAGAAGAGCTTGAGGGTGATTTTGTGGAAGTGTCTATGCTTATTTTGGATATTTGGGTGTATATGGGTTTTAGGGAGCATTTTGGAACTTATTAGTTCTTTTTAACTTGTTAAGTTTCATCTTTTTATCTTGTAATACAATTTTTAAGATTAATCCAAGTTTATTTAAGTTATGATTTCATTTCAAGTCCATTTAAGTTTTAAATTATGCTACATTGTTGGACTAATAAAGTTTGTTGTGTATACAAGGTGTACATCATAATTTCATTTTTTAAGACATTTTGAATCTAAACTTAATAAGTTTTTCAAAATAATTTTTGAATACAAGAAGCATTTAATTGAGAACTCAAATTGAAAAATTGTGTTCAAAATCACCAAGTTTTGTTATCATCAAAAAGGGGGAGAATGTTAAATCTCATGTTTTGATGATAACAAAAGAATGGTTTGAAAAAGAATTGATAAATAAATAAGTTTGAACAAAGTAATAACAGGGATAAGCATCACTTGAAGTAAGCATTGGAGTAATGAGGAAAGACCAAGAGAAAATGCTGAGAAAATTAAGCAGGAGCAATTTTTCTAAGGCATTACTCGAGTATGTACTTGAGTAATGAGTCAAAACTTGAAGTAACCAGAGGCACCTTCCAGTAACCTGCCAACGTTACTCGAGTATGTACTCGAGTAATAGTGTAAATGTTTTCAAGTTGCTCTCGGCATGACAATGTTACTCGAGTAGTTACTCGAGTAACCAGGTAAATACTTGGAGTTGCTCTCGGCCTGCCAACGTTACTTGAGTAGGTACTCGAGTAACCATGTAAAAATTTTCAAGTTGCTTTCGGCCTACCAATGATACTCGAGTATATACTCGAGTTACCCTATTTCAGAAAATGTGGTGCTCTCGGCACTTTGTACCACTACCAATGTTACTCGAGTAGCTACTCGAGTAACTCACTGAGGTAAGCACAAAACCTGAAGGTAGTACTCGAATAACCTGATCTATTCTTATTTCATTTTCCTCGAGTCATTACTCTAGTATGGAAGTATTTAATGTTTTATTTTAAGTGGATTACTCGAGTATATACTCGAGTATGCAGAGATATTTTGAAAGAAAACCTCAAGTCATTACCCGAGTAAGTTATGCACAGAAAGTAAGTTTACTCGAGTATGTACTCGAGTAACAAGGTAATCAAGCTTGAAGTGCTCTCGGCCTTGAAATCCTGCCAACATTACTGGAGTAAAGCATCGAGTAACCAAAAGATTATTTGAAGGTTTACTCGAGTTGGTACCCGAGTAACCTATAAAGTTATTAGTGCATTACTCGAGTAGGTACCCGAGTAAACAACTATTTCCAAAGGTTTGAAATTTAGTTTATTCCATGCACTACCCGAGTAAACTTATATTTGTTTGCTAACTTGAAGTTGATCAAAGTTTTCCCGATGATACTCGAGTAAGTACTCGAGTAAACTTCAAGGGATACTCGAGTAGCTACTCGGGTAAGCAAACCTAGAAATTCAGAAATCATTCAAACGTTCATTGATTTGTTTCCTATATGATTAACCTTTTATTGTATTAGTATTCTTAGCATATTTACAGATAATCAATGAAGAGATCTTACCAAATAAGGAAAGTCAAATGCAATGTTCAAATGTCACCTACTGCCACCTACCGCAAACGGATATTTTTCAAAAACTGAAAAGTCAATAGTGCCTGCGCACTCTCCAACGAACGAAAGGAAAATGTTCCAACGGTCTTCACCAACATATCTATATATATGGGAACATCCAAACAGTCAAAAAAACAACAAGAACACACACAAACGTATCATCAAGTTCACTACTCTGTTTTACATGATATTTGCATTTCTATGCTTCAGTGATTCATATTCACTCTGTAAGAGAGATATTTCATTCAAACTTAATATTTGTTATTGAGATAACTTAAGGTTGTGGAACCTTGAGTTGGGATTGGATTACAACTTGTAAGGGGGAGCGAGTGTCCAAGTGAAGGAACTTGCTTGTACTGAGGTGCCAAGAACCCACTGAATCTTGGAAGTTATAGTGAAACTCTCAGAGAAGCTCTGAGGACTAGACGTAGGTCACAGTGGTTGTGACCGAACCAGTATAACTCCCGGTGTACACTTCGGTGATATTTCTCCTTACTCCTTACTGTTTTAATTTCACTGTCAAATTTTATATTTGCAACGAAATTTTAGTATCACCCAATTCACCCCCCTCTTGGGTGAAACGCTTGCTCTAACAACTTGATGCTTGCCACCATGGTTCCAGAGCTCCAAATATATATGGAACTTATGGAGGGTCATGAGATGATTGTGCATATCAAGGAAATATTCCGTAACAGTCAAGGCAATAAAGGTATGTGACCACAAAGGCCTTACATTCGTACAAGATAGTTGAAGGTACATTAGCTAGTGCTCACGTGTTAAAGACAAAAGGCTACATTGGTCACCTTAAGAGCCTTAGATTTCCCATGAGCCAGGAGTTAGCTAGAGATTTGATCTTGAACTTACTCCCAGAAAGTTATGACTAGTTTGTCATGAACTACAATATGAACAATATAGAGAAATCAATTTTTGAATTGCATGGGATGCTTAAAACTGCTAAGCAAAACATTAAGAAAAAGCCCAATACTGTTTTGATGGTTCAGAAAGGAAAGGGTATGAAAAGGAAAGGCAAGGGCAAGGGGAAGGCTAATGGCTCAGGTGGTAAGACCAAAAAGTCAAAGAAGCATGAAACTAAGCTTGCAGCTAAAAAGGAAAAGCCTCCAAAGGAAAGAGTATGCTTCTTCTACAATGAACCCAGTCATTGGAAGAGGAATTGCAAGCTCTACCTTAAAGATCTGAAAATGAAGAAGAAGGATAGCTGGGCTATCTCTTCATATATTTATGTTATGATATTCATCTTTCTACTTCCTCTACATGGGTATTAGATGTTGCATGTGTACAAATATGCAAGGTCTTAAGGATTGCAAAAAGCTGAAGATGGGCGAAGTTGACCTATGAGTTGAAAATAGAGCAAGAGTTGCTGCTTTAGCTATAGGCACTTATCAATTAGTTTTACCCAGTGAGCTTTTATTAGTTTTGAACAATTGCTATTATGTTCATGCTTTGAGTAGTAACATTGTTTCTCTTTCTTATTTGGATAAGGAAGGTTATACTTCGATTACTAGGAATGGTAAATGTTCTATTTATCGTAATGATGTTTTCTATGCTAATAGTAATTTGCATGTTGATCATTATATATTAAATTTGTACCATCCAAACAGTAAAAATATCTATAATGTAACTGCCAAAAGGATCAAATCAAACGATTTGAATCCAACCTACCTATGGCATTGTTGTCTAAGCGATATAAATGAGAAGCATATTTCTAAACTGTATCAATATGGATTTCTTAACTCATTTGATGTTGAATAATATGATACATGTGAATCTTTCTTATTGGGAAAGATGACAAAGGCACCTTTTACTAGGCATAGTGAGAAGGCCACTGATTTATTAGGCCTCATACATGCATATGAATGTGGACTACTGAATACAGTTGCTAGATGAGGTTATATTTACTTCATTACATTTATATATGACTTTAATAGATATAGATACATCTATCTAGTGAAACATAAATCTAAATCTTTTGAAATGTTTAAAATATTCCAAAATAAAGTACAAAATCAACTTCATAAAAAGATTAAAGCACTTTGATCTGATCGAAGTGGTGAATATTTGAGCCAAGTGTTCTGTAATGCCCTAAATTTTGGAATCAGAGGCTAGATAATAAGTCTGAAGTAAGTGAACTGCTAAGCCCTGGTTCAGCAGGTATCCTAAAATATATTCCCTAATATTTCTTATATCTTTGAGGTATTAAAGAAAATAAAATGGTGAACTAAAAAGTACGGGAAATTTGTATACAAAAATGGAATTTATTGAAATTGCAAGTGCATGTTGTTTCATTTCTTCCAATGAGGCAGTGAGTTTGTCATAGGGTTTTGTATGAATAATTATGACCAAAAATTATGAAGCTTTATAGGGTAAAAGTAGGCATCCTAAGCTTCAATTTGATAGGTCATACAAATCATTTGAAGCTATATACAAAAATTTATGAATTTTTGAATTTAGGCCAGGAAAACTACCTATTTTCTAGAACAGCTTCCAAAAACTAAAAATCAAGGAATGATGTGCTTCCAATTGGGAAGTTTCTATATTTTTTCTTGAAACTAGATTCAATAAGGGTTTTATAGCCTTTGAAATCACTCCAATACAATGTCAACAAATTTAGTTATGATTTTTCAAAGTTTGGTCAGAAAATCTGCCAAAATTTGCAAAAATCCGAAAATGGGAAAAATGTGACAAAAGTATACATGTGACTTGGGAAATATTATGAAGCCAATTTGGACCTAAAGGAAGGACCCTTGGGATGCCATTACATGTAACAAGAAGAGGGAAATGTTAGTTGCATGCTAAATGGACCTGTGACAACATTATATGTACATAAAGTTTATGTACATAAATGTTAACATTTTGATTTTTGGAAATTAGAAATTGTGACACAAGCAAGATAAGGATGACATAAGCATGATATTATAAAAGCAATTTTTGCTTCATCTTCCTTCATTTTCTGTCATGCAAGGCTGCCAAGAAGAGAGAGACAGAGCTGGTGAGAAAATTGTAGAGAGAAAGAGGAGAAATTTCGCCAGGTAAGCTTGATTTCTTCAGTGATTTAGCTCCTACCTGCATAATCCTTCCTCTAAGCTTCTCTTCTAGATGGCTTAGGGTGTTTGTGAAGCAAAAATTTGGTCTTTAAGGGAGCTAAGGTTTTGGCCTTAAGAGGAAAAGGCAAGATGAAGAAGAGTTAACTTCTTAAACTTCAAATATTGATTGTTTTGGCTGCTGTGAGTAGTTTAATTAGTGGATTTCTGATTAATTTGCTATGAATGTAAATTTTGGAAAAGTTGTGTCCTAAATATTATGCTGCCCAAATTGAGTTTAAATAGTGGTTTTAACATCATTAAATAGTCAATAATTTTGTTAGCAGTAAAAAAGAGCAAATCTGCAGAGTCAGATTTCGAAAACCCCATTTCCCCCCAGAGAATTGGGAATTTTGGCCAGGGGTAGAAATGGGGATAGAAGTTGGATTTTCATGAAATTGATTATTCCATTATGTTCAAGGGTGAAAAATTAGGTGGGGTTACAGTTGATCACTTTTTTGGTAAAGCTCGAAAAAGTGAAATTACGAAAACACCCCTTAAACCCTGAAAGGGGGTTGCCAAGGGCAATTTCATCTTTTGACAATGAATTTGGTAATTATGAGTCTAGAAATGGATTCCTTGGGCAAAAATATGTCAAAATAGTCCTAATAAAAATTTCAAGAAAAGTACAATCAGACCGGTTATGGCGGGGTCGGGCCGGGGTCCAAGGGGCATTCTAGTAAATTTTCACAATAAGTTCATATAACCACCAGAAACACTATAGAAGTATCTAAATGGTATATTTGGAATTGTAGGACTGATTGGAGAGCCAAGCTATGACACGTTTTACAAGGCATGTAATTCTAGGTGGAGAAAGGTTTAAGGTAGGGAACTTACCATTCTTGCATGTATTTGATATTTATGATGGTGTATTGATCCCATGTTATTGATTTGCTTGATTAAATGAAACATATATAAATGATTGAAGCTCTGTTTCTATTTATGCTATGGCCATAAGTATGTTGTTTGAAACATTGAGCTCGCAGATATGTCAATGTATTACCATGAGTTATTTTAATGCAAGTATGTCATGCATTAAGTACTTATCCTACATACATATTAGTAATGTTTTCGTATTGAGATTCTCTCGAGTCTCACCCTCCCCTACCAATAATTTAGACAAGTTAATACGGAAGGTATGCAGAGATCAGAGAAGGGAACTATACGAGAGGATTACGGTGGTAGAATAAAGATGGTAGATATCTACATTTCACTGGGACGAGTTTAGACACCCAAATAGCTCTATATAGCTATATTGATGGTAATTATCATATATGAACCCCTGTAGGAAATTTTTGTAATCATTCACATATTATCAGTATATTTATGCTATTCCTATGTTGACCACTGATCTACTCATTAATATTCTGCTGAAAATCAAAATAAGATAAGGGTGTGACATTTTGGTATCAGAGCTCAAAGCGATTTTGGAAGAGCCCAAATGGTTCTAGAAGAGCAAGCAGTTCTGGCAACATAATAGTATACTAATAAGGTCCTGATTACATGGTAAAAAGAGATACATACCGAATGGGGTACTAGAGAGGGAACTATCCCTTTTAGGTGAATCAACCCCGAAAGGTTAGGGAATATCTAAAGGGCAGCAAGTAGTGCAATGTAGAACTGAGGATGGTCCAAGGTTATTGTGAAAACCCAATAAAGTGGGTACGGCCAGGCTAGGGTACAGACATGGTTTTAGTCAGCCAAAGGTAGCTGGCACGATGTTTAAGAGAATGGTAGTCTCAGGGTACTAGTGGTTGGAGTAGATAACCGGTATCTGCGTTTTGACATGGGTACACGGAAGTTAAATGTGCTCAACTCAAGGAAATGTCATATGGGTGGCCCCCTGGGAATTTGTTGCACATGTTATGGAAAAAGAGTAAGAACATGTTGTACAGTAGTTTAGAGGTTGTATATTGTTACAGGCTTTCCCTGACTATTGCAAACATATGTGATATGTTGTCTTTTAGGTACCCGTGTACCTAATAATTTGTGAAATGACATATATGCCCTTGTGTTCATATGGAATTTATCTCTTTCATATTCCATATCGTGAAACATAATGAGGATGAGACCAAGAGTTACAGGTTTTAGGCAAGGTCAACAATTAAACTTGACCCAATATAGTAAATACTGGGCATGTTAATAGAACATGAAACAAGGATCATAGCAAGGAATTGAGAGAAGTGCAATAAAACACATACCAAAGGAAGATTTGAAATCCAATATTTTCCAGGAAAGGCCAGTATAGTAACTCTATCCTTCATACACTATGTGAATGTTTATATGCTTTGTATATGCCATCTTTTGTTATATGTATGGTACACAGTGCCTACAGACAGTGCCTTTAGGTACACTGATGAATAATGCCTACGGGTAGTGCCTTCGGTTACACTGATGAATACTGCCTGTAGGCATTGCCTTCGGGTACATTGATGAATAGTTCCTACGAGCAGTGCCTTGGAGTACACTAATGAATAGTGTCTATAAGTACACTGATATGCCCAATTGAGGACTGAGGTACGGAATGTGTAGGGTTGCAATAGTGGTTGGCTCTAAACACATTTTTAACTGAACTGAGTTATATATTAGTATAATATTGCATTATATGGTGTAAGGCATATACATTTTTGCTTTCTCTATGAACAATTATGTGTTACTATGAAGGTCAAGTGGGATCCAACTAAGGTGGTAAGCAAATATGGGATTTGGCTTTTAGAAGTTTGTTTTTTGGGCCATATAGTCTCATAGCAAGGAGTTTTAGGGGGCATCCTTGCAAGGTGAAAGCAGTACTAAACTAAAATAGCCCAGAGACTGTCTTTAAAATACACAATTTTTTGGGTCTTACCGAATAGTATCAAAAAATTTATATCGAATTTCTCCAAAATAGTTTTAAAAACTCAACATTATCTATGAGACCATAACTAAGAAAAGGGATTTACTAAGCTGAGACGAAAATCAACATTAGCACTGATATTGATAATCCCAAATCCATTGTGGACCTTTGTTGTCCTTGTTGATGCTAGTAGGCAAGATTGGGAAGTGTTTTAATGCGGCATGGCCATATATTGGCTTATGCATCTAGAGAATGGAAGCCTAAAAAAATATGAGAAGATTGCGGTGGTTGAACAAAGATAATAAGATGTCTTTATTTCACTGGGACGAGTTTAGATACCCAAGTAGCCCTGTGTGGCTACATTGATAGTAATTATCATGTACAAAACCCTATGAGGAATTTCTATAATCATGCATATATTATTAGTATATTTATACTATTCCTGTGTTGCCTACCGATCTATGCATTAATATTCTGCCACAAGTAAAAATAAGATAAGGGTGAGACGTGTTTATTAACCATCTTAGGAGTTGTAGGATAATCTCACAACTGACTCCTCTAGGAGAACAACAATGGAATGGTGTTTCTGTATGGAGGAATTGAATACTATTAGATATAGTTTAATCTATGATGAGTCAAATAGATCTTCCACTATCCTTTTAGGGCTTTGCCCTAGAGATAGCTGTGTTCACACTAAATCGTGTTCCATCTAAGGCAATTGAAAAGATACTATATGAGATATGGACTGGAAAGAAAGCTAGCTTATCTTTTTTTCAAAATTTAGGGATGTGAGGTATATGTTAAGCAGCAAGCCTCAAATAAATTAGTACCCAAATCCTCAAAATGCAAATTCGTGAGACATCCTAAGGAAACGAAAGGATACTATGTCTACAATCCTATCGATAACAAAGTATTTATTATTCGAAATGGTATGTTTCTAGAAAGAGAGTTTATCTCTAAAAGAACTAGTGGGAGCAAGATACATCTTAAAGAAGTTCAAGAGTCACAAGATAGCACAGAACCACAGATGGAAAATAAAGAAGACTCACAACAAGTTGCTGAGCCTCCTTAAGTAACACAAGGCCCACAAAGATCTGATAGGACATAGCATCAGCCTTAGAGATATGGATTTCTGATTACTGAAAGCCGTGATATGTTGCTCATCGAGCAAAATGAGCCAACCACCTATCGAGAAGCCATAGTGGGACCAAACTCTGAGAAATGGCTAAATGCCATGAAGTCTGAAACACAATCCATATACAACAATTAAATATGGACCTTAGTCAATCCACCTGTAGGTGTAAAAACTATCGAGTGCAAATGGGTTTTCAAGGGAAAAATGATGGATGGCAATGGCCAAACTTTTACAACTGGTTGTAAAAGGATTCACTCAAACTCATGGTATAGTCTATAATCAAAATTTTCCCCAGTTGCAATGGCCAAATCAATCAAAAACCTTCTTACCACTACAGCATATTATGACCATGAAATATGGCAGATAGACATCAAAACAGCCTTACTTAATGGAAAGCTGCTTGAGGATGTGTACATGACATAACCAGAAGGCTTTATGCATTCAAAAGATCTAGTAAAGTATGCAAGCTTCAAAGATCTATTTATGAATTGAAGCAAGCATCCCAGAGCTGGAATCATTGTTTTGATGAAGTAGTCAAAGAGTCTGAATTCATTCAAAACATCGATGAACCTTGTGTTTACAAGAAGGTTAGTGGGAGCATAGTTGAATTTATAGTACTTTATATAGATGACATCCTACTTATTGGAATGACATTCTTACCTTGTAAAGTGTCAAGTCTTGGTTAGGAAGGTCTTCTCAATGAAAGACTTAGGTGAAGCCATCTACATCCTAGGGATTAGGATCTATAGAGATAGATCCAAGAGACTAATAGGCCTAAGTTAGAGCACATACATAGACAAGATACTGCATAGGTTCAGTATGCAAGATTCAAAAAGGGCTTATGTGCCCATGTCTTATGGTATCCATCTTAGAAAGGATCTGTTCCCTAGTATATCTGATCAGTAAGATCACATGAGTAAGGTTCCATATGCCTCAGCCATTAGATCCATCATGTTTGCCATGTTATGTACTCGACCGAATGTCTAATTTTCCATAAGTTTGACTAGCAGATATCAACAAGATCATGGTGAGGGTCATTAGGCTACTGTCAAGAATATCCTAAAGTACTTAAGAAGAACTAAGGACTTATTCTTGGTATAGGTAGATTAGATGATGAGCTCTATGTCACTGGTTACACAGATGCAAGTTTTTAAACTGACAATGATGACCTTTAATTGCAATCTGGATACATATTCCTCTTGAATGATGGAGCAGTAAGGTGGAAGAGCTCCAAGTAAAGCACTGTAGTAGATTCTGCAATAAAAGCTAAGTATATAACAGCACCAGATGTAGCTACGGAAGCTGTTTGGATCAAAATGTTCATTACTGAACAAGGGGTGATGCCTACCATCTCAAATCTAATAGATTTGTTTTATGACAACAGAGGTGCTATTGCACAAGCCAAGGAGCCTAGGTCACATCAAAGGACCAAGCATATACTCAAGCGATTACATCTCATTAGAGAAATCAATAATAGAGGTGACATAAAAATATGCAAAGTAGCAGAAGAAGAAATTGTTGCTAATCCTCTTACCAAGCCGCTTACACAAGCAAAGTATGAATGTCAAGTTAGGACAATGGGAATTAAGCAAATTAATTATTGTACCTAGTGTAAGTGAGAAGATGTTGGAAATTGTGCCCTATGAGCCAATTATTATACTTTGAATATTGTTATTCAATGAACTTCTCCATTTTGTTATCATAATATTTGTATGTTCACTGTGATAACTATCCGTAGATAAATCATAATTATTGTCCTAAATGTCTGTGCTTAGTCATCTATGCAGGAGCAAAGATGAAATAAGATCAATATGACTTTGAAGAGGTATGAAGATACGAAACAAAGTCCTAACTACTTGTAAGAGTACAAGGTGATAGATATGATTAGTTTTGATGAGCTCAAATATAAATGTCAAATATTAAGAGCAAAATGTTTGTATGCTATACTTATCTTCTACATTGACTAACTACTATATTTAATGTTATATATCTTGTAGATTAGTCATAAATCTGATGGTGTGTTGATGTTATTTTGCTTATAATACTTCATAAATGGAGAATGATCATCAAGAAGAAAATCAAGAAGCAAGGGATTAAAGAAAGAAGAACTTGCAAAGATCAAATAGAAATATTAAGATTCAAGTTGTTAGATGTAATATTGGAAGTCTCCATGATCAAGTTTGACATTGGAATGGCTTAATTGGAAGCAAAAGTGTCTTATATTGGAGTCATATCAACCCCGCATGAGTCATGCTTTATTTTGGCATTTTCAGGGCTGATCACTAGAGTAAAATAAAATAACACTCTAGTGAGTTCCTCAAAACTCGAATGATCTCTTCAAAATCACTTGAGCGATGCTGAAAAATGCAATCCTCTGTTTTCGTTTAGCATGAGCGAGGTTTAGTAATTTGATCACATCTCTCAAACCACAACTCCAAATGAGGTGAAACCAGTTGCATATGAAACTAGACTCCCAATGCCTCATTTTGACACTAAGATTAAGTCAAAAAGAGCTCAGATGAAGTGGATATGAATTTTACAAAATAACACTCAAATCACCATTAAATTATAGAATAGCTTTGGTATTTTGGACATAACTCTCAAACTACACATCGGATTGTGATGAAACTAGTGCCATATGAAAGTAGACTTAAAAATATTTTATAATATGTCACATTTAAAGCTATATACTAAGAATTATGCCTTCTGAATATTGTTGCTCATGATTTCAGATATTGTCTAAGAACAGTAGATACTCTTTGGATCATAACTTTCTATATACAATGAATTTGGAGCTGATTCTTGTTGCATTGGGATATAGACAATGAGAGCTTTTCGATGATATATTATTTTCCATATTTGAAGTCAAAATGAGCAAATCATGACTGATGAGAATTCGAGTTGACTACACATGCTCTCATAAGTTTTGCACAGGAACTTATCCAAAAATTGAAGTTGTCAAAAGAACTCGAGTTTTAGACGAAAAATTGAGTTATGGTCCAAAATAAATTTGGGTTTGGAGGAAGCACTCGAGTTATGGAAGCTTGAACACTCGAGTGTGGATTCACACCCTTGCAAGTGTTAGACAGATGCTAGTTCCTGTGATTTACTCGAGTTTTGTTGGCAATTATGTTAGATCTCATGTTTTGATGATAACAAAAGAATGGTTTGAAAAGGAAATGTTTAATAATCAAGCTTGAACTAGGTAATGACAGGAATAAACTTTACTTGAGGAAAGCATGGAAGTAATGATGAATGGCCAAGAGAAAATGCTGAGGAACCTGATCAGAAGTGCATTTGCTAAGGCATTACTCGAGGCGCTACTCGAGTAATGAGCCAAAACTTGAAGTAACCAAGCAAAACTTCCAGTTACCTGCCACCATTACTCGAGGCGTTACTCGAGTAACCAGGTAAAACTTTAAGGTTGCTCTTGGCCTGCCAATGTTACTCGAGGAGCTACTCGAGTAACCATATGAAAACTTCCAGTTGACTTCAAGTTTTCCCCATGATACTCGAGGAGCTACTCGAGTACCTTTGTTTCCTAAAATATGGACCTCTCGGCATTTTGTACCACTGCTAATGTTACTCGAGGAGCTACTCGAGTAACCAGGTCAGAAACTTCTAGTTTCCTTCAAGTTTTCCATGATACTCGAGGCGCTACTCGAGTAACCGTGTATTTGAAAATGTCAAGCTCTCGGCACTTTGTACTACTGCCAATGTTACTCGAGGAGCTACTCGAGTAACAGACTAAGGTGAATGAAAACTTGAGGTTAGTACCCGATTAACATGAATTCTCTTTGTTTCATTTTCCTCAAGATCTTATGGTTTATTTTAAGTGGATTCCTCGAGTTTGTACCCCAGTATATGCAAATGTTTTCAAAGAAAACTTCAAGTCATTACCAGAGTAAATCAAGTTCAAAAGTCTCAGTTACTCGAGGAGTTACCCGAGTAACCAATGCAAAAATGAATGCATTACTCGAGTCAATACTCGAGTAACATGGTATTTGCTCTCTGTCTTGAAATTCTGCCAACATTACTGGAGTAGAGCATCGAGTAATCAAAAGTTTCTTGAAGGATTACTCGAGGTGTTACCCCAGTAATCTATGAAGTTGCAAAAGCTTTACTGGAGTAGCTACCCGAGTAAATAACTATTCCCAAAGGTTTGAAATTTAGTTTACTCCATGCACTACCCGAGTAACCTTGCTTTTCTTCATTGACTTTCAATTAAACAAAGAATTCCCGATGATACTCGAGGAGCTACTCGAGTAAACTTCAAGTGTTACTCGAGGAACTACTCGAGTAAGCTAATCCAGAAAGTTTGAAATCATTCCAACGGTCATTATTCTGTTTCCTATTTGATTAACTTTTTATTATATTAGTGTACTTAGTTTTTCAACAGGAAAACAGTGAAGAGATCTTACCAAATAAGGAAAGTCAAAAGCATTGCTCAAATATCACCGACCGTCACCTACCGCAACGTATGTTTTTCAAAAACTAGAAAAGTCAATTATGGCTGCGCACGCTCCAACGGACATGAAGAAATATGTTCCAGAAATCATTACCAACTTATCTATATATATGGGAACATCTGAACAGAGAAAGATACAAGAAAACACAAGAACACACATACGAACATATCATTAAGTTCATTGCTCTGTTTTCACATTGGGATTATTTTTCTATGCTTCAGTGATTATCATTTACTCTGTAAGAGAGATATTTCATTCAAACTCAATATTTGTTATTGAGATAACTTAAGGTTGTGGAACCTTGAGTTGGGATTGGATTACAACCTGTAAGGGGGAGCGAGTGTCCAGGTGTAAGGAACTTGCTTGTACTGAGGTGCCAAGAACCCACTGAATCTTGGAAGTTATAGTGAAACTCTCAGAAAAGCTCTGAGGACTGGACGTAGGTCAAAGTGGTTGTGACCGAACCAGTATAACTCCCGGTGTACACTTCGGTGATATTTCTCCTTACTCATTACTGTTTTAATTCTTTTGTCAAAGTTTTATATTTTCGAAAGAAATTTCAGTATCACCCAATTCACCCCCCTCTTGGGTGAAACACTTGATCTAACATTTGGTATCAGAGCGTAGGTCTTCTTGTTAAGGTTTAACAGCCTAAGAAGGATCCAATGGCAAGCATGGGTGAAGGAATTCTTCCCGACGGAGCATCCATCACTAGACCCCCTAGTTTTAATGGAGAACACTTTTCTTTCTGGAAAGCTAAATTCAGAGTGTTCGTGATGGCTACTGAATATGGGCTATGGGATGTAATTGAGAGTGGAAACTATCAACCTACAAAGACTGTAGATTCTCAGAAAATTCCAAAGACGCCAGCGGAATATGATGAGAATGACAAGAAACTTATCACTCTTAACAGCAAGGCAATTCTGATGTTACAAAGTTCTTTGAGTCAAAATGAATACTTCAGAATTTGCACACTCCCAACAGCAAAGGAAATGTGGGAAGCTCTGGAAATAGCTCATGAAGGAACTTCGGGAATAAAGGAGAATCGAATCAACACCTTGTTCACTGAATTCGATCTACTTCGAATGAAATCAGGTGAGTCAATTTCTGAATTCGAACTCAGATATACTCATCTTGTTAATCAACTTGCAGCACTTGGGAAAGTCTATGATCAACATACCCAAGTACGAAAAATTTTGAATATTCTTTCTAAAGAGTGGGAGGCCAAAGTCACTGCGATAGAAGAGGTAAAAGGAGAATCAATGAGATCAGTCGCTTCTCTTTTTGGAAGTCTTTCTGAATATGAAAGCAAACTAAAGTTCAAAAGAGAACTAGATGACATTGGCGACAAGAAAAAGAAAGGTCTAGCTCTAAAAGTGAAAGAAGAAAATCAGGTTGAGGATGAAGAGTTCGACGATGACGAAATGGGTCTAATCATAAAACGATTCAGAAAGTTCTACAAGAAAGGTCAAGGATTCAAACAATTTCAGAAAGGAGGAAATAGTAGCAAAGATCATATCATTTGCTATGAATATGAGAAACCAGGACATATCAAGTCAGAATGTCCATATTTGAATCAAAAGAGCAAGGAAAAGAGAAAAGGTAAATTCTTCAACAAAAAGAAAGCCTTTGTATCTGCTATATGGGGTGACAGCTCCTCAGACGAAGAAAGCGATGAGGAAGAGGTAGCTAATATATGTCTTGTTGCTCAAGAAGAAACAGAAGAAGAGGTAAATGATTCTGAACCTACCTATGATGAATTACTTTCCGAATATAATGCTTTACATTCTGAATTCATCAAAGTAGTTAAAGAATTGATTGTTGTTAAAAAGAAAAAAAAAGTTCTTGAAACTGAACTTAAGGAAAAGAATTGTGAAAATTGTTTATCTTTGAAAAAGAAAAACATTGATATCACAAAAACTCTTGAAAAATTCACACAAGGAAGTGAGATGCTAAATGTTATTTTAAAAGCCCAACGATTTGTAAATGATCGATCTGGAATTGGATATGATCCAAAATTAGATAAAAGAAAAGGAAGAAAGAAAGCAGGAGGTAAGACATATTTGAATTATTTTCAACATTCTGTGCATACATCAAATCCTTTTGCATTTTGTAATTACTGTAATAGAAAAGGACATCATACATCTTCATGCATTCATAAGAAGAAAGGAACAATAGGAACCTACAAATGGGTACCTAAAGGTTCATATATTCAGAAAATCATTTGTACTAACCCAAAAGGACCCAAAAAGATGTGGGTACCTAAGACTTAGTCAATTGATTGCAGGTATGTCTTAAAGCATCCAAAAATAGCAAGTGGTACATAGATAGTGGATGCTCTAGACATATGACCGGGGATTTCGAAAGTTTTACCACATTACAACCTAAAGAAGGTGGAAAGGTAAAATTTGGAGGAAATCAATCCGGAAAGATAGCAGGAATTGGTGAAATCAAAAATGACAAAGGAATACAAGTCAAAGATGTATATTACGTTGAAGGCTTGTGTCATAATTTGCTGAGTGTAAGTCAAAGTGCAGATAAAGACAACTGGATAATATTTGATTCAGAGGAATGTCTGATTGTCAACAAGAATGACTTACTACTTGATAAGAAAAATATCAAGGCTAAACTCAGAGCAAAAAGGGAAGGTAACTGCTATACTCTAGATATTAATAAAAATGAATCTGAAAATTGTTTTCTGAGTAATACCGATGAAAGTTGGCTATGGCATAAGAGATTGGCTCATGTCAATATGCATCAACTAGGTAAACTACTCAAAAAGGATTTAGTGCTTGGATTACCTAAAGTAAATTTCAAAAACGATTTGATTTGTGACGCATGTCAAAAGGGTAAACAAACTAAATCATCTTTCAAATTGAAAAATGAGATTTCAACAAATAGACCACTTCAATTATTACATATGGATTTAGTTGGTCCAGCAAGAGTAAAAAGTCTTGGTGGTAACTTATATTCATTGGTTATTGTTGATGATTTCTGTAGATTTATATGGGTTATCTTTCTATCGTCAAAGGATGAAACCTTTGAAGAATTTATTGTTTTTGCCAAGAAAGTGCAAAATGAGAAAGGTATGTCAATTGCAGGTATTAGGACCGATCATGGTGGAGAATTTGAAAATCAAGCCTTTGAAGAATATTGTGATACTAATGGCATTGATCACAATTTCTCTGCTCCAAGGACGCCCCAACAGAATGGAGTTGTGGAACGCAAGAATAGAGTGCTTACTGAAATGGCTAGAACAATGTTAAATGAAAAGAACATGTCTCAAGTTTTCTGGGCTGATGCTATGAGTACAGCATGCTATATTTCAAATAGAGCCTATATCAGAACGAAACTTGGAAAGACACCATACGAGCTATACAAAGGAAGGAAGCCAAACATAGCTCATCTACACATCTTCGGTTGTAAGTGTTTCATTCATAATAATGGTAAAGATAACCTAGGAAAATTTGATTCTAAAACTGATGAAGGAATTTTCTTAGGATATTCTAATCGAAGTAAAGCATATAGAATTTTCAATAAAAGAACTTGTGTTGTTGAAGAATCAATTCATGTTGTATTTGATGAATTTGAATCCTCTGACAAAACCATTGATGAAGAACAGGAAGTTGTTTTAAATCAAGAAAATGGTCAATCTATCTCTAAGTCTCTTATTCCAGAGGTTGATGAAACTAAGGATGAAGAGCAATCCCTAGGTCAACCTAAAGCCTGGAAATACAATAGAAGTCATCCCTTAGATCAAATCATAGGAGATGTGAATGAAGGGATCAAAACCAGAAATAGAGTTTTTAATGAAGTAAGTTTTTCTGCATTCATTTCTGAGATTGAACCTTCTAACATTGATGAAGCCCTATCAGACAATGATTGGGTCATAGCAATGCAAGAAGAACTAAATCAATTTGAAAGAAATCAAGTTTGGGATTTGGTGCCCCGACCCAAAGATCATACGATCATTGGTACTCAATGGGTATTCAAAAACAAACTCGATGAATCTGCAATTATTGTCAAAAACAAGGCAAGATTGGTGGCCAAAGGCTATAATCAGGAAGAAGGAATTGATTATGAGGAAACGTATGCTCCAGTGGCTAGATTGGAAGCTATACGTGTACTCTTAGCCTTTGCATGCATCAAAGGATTCAAACTCTATCAAATGGATGTTAAGAGTGCTTTTCTAAATGGTTACATCATGGAAGAAGTGTATGTAGAACAACCTCCAGGATTTGAGGATGTCACTAAACCAGACCATGTTTTCAAACTTAAAAAGGCCTTGTATGGTTTAAAACAAGCTCCTAGAGCCTGGTATGAAAGGCTTAGTAAGTTTCTCATCGATCAAGGTTTTGTACGGGGAAAAGTTGATACAACATTATTTATAAATAAAAAATGTGATGATATTTTAATTGTTCAAATATATGTTGATGATATTGTTTTCGGTGCTACTAATGAATCTCTGTGTAAAGAATTTTCTGAGATAATGCAGGGAGAATTTGAGATGTCAATGATGGGAGAATTGAATTTCTTTCTTGGTTTGCAAATCAAACAAAGAAAGAATGGAATCTTCATATCTCAAACAAAGTATTTAAAAGAGCTATTGAAGAAGTATGGAATGGATGAAGCAAACGGCTCAGACACACCTATGAGCTCAACAACGTTACTTGATGCTGATGTCAAAGGGAAAGACTACAATATCACAAAATATAGAGGAATGATTGGATCATTACTCTATCTCACGGCAAGCAGACCAGACATCCAATTTAGTGTTGGCATATGTGCAAGATATCAATCGGCGCCAAAGGAATCACATGCTGAAACGGTCAAACGAATCTTTAGATACCTTGCTGACACACCAGAATTGGGTCTGTGGTATCCCAAAGGAAGAAGTGAATATTTAATTGCTTATTCAGATTCTGATCATGGAGGATACAAGACAGACAGAAAGAGCACCAGTGGACAAGGACAATTTCTTGGAGGATCTCTTGTCTCGTGGTTCAGCAAGAAACAAAATACAGTGTCTCTTTCGTCAACGGAAGCCGAATATGTTGTAGTCTCAAGTTGTTGTGCCCAAGTGATATGGTTAAAGCAACAATTACAAGATCTTGGTATTTATCTCAAGGAAATACCAATCTATTGTGACAATACTAGTATGATAAGCTTGGCAAAGAATCCAGTTCAACACTCTAGAACCAAGCATATCGATGTCAGACATCACTTCATCAGAGATCATGTCCAAAAGAAAGATGTAAAAGTAATATTTATTCCTACTCATCTTCAATTAGCTGATATCTTCACAAAACCCCTTGCAAAAGATCAATTTCTATTCATTAGAAGAGAATTGGGAATGGTAAATCCCAATGAGTTATAAGTAATTTCAGCATTTCATAATATTAGATTAAGTCATTTAATAATGTTTTGATGATCACTAACTTAAGCATCGGAGTATATAGAAATGTGTTTTGCAGGAAGGTTGAAATTCTGTTTTGAGAAACAAAAATAGAGGTGATCAGAGGACACATTTACTGGAGTACCAACTTGAAGTAATGGTTGACAGAAAAGCAATACCCGAGGAGCAACTTGAAGTAAAGAAGCACTTTACTCGAGTATGTACTCGAGTAATGGCCCTCAAAACTGGAAGTAACGGATCAAGTTACTTGATTTTCAAATGTAACGGTTCAGATTTCAAAGAAATGAAGAGTCAGAAATAGAGAAGCTATTTACTCGAGGCAGGCCTCGAGTAAACTTAAAGGTTACTCGAGGCAGGCCTCGAGTAATGTCGGAGCTCAGATTCTCAAAGTGTTGAATACTGACTCAAATCTGTCCCAAATGGACTATGAATGATCGAGGGAACATCCATGGATGATTACAATATTATTCATGCCAGGTATGCAATTTAAATGAATTATTTTTGAACTTTATGCATGAACACTCGAGGAAGGCCCCGAGTAAATTTGAATATTACTCGAGTAAGGCCTCGAGTAAAGTCGGGATTTAGGTCTTTATCTTGCGCAAACTTGGTCATTTCCACAAAATCTCCTCGAGTAAATCACTATACACCCTTTCAAAAACTTTTCCAAATCATTTCCTTACCTCATTTCCGTCGAAACCCAACTGATTTCAAGTCCAAAAACTTCCTATTTTGTTCAAAATCATTCTGCCCTAAACTCGCGACAGTTACCCTGTTTCACTGTGATTTTTGATTTTCTGAGTTTCAAGATGGTTAGAACCAAGAATCTCAACTTCACAGATTCCTCTGATTCACAACAAAATCCTGACCTTCTTCCTCCTCCTCCAACAAAAAGAAGAAAATTAATCCCAAGACCAAAAGCCAAAATTCCTCTTCAATCTCAATCTCCACCTAAAGCCAAAGGAGTGGTGATCAAAGAGCCTATTGTGACAAGGGCTCAATCCAAAAAGAGTTCATCTACCGGAAGAGGCAAGAGTGCCAAATCTCCCTCACCTCCTCACTCTGATTCCTCTACACCCTCTTTCACTCCTAAGCCTATCAAAAAGCCAAAATATGACAAGAAGGTGGCTGATGCAATGGCTGGGATCATTGACCAAATGGAGAAGGGTCAATCATCCAAGAAATCCAAGATTCCAGAGGCAGAGATCACTACCCCTCCAAAGGGATTCAATGTGGGGAAATTGGTGGAGTCTCCCAAGTACCTGACACAATTCTCCAGAAGAAAAGTGTGTAAGACACACTATGTGGATCTCAGGCTACTTCAAGAGGTAGTGAAGCACGATCTTAGTTCTTATTTAGATCCATTTATGCCTTGGTTGTCTATTAGATTACCTTTTTGCACAAAGGTAGTCACTCATTTTTATTGCAACCTAGAGATCACAGATGAACCTAACCGTACCTCAGTTGAGGAAGAGATGACCACCACTGTTAGAGGTCAAAAGATTCTGATATCTCCCTCTAAAATCAATTTGTGGTTGGGAATTGAAAACCCCCCTGATGATATTTATTCTGAACTTGAGCCCAATCAAATTTTCACTATCCTAAAGCCCGGTGAGTTAGTTGGCCCCCTAAACTTTAAGCCGAGTGATATGTGTGATCATCACAGGGTCCTATGGTATATCTACTCTAGGTCCCTAGTGAACAAAGCCAACAACTATACCCACTTTTCCGATAGGGACTATAGATGGTTTGCTTCACTGCTTCTTAAGGAACAAAAGGATCTGGGAGAGTACATATTCTCTGAAATGAAAAGGTATAAGGTAGATGGAAAAGGGACTACTCCAATGCCATATCCCCAAATTGTGTCTCTTATCCTGAAAGAGAACAAAATATGGTACTTGGATAGTAAGGAGCCAATTGAGAGGGTGACCCCAGTGGGGAGGAACCAGATTGGTAAACTGAACATCGACATCCCTCTTAAAGGCCCACTGGAGTCTGGGTCCAAGAAGAAGAGAAAGGCTACTGAGGCAGAAACCAGTAGAATGGATGACACTCAGTCATCGGCTCCAGCTGCTACCACATCTTCACCATCTTTCCTGAATGCCACTCTCTAGCACTTTATGGAGAATATGCTCAGAGGCTTTCATGTGGACATAGCCAACACCAATGCAGAACTCATAACCCACATGAACACAAAAATGGGAGAGTTGGTTGAAAGAATGGATCGAAGGAACGAGGAGCTACTAGCAGAGCAACGTGCCCAGGGAGAAACTTTGAGACTGATACTGGCACGTTTGGATTCCCTGGGTCCTGGACCTTCTGCCGGTCCTTCTTCTTCTGCACCACCACCTCCAGTAAACCCTCCTTCAGACATTCCCATTCCTATTCCTACTACTGAGGCTGAACCATCTACCCCTCTGGTTTCTGATCCACTTGAGCCCCAAGGAAAAGACATCTTATTCACAGTGGATGATCCTGAAACCCTTGAGTCTACACATATCATTATTGGTGATTCACCTCAAAAGCCACAGCCTGAGACCGCTCCTAAACCTATTCCCTCTCCTACCCAAACAGAGGTAGTATCATATTCTTCCTCTGAACATCTCACTCCAGTGTTAGACACACCTCCAGAAGTTCAGACCACTATGGTTGTCTTTCAACCTTCTCCTCTCCTGCCTAGAGATGATATCCAAATTCCACCTCTCAATCTTCCTGAACCAGAGTCATCCAGTTCCTTTGATTCATCTAGTTCAGATAGTGTTCTTCCAGTAAAGCCCATCTCTATGGTGAAGCCTCCTAGCCCTACATTTGATTGATGAAGCCAAAAAGGGGGAGAAGAGCTTGAGACTGATTTTGTGGACTTGTCCTAGTTGTCCTTGCTTATTTTGGGGGATTTGGTTGTATATGGGCTCTAGGGTGCATTTTGTTATTAATCTTTCTTGAACTTAACTTGTAATTTGAATTTCTTAAATTTTAATGCAAGTGTGTTTAAATTATGACTTCATTTGATTTCATTTAAGTTTGTGAATTATGATACATGTTTGGACTAATAAAGTTGTTATGTATGCAAGGTATAATCAACTTAATAAGAAATAATTAATTAAGAATCCAATTTGAAAAACCATGTTCAAAATCACCAAGTTTTGTCATCATCAAAAAGGGGGAGAATGTTAGATCTCATGTTTTGATGATAACAAAAGAATGGTTTGAAAAGGAAATGTTTAATAATCAAGCTTGAACTAGGTAATGACAGGAATAAACTTTACTTGAGGAAAGCATGGAAGTAATGATGAATGGCCAAGAGAAAATGCTGAGGAACCTGATCAGAAGTGCATTTGCTAAGGCATTACTCGAGGCGCTACTCGAGTAATGAACCAAAACTTGAAGTAACCAAGCAAAACTTCCAGTTACCTGCCACCATTACTCGAGGCGTTACTCAAGTAACCAGGTAAAACTTTAAGGTTGCTCTCGGCCTGCCAATGTTACTCGAGGAGCTACTAGAGTAACCATATGAAAACTTCTAGTTGACTTCAAGTTTTCCCCATGATACTCGAGGAGCTACTCGAGTACCTTTGTTTCCTAAAATATGGACCTCTCGGCATTTTGTACCACTACTAATGTTACTCGAGGAGCTACTCGAGTAACCAGGTCAGAAACTTCCAGTTTCCTTCAAGTTTTCCATGATACTCGAGACGCTACTCGAGTAACCGTGTATTTGAAAATGTCAAGCTCTCGGCACTTTGTACCACTGCCAATGTTACTCGAGGAGCTACTCGAGTAACAGACTAAGGTGAATGAAAACTTGAGGTTAGTACCCGATTAACATGAATTCTCTTTGTTTCATTTTCCTCAAGATCTTATGGTTTATTTTAAGTGGATTCCTCGAGTTTGTACCCCAGTATATGCAAATGTTTTCAAAGAAAACTTCAAGTCATTACCAGAGTAAATCAAGTTCAAAAGTCTCAGTTACTCGAGGAGTTACCCGAGTAACCAATGCAAAAATGAATGCATTACTCGAGTCAATACTCGAGTAACATGGTATTTGCTCTCTGTCTTGAAATTCTGCCAACATTACTGGAGTAGAGCATCGAGTAATCAAAAGTTTCTTGAAGGATTACTCGAGGTGTTACCCCAGTAATCTATGAAGTTGCAAAAGCTTTACTGGAGTAGCTACCCGAGTAAATAACTATTCCCAAAGGTTTGAAATTTAGTTTACTCCATGCACTACCCGAGTAACCTTGCTTTTCTTCATTGACTTTCAATTAAACAAAGAATTCCCGATGATACTCGAGGAGCTACTCGAGTAAACTTCAAGTGTTACTCGAGGAACTACTCGAGTAAGCTAATCCAGAAAGTTTGAAATCATTCCAACGGTCATTATTCTGTTTCCTATTTGATTAACTTTTTATTATATTAGTGTACTTAGTTTTTCAACAGGAAAACAGTGAAGAGATCTTACCAAATAAGGAAAGTCAAAAGCAATGCTCAAATGTCACCGACCGTCACCTACCGCAACGTATGTTTTTCAAAAACTAGAAAAGTCAATTATGGCTGCGCACGCTCCAACGGACATGAAGAAATATGTTCCAGAAATCATTACCAACTTATCTATATATATGGGAACATCTGAACAGAGAAAGATACAAGAAAACACAAGAACACACATACGAACGTATCATTAAGTTCATTGCTCTGTTTTCACATTGGGATTATTTTTCTATGCTTCAGTGATTATCATTTACTCTGTAAGAGAGATATTTCATTCACACTCAATATTTGTTATTGAGATAACTTAAGGTTGTGGAACCTTGAGTTGGGATTGGATTACAACTTGTAAGGGGGAGCGAGTGTCCAGGTGTAAGGAACTTGCTTGTACTGAGGTGCCAAGAACCCACTGAATCTTGGAAGTTATAGTGAAACTCTCAGAGAAGCTCTGAGGACTGGACGTAGGTCAAAGTGGTTGTGACCGAACCAGTATAACTCCCGGTGTACCCTTCGGTGATATTTCTCCTTACTCATTACTGTTTTAATTCTTTTGTCAAAGTTTTATATTTTCGAAAGAAATTTCAGTATCACCCAATTCACCCCCCCTCTTGGGTGAAACACTTGATCTAACAAATTGCACTTGAGTGTTGGAAGAAAGTACAACCCGCACTTCCAGTGCACTTCTTACACTTCCAGTGAATTCTCAATGCACTCAAGTGAACATCAAAATCACTTGAAGTGATTATTAGTAAAGGCAGAAATTTGAGAAGGTTTGCTCAACGGGACTGAAAGTAAAATTTAGTTGCAATGATTTGATATATCACTCGAGTGATATATGACTATAAGCATATCACTTAAGTTATTAAATAAAATTCACTTAAGTGATATACAATAAAAGCCAGATCACTTGAGTGAAAGGCTAAACCACTCGAGTGATGAATAATTCCAGAAAATAAAGCACGCATCGTACCTTCTGAAAATCATTGGAATAATTGTGTAATTCATTCTTCTTGCTTCTAATCACTCAAACACTTTATTGTATTAGTGTTTAATGTATTTCTCCAAGAATGCAATGAAGAGATGATGTGAAGAGATAAAAGTTCACTTTATGGGAAGTAGACCATCCAAAGTTCTAACGGCTAGTTTTTCAAACTCAAGCAAACAAACAAAAGAACCAGCCGCACTCTAATGGATATGTTGAAATGCTCAAATGGTCATCAATCCTATTCAACTATAAATACAAGAGATTCAAGCATAGTGCAACAACACACAACGCCAACGCCAACGCCAACATGCTCATATCATAAGCTATCCACCTTTACCCAAACACTCTATGTTATTCTCTAGCTTATACATCATTTACATTTGAGAGAGTAATTATTTGTATTATACTTCAATGTTCATCTTATTTACTTCTAAGAGAGAAGATTGATTGTAATATTTCATCATCAAAGTTGTATCCTTACGGTGTGTAAGGGGGAGTAATCGATTGTATCCTTACCATGTGTAAGGAGACACAACTCAGTGAGAGAATTATAAAAGGCTTCGCAAGTGCCCGGATAAACTTGTGGAATTGTAGAGGCATTTTTTATACCCAGATTAAACAAGAAGATAGTGGATTTGAAATCTCAGGAGGAGCCTGAGGACTGGATATAAGTTATCATGGGTTCTATCAAACCAGGATAAATTATAGTTTGCATACTCTCTTCCTTAAACTTTTATACTTTCAACATATATTAACTGTTGATTTAAGATTCATTACTTTTATACTTATTACTTTCATTAAGATGTAAAAAGATTTCCAAAGTTCTTAAGTTATTATCAAACATCCAATTCACCCCCTCCTCTTAGGTGTCAACCAGTTCTAACACAAGATGCTGGACCAACCCGCTATAAAAAAGCTGTATGGATCAAGTCATATACATGTCTCATGTATAACCACGTCACTATGCCCTTTGACCTGAGATCATTATAGATTCCTACATGAGAGTCACTCACCTTTGACCTAGTCAAAAGTCACTCTTGACCAGGTGATCATAAAGGCTATGTTCGAGCTTAGTGGTTTTCATGTAGTGGAATGTGAATGGTCAAGATGGAATTATTCCCTCACATTAGTAGAGAGATATTACTGGGACACTCGATGTGTGAGTCTGAGAAATGTATGGCCATACTATGATGGAAAGGAGTTTCCATTTCTATAGTCAGACTAATCATTGATCGAGAAAGTAATGGTAAGGAATAGGAGGATGACATTCTCCATGCCTCATCTTGAATGAAACATCATGTGACAAAAGGGACGTGATATGGTTGTATGATAGGTTGCATCGGTTTAACGATCCTAATATGAATTGGGGAGTCTTAATGTCTTGCTAGAGGCTGCTTATGACTTATGGGTTAGTATAGTCATTGGCCCACTGCCAATTTTATATGGGCCTACAAGGTCGCACACAAAAATAGCCCAATATGAGCTATAATGTCCACATTCATTGAATCTAAGATATGCCTAGATTTAATGACTATAATGGTTAAAATTAATAATATTATATATACATATATGTATTTTCGTAATACATATACCTACATATGTGTGTGTGTGTGTGTGTGTGTGTATTGTATATGATAATATTATTATATTGTGTTAGTTTTAAATTTAGTTTTATCTGATAAATTAAATTTAATAACTAACATGATAAAGATATAATATCTTGGATATAATTTTGAAGATAAATTAAATCTATTTCCATTGGCTCTTTATTCAAATTAAATAAATAGGTTAAATTAAAATTGTTAGACGGATTTAATTAAACCATGTTTATTTAATTTTCTTATCAAAAGACAAGTGTTAATTGATATGATATGGATTTCAAAATTAATCAAGATTAATTTTAAAAATCCAATAGCCATCATAAAATAGAAAGCTGTGACTAGTTAGTTAAAAAGGGTCAGCTAGGGTTTTCTACGAGTGATGAAAAAAGCAGGATAGAGAGCTTTAAGAAAAGAAAACTCTAAAGAGAGATGTTCGTGGCGCTAGCACACTATTCTTGCTAGATTCTTATTCGTGTAGATACCAGTAAAGAGACCTTATCTGAGTTATTTAGCTCCTTGATATTGAAAAGAAAGACTTAACACATAAGAAAGGTATGCTTCTCTACTACTTGATTTAAATGTCGTTGACAGATCCGCACTAGGAATTAGAAAACTTTTGAATTTTAATTTTCCGCTGTGCCTACCAATCCCAACATATGGAGCTTAGTGTTTAAATATGTTTACCTGATTCTAGGAAAGTGTGAGGCTATTAGATAATGGCTAAATCTAGTCAAAAATTAGTAAAACTAAAAGGATAAGACCTTTTGAACTAACATGGGTTAAGAACACCTATTTGGTCAGTTCAAGATGCTCTGTGTATAAGAAAGGTGTTGTTAGGCAACAATCAATCCCTAAAACCCTTCAACATAATAGAGTTGTTGAAATAGAGAGATAGAGCTATCCTTAACATGGTTAAATAAATGATAGCATAAGTAAAACTATTAGCCATTTGTTGGCAAGTAAACTCACAATTATTGTCTTCATACTTAACCAAATACCCTCCAAGTTTGTCACATCATTGCCCTATGAGTTATAGATATGCCTTAAATTGGTCCTTAGTGCATTAAGACCATAAGGGTCAATAGCTTACATCCATAACAATTCTAGTCAGTACGAAAGATTGAGGCCAGGGTACAAAAGGCATGTCTTCATGAGACAACCTAAATTGAAAAAATACATCTTCATTAGTGAAAATGATGATGGCACAATAACTAAGAAAGAAATAAGAGACACAACATTCATAGAAACCATGTTTCATGGCAAGAAATGAGAATTTGATCAAGTCAAAATCTCTTTAAGATATTAACACTATCAAGGAATAACAAAGTGTTCTCAAGTTCACTAATATGAGTAAAGGGTTGAGACCATTTTCATAACAAAAGAGGAAGTGGTAAGTTACACGAAGAACACCTCACCTATACATAGGAAGAGAATCCTATGAAATCCTCCTTGGAGTAAATTGTCATTCAGCAAATAAGGATAAGGGGATAGATTCCCTAATAGATTGAATGTTTTCTTCATTATTTAGAATGTTTGAAAGGAACTAGAAGGACCTGCTAAGAAGAATTGTAAAGTTTCATGCAAGAGGATATGGATTCTTTTTTAGACTAGCCAAATGTATGCTTGAGCAATTTGTCTGTAGCCGAAAGGTGATTAGGAACAAGTAGGTTCTCAAATCAACAAGTGGCATATTGAACCTAAAACACTTATGGCTAAAGGGTACTACAATGGGAAGATTTCCCATTGTGCACTTTAACTCTGAATGACCAGTTCTAACTATAACAATAAGTTTAGTCTTGAAATTACATCAAGATGATGTGAAAACCACTTTCCAATTTAGAAATTGGTTGATGAACTCTATGTGAAGTAGCTTGAGGGCTTTGCAGAAAGAATCGTCCAAGCAGTAGTATATGAGGTTTCACAAAGTAAAAACCTTGCTAACCTTGATATAATCGAAGAACAAAACATAAGTGTTAAAAGGTCTTGAGGTGATTCTTTGTGAAGTCATCCTTTATGTCAATGACATATGTTTAGCTAAAACAAGTGTCAAGGGAGTTATAAGAATAAAGGATCAGAGTTATCCTTAAATTCTAAGTTGAAAGATCATAGGTAGAACATAATATATCTTTAATGACAAGATAAATGGAGATTGAATAACGAAAGTACAATCTTTGCCACCTAAGACATATATAGGTGTGATCTTTAAGCATCTTAGTATGCTAAACTGTAAACGCATAGACACTATTAAAGTCAAGGGCACAAATCTAGAGAGGTTATGCGTCCTACAAGGAATCCAACACAAAAAAGGTAGATAGAGTCCTATAGTAAGAATATGGACATGGTTAGTAACATGAATGTAAACATTGGTGTAAATAAAACCAAATGTCTTTTGTTGGACTTGGAAACTATTTTTGGTCCAACTGTGGAGAATATTATGAGAGGAACCATAGATTGAGTTGTCAAGGCAACAACTCACATTTGGAAGGATACTCTAGTACAAGACCCAGGCAAATAATAATGGAGTAAAAAAATAGATAATGTAAATCTATAATCCAAGGAATTAGAGCACAGAGCATGTTCTGCTACTATTCAAGGAGTCATATGGCTAGAGAAGTGTTAGAACCGGCTGACACCCAAGAGGGGGTGAATTGGGTGCAAGATGAAAATCTTAAGAATTTTGAAAATCTTTTTGCATCTTAGAGGAAGTAATAAATATGAGAGTAATAAATCATAAATCAACAGTTAATATATGCTAGAAATATAAGAGTTTAAGGAAGAGAGTATGCAAACTGTGATTTATCCTGGTTCGATCCAATCTGCGATGGCCTACGTCCAGTCCCCAGGCTCCTCTTGAGATTTTCAAATCCACTATCTTCTTGTTTAATCTAGGCACAAGAAAAGCCTTTACAACCCACAAGTTTAACCGGGCACTTGCGAAGCCTTTTACAAATCTCTCACCAAGTTACTCCCCCTTACACACCGTAAGGTTATAACCGAGTTACTCTTCCTTACATACCCCGTAAGGATACAACTTTGATGATAAAAGATTACAATCAATCTTCTCTCTCAAAAGTTAATAGATGAACACTGAAGCACAATGAAAATAATCTCTCTCTCAAATATACATGATATAGAAAATGGATAAGAACAGAGAGTAGTTGGGTTGGAGTAGATGATTCATAATCTTTGCATATTTCTCGTTGGTCTTACTCTTTGTTGAATGTTCCCATATTTATAGATGAGTTGTGATAGCCGTTGGAAGCATTTCAACCTATCCGTTAGAGTGGCATAGCTTCGTTTGACTATTCTTCGATTTTCAAAACTAGCCGTTGTGGTTGGTGAACGCTTTGCTCCGTAAAGTGAACTTTTGACTCTTCACATCATATCTTCATTGTATTCCTGGAGACATATATTAAACACTAATACAATGAAGTGTAAGAATAATTGGAAGCAAGAAGAGTGAGTTTCATAATTAATTCCATGATTTTCGAAAACTTCAGTACATTGTTCTGTTCTCCTAGGAAGCATTACTCGAGTGGTCACTTGAGTTGTAACCCCTTGCCTTAATTAGCGTAAATAAGATTCGATAATGCATAGTGAAAGGGATTAGAGACCGTTAAATAATTCAAAACTCATTTAAAACTCCCTTCTTGTAGTAGGGACTTCACAAAATTTTCAAAACTTCTTCTCTATGCTGGTCTCTGGTTCAAAAATCGAATATAATTACCTATTCAGTTATATCACATTTAAACATATCAGAGTTTATAACTTAAACCCCGGCAACTCCCAGGTTCATATATATATATAGATATAGATATCTACAGGGTTTCAGATCCAGATTAGGGGATTACAATACCTGATGTTTAAAACTATTTACAACTCAAAAACATCATACGGTAATGTTAGATCCCAAGTTTTTATTATAACAAAATGTCAATTGTGTACAAATCATGTTTTTATAAGTTTAAGAAAAGTTTACAAAGTTACCAAATGCATATAGTAATGTTTTCTGGTGTCTGCTATCAAATTGAACTAGAGTGCTCGAGCATGAGATTTGCACTCGAGCATACAACCTTTCTGTGCTCGAGCAGGTGCGAGTGATAGCCAGAAAGTGTTCACCCGAGAGGCATGCAATGTTATGTTCACTGATTCACTCGAGCACTAGAGACAGCACTAGAGCAGAGAAGCCATTCTCACTCGAGCACATGCGAGTGAAGGTCTGCGAGTGCTTGGCCGAGAGCAAGTATTATCATTCTTCCTTGATGCACTCGAGCAGCGACATCAATGCTCGAGCATTAGCATTCTGTACTCGAGCAAGGAACTACGAGTGTTTGGCCAAGAGTCATGAAGTTCAGAGAAGTGCAAGTGTGCTTGAGCACAACCTCATATGCTCGAGTGACACATCAGCACTTGCGAGTGAAAAATCTATCCCTCTCCTAATCTGATACGAGTGCTTGTATAAATGGTATATTATTTGAGAATATTCTTCTCACTCGAGCAGGAGTCTGTGTGCTCGAGTGAGGGCCCACATCACCTGCGAGTGATAAATTTATCCTTTTCAAAACCTGATGCGAGTGTTGGTATTAAGGGCATATTCCTTGAGAATATTCATATCACTTGAGCAGAAGTAGGTGTGCTCGAGTGAGGGACCACATCACTTGCGAGTACAAAAACTTACTCTTGTTAAAATGATGTGCGAGTGATAACCAGAAGAGAAACTCCCAGTACAAAGTACAAGATCACTCGAGCAGAAGGAGTTGTGCTCGAGTGAAACCCCACATCACTCGCGAGTGAGAATTTTATCTCTCTAAATTCCTATGCAAGCACAACCCGATAACTGAATCACAAAGAGGAAAATAGGAAGATCACTCGAGTGAGCCTTTTCATGCTCGAGTGATGCTCTGCCAGATCACCAAAAATACCAAGTCTCACAACGTTCAATCCGAATATGGTTTATTGTTATTTATTCATATCATCATTACTTATTATCATTGTTTAACATCATTTTAAATGTATTATAAGTATGATACAGGAAGATGAACGTTTGAAATAAGCTGACAAGGAGAAAGTCAAATAACGGCAGACAACATCATTACAAGCACGCTCGTACCTACCGCATTCAGAATATTCAAACATACGCGTGTCTTTCTACAGTTGCAAAAGCCCCGCTCCTCAAATGATGATTACCCAAACGGGCAAAATCTGAACATCTATATATACAGAGATTCAGAGATAGTCAACGACAACGAAGCACAAGAATTCACAAGCTTATACACGAGTCTCTGCTATTCATCATTTTCTCTGTATACAAATTGATCTTCAGTGTTTATTTATTTTCTCTGTAAGAGAGTCTTCATACAATTCAAATTCAAAGTTTATTTGATCTCAAGTTATTGGGACCTTGAGAGGGTAGATTTCCTTACGAGAGAAGCAGTTGAGAGAATTCCTTGTTGAACCTTCCACTCATAAGACTTATAAGATACAAGTAAAAGAGAACGTTGCTGCATGTAAGACTTACAGTGGTGTAAGCAGGACAGGACGTTGTTGCTCATAAGTCTTGTATACATAAGCAGGTGAGAAAGGTCATAGGTTTTTTTTCTACACGTAAGACTTGTCGTAAGGGGGAGAGAAATTTCTTAGTGAGAGAATATTTATGCTCATAGTCCTTTCAAGGACAATTGTTGTTTTGTGTTGTTCTGAGAGCCCATTGAATCTTGGAGGTATAGTGAAAATCTCAGTAGGTCTTGATCTCTAAGGACAGGACGTAGGCCTGGTTGTTAGGCCGAAACCAGTATAACTCTCTGTGTTCAAATCATCTCAACTCTACTCTATCTACTATATTTTTCATATCACCACATCAAGCGAAAAATTTATAACATCACCCAATTCACCCTCCTCTTGGGTGAAGCTTGCCTCTTTCATTTGGTATCAGAGCCTAGTCTTCTCCGAAGAGCCTAACAGCTTGAGAAGGATCCTATAAATGGCAACAATGGGTGAAAACATTCTTCCAGACGGAGCTTCAATCACTAGACCTCTTGGTTTTGCTGGAGAACATTTTTCGTTCTGGAAAGCTAAATTCAGAGTGTTCGTGATGGCTAATGAGTACGGCTTATGGAATGTAATACAAGATGGTGATTATGTTCCAATGAAGAAAATCGAAGATAGAGCCGTTAAGAAGAGTCCAGAGGAGTTTGACGAGAATGATAAAAGGTTAGTAACATTAAATAGTAAAGCTATTTTAATGATACAGAGTGCTCTTAGTCAAAAAGAATACTTTCGTATATGTACTCTACCAACTGCCAAAGATATGTGGGATGCTCTTGAAATTGCTCACAAAGGTACATCTGGGATCAAAGAAAATAGAATCAATACTCTAATTACAGAATATGATTTATTTCGTATGAAACCTGGAGAAGGTATATCAAAATTCGAACTCAGGTATACTCATCTTGTTAATCAATTATCTGCTCTTGGAAAGTCGTTTGATCAAAACTCCCAGGTAAGAAAGATTCTTAATATTCTTACGAAAGAATGGAAAGCAAAGGTGACAGCTATCGAAGAAGCTAAAGGAGAATCTATGAGATCCGTAGCTGCTCTCTTTGGAAGTCTTTCCGAGTATGAAGGTAAGTTAAGATTCAAAAAGGAACTTGAAGAATTCGATGATAAAAAGAAAAAGGGAGTTGCACTTAAAGCTATCAAAGAAGAAGAAGAATCTTTTGAAAATGAAGATGTCCCTAATGATGATGAAATGGGAATGATCGTGAGAAAATTCAAGAGGTTCTACAGAAGAGGTCAAAAGAATTTCAAGAACTATCAGGTGGACCAAGCAAGAAAGAAAACAAAGAACAACAGATAGTATGCTATGAATGTGGGAAACCTGGACACATCAAATCTGAATGTTTCAGAAACAAAGACAAAAAGAAGCTGAAAAAGAAAGCATATATATCATCTATATGGGGTGATAGTTCGTCAGACGAAGAAAGTGACAACGACGAAGTAGCAAATTTATGCTTGGTGGCCAAGGAAGAAGAATCAGACTCTGAGGTAAGTGATTCTGAACCTTCCTATGATGAATTGTTATATGAATATAATGTATTGCATACAGAGTACATCAAAGTAGCTAAAGAAATGGTTAGCTATAAGAAGAAAGTAAAAGAATTAGAAAGTACTGTCATATCATCATATGAAATGTGTAAAGAGAAAGATAAGAAAATAGATGAATTAACAAAAATTGTTGAAAAGTTTACTAAAGGAAGTGAAACTCTTAAGGTTATTTTAAATTCTCAGAAAGTTTCATTTGATAAATCTGGAATTGGATATAGTTCTGTTCATGATAAGAATAAAGGATATAAGAGGAATAGTAAAGCATATCTTAAATATTTCAGGAATTCTGTGCATACATCAAATCCATTCGCATCATGCAATTATTGTAACAGGAAAGGACATTATACTTCATCATGTTATTTCAAAAAGGGACAAGTTGTTGGAACATATAAATGGGTTCCGAAAGGGACACATACATCACATACTAACCACAAAGGACCCAAGAAAGAGTGGGTACCTAAAACTTGACCATTTTATTCTAGGTATGTCTCAAAGCATCTCGAGCGAACAAATGGTATATTGATAGTGGATGTTCGAGACACATGACTGGTGACAAAAATAAGTTCACCATGCTGGAAACCAGAGAAGGAGGAAAGGTGACATTTGGAGGTAATCAATCTGGACGTATTGCTGGAATTGGTGAAGTGGGAAAATCTGATGGTGTTCAAATCAGCGGAGTATATTATGTTGAGGGATTATGCCACAATCTCCTGAGTGTAAGTCAAAGCACTGACAAAGATAACTGGGTGATTTTTGATTCAAAAGAATGCTTGATAGTGAACAAGAAAGATCTACCACTAAACAAAGAATCTATCAAAGCAAAGATCCGAGCTCAAAGGGACGATAATTGTTATACTATTGATTTAAATTCAAATTATTCTGAAAATTGTTTTCTTAGTCTATCAGAGGAAAGTTGGTTATGGCATAAGCGTCTGGCTCATGTCAACATGAATCAACTTGACAAACTGATTAGAAAAGATTTAGTTGTAGGCCTTCCTAAACTCAAATTCAAAGACGACATGATATGTGAAGCATGTCAAAAAGGCAAACAAACTAAATTTTCTTTTAAAACAAAATATGAAATTTCTACTTCAAAACCTTTACAATTACTTTATATGGATTTGGTAGGACCTGCAAGAGTAAAAAGTTTTTGAGGAAATTTATATACGTTAGTAATTGTTGATGATTTTACAAGGTTTGCATGGACTATATTTATTGCCTCAAAAGATGAAACTTTTTCTGAATTTATTATGTTTGCCAAAAAGGTTCAAAATGAGAAAGGTATTCCTATTGTCTCTATTAGAACAGATCATGGAGGAGAATTTGATAATCAATTGTTTGAAGATTACTGCAACGACAAAGGAATAGATCACAACTTCTCAGCCCCTAGAACACCTCAACAAAATGGAGTAGTGGAAAGAAAGAATAGAGTTCTTACAGAAATGGCGAGAGCATTACTTAATGAAAAAGAAATGTCACAAGTGTTCTGGGTAGATGCAATGAGTACTGCATGCTACATTTCAAACCGAGCATATATTCACAAATCACTTGGAAAGACGCCATATGAACTTTACAAAGGAAGAAAGCCAAATCTTGCTCATATACATATCTTCGGGTGTAAGTGTTTCATTCACAACAATGGTAAAGAAAACTTAGGTAAATTTGATTCAAAGTCTGATGAAGGTATTTTTCTAGGATATTCTAATAGAAGTAAAGCTTATAGAATTGTTGGTCTTCCCAAATTCAAATTCAAAGATAATATGATTTGTGACGCATGTCAGAAAGGTAAACAAACTAAATCATCTTTTAAAACAAAATATGAGATTTCTACTTCAAAACCTTTACAATTACTTCATATGGATTTAGTACGTAGGACCTGCAAGAGTAAAAAATTTTGGAGGAAATTTATATACGTTAGTAATTGTTGATGATTTTACAAGATTTGCATGGACCATATTTATTGCTTCTAAAGATGAAACTTTTGCTGAATTTATTATGTTTGCCAAAAAGGTTCAAAATGAGAAAGGTATTCCTATTGTCTCTATTAGAACAGATCATGGAGGAGAATTTGATAATCAATTGTTTGAAGATTACTGCAACGACAAAGGAATAGATCACAACTTCTCAGCCCCTAGAACACCTCAACAAAATGGAGTAGTGGAAAGGAAGAACAGAGTGCTTACAGAAATGGCAAGAGCATTACTCAATGAAAAAGAAATGTCACAAGTGTTCTGGGCAGATGCAATGAGTACTGCATGTTATATTTCAAACAGAGCATATATTCGCAAATCTCTTGGAAAGACACCATATGAACTTTACAAAGGAAGGAAGCCAAATATTGCTCATATACATATCTTCGGGTGTAAGTGTTTCATTCACAACAATGGTAAAGAAAACTTAGGTAAATTTGATTCAAAGTCTGATGAAGGTATTTTTCTAGGATATTCTAATAGAAGTAAAGCTTATAGAATTGTTGGTCTTCCCAAATTCAAATTCAAAGATAATATGATTTGTGACGCATGTCAGAAAGGTAAACAAACTAAATCATCTTTTAAAACAAAATATGAGATTTCTACTTCAAAACCTTTACAATTACTTCATATGGATTTAGTACGTAGGACCTGCAAGAGTAAAAAATTTTGGAGGAAATTTATATACGTTAGTAATTGTTGATGATTTTACAAGATTTGCATGGACCATATTTATTGCTTCTAAAGATGAAACTTTTGCTGAATTTATTATGTTTGCCAAAAAGGTTCAAAATGAGAAAGGTATTCCTATTGTCTCTATTAGAACAGATCATGGAGGAGAATTTGATAATCAATTGTTTGAAGATTACTGCAACGACAAAGGAATAGATCACAACTTCTCAGCCCCTAGAACACCTCAACAAAATGGAGTAGTGGAAAGGAAGAACAGAGTGCTTACAGAAATGGCAAGAGCATTACTCAATGAAAAAGAAATGTCACAAGTGTTCTGGGCAGATGCAATGAGTACTGCATGTTATATTTCAAACAGAGCATATATTCGCAAATCTCTTGGAAAGACACCATATGAACTTTACAAAGGAAGGAAGCCAAATATTGCTCATATACATATCTTCGGGTGTAAGTGTTTCATTCACAACAATGGTAAAGAAAACTTAGGTAAATTTGATTCAAAGTCTGATGAAGGTATTTTTCTAGGATATTCTAATAGAAGTAAAGCTTATAGAATTGTTGGTCTTCCCAAATTCAAATTCAAAGATAATATGATTTGTGACGCATGTCAGAAAGGTAAACAAACTAAATCATCTTTTAAAACAAAATATGAGATTTCTACTTCAAAACCTTTACAATTACTTCATATGGATTTAGTACGTAGGACCTGCAAGAGTAAAAAATTTTGGAGGAAATTTATATACGTTAGTAATTGTTGATGATTTTACAAGATTTGCATGGACCATATTTATTGCTTCTAAAGATGAAACTTTTGCTGAATTTATTATGTTTGCCAAAAAGGTTCAAAATGAGAAAGGTATATCTATTGTTTCTATTAGGACAGATCATGGAGGAGAATTTGATAATCAACTATTTGAAAACTACTGCAATAACGAAGGAATAGATCATAACTTCTATGCTCCTAGAACACCTCAACAAAATGGAGTAGTGGAAAGAAAGAATAGAGTTCTTACAGAAATGGCGAGAGCATTACTTAATGAAAAAGAAATGTCACAAGTGTTCTGGGCAGATGCAATGAGTACTGCATGCTACATTTCAAACCGAGCATATATTCACAAATCACTTGGAAAGACGCCATATGAACTTTACAAAGGAAGAAAGCCAAATCTTGCTCATATACATATCTTCGGGTGTAAGTGTTTCATTCACAACAATGGTAAAGAAAACTTAGGTAAATTTGATTCAAAGTCTGATGAAGGTATATTTCTAGGATATTCTAATAGAAGTAAGGCTTATAGAGTTTTCAATAAAAGAACATGTACTGTTGAAGAATCTATTCATGTTGTGTTTGATGAAATTGAATCTCAGATAAAACTTATTGATGAAGAAGAAATGGATTCAATCAAGAAAAACAAATCTATTTCAAAACAAGATGATTTTGAAACAAATGATTTTCAAAATTTAGAAGATGTCGATGATCATGCTCAACCAAAAGCATGGAGACATATGAAGGATCATCCAATTGATCAAGTTATAGGAGATATTCATGAAGGTGTCAAAACCAGAAATAGAATTCTCAATGAGGTAACCTTTTCTACTTTTATTTCTGAAATTGAACCTTCCAATATAGAAAAAGCTTTATCTGACAATGATTGGGTGATTACTATGCAAGAAGAACTAAATCAGTTTCAAAGAAATCAAGTTTGGGATTTGGTTCCTCGACCTAAAAACCATACGGTTATAAGGACCAAATGGGTTTTCAAAAACAAACTTGATGAATCAGCAATCATTGTAAGAAACAAAGCAACATTGGTTGCCAAAGGCTATAATCAAGAAGAAGGTATTGATTATGAGGAAACATATGCTCCAGTGGCAAGATTGGAAGCAATACGAGTACTCCTAGTCTTTGCTTGCATTAAAGGTTTTAAACTCTATCAAATGGATGTGAAAAGTGCTTTTTTAAATGGTTATATTATGGAGGAAGTATTTGTAGAACAACCTCCATGTTTTGAAGATGAAACAAATCCTGATCATGTCTTCAAGCTTAAGAAAGCATTATATGGTTTGAAACAAGCACCTAGAGCTTGGTATGGAAGACTAAGCAAATTTCTTCTTGATCAAAGTTTTGTCAGAGGTAAGGTTGATACAACTTTATTCATCAAACATAACAAAAATGATATTCTAATTGTTCAAATTTACGTTGATGATATTATTTTCAGTGCTACTAACGAATCTATGTGTCAAGAATTCTCTAAGATTATGCAGGGAGAGTTTGAAATGTCCATGATGGGAGAATTGAACTTTTTTCTTGGACTTCAAATCAAACAAAAGAAGAATGGTATATTTGTATCTCAGACAAAGTATTTGAAAGAGTTGTTAAAGAAATATGGGTTAGATAATGCTAATGGTGCTGATACTCCAATGAGTTCTACAACATTGTTGGATGCTGATGTAAAAGGCCCTAGTTTCAACATCACTAAGTATAGAGGAATGATTGGCTCATTACTCTATCTCACAGCAAGCAGGCCAGATATTCAATTCAGCGTAGGAATGTGTGCAAGGTATCAATCCACTCCTAAGGTATCTCATGCAGAGACAGTAAAAAGAATCTTCAAATATCTAGGAGATACTTCAGAGCTTGGTCTTTGGTATCCAAAAAGAGGAAACGAGTATTTAATGGCATATTCAGATTCAGATCACGGAGGATATAAAACTGACAGAAAGAGTACCAGTGGTCAATGTCAATTTCTCGGAGGTTATCTAGTATCATGGTTCAGCAAGAAGCAGAACACAGTTTCATTATCCTCAACTGAAGCTGAATATATAGCTGTAGCAAGTTGTTGTTCTCAAGTATTATGGTTGAAACAATAACTTCAAGATTTGGGGATATATTTAAATGAGATTCCGATTTATTGTGACAACACTAGCACTATAAGCTTGGCCAAGAATCCTGTACACATTCAAGGACCAAGCATATAGACATTCGACATCACTTCATTCGAGATCATGTTCAAAAGAAGGATGTTAAAATGGAATTCATACCAACCCATCTTCAACTTGCGGATATTTTCACAAAGCCAATTGCAAAAGATCAATTCTTATATATTCAAAGAGAATTGGGAATGGTTAATCCCAATGAGTTGTAAGTTTTCTTGTTAAATATTTTAATTAAATGTTCCTTTTGATGATAACCATACTGACTTTGGCATCGGAGTGTTAAAAATCATTTTGCAGGTCTGTCACTCAAGCACTAAGAGTGTTGCTCGAGTGATAAGCTGTTTCACTCGAGCACAAGTAGTTCTGCTCGAGCACAGCACTGTTGAAAATACTCTGCTTCTTGATTTGTAAAACAGAGGTTAACAGAGGAAACAAGAATACCAAGAGTCTATCTCAAAAGCAACAGTGAGAGATGAACTCACTCGTGAGTGAGGAACTCTCACTCGAGCATGATATGAACATGCTTGAGGTGAGGAGTGCCTGCTCGAGTGGAGAGGAAGAATTTCTTTCCAAAAGCAATCCAAATCATGGTTACTCAAATGATCTTAGAGGATTTGAGTACAAAGATACAAAATATGGCAAGAAATCCATAATCCAGGTACGTTTTTACATGTTTTCTTAAATTTTCCAGAATATCACTCGAGCACAGATAGAACACACTCGAGCATAGTATAAACATTACTCGAGCACTAGGGTTTATGCTCGAGCACTGTCACTTATATCAGTTACGCAGAAGCTCAGAACGTCACACTTTCTGCTCTCACTCGAGGTGTCCCGTCACTCGAAGGGCACAACTCTTCATCTTCAACCGTTTTCCTTCAATCAATCATGTCCATTTGCTTCAAATCACCGTTACAACTCTTCAATCTTCTATAAAAGGTGATTCTTACCCTCTGCATTTCTCATTCGTGCCCTAATCTCAGTTTGCTCCTCTCTTCACTCTCAAAGAATCTGTGAGTCCTTGCTTTTCTTTCTCTTATTCTACAATGGCAAGAACCAAAATGCCCTCTATCTCTCAAAGATCTCACTCTCCTTCTCCTACTCATTCTGCTGCCAGTGCGTCTGGTACCCCAGAACCAACACCTCCATCTCCCAAAATATCTTCCTCACCTTCACCTCCTCCTAAGCCTAAGACCAAAAAGAGGACTCCGGCTAAGAAACCTCACCCAAAGCCTCAAATTGCAAAGAAAGATCAACCTCCTCAAAAGAAACCAAAGGGTGTGGTGTTCAAGGAACCTATAGTTACTTGGTCTCAATCCAATGAGGTTCAAGGAAAAGGGAAGAAAAAGGAAACAGAGCAACCCCAACAATCATCTTCTTCCTCTGGTGATTCATTCAACAAACAACTCCGGGAAGCATTGGAGAAGTCCAAACTTGACAAGATAGTTAGAAAGATCGCTTCTCAAGTCGGTGTTTCAAGTTCACACCATGTTAGGCAAGCAAGTGCCTCTGCTTCAGGAGCACCTTCTGCCTCACAAGCACCAGTGGATGATCACATCACCAGTCCTCCTGAGGGATTTATTGTTGAGGAACTCAAGGCACTGTCTTAGAAGGTATTTGATGATAAGTTTATTCATAGGCACTTCTGTCCAGTTGTGTACGTGGATTTAGATTATCTGAAGAAGAATTGCCATTTGGATTTATACCCTTATCTTCAATACTATGCTCCCTGGCTGAACATCCATATGCCATATTCACCCTCTGTTGTGAAAACTTTTTTTTGCAACATGAAGTCCCATAACATTAAGTCTAGATCTGGTGAATTGATTGAGGAAGCAGTGTCTACTACTGTTAGAGGAAAATTTATTATGATATCTGCTAAGATCATAAATGACTTGCTTGGGTATGTTGCACCACCTCTTGATCCACCTTCTTTCTCTGCCAATGAAGCCTTCCAGATTTTAAGGCCAAAAGACCCAATAGGTCCTCTCAATTTTAAACCTATTGATATGCCTGACATCCACAGAGTCCTTCACTATATATATTCCCAGAGCATAGTCAATAAGTCTAAAAACTTTACCCATTTTGCTCAAAAGGATTATTATATGTTGGCCTCTTTACTTGCCGGGCAACAAAGAAATGTGGGGGAGATTATCTTCAACGAGATGAGAAGATTTCGATTTTCTTCATCAAAATCTGCAACCATACCATACTCTTAGCTTGTATCCTTCATCCTGATGAAAAACAAGATATGGTATTTGGAAGGTACTAAAAGGGTTCTCATATCAAGGTTTGGTAAGACTCAATTAACTCATATGGGTATTAATCTTCCTGTGAGTCGAACCAAAGCCACATCTAAGAAGGAAGCCACTCCATCCAGAGGTGATGAAGCACAATCATCTGCCCAAGGTCCTATTCCTCCTCCTTCCTTCCTCAATGCTTCTCTTTCCAATCACTTGACTGAGGCAATTAATCAAGCAGTATCCAGCCTGAAGAAGGAATTAGTGACTGAGTATGAGAAGCTTGTGGAAAAGATGGAGTCACAGGTCATCAAATTGGTAGACAAGGCCAATATCAATTTTGATTTGATGTTCAAGACTCAGGATGAGATGTCTCAGAGGATAACAAATATGGAGACCTTCTTGCACTCATATTTCCCCTCTTCATCTTCAGAGGTGCCTCCAGAAACCACTCATACCTCTGTACCACAGACACATGTACTCTTCACCGATCCAGATTCTAATATTGATGTCACTTTTGATCGGTCGCCTTCACTACCTCCCTCATCCTCTGTACCACTTTTCCTCCGCCCACTTCTAATGCTGACAAACCGGGGGAAAAGGATGTGTTATGATTTCTGAGCTAAGCCTCTGTGGGATGTATTGGGAGTTTGGGTAGATTTTTTGTATGGGGTAGGAGTTTATGATATTTTGTTTACATTTTGACAAAATGTGTTATCAAGTTTAATATTAATGATGTTTCAAGTTTTTCATGAGTTTGTTATCAAGTTTAATATTAATGATGTTTCAAGCTATTCATGAATTATTAAGTTATTTGCTCCATACTATACTTATCCTGGTTGTTAAGTGTCCAGAGGAAGTATTGCAGGAAAACTTGAACTTGAAACTAAAACTTGATATGCATTTGGAAACATTGAAGTATTTCAAAAAATTTAAATCTTAATCAATCTTTATTAAACTTTCATCACAAAGGTTTTGTCATCATCAAAAAGGGGGACAATGTTAGATCCCAAGTTTTGATGATAACAAAAAGTCAATTGTGTACAAATCATGTTTTTATAAGTTTAAGAAAAGTTTATAAAGTTACCAAATGCATATAGTAATGTTTTCTGGTGTCTGCTGTCAAATTGAACTGGAGTGCTCGAGCATGAGATTTACACTCGAGCATACAACCTTTCTGTGCTCGAGCAGGTGCGAGTGATAGCCAGAAAGTGTTCACCCGAGAGGCATGCCATTGTTATATTCATTGATTCACTCGAGCACTGGAGACAGCACTCGAGCAGAGAAGCCATTCTCACTCGAGCACATGCGAGTGAAGGTCTGCGAGTGCTTGGCCGAAAGCAAGTATTATCATTCTTCCTTGATGCACTCGAGCAGCGACATCAATGCTCGAGCATGAGCATTCTGTACTCGAGCAAGGAACTGCGAGTGTTTGGCCGAGAGTCATGAAGTTCAGAGAAGCGCAAGTGTGCTCGAGTGACACATCAACACTTGCGAGTGAAAAATCTATCCCTCTCCTAATCTAATGCGAGTGCTTGTATAAACGAAATATTATTTGAGAATATTCTTCTCACTCGAGCAGGAGTCTGTGTGCTCGAGTGAAGGCCCACATCACCTGCGAGTGATAAATTTATCCCTCTCAAAACCTGATGCGAGTGTTGGTATTAAGGGCATATTCCTTGAGAATATTCATATCACTCGAGCAGAAGTAGGTGTGCTCGAGTCAGGGACCACATCACTTGCGAGTACAAAAACTCACTCTTGTTAAAATGATGTGCAAGTGATAACCAGAAGAGAAACTCCCAGTGCAAAGTACAAGATCACTCGAGCAGAAGGAGTTGTGCTCGAGTGAGACCCCACATCACTCGCGAGTGAGAATTTTATCTCTCTAAAATCCTATGCAAGCACAACCCGATAACTGAAGCACAAAGAGGAAAATAGGAAGATCACTCGAGTGAGCCTTTTCATGCTCGAGTGATGCTCTGCCAGATCACCAAAAATACCAAGTCTCACAATGTTCAATCCGAATATGGTTTATTGTTATTTATTCATATCATCATTACTTATTATCATTGTTTAACATCATTTTGAATGTATTATAAGTATGATACAGGAAGATGAACGTTTGAAATAAGCTGACACGGAGAAAGTCAAATAACAGCAGACAACATCATTACAAGCACGCTCGTACCTACCGCATTCAGAATATTCAAACATACGCGTGTCTTTCCACAGTTGCAAAAGCCCCGCTCCTTAAATGATGATTACCCAAACGGGCAAAATCTGAACATCTATATATACAGAGATTCAGAGATAGTCAATGACAACGAAGCACAAGAATTCACAAGCTTATACACGAGTCTCTGCTATTCATCATTTTCTCTGTATACACATTAATCTTCAGTGTTTATTTATTTGCTCTGTAAGAGAGTCTTTATACAATTTAAATTCTATGTTTATTTGATCTTAAGGTATTAGGACCTTGAGAGGGTAGATTTCCTTACGAGAGAAGCAGTTGAGAGAATTCCTTGTTGAACCTTCCACTCATAAGACTTATAAGATACAAGCAAAAGAGAACGTTGCTGCTCGTAAGACTTACAGTGGTGTAAGCAGGAGAGGACGTTGCTGCTCATAAGTCTTGTATACATAAGCAGGTGAGAAAGATCATAGATTGTTTTTCTGCACGTAAGACTTGTCATAAGGGGGAGAGAAATTTCTTAGTGAGAGAATATTTCTGCTCGTAGTCCTTTCAAGGACAATTGTTGTTTTGTGGCGTTCTAAGAGCCCATTGAATCTTGGAGGTATAGTGAAAATCTCAGTAGGTCTTGATCTTTGAGGACTGGACGTAGGCCTGGTTGTTAGGCCAAACCAGTATAACTCTCTGTGTTCAAATCTTCTCAACTCTACTCTATCTGCTATATTTTTCATATCACCACATCAAGCGAAAAATTTATAACATCACCCAATTCACCCCCCTCTTGGGTGAAGCTTGCCTCTTTCAGGTAATCCCTATCCAAAATGAATTACCAACATGGCCTGAGCTAAATGTCCCTATAGAGTTCTAAATGCTTCAGGTCATTCGCTTCTCTTTAGAGCCACTCGCCCTATCTGAAAGGTTAGTCAAAGGAAAGAATGAGATTCAAAAGAATCCCAGTAGTAACGAGACATTTATACCACACATAAGCACACAGCATGTAAGTAAATCATCATACAGTAGTAGTAGCACAAATCACACTCCACCCTCATCCCCTTTCTCCGCCAGGAAGGCACACTATCTTAACCCGAACCATTGTTAGCTACTATGGACTATTGGCGTGGCAGTGCATACACATAGCCTTATAGCTCATATAGCTATCCGGCTTATGTAATACCCCAAATTTTGATACTCGAGGCTAGAGAATAAGCCTGAGATTAGTGGATTGCTAAGCCCCAGTTTAGCAAGATCCCAAATTGTGATTAAGGGTTAATGACTCCAAAAGTGGATATGGTTAGTGATAAATAACCCTTTTGGAGAATATAATGTGATTTGGCACTCGAATATGATTTGTATGTGTTGTGAGAAGTGCCGAAACCCTGTATTTGAGTTCAATTGTGGATTAACATCCAAATTGACTTAGAATAGAGGGATGAATTGAATGGGGTATTTTGTTGGAAATGGTGTCATAGTGTGTTTTGATGTCATTGAAATTGGGTTGGAACTTTGGAATGGAAATGTTGCAATGTTAGGTTTTGAAATGTGAATTGTGTTGACATGTTGAGATTGTTGTAAAAACATGTCAATGAGATGTGGATTTGATTGATTTGGTGTTTCCAATGGACTCCTTGTGAAAATATATATGGGAATGATGTTTGGTATGAAAATGGAACCATTGGAAGTAAAGATGCAAAATCTGAAATTCTGTCCAATTGAAACTCTATTCTGGGCAGTCTGCTCGTGTGGATGTTTTGACTAGGTAAATGATGTCAAACAATTATGAAACTTTCCAGTCCTAAATTTAACATCCCAAGATTCAAAATGGACATATAATTTGTTCCATTTCGTTTTGGGAACTGGGAGATATGACTATCCAAAGTTTGAGGTCGAAAATGGACTCTGTTTTGGGGCAGTGATGAAATTTGTGTAATTCTGGAATTTTGTGGTGATTTCTGGCAATGGATCATATTTTTCCAATGAAGAGGACTTAAATACCTTTCATTTGGCTTTGGAATCACCTCATTTCGATTTTTCTAGAATTCGTTATGATTTTACAAAGTTTGGGCAGAAAATCTGCCAGAAAATCCGAAAATGGGAATTATGACATCATCTCAATAAAAGATGACATCAGCATGGAATTAAATATTTTCTCATCTTCTTCAGCTCTCATTACCTGCTGAACTAGCTGAAATTAGTGAGAGAAAGTTGAGAGCTCTTAGAGAGAGAAAGAGGAGAAATCTCGCAAGGTAAGCTGATTTCTCTGACGATCTAGCTCCTAACGCGTATAACCTTGCTTCTAAGCTTCTCTTTCATGTTCTTTAAGGTATTGGAAGCTCAATTTTCATGGTTTAAAAGGGACTAGGGTTCAGCCATATTGAGTAAAAGCCAGAGGGAGCTTGAGGTAACTTCCGAAACTTCAATCTTTGATTGTTCTGGCTGCTATGGTAGATTTAATCGGTGAAATTTCACCGGATTGTCTTTGTTTGTAAATTTGGAAAATGGGTTGGCCTAGGTGTTATGCTGCCCAAATTGATACTAAATGGTAGTTCTAACCCAATGTAATGGTCAATAAAGTGGTTAGGAGTATAAAGGAACACGTTTACGGAGCCGAAACCAAAAAACCCCAATTTTTCCTGGGGAATTGAGAATTCGGCCAAGCCTAGTTTAGAGGGGTTAGAGATGGATTTTCAATGATTTAATGATTCCATTGAGTTCAGAAGCGAAAATTAGGTGGGGTTACAGTTGGTCACTTTTTCAGAAAAGGCCGAAAAAGCATAATTACGAAAACGCCCTTGAAACCCTTAAAGTGGGCTGCCAAGGGTAAATTTGTAAATTGACATTGAATTTGATAATTCCGAGTCCGGAAATGGATTCCTTGGGCGAAAATATGTTAGAATAGCCCATGTCAAAATTTCAAGAAAAGTACAGCCAGACCGGGTAAGGCGGGGCCGGGCCGGGTTCCCGGGGGTATTTTAGTAAATTTTCAATATAGCCTTATATAACCCCCAGAAACACTATGGAAGTGTCTAAATAGTACATTTGACATTGTAGGATTGAATGTGAAGCCTCGAGTTGCTGGCACGCAAATCAAGGAGAAAATACTGGAGGTAGGGGACTTACCTTACTTGCATGTATTTGATATCTTTGCTTGTGTAGTGATGTATGTGATTGCTTTACTTGATTGTGTAGAGCATATTTGAATAAATGAAGCTTTGTTTCTGTTTTACTGTGGCTATAGTTTTGTTACATGAAATATTGAGCATACAGAAATATCATTATGGTGCATGCATCTAGATAAAGCTAACATGCCATACACATAGCATCTATCATGCATGCATTATGGTATCTGTTTCCTACTGAGATTCTCTCGAATCTCACTCTCCCCTACCAACAATTTAGACAGGGCAAGTGGCTCGTGGAGGGAGCGGCTAGGACTCCTTCGAGATGAGATTGTGTAATCCCTATTTGAAGAATTGTAATGGGCAATTGTACCCTGTGTATCTTTAGTGAAGGTATGTACCCGGGATTGCCGGGATGATTAAGTTGTGCACTCTGATATTTATATGAATGTGATTTATCTTCGCGTAGTAATTGTATTCGAAATGTGAATATGAGACCAAGTTTATAAATGATTTGAAAAAGTATTCATGAAAACCCCGTCATGTGATGGGTTAATAAATGTTATTTGATTATTATTGGTCTCTATTTCGTTTTAATCGCGTATTTTAGATATAATTATGGAGGGGGTTACAGCTTACACAATTGGCCCGTCGGCCCTCACAAATAGCCTTCCGGCTTTTCACATAATTACAAAGTCACACCTCATCCTCATCCCCTTTCTCTGTCTGGAAGGCACACAACCCTTACCCGATCTGTTGTTAGCTACTCAGGGACTATTGGTATAATGGTGTTTACACCTATCCATAAATGTCACAGCATACGAATTTATCATAAATCAATGATATAACCCACATACAATGCATCACATATGGTACGAAAGAAAAGTCACTACCTTGTTCCTTCCTGACGTTTGCTGGCACAGTGGGCTCTCGAGGGCAGCAAATATCAAATCCTATAAACCAAAATAGGGACAATAGATCAATCTCTTTTCCAAGTTCTTAATTCCATAACACTTTAAGTTGGTATTCATAGGAACTCTTTAGGTGAATATTAAATGCCTAAACATATGCCTAAAGGGTTGGGATGACCACCCGCAAAGATCCCTTTTTAGGAAGCTAAACACTAATTTTTAGTCGTCTCACTCGAGCACGGAAGGCCGCACTTGAGTGATGACCCCCAAATTCACTCGAGCACCCAAAAGTGTCACACTAGAAGTGTTTACCCGAGAGCAAACCTTGGTATATCTTACGCCCTCACTCGGGCACAGCAAACCTCACTCGAGTGAGAACCTTAAATGCACTCGAGCACCAAGAAGTGAGGCACCACGAGTGACACCCGAGAGCAACCATAAACTCTCAGGTCTTAAACTGACTCCCTCACTCGAGTATGCCCATGCTCACTCGAGTGGGATCATATCGCACTCGCAAGTCAGGAAGTGTGCTCACGGTTTCTGCCTGAAGACTTAACTAATATTCTCAAAGGTTCACATCATGCTCGAGTGAGATCCTGCCTCACTCGAGTGATACCTATCAGATGGCAAATCGCAGCAACTGATATGGTTTTCCAGAATTGACCAATTTGCTACCAATGATCCTAAGACTTGTTATAAAACTCATTCTCACTCATTTTAACACAAGGAACCCATTAGTAACCTCAAAACAACCTAATTTCAACTCAAACAACACATTCATATCTCTAGGTCGCTAGATCACCCAAAACCACAATTTGCCAAACTTCCTCTTTTCAAATCCAAACCAAAACCATTGACTCCCATACCCTATTTGGCATCTATTCCACCACATTACATCACTTAATTCATATCTTCTAAAATCACAAGAAATCAGGGCAAAAATCCAGAATTTACAAAACCAAACCAATGGCCAAAACAATTATACCAAAATGCATTAAATGTTTACCTCTCTCTTTCCCAAATGTGGTTTCCTTTATTCCTCAACTTCTCAAACTTCACAATCTCTTAAATACCACCAATAAAAATTCTGAAACCATAGAAGTCAAGCTCTCAACCTCTTGAACAACATCAATGAAGAGTGTTTGAGCATATAAGGGCATTTGCTTACCAAAACTTAAGCTTTTCTCTTTCTTGGCTGGTTCAGCGAAAATGGAGGAGGATAAGAGAGATGAGTTGATGAAGATTTTCCATTCCCCATGCTTCTTCACCGACTTGAGAGAGAGAGAGGGAAAAGTGTTTGAAAATTTGACCTCATCTATGGTTCATATTTTGCCACTTGGCACCATCTCCTTCTTCCTACCATGATTTTATATGGACTTGCATGCATAGAATTCCACCTAATGCTCTTTCAATCCTAGCCATTGATCTCGATTACCAAGGAGTTTCCTCTTCGATAGCTGACCAGTCAGTTGGTAAATTTACCGTTTTGCCCCTGGTTATCACAATGCTTACTAAACCATCATTAAGCACCTTTATATGACATTGCACAACATATACTTCAAAAGTGCTTAATTATCACTAATTACATCACTTTGAAGTTGTTAATCCTTTATTACAATTCAGGATATTACATGAGTAAGCCTGGGTAATTACTTGAATGAGCCTTTGAGTAATCCCATTCAAAATCTAGCTGAGAGCATTTCCAACTTCATTACTCAAGTGATCCCTCAAGTAATGTTTCTTTTTCTTATATGGTTAGTCAGTAGTCCCTCGAGTGATGTGAGTCATTTCTTGGCCGAGAGCTACTGGAAGATTTCTTCTCTAGTTACTCGAGTGATCCCTCGAGTAAGCTCTTAAATAACTTTACAAATTACTCGAGTAGTCCCTCAAGTGATATCATTCAAATCTTGGCCGAGAGCATTTCCAACTGCATTACTCGAGTGGTCCCTCGAGTGAGGTTTCAAATAATTCTGCAAATTACTCGAGTAAGCCCTTCAAGTGAATTCTTGATTTTGATTCGAAACATGGAAAATTATATATCATCGGAACTCCCACATCATCTACATTCCAATGCAAAAAAATCACCTCCAAACTCATTTTATACAGAAAGTTATTATCCAAAGAATATCTTCTGCATTTAGACAAACTCTAAAATCACGAGCATCAAGTTCCAAAAGGCATATATCTTAGTATATAACTTGACATGTGACAAATTATATATTCTTAAAAATCTATTTGAGTCTACTTTCATATGGCACCGGTTTTCTTTCAATCCAATATGTATTTTGAGAGTTATGTTCAAAATACTGAACCTTGTTCTAGTACAAGACGCTGATTCATGTGTCAACTTCAATAGATCATATCTCTCTCATATGAACTCCTTTTAATGTGATCTTGGTCTCCATAGTTCGTGTTGGGAGTCTAGTTTTATATGCCATTGGGTTTAGCTCAATCCAACATGTGGTTAGAGAGATATCATCAAAATACTGAACCTCTATCATAACGCACGAAAGCAGAGTATCATTACTCGAGTGGTCACTCGAGTAATTATCAAGTAACTCTGCAGATTACTCTAGTAACCACTCGAGTAATCACCTCCAAAATGAGGCAGTGCCATATTACTCGAGTGATTACTCGAGTGATTCTCCCCGAAGGTACCATAACTTCCGTATACATCATTTTAGCTTTGTATTGACCCATTCCAACTTCCGTTTGACCATAGAAACCTCCTATATCATTTCTAATAGCTTGGATCTAGATATTCTCATGTGATCTTGCAAGTTCTTCTTTCAATAAACTCTTTCTTCTTGTTTTGCCACTTGATGATCATTCTTTATAACCCAACTAGATATCTTCTTCAATTGATTATCATTCTTCATAACCCAACTAGATATCTTCTTGAATATTTTCAATCTTCTTCTTTCTTTGCTTGACTAATCTTGAATCTTGATATTCCAATTAGATCTTACAATTTCTTCTTTCTTCAATCCCTTGCCTCTTGATTTTCTTCTTGATGATCATTCTCCACATATGAGGCATTATAACATCAACCCATCATCGGGTTTATGAATAATCTACAAGATATACAACATTAAATATAGTAGTTAGTCAATGTAGAGAATAAGTATATCATACAAACCTTTTGCTCTTAATACTTGACATCTATATTTGACATCATCAAAATTATTCATATCTAACAAGAAGTTCCCATGAGTAGTTAGGAATGAATGGTGGATATAAGGGTCCAAATGATAACATCCTTATGATGTAGATCTTAAGTATCATAGCCAGGAAAAACATACATTTGATATATCTCTATGAGAGATATGCTTTCAAAGAAGAAAAGCAATCGTTCAATGACCTTTTGCCGACAGAATGTTGGTAAATCCCCTTATTGAGCTTGAAGCTTGATATTCATTAAGTTAGTAATGATCATGGGGCACAAATAGAATATAAGGTCTTAAACATTTTTTATCTAAAGATAAAAAAATAGTATGTATGTTATGAGTAAATATATGCAAGGTATACAATTTGCATGTTCTACAAGTCTAAAAAGGTTGATTCACTCACACGAATAACCATCTTCCCACATTTCGCAAGGGTATAGGAGGGTAAATGAGTAAATAGTAATGCCCTAAATTTCGATTAAGGGCTAATGATGATTATTGATAATGAAATTAATGTGGGAAAGGGATTTTGGTGAAATAGAATGAATTGTGACTCGAATTAATTATTGAAAATGCCCAACACCCTGTATTTTAGCATAATTATGTGGCAAAGTAATTTTATGCTAAAATAGGGGAAAATGGCGCATGGAGAAGAAAAAAGAATTAAAATATGTGTTATGTGGCAATTTATGTAAAATGCTATAATTAGTGGGATAAATTGGAAGAATGGAAAATTACCGGCCAATTAGTCAGTGATTAATGAAGAAATTAATTACTAACTAAAAGAAATGAGGAGTGTGACTAAATGGCTAATGAAGTTGTTAATGTAACCATGTGGTTACTTATTTGGTGAGAAATAAGGGAATTGGGACATATGACAAGCTAATATGATGATAGTTGTTGAGAAAAGTCAAAACCCATCATATTTTATTATTTTTCTTCTCCCTTCCTCCCTTGAATTCAGCTGAAGAGTATGGGCATGGGAAGAGCCCATCGTTTCTCCATCTTCCTCATACTCTCATTTCTAATTTCTCTCTCATTCTTCTCTCCATTTCCGGCAGCCATTAGAGCCAAGGAAAGAGAAAGAACTCAAGGTAAGTTTCATGCCATTTGACCCTCCAAATGAAATCATATGTTAAAACTTCCTTCTTTAATCTTGTTCCTTGGGTTGAGGGCTTCATTATTATGGTTTGAGATTTTCCATTGGTGGTGTTTTGAGCACTCAAGAAAATCTAGAGGTTGGAAAAACAAGGAACAAGTTTGGGAAAGTTGTTAAGGTGAGTAAGAGAAACATTTCTACATAAGTTTTGTGGCATTTGATTGAGCTTATAATTTCTGGGAATTTTGCCCTATTTTCGAAAATTAGGGCCATTGAGTGTATGGCATGTTGTGGACATAGAAATGGTGTCTTGTTATATGTTTTGAATAGATAGAATTGATTTAAGTTTGAAATGTCAAGTTTGGCAATTTTGGGATTTTGTGTTGAATGTTGCCTAAAATAGAGCATGATAATGGAATGAGAATTTGGTTATTTTGATGTTTTATTAGATTCCGTGTGGAAAATTGTGTGGGAGTAGTATTGGATGAGAATTTTGGAACCAATGGAAACACATGTTAAAAATTGGAAAATTCTAACAAGTGAAACTTAGTGCTAGGATATTGGTTTGCATGGATGTTTTGAATAAGCAAATGGTGTCTAAAAATTCTGAAATGTTCCAATCTAATATTAGACATTCCAAGCTTTAAATTGATATAATATAGAAGTCATTTTGATGTGTATATTCGGAGTAATGAATTTCCAAAGTTTGAAGTTGAAACTAGGATCAATTATGGAACAGCAAAAGGATTCATTGAATTCTGTATTTTTGTCGTGGTGGTTGGTAATGGCTCATATTTTTCCTCTATATAGGACTTAAATAGCTTTCCATAGGCTTTGGAATTATCCCATTTCAATGTTTCTACATTTAGTTATGATTTTTGGAATTTCAGCCAAGAAACAGAAATTTTTTTTGCCGCAGCTCAAAAGCTTCTGTTTGGCTTTTGGCTGCAGCCAGAGGATTCTTGGCTGCAGCTAAAAACTTTTTGACCTCTTTTTGGATGCCGCCAGAAGACTCTTGGCCGCAGCCAAAAACCCTCTGAGCTGTTTTTTGTCGCAGCCAAAGATTTCTTGGCCACATCCAACCCCCAAAAATCAGTATTTTCACTTCTAAAAGGTGGTTTTTGGTATAGTCTTTCCCAACCCGTTAGGCATATATTTAGGCTTCTAGTAGCCACCTAAAGGTCTTAAATGATAACCAACTTTAAGTGTTTTAGAATTAAGTTTTAGATTAGAGAATAACTCTTCGTCCTTAATTATGGTTTTAAGATTTGATATTTGCCCTGCCTAAAAGAGACCAGTGCCAAAGCAAGCGCGGAAAGACCAAGGTAGTGACCTTTCTCTTATGTTGTGCATGATACAATGTATGCATGACTTATCATTGAAATGTCATTGTGAAATATGTCGTATGAAACTTTGCTATTGTGAAACGTATGGATGTGAAATATGCCATCGTGCATTGCAATATGCGCAATCGTATGAGGTGATGTACGTCACACCTACCCCTGCCATTGTAATTGCCATTGTTGCGTTGTGGTATTGTGAATTGCCCACTATTGAGAAACATGCCGGTATGGCTATGTTATTGTGAAATATGTCGTATGGGACCCTACTTTTGTGAAACATGTTGATGTGAGATATGTCGTTGTGCATTGCAGCGTGAGCAGTCGTGGAAGTGACGCAAGTCACACCTACCCCTACCATTGTAAATAACGTTGTTTTGTTGCTGTGTTGTGATTTGCTTACATGCTTTGTGGTTGTGCATACTATGAGTGAATTATTACTACTAGGATTCTTTAAAATCTTATTCTTTCCATTAACAAAGCTACAGACAGGGAAATCGATTCAAAGGAGAAGCAGGTGACGAAGGTCGGTTAAGCTCCTAGTTAGGGGTTTTACATTCATGCTATTACTATTAGATGTTTTATTGGGGATTTAATGTACTTGTTGTATTTATTGGAGTAGTTTCATGTAATCCCCTGTAAGGAAATTGTAAATAGGCGAATGTGCCTTGTAAACCCTTAGATGAATTAATAGAACCTAAATATGTCAGGAATTTTTGTACACTCTGATGTGCATGAATGAAATCAAACTGCACAAGCCAATTATATTCTTGAAATATGAATATGAGACCATGTTTAACAAGTTTTGAATAAAGTTTTTAAAAACCCTTCTTTGGGATTGATTTTTTAACGAGTTTCGAATCATCTTCTGTCTCTAATTCAATGTAATTTCATAATTGTGAACTTAGTCTCAGCCTTTAAGGAAAAGGGGGTTACATTTGTGGTATCAGAGCAGTGATTCCTGGCAAGGGTAGTTTTGCTAGGATAGTAGCCTTAGTTCTTTGACTTAGTAATAGAAGATAGCTGGCAGTAGTTGTGTATACACATGAATATTCATGTTTGTTGGTATATGAGTTTTAAGGAACATGTGTATACACCTAGTATGATATTGATGTTGTAAATCATTTATGTTAGAGAGGAAAGAACACAATGATTTGACCAGAGATAAAACCGGAGGTAGGAGAAATAAGTCATAATCCACCGATCTCATACAGTAGATAATGGGTATACTGTTGGAGTAGCAAGATATGATCTATAAATTGAGGGATAAGCTCTGAGAGATGATAGAGAACGAAATGAAGTTAGAGTTCAACTGACACAAGACAAAGCGAAATACGAAGAAATGACAAAAGGCAAGATTTGATCCCTAAGGGCTGAAGGTTGGCTAGTCCGACTCGAGAAAATTTTTTAAGTGTTAGAATGCCAACTGTGGTAAAGGTGCTACTGGCCGTTACTACTCATACCTGCGACGCATGGATAATAAGAAGTAGAGCTCTGATATGTTAATTAGAGGATTGAGGTGTGAAATGAGGAAACAGTTGGCCTCCAGACCGTTTACTAAATTTAATAAGCTGTGGAGGAGTGCCGAATGGTGGAAGAGTATACAAAAATTAAGCATGCTCAACCCAGAAAAATCCTAGGATAGGTGGCCTTGAGAAGTTGAGTTAGTAAAGTCATGGAGACTTGAGGAATGATTAGGATCTTGAGGTTTCTCCATGACTAATGATCATTGAAGTGATATGGTTTAAAGGGTGCTTAGATGCACGGAGATATTGATAATGTAAGCATTGATTTTGAATTCGGACAGTTCTGTCATGACAAATACTGCCAGAAAGGTCCACTTGATGGGGATATGGCAATTTGAGGCATAGTAAATATTTTGTGATTTCTCCAAGCTAAGTGATGATCCTTAGTAACACTGTAGAGTTAAAGGAATGTAGATACGATATACGGCGCTATATGAGGAGTGGTGACCATATCGTTTGTTGATCCTAGGAGATCCAATCTGATGATACTGAAGGTTGGGAATAGGCCTGAATTGATCTAAGCTAAAATAGTGCTTAGGTTGAAATGAGAATTAGTTGCACTATAGTTCTAATGCATGACAGAAACTCAAACCATGTGAACCTGATGGATATTATTGAACCTTCAGTAATGTTTTGAGGTTATTACCCAAATATCGTGAAGAGTAGAGTAGGCGCTATTAACCTTGATTCTTAACGGAAACTATTGGGTATAATTAAGGAAAATGATTTTCAATGTATGTGATATTAAAGCTCTAAATTTTATGATGAACCTAAATGTTGGGTTAGAAACCCTAGGCTGTATGATATTATATGGCAGTGATGTTATAGTAGACTTGTGTGTCTAAAGGCCTTAAGACCTAGGGGACCAGTGTGCCTTTAGGCTAGTAGATATACTTAAACTTGTGTTGGGTTAATGATGCTCTGTGAAAATGAGAAAAGTGATTTCTCGGTTCAGCTAATATTGAGGTTCTAAGAGTTGAATTGTGATCCAAGGATCAAACTCAATAGTTGAACTGATTCTTAGGAATTTGATTTGACCTGGAGGATCTGAGGTACTAGAACATGATATGAAAATTAATTAAAATGTGTATGAGGTTTCTCGAGGATGCTAGTGCTATTCTAGCATAGGGAAAGATCTTGATAATAGAATATTCCCATATTAAGTAAGAATAGTTCTCGATAGAACAACGAGTGGCTATGGAATATGGTCTCACGGTTGAGACAGAAAATCAATATGAGTGGCTTTCGGATTCCCTGTATAATATGGTGGAGTACTTCGATAAAGGTAGTAGAATTTGTGAATATACCAGTGTGAATTGGTATGAAAGCCCATATGCAATGGCCCAGAATAATTTGAGTTGACATAGGCAAAGAGCGGGCATAAAGGAACATAGATTGTGAGTACTGTTAGGTGTAGTGGGAGGTTCCTATCGGACTCCTATTAACTCAACTTGACATTGTTGATGCACACATGAGGAGATAAACCTTAAAGTGCGTAGTGGAAGCATAGCGAAAGTGATGTGTTTAAGAATTACTCTGTGTAGAAGCTCGAGGCGGTAAGAACGATATGTTAGTTATGGCTTCTGGAAGTAAAACTTCAGGGGCATGTTATCTTGTGAGAAGGGGTCTCAGAGGATCCCTGTATAGTGGAAGTAATGCTAAATTGGCAGAGGCCAGAATCTGTTATTGAGACGTGTAGTTTTGGGTCTTGTTGTAATACTGGAGGATTCATTCAGAATTCTTTTTGGATTGTTTTTCCGATGATCAAGCTCACATGAAAGGAACAGCTGTTAAGTAGGATGAATAATGTGAATGAGGTGTATGTTGTGAGAAAAGCTTATGGAACTGAAGGTGAAATTGTCAAGGGCTAGCTCAGTGGTGCCATGTCTTGCCAAGATCTTAAACTTAACCCCCAGGTTGGGTGTTCGAGTTGTGGAAAGGTGAAAGGAAATCCCAAGAGGGGACTATATTCCTTTGAGTACATCACCACGCCAAGAGTTCTCCGATAGCTAACAACAGTTTGGGTGAGGGCTATATGCATCCCAAAAGGTGAAAGAGGATAAGGGTAGGGTGTGATAATGTCATGTATTGTGAGATGAATAAGTTGGGATTAAGGTATTACCATGTGCAGTAGAGCAGAGCTAGTTTAGCTGATGACGAATTCGACTACATGATAGAGGGTTCTCACTTGTGAGGGCACTTACCCCGACAAGGTCAGCATGGCTAGCCACTAGGTTGGTTGTAACAGTGTTGACCCTAGGCCGAGAGGCGATGCCTAAAACTTAAATCTTCTATTTGTCTATAGTAACTCTTTTTCTTCTATCATGTATAATGTTACATGTTTATGCTAGTATTGAATTGTGATGAATACAGAAGTTGAATTGATATGCGAATAGCAAAAGCTGAGGTATTGTTGCAAACAGCAAAAGATAAGGTATTTTTGCAAACAGCGAAAGATGAGGTATATGTGAATATAGCGGAAGTTGTCATTATGTGAAGTGAAAATGTGGTACTTTAAGTTATTCCTGGAAAGGGTGACTAGATTGAGCAGAGTGGTCACCTATGCCTCCCAACTGCTGAGGTCTTATGGAATGAGGTATCTCACTCGTGATCCGGAGCTTGGAGCGATTGTGTTTGTGTGATAATGGTGTTTTGTGGCAATGTACGTTGTGGCGATTACATTTATGTAGCAATTGTGTGGTGTTAGTATTCGTGTCAAAGATGCGGCACTATTACCTGTATGGTGTAATAGTATAACAGTACTGTGACCACTGGAGTCCCAAGTATTGTTTGATCAGAAAGAAACGAATTTAAGACAGTACAAGTGTATGGAGTTAATAAAAGAGTACAACCTGGAGATCAAGTATCATCTGGGTGAAATTAATGCTGTTGCTTTAGTGTGTAGTCGGAAGACGATGCGAATTGTTGCAATGATGATAGAGAATGTCGAGATTTAAATTTCTCGAATCAAATTGTATGTGTAAGTATAGTGTTCCCAAGGGGAAGTGACCTAATGATTGAGATTGAAGAGGCCTAAAGTCAGGATGAACTTGTACAATCTATTCGAATTATAATCAAATGAGGTGAAAACCTCTAGAGTTTGAAAACAGAGATCACATGCTTGTGAGAGTGTCTCCAGGTACAGGAATTGGTAAAGTGATTAAGAGAACAAAACTGAGCCACGAAGTATTAGCCTGTTCAATTGCCACAAATACGCATGTCTTCCCTAGGTTGCTAGATTTGATTCTTAACTTTAAAAATTCATAACTTAATCTAGAAAAATCCAATTGATGAGTTGGTTTAAAGTCCTATGCAATGCTCTTTAAGTCCTCTGTATAGAAAAAATATCACTTACTGCCACTCATACACACAAGTGTCCAAAAATCGTCAATCATCCAAATTGTTCCAGAATTTGTTCCAGATTCAGTGCCTCAACTTTAAAAATTCATATCTTACAATATACTAACCCAAATAAGGCATATTATTTATCAATGTAAAGCTTAAGATATCTTCTATTAATTTGGAAAATATCATGATCATTGGACAATGTTTAACTATTCAAAAACATGTCACAAGAAGTCTGCCTCCTAGAAAACGCAATCTGGTAGCAACTACCTTAAGTTCCAAAGTTTGGGTTTTCTACCCAATCATCTAAGAATCATAACCATAGGCTATTATCATACAATTTTGTGTGTAGAACTCATTTCTAACCTTAAATTCCTCAAAATCACATTCCTTCCTAAATTTCCAAGTCTGGCCGAAACTTAAGGGTTTATTGGCCAAAATCCTGTTTTCTATTCTGGTGTTCCCGAAATCAGTTCCTCACCTTTATCCCACACCATTTTTCATTCTAAACCCATTGGAAACCTTAAAATCATCACAATCATATTATTTCCCTAGGTTCTTTGTTTGAACAAAAATCAGGGCAGCATGAAGACATATCAAAACCTCAAAGATATTTGGTTCAAATCAGAGTTTATACTTTCCTCTAGACGATTCCATATCCAATTCTTGATTTTGGTGGCACATCCACCTTGTAGATGGCACCAAACACATCTAATCAAGAATCCAAAACTATAGAAATGTTGCTCTCACTAAAAGGAACAACATTAGAGAAGGCTCCGGGAGCTAGAAAAGCGATTTTGGAGGTGAAATCGGCTCGAGAGCTCAAGAAAACTAAGTTTTTCTCCACCTTCTCTCCTTTATATTTTTCCTTTGAAACTAGGAGAAAAGAATTTTTATTTAAAAAAGGAAAATAAGAAAAAATATATTTATTTATAAAATAGGACTTGACTTTAGAGCAAGGCCTATGACCTATGTACCCTTTAGAGGATCAATGCCTATATAGTTCGGGGTAGGAATGTGTGTCAGTGGGTTAGTGTCTTTTAGGAAAAGGTTCCTTTAATTTATTTGTTAAAAATATTTTTTGTTGGTTTTTGTTGTTTATATTAAAAAAACAATTTCTTTTTTTCTTATTTGAAAAATATTTTGCATTAAACTTCCTACGAAGATTTCAATAACCTCACATGGAAGAATAATCATTTTCATGCATGTCGAGGTTCCAAAAACCACACATGGCATAAAAATCTTTTGAAATCTTATGTTCCTTTTCATAAATAAAAGGAGAAGCTTTTGTACTTTTATTTGTAAAAAATTGGTTTTGAATTATTATTTAAAAAAGGAGCAACTCATATTGGTATGCCTGTAGAGGTTTTAAAAATCCTACATAGCATAGGATAGAAGATAGGGGTGCTAAAGATGGAAAGAAGATCAAAATATCATGTGGAAAAAATAACAACAAATATACAAATCAAATTCATTTGTCACAAGCAAGGTTTTGAAAACCTAACTGGTCAGTTCAGCCTAGAAATCAGTAAACTGATCCAATCTCAATAGCAACCCGGTTCACTATTTTTTTCAAAAAATAATTTTTTTTATTTTATTTAGAATTTCATATTAATATCCCTAAAACCTTCAAATTCTCATCGGTTTGGCCTCAGGTTAGCTTTGGTCTGACCCATTGACCCTTGACCTAGTACCCTAACCGATTTAGTGGCCGGTCCGGGTTTCTGATCCTTAGTCACATGATTAAACAAGGTGTGAATAAGAGCAAGAGACACAAATCATAATTCAGCAACTCAAGCATATATTAATGGGGCACAGAGAGTTAAAGGAACTCACCTTTCAATGTTGTTTGTGCCGTTTATCCATCAAAGTTCAATGGTAATTCTAATGTCAACAAGCATCACACATTTAATGGGGATTTTAACACTTCTTCGATACACTCAGCTCTTGAGCAACAACTCAAAGAGTTAATCTCTCACAATTTGGTCCACCTTTCACTTCGAACCTCCCATCCGCCTTTTATCCATGCACAAAAGAAAAAGAAGAAGAGGGTAAGAGTGAAGAAACAACCAAGGATTAACAGGAAGAAGTTGTATAATTATTGGAAACTCAAACCAACTATTAAACTTTTGCTCTTCAAAAGAATATTAAAAAAGGAGTGTTAGAAAAGAAGTAGCTTATGAGATAGTTTGGTTTTGCTCTCTCTTAGGAATCACGTCTAGTTTTTCTGTTTTGGTCCGACATGGGAGATATCCATCACCAGAAATTGCCACCGGATCGGCCTTCCGATCTCTTAGCTTGTGGAAGTAACAAAAAGAAGAAAAATTCCTCTTCTTCACAAGTAGAAACGGACATTCAAATGACTATCGAGGTTACTCCAGAGAACGTATCAGAGGATGATACCCTCATAGAACAGGGGAATAATGATATTAATATGCAGGATAGTCCAGTCAAGAAGCATACTTCCTATAAGGATTCTCTTATGGGATTTAATGGCATTGAGAATTTGGGGGATTTCCTGGAGGATGAGGCTTTATCGTATGATATTATGAATAAGGAATGGGAGATGCCTGAACTAACAGAGGAAGTTCAGAAGCTTATGGAAATTCATCCAGTGGTCCCGGTTTCTGCAGAGGAATACAGTGAATGGTGCAAGCCCTGGAATGGAGCTTTGATCCTTACAGTGCTAGGAAAGAAATTTAACATTTACAACCTCAAGACTCATCTGAGCAGATTATGGAAAATCTCTGCTTTTGATATAATTGACTCAACCAACAATTATTTCATTATTCGATTTATACAGAAGGAGGGATGTGCTCAGTTATATCATACAGTTCTGTATAAGGGACCGTGGGTGATTCAACAACATACAGTGATTGTTCAGCGTTAGTCACCGCATTTTGACCCCTTCAACAACCCTCTGGGACGTGTGGTGACTTGGGTCAGGATTCCCCATATCCCAATGCAATGCTATAATACCACATTTATAACAAGATTGGGAAATAGGATGGGGAGAACAGTTAAGGTGGATCTACTTACCCCTTCAGAGTTACCGTTCGAAGCTGCCAAGGTTGAAAGGGGAAGATATGCACGCATTTGTGTAGAGTTAGACCTGCGCAAGCGACTTGTGTTGAGGGTAATTGCGGCGAATTTGGCTTATCAGGTAGAGTATGAGGGATTAAATCAAATTTGCTTTGCATGTGGATGCTACGGTCACCGGAAAGAGGCATGCTCATGGACTTATGTAAATGATGGCCAAACCAATGCCAAGCCTCCAAGCAAGTATAATCAAAGTAATCCTAAGGCACCGCCGGAAAGGAAGGAACCGAAAGCTGAGGAGAGCTTTGGGTCTTGGATGATAGTGAGCAGATCTCACCGTCCACGGAATTTGAAGAGCTATCATACTAAACAGGGGAATGTAGAGCAGAGCACGGGTATAAAGGGGAATAGGGGATGAAGAAAACACCTCCTGATTCGAGGTTCAACGTCCTTGTAGAGCTTAAGGAAGAGGAGCCGGTTGTGGAAGCAGACCGGCGATGGCAGGCCTGGGTTCAGGTTGGTGACCGGTCGCTTCAAAGTCGATCGAGCGTGGCTTGCGAGGGAGACGAAATGATGACCGAACAGCATAAGGGTATGGCAAACACAAATCTGGTGTAGAAGCTAATCGAGAAGGAGAAGGCAATAGAGGGGCCCATAAGGAAAGAAAAAGTCAAACCACTTGGGAATAGATTAACACGTGGTCCAAGGCAAGTAGAGTTTCATGCTCCAAATGAGAACGAATGGAGACAAGTGGGCTTCAGAAAGGGAATTGCCAAACTGGAGTGGACCGAAAAGCATCGACTGGGCCTATTTCCATAATGGGCCGAAGGGAACATAGAATTGTGGGAGGAAATGCTACGCAAGTGGGCTCAGTTTCTTTAGTTCCAAATATTAGGGAGAGCTCAACAGCCAATGGTCTCCTACTTTTAGAGGGCCCACCTCAAATCGAAGGGGATCCGGATGCATGGTTGAAGGCAAAATTTGAGCATAGTAGTGCCAGTGGTATGGAGACAGCAGCAAACACATATTTAGAGGATGATATTAGTGATGATTTCATGCAAGCGACACGGAAAAATGAGGTTTTTGACAACGGGGGGGATCCAGGAGGCACAGCTTCAGGGTCACTTATGTGATTTTGTAAGTTCTTGTGCTTATCCCATCTCTTTTATAAATGATTATAGCTTCATGGAATTGTAGGGGTACTTGAAATAGGATTTTTCCAAGCACTGTAAAGCATGTGGTTCAAAAGTATAATATTGATATCTTATGTTTAATTGAGACTAGAGTTAGTGGTACTAGGGCGGATAGTGTTTCGCGTAAGCTGGGATTTAGTAATTGGATCCGCCTGGAAGCCTCTGGTTTTGTAGGGGGTATTTGGCTTTTGTGGGTTGATAGGAACACTTCGGTGAATTATATATGTTCTAGTACATAATTTATCCACTGTAAGCTTGAGGATAAAAGGAATCATGACTCTTTTGTGGGCACTTTTTGTATGGGGAGCCAATAGGTAATAGAAGAATGGCTCTATGGAGATCTCTTGAGCATATTGCTTTAAATATGGTGGATCCTTGGATGGTGATTGGGGATTTTAACTCATTTCTTGAGCCTATGGATAAATTAGGAGGTGCTGAACCATCTGTTTGGGCCATGGAACAATTTTCTGAATGTGTTAGAGCCTCTCAACTTATGGAAATCCCTTATGTGGGGGAGAGGTTTACATGGGAAAAGAGTGGCGTAAAACAGAGTCTTGACTGGGGATTTTGTAATCCTCTGTGGGAAATGAGATATCCACAAAGGAAAGTCTTTCACTGCCTTCGGTTTAAATCTGACCATCGAATTTTGGTGGTTGCTGAGGAGCCTACTCACCATATTCACAGGAGAGAATATCCCTTTAAATACCAGCCTGCATGGACCTTAGAGAAGACTTTCCCTGAGATAGTTACAAAGTCCTGGGAGAATGAGGATTGGTGTGGAGGAGTAACTAAATTTGTTAAAGAGGCTATATCCTGGAAATCTGAAGTGATTGGCAGTATTCCTAGGAAGAAGCAGAACATTCTTAGACGGTTGGAGGGCATTGATAGAGCTCGAGCTAATAATAACTCTAATGTTCTGTATAAATTGGAGAGAGCTCTCTGGCAGGAATACAGTAAAATAAGTGCACAGGAAGAATTAGTATGGTACCAGCAATCTAGGAGTAAATGGCTGGCTTGGGGAGATAAAAATACAAGGTTTTTTCATGCTTCGACAGTTATCTAGCGGAAAAGGAACAAAATTCAAGCTCTTCAGGATAACAACAGTAATTCGATTACCGAACAAGAGGATCTCAGGATCATGGTTGACAGTTTCTTCCAGGACTTGTATACTAAGGATAATTTCCTTATGGCTCCAGCGGATTGGCCTATGGATTTTCCCCCTTTGACAAGTCAGGATGATAACCTTATCCATAAGGATGTTGATGAGTTTGAGATAAAAAATGCGGCTTTCACAATTGGTGCTTTCAAAGTGCCAAGTCCCGATGGACTGAACACCCATTTTTTTCAATCTCAATGGGATCGGATTGGTACAAAGGTGTGTGATTATGTGAAAGATATTTGGCAAAATCCTACGTTGGTCAAGGACATTAATCATACTAACATTGTGCTTATCCCGAAAATTGATAGCCCCAAGACAGTGCGTGATTTTTGGCCTATATCACTGTGCAATGTAGTATTCAAAATAATCACAAAGATTATAGCTGGCCGCTCGAAGAAAGCCATGAACTACCTGATTGATGTCCAATAGTGTAGCTTTATAGAAGGAAGACATAGCTTAGATAATGTTATCATAGCACAAGAGGTCATCCATACAATGCGCAAGAGGAATAGGAAGAAAGGGTATGTGGTTGTGAAGGTCAACATGGAAAAAGCATATGACCGCCTTGATTGGGAGTTCTTGAGATCGACCCTTATTGGCCTTAGAATATGAGGGAATATTCTTACTCTCATCATGAAATGCATCTCGACGGTGTCGATGAAGATTCTCTGGAATGGGGTAGAGTCATCCTTTTTCTCACCATCTCGTGGGCTTTGACAAGGAGATCCGCTTAGTCCCTACCTGTTTGTCCTATGTATAGAAAGGTTGGGACACCAAATACAGAGAGAGGTGACCTCAGGTTAATGGAAGGGGTTCAAATTCGGGCATAATTCCCCCGTTTTATCCCATTTGTTCTTTACCGATGATTTGCTTCTTTTTGGTGAAGCATCTACTCACCAGATTACAATAATCAAGGAAGTTATGAAAGCTTTTTGCGGGGTTTCAGGACATCGGGTCAATCTGGATAAATCTAAGGTGTTCTTCTCTAGGAATGTGAACTTCCCACGGGCGGTTCAGCTTAGCGACGAACTGGGGATTGGTATGATCGGGGATTTGGGGAAGTATTTGGGAGTTCCCCTCCTCCATGGCTGAGCCACGAAGATCATTTACTTCCCTATCATCCAGAGAGTCAGGAAAAGACTGGCGGGTTGGAAGACTAGGTTTCTTAATATGGCAGGCCGATTGGTCCTTATTAAGGCTGTCCTTTCGGCCTTACCCGCTTACCAAATGCAAACTTCCTTACTTCCTAAGACTATTCTACAAGAGCTAGAAAAAATCAGTCGATCTTTTCTATAGAACCAGGGACACGAGGGTAAGAAGATGCACCTCATCGCATGGGAACAAATTAAGCAAGGTAAGGATAAAGGAGGCCTGGGGATTAAAGATCTTCATAACCAGAACGTAGCCTTTATGATGAAACTCTGTTGGGGGTTATTGATAAATTCGGACGCCCTCTGGGTCAAGTGTCTCAAGGCAAAATATAGGTGTACGGATGGGATTTATCCTATGGTACATACTAGCCAAAATGCCTCCCGAGTGTAGCGTGGTATCTCCACAGTGTGGGGGTGCTTCTATAGCGGAGTGGGAAGGAAACTGAATGATAGCTGGTCTAGCAATGCTTGGTGGGACCTGTGGACCCCAATCGAAGTGCCTCTTATTCACTTGGTTAACCAGAATGTGCATGGAATAGACCCAGGAGCCAAAGTTTGAGACTTTGTGTTACCAAATGGCAGGTGGAACATCAGAAAGTAGAGACATTATCTTCCACATTGGGTGATTGATATCATTTCTCAGACTACCCCTCCGGGGGGAACATTCCTGATAGTTTCTACTAGATAACAGCCTCAGACGGGAATTTTAGTGTTCGTGCTGCTTATACATTTATTTCCACATACCGAGAACCGAAAGTGCAGTTCCAGTGGTAGAAGGTGTGGAAGCTCCCTGTTCCGGAAAAAGTAAAGTTTTTCCTTTGCAAATGATTCAGGAGCATCTTCCGACTAATTACCTCAGAGCTAGGCGAGGGATCGCCTAGAGTGAGGAGTGTCCTTTTTAATGTCAGAGAGTGGAAGATACATTACATATCCTTCGTGATTATAAGCTCTCCAGAGAAGTGTGGTTATATTTTGTTTACCCTAACTTTTGTTTTAACTTTTTTCAATCTGATTTGCAGGGTTGGGTTTTAGACGATTCAGGAGGTGGCCTTGGTTTAAGATTTTCAGTCTCATCTGCTGGCTCTTATGGAAGAATAGATGCAAGGGAGTGATGGAAGGAAAGTGCTTACAAGCTCATGAGGTTGTACAACAGGGGGTTTTTTCCCAACTGGACAGTAACCTGCTAGGTGCTGGTACCAACAACTTGTTTCAGGTGGATCGAGATATCCACTCATATTGGCATCCACCGCCGACTGGGTACGTTCGTTTGGATACAGATGCTTCTGTCGATGTAGCAGGATGGGCGTCGTATGGCGGGGTGATTCGTGACGATCATGGCAACTGGATTGTGGGATTCCAATGCCAGTTAGGAGCTGTCCCAGTCACTGGAGCAGAACTATTCGGGATAATGACTGGATTGAAATTGTGTAATCAGTTCAGTCTTCAGCAGGTCTAGGCTTACATAGATTCGTTAGAGGCTTATCAGCTGGTATTTCGGGATAGTGGAAGTCCTTCTTATCATCCGTTTAAGGAGGAGATTCAGGAAATTCGGGAATTACTCTTTTCGAACGGGAAGGTTCAGTTGCAATATGCGGCACGATAGGCAATTAGATATGCATATTTTTTGGCTAGGGATGCTCATAACATTGTAGGTGGGCTGGTAGTGTTGCCAGTGGTGCATCCAGGGTGTACGGGGTTCATGCGGGATGACATGTTGGGTTAGGCAAACATGTCGTCCTGTGGTTTAGTTTATTCCAAGCCTTAGTCTTGGCCTCTCTGTATAAAAAAAAAGAATATTAAAAAAGCATGGTAATGTGATAAATCCCAAATTTATATATTTTATCCTACCTTATTCATTTATTTTGGGGACTATTTTAGGCTAATTTGGATTGATTAGATAATATTTGGATAGTTAGCCAATTTTAGGAAATAATATAAATATGAATTGATTATGATATTATTGAGTTTAAATTGTTAATATTCTGACTGCTATCTTGTGATTGGATAATATTTTCAAATATATGATAAATCACGATTTTTATTTGATTCTTGCAAAATAAGAAAAAGCATATTAGAAGATCCTACGGTGCAGAATTTTTCCTAGAAGCTAAAATAGAATCTAATGGTTGAATTTCATTGGGCTAAGTAATTTTTAATGGGCCTAAACTTTGACCTCATAACTCTCTCTTCCTCCCTTTTATTTAACCTAGCCGCCACAGCATACAACGAGGATCACGCGGAAACAAGGTCGAAGACATACGCACTCACAGACAGGGTAGAGGTTAAAAAATGAAGCAGAGGACAATCATCATCATCTATTCAATTCCCATCCTCTTCTCTATTCACGAGCCCACATCTTCAATTCATATCACTACTTTACGTCATTCCTTGAATCTCCTTTTCCACCCACGCAGAGCAAAAGGCCAGAGAATATATCTATCAATTCTCTAATTCATGGCACTTAGGACTTGCTTGAAGCGTGGGAAGGGGAGTTCCATGGCAGCGTGAGTTATTTGGGAGGCAGTGTGGGAGGAGCATGGAGGAAGTTAGAGCCTAAGAGCTTACACTTGAATACCACAAGGGAGTGTCTTTCCTTTTATCTTTTTAATTAAAGACTTGGCATTTTTTAGTTTTAAATAATTTTAAGTTGTAATAATTGAGAACAATCTAGTTTTAGATTGTAAACATATTAATGGTTTGGATTGAATTGATATTTTAAATTTGATTTATTCCTAAATGATTGTTGGGATTTTTGTTTACAAACCCTTAGATTGTCAATTAGATTATTAATTAAGTTTTTATTATTAATTTAATTGTCAATTTGGGTTTAATCTCTTGATTGTTCAATTAGGTTGATTAATTGTCGAATTGTTTAATTAGGCAATTGTGAACATGATTCCCAAAACTATCTTAAATTATTTTGATTGGTTTTAATGGATTTAATTAACTGCCGCTTAATTAATTATAAGTTTTCTAGTGGATTAGGTGTTGTTGAACTTGAGGGTTTCCCATGTCTCAATTAGATGATTAAATTTATTAATTTCAATCTTTCATCAACCTCCCCTTGGTCTAATTAATTAATTTAAGCTAAGAAAGTTAACTCCATATGAATCCTAAGTTGTCTTTTTCATCATTATAACTGAACTAAACCCTTGTTGTTTGTCTTGCTTTTGATTATTCTCTTTGCTTGACATTTTAATTCCACTTTCATAAAGAAAAAACCCCAAAAATTGCATTCAAATTCATATAGATTAGTCTCATACTCATATAGGTTTTAGAGTCAATTGCATTAATGCATTGAGTTAGTTTAATTGCATTTAAGTAATAGTGTCTTGCATTCTAGTTTAGGTCCATTGTAACCCCCTTCACGAACAAGGCCAAAATTAGTTCATAAAAACATAATTAAGTTTGAATTAGAGACCATGTATGATTTGGGATTTAGACAAAATAAAATTTCCCAAAAATCAGGGTTTTCAAAAACTTTTTCAACACCTGTTTCACAATGGTTTCATACTCACATTTTAAACATAAAGGACGTGTACAGGTTGATTTCATTCATACATATCAGAGTATAATGCAAATTCCTGACACACTCAGGTTCCATTCAATAAATAAGAGTTTTACAGAGGCACAAAGCCCATAAAATTTTTCCCTTTTTCTTGGGGATTACACAAAACTATACTATGAATTCCAATATATACAATTATTTCCAAAAAAATCCAAATAATTTATACATGATAACCAAATATTCCAAAAGTAAAACTCCTTGCCCAGAGCTCTAACTACTCTTCGTCACCCGCTGGCCTTTAGATCCTTCAGCCCTGTCTAAACATTGTTTTAGGGAGAGTGAGATTCTAAGGAATGCTCGTAGTGTCAAATCACTCATAATTTGCACAACAACCAAGCATGAAAGCAAATCATCACAAACAACACAGTAACTACAACGGCAGTTATAGCAGCAAGGGCAGGTATGACTCATGTCACCCTTATATTTGCTCACGCTGTATTGCACAATCACATGATCATATCATATATATCACCACAGCTGGGATCCATATAAAATATTTCACATATACACACAGCCACACTGGCCGGATACTCAAACAGGAATCCACGATTCCACAACACACCCCTGGAAATTACAACGGCCGAGGTAGGGTTGATAACTATCACCCCCTACGACTGCTCACGCTGTAATGCACTATGGGAGATAACACAATGGCCTCATGCCAAAGATACAACAAACAATGATAAGTCATGCATACCAAGCATCATACACAACATGAGAGAAAAGTCACTACCTTGATTCTTCCGAACGTGCTCTGGTACCGGTCTCTCCCGAGTAAGGCAAATGTCTAATCCTATAATTCACAATTAGGGACGAAGTGTTATACTCTTTTCCAATACTTAAATGACCTTATATCACTTAATTTGGTTATCATTTATAATCTTTAGGATGCTACAAACACCTCTAATAAAAGCCCTAAAAGGTTGGAAGAACTATCCCAAAGAACTTCTTTTGGAAGCACAAGAACTGATATCTTCCACTGAGACACTCGAGTGAAGATGACCTCACTCGAGTAATAATGTATGGACACTCAAGTCCTGGAAGCAACACTCGAGTGACAGTCAAATGCTCACTCAAGTCATAGAAAGTGCGGTGCAGAAAGTGCTTAATCGAGAGCAAAAAGGAATGACAACACCCAAAATTGCTTGCCGCACTCAAGCATGACCTCTATCACTCGAGTGGAAGCCTAATGCTCACTCGAGTACCCCAAAATGAGGTTCAGGAAGTGCTCACTTGAGAGCACAAGAAACTTTCAGAGAGGGACATCACTCGAGTAGGAATAGAAGCACTCGAGTGATGGCTTAGCACTCACGAGTGCTAAGACACACTTTTGAGAAGTTGGTTGCGAGTGATAACCCGAGATAAGAGTTCATGGTGTCAAATACACCTACACTTGAGTGAGAACCCACAACACTTGCAAGTGAGTCAACACTCTTGCCTTTCGCCCGAAAGTGCAACATAGAATCTAAAGGCAGAAAGGGAAAATGCACTACCGCACTCGAGTAAACCCATCCTCACTCAAGTGATGTTCATCCCACACTCGAGTGAACCCCATATCACTCGAGTGATACTTATCAGAAACCAGAAAACACAAAAACTGACAGCACTTTCCAGATTTTTACCCAAGTGATTGCAATGGTCCCAAATACAAAACCAAAGCTATCCTCACATAAAATCATCCAAGGAACCCAATGGAAACATCAAAATTAAAAAATTCCTATTCCATTATCATACTTTGGTCGTAGGCTACCATTAACACCAAAATTCTAAAATCTCCAAACATTCCATTTCATTCCCAAATCAATCTATCTATCCAAAGAACATACCAAAACACCCATTTCCATACCAACAACATGCCAAATACCCAATGACCCATATTTTTTGAAATTAAGGCCAAATATTCCAGAAATGCCAAAGTAAATCATTTGGCATAAAACATAGATAGAATGGTTTGTTACACCCACCTCTTCAACTTTGCCAAAAGGAGTCACTTGGTTCTCCAAACTTCACAATTCCTTGAGAGCTCAAATCAACACCAATAGAGAAACTAGAACCATGAAAATGAAGCTCTCAAGCTAAGGAACAACATTAATGAAATGAGTTTTGGCATTAGAGGACATTTACTCACCTTAAATCAAGCTTTTCTTCTCCCCCCTTAAGCTTCTATGCCCACTGAAATAAAGAGAGATAGAGTGAGGTAGGAGGTGAGAAAATGATGACATCCCTCCCCCAACCATGCTTGCTTCAGCGGAAAAGGAGGGAAGAGAGGAGAGAGAAATAATATAATAAGCCATTTGACTTTTCTCCCTTCTTTCTTATGATATAAGTTTGCAAAGTGTCTCAACCTTATTGGCTCTTATAAAATGAGTAACCAATTAGTTACTCCAACCACTCCATTAGCCATTTAGTCACACATCTCATTTCCTATTAGTTAGTAACTAATTTCCTCATTAATCACTGACTCATTAACCGAAAATTTTCCTGATTTTGGCATATCAATTAAAATTTCCACAAAACACTTAATAATTCAGATTTAATCCACAAATCATTCTCAGTAATTGTCATTAGCCCTTAATCAAAATTTAGATCATTACAATTCATTCCATTGCATTTTTTTCCACTTGAAAATCAATCCTAAAGAAAACCCATAGCTTGCTCCTTAGGAAAATGACCTAGGTTTACCCTAAACTGCATAATTAATTAGGACTTAGTTTAATTGATTGCTGTAGTGATAGAAGCACACATCATAATGCATAAACTCTTAAGCATACTTCAGCTTTGTGGATCATTTCTCCATGAGCTCCTTTCTCTTCCAAGAAATCCTTGTCTCTTGCTCTCTCTTGTGCTCCCCTTTAAGCAAGCATCACCTGGGGTTTTGCCTCATTAATGAATTTTTTTTTTCTTCTGTTAATAATAATTGTCAATTTGGACCACAATCATCATCAATGAATTTTTTTTAATTATTTTTTATTCTCATATAATGAATGATAATGTCAATTTGAACCACAATTATCATAAATGAAATAATATTTTTGTTTTATTTTTTGTTATTTTTGTTATTTTTCTTTAATGAAAAGTAATGCCAATTTGGATCCCAATCATCATCAATGAGATGATTTTCATTTATTTTTAATCTTTTTTTATTTTTCACTTCAATGAATGATGATTGCCAATTTGGACCCCAATCATCATCAATAAGATTATTTTATTTTATTTTCATTTTTTTATAACTTTTTATTTTTTTAGTGGGGCCCAAACAAAATAGGGTGTTTACAACATAGATAAATAACGATTCCAAACCATAATATATTAAGGGCATATATAACAGTTCTTTGTTAATAACCGTAATATATTGGCTTTATATATATATATATATATAGTTATTTTTATTATTTTTCTTATTTATTTTTTTCATTAATATTTATTATATAAGACAAAATATAATCATTGATAATAACAAAATAATAATATTTAATAAAAAACTTATATTTATAGGATTCAAAATTCAATAGGTTATAGATAAACATTATACAATTTAAAAGAACTTAATAACTTAAACACTCACAATAAAACATTATCTAAACATTATCTTAAAATGTTTTGAATTCTACAAAAAATCAATTAATAAAAAAATTTACAATATCAGTACATTCCAACACTACAAAAAAACTACCTTTTAGTAGTGGTTAACTTGTAGTGATTCTAAAAAATGCTATAACTATAAGGATTTGTATGCAAATTCACAACAGTATGACTCACACCAAATGGCGCTCTAGTAAGCTTTGGTAATTTGTAGCTCATATAAACTGCTACAAAATGTGGTGATAGCTTGGCGCCACCTTTGTAGCAATGCATTTGTAGTGGTTGTATCAGACAAACCATGACAAAATGTGGTGCCAGCTTGGCTCCACATTTGTAGCGGTTTGTTTGTAGTATTTTGTTTGATCCAACCGCTACAAAAGATGCTCCAAATATTGGTGCCAAATTGTCAAATTACATTTCTTACCATACCCATATTTTAGCAAAAAAGGTTTACCACCACATTTGTAGCAATTAACCAACCGCTAGAAAAAAATTAAAAATTTAATCCCCCAATTCAAATGATAGTTATAGTGGTTCAGTAATTGATACAAGATTCTCCTAAAAAGTCTAATCTACAAGGACATCTTATAGCAGTTTGTGAAACTGCTATAAAAATAGTAGCGATTTTGTTGAACTTCATAATGGTTCCAATGAACCGCTACAAAATCGTTTGCCACAATGTCTTTTGTAGTGGTTTCCTTAACCATTACTACTAGCGTTGTAGCAGTTATAACCACTAAAAACCCACCATTTTAATCGCTACAAATGAGCGAATTTTTTGTCGTGGATTCATGTGTAGGATTGATGAAGGTGATCTTATTTCCCCGCATCTATTTGTAATTTGCATGGAAAAGCTTGCACATTTTATTCAAATGCATATTAAAAATTGGGGTGGAAGCCGATTAATCTTGCTAGAACAGATCCACCTATCTCGCATCTATTTTTTGCTAATGATATTATTCTTTTTGCTGAGGCTTTATTAGGTCAAGCTCTTGTGATAAAGCAGTGTTTAGATCACTTTTGTGAATGTTCTGGTCTAAAGGTGAATCCGTCGAAGACTAGAATTTATTTTTTTGATAATGTTAACCATGCTAGAAGTAATGAAGTTAGCCAGGTTCTTATATTTACTCAAACCAGGAGTCTTGGAAAATATCAAGGGGTACAGTTGCATCATGAGAGGGTGTCTAAGGCAACTTTCATGGATGTAGTTGAGAAAGTGAAGAAGAGGCTTACTAGTTGCAAAGTTAAATATGTTTTGACGGCAAGTAGAGCAATGCTAATAAAGTCTATCACCTCAACAATTCCTAATTATGTTATGGAAACGGCTTTTCTTCCTGCAGCTACTTGTGATGTTCTAAACAAAAACAATCAAACTTTCCTTTAGGGAGAAATGGAGGAACACATGAAGATCTTGTTGGTGGCATGGGATGTGGTGTGCAAGCCCAAGAAGAAAAGGGGTCTCGGTATTCGACATGCCAAACACCAAAGTACTCCATTCTAATAAAACTTGGTTGGAACCTTGTGAAGAAGCGTGATGCCTTATAGAAATGGAACAATACATAAGGACATGTATTAAAGCTACTTGATCATATGTACAAGAGGCATGGAAGTGATGGAAAGTGGAGAAGCGAGATGGAAATAGAACAAAGATGGGTTGTTCTCTGTTCAATCAACTTGCAGTATGCTCACTCAAGGGGAAGGCAGGGCAGACACTTTATGGGAAAGGATATGGCAATTAAAGATACCTGAGAGATGCCAAATGTTTGTTTGGCTTATTGCTCAAGGGTGCTTACTTACTAATGTATCTCGATGTAGAAGAGGATTGAGCACGGATAATCGTTGTCCTCTATGTTCATCACATGCAAAGGACCTACTACATTCACTACGTGATTGTGATCATACACAGGGGATATAGAGGTCTCTTAGAGTCTGATGGTATGGCGGAAGTTTATAGCCATAGATCTAGCTCACGGGCTTCGTTGGAACTTATCGACGCACGAGCAATGTAGTCATGATGACTGGGAAGCAGTATTCACCATTACTTGTTGGTGGATTTGGAAGAGGCACAACTTGTTTCTTTTCGAAGACAAGAAAGTTTCCAACAATATAGTCGTGAATAGTGTTACTGCTCTAATTATGAGCACTCGTGAGGCTTATGTAACATATGGCACCCTATGTAGTGTCTCGACAATAAATTGGTTGGACCCCCCAGTAATAAGATGTATCAAAGTAAATGTCGATAAGACGTACTCTCATCTTACTCATACTGCAAAAAAAAAGGTATTTTGTAGCGGTGTATTTGTAGCGGTTATATTTAACCACTATAGATATTGACATTTGTAGCGGTTATAACACAAACTGCAAGAAAATCGTAGTGGCAAGCTACGTTCCAAAGTGGCATGAGTGCTTTGCAACGTTTTTTGTAGAGGTTAAAAGGAAAAAATCCGCTATAAATATGGTGCAAAATTCCCACAAAAATTGGTAGCGGTTATTTTGTATTGGTTAGATTATATAAACCGCTACAATATACGTGCCACTTGGCGCCACGAAGCCACGCCAATAGCGAATCTTTTTTATGTAGCGGTTACGATGGCATAACCGCTCCAGAAGCCAAAAGGCCGTCATATTTGTAGTGGTTAAGTTTAGATAACCGCTATAAAACTCGAAGGGTCTCGACATTTGTAGCGGTTAGTTTTCAATAACCACTACAGAGCTTGAACGGTTATGACATTTATAGCGGTTATTTTATAACCGCTACAAATTTTGGATGCCCTAATTTTTTTGTAGCGATTTATGTAGCGGTTATAAAAATAACCACTACTAAATCCTCCATTATAAAAGCCGTCGTCCCCTCCGTTTTTCTGTTTTGAGATTTTGTTTTTTTGAGAGTTTTCCTTGAGATTTGAGCGTTCAGACGTCTATCGAGAAGTTATTCAGCAACATTTTTCATTCTCATTTGAGGTACGGATAATTTTTATTTTATTTTATTTTTATTATAATTTTACTAATTTATGTGACTAAATGGTTTTTTTTGTGAATTTTTGTAGTTGATATGGCTTCGAGGCAAGATAGGGGGAAGGAGCCCAAGGTCCCCAGACCGATTCTGCGGGGTGGCAGCAGCAGAGGAGGGGCCAGTAAGAGGGGGCAGCGCGGTGGAAGGGTGACCGCGCCATTTCAGCCCATCTCCCCACAGCAACCATAGGAGTCGGCCCTACCACAGCCGCCGCTAACGGTCCCAGAGGAAACGACCACACCAGATGTGCCTAATCTGAGGGAGGGAGACATCAGCATTAGTAACTATGACGCGAACGAGGACTTCGAGGTCCCGATCCCCATCAGAGAGATGGTGCAGTTCCTGGATGAGGAGGAGGCGCGGGAGCAGAACAACCCTCAACAATCCTCTTCTCAATCGACTGGGTTTGAGGTGCAGGTCCAAGGTAAATATATTTTTTTATTTAACAAATTAAATATTTAAATTTCTTATTAATATTAATTTTTATTATATTTTTTTATTTATTATTAATATTAATTATAAATATTTTGTTTATTTATATTATTTTATAAATTTATAGAAGAGGAAACAACTTTAAATTTGAAATGATAAATTTGAATTGCAATTTATCTAACATTTGGCAAATTATGCAGATGAGCAAGGGAACATGTCCACGAGGAGGCTGGACGTGGCCGGTTTGAATAGTTTAGACCGGACACTACGAGTTGTAGTTTTGTTGAATGAGGGCACGGACCAGCCTATCAACAATGGGGGTACCTGTTCAACCGCTTCCTGAACGAGTTGGGCTCAAATTGGATGCAATTCCCCCTTCACTTTAGGAAGTGGAGGCATGTTCCGAAGGGGCCGAAGGACCTAGCGTGGGACGAGGTGGTACGGGTAAGTAATAATATTTAATTATATTATATTTTCTGTAATTAATTTTATTTAATTAATATTTATTAATTATCTTAATTGTAATTAGTTATATTTAATTATTTTATATTGAATTGTGTTACAGCTTAGGTTTGCCGTCTGGGACAACCGGAAGAGGTACATGCTAATGAAGATGAGCGATGGCTGAAGGAACAGGAAGAATCGTCTCTTCCATAGTGTGGATAAGGATGGGACGATTCCTCTACAGCAGCTGATCGAGAACGTCCCAAACAGCGTGCTGCTGAACGACTAGGCGAGTTTTGTCCAGTTCAAGAGGAGCATAGAAGGGCAGGTAATATATTTATTAGATAATTTTGATTATTAGATTTTGATTAGATTATATTTTATAATCCATATTAATATTTAATAATAATAGTTTATTATATATAATTTTTAAATTTACAATTTAAATCATAATTATTAATACTTTTAATATTGTTTTTTGTTCATGCGCTTTCTCAGAGGAACACGAGGTGCCGAGGGCAGCAGACAATCCACCACACGGCAGAATTGAAGACCTTTGCTGTCACTTACAGCGAGCTGGTAACTTTTCGTATTATCAATTACTTTTAGCAGTTTATTTCATATTATAAATTTAATATATTGTTGTTCATAATACTAATTTAATTTTATAATTTTGTAATTGTTTTAGAAGAGGAAGGCACAACAAGAGAACCGTCAAACGAACTACGGGGAGTTATATGCTATCACGCATAGACATCGTGACGGGACTGCAACCTTTTAGCAGGCAGAGGCGGCCATTGTAAGTTAATTTATTCTTATATTGCTTATAAAATTAAACCAACTATATCATGAAAGATAATTTATAATTAACTGTTTCATAAAATGGCAGGAGTGGATGCAGCAGGCGCAGGCTGAGTTGCGAGAGACCCAGAACCAGGAGTCACAAGGGTCTATAGACCCCACAATGCCTTTGAAGGCGGGTCTGGGGTAGGCTGAGCAACCCGGACGCGTACGGGGGTTAGGGATAGGCGCCAGACCTAGCATGGTCTACGGCAGGAGCGCCGCCTCTGAGGCTAGCAACTCTAGAGCACAGACGGCGAGGGTCAGACGTCCGAGGGATGAGCAGGTTGAGGAGCTACGCTCAAATTTGGCTAGGACCTAGGTTGCAGTAGCTCAGCAGCAGCAGCAGATGTAGCAAATCTAGCAGCAGGCCAATTTGTACTATGCTCAACATACGCAGTGGCGCGAAATCATGAACTACATGCTCGAGCGGTTGTGGAGTCGCATATTCCCAGACGAGGCGCATCCAGAGGTTCCCCCTGTCCCTTGGTTTGTCATTTAGCCTCCTCCTCCTCCTCCTGTTGATGATGATGGTGTTGTTGACTCTGCCCAGTGCCCTAATACAACTGAACCAGAGGGAGGCCCACCCGAGAGAGTACTAGATAAGCATCCTCCTGCTAATTAGATTAGAACATTTGTAATTTTTTTTAAACATTTCTAAATAAACCTGGATATTTTATTTTCAAAAATTAAATTCCTGTTGCGTTTTACAATAGTTATATTCATATTTTCGGAGCCTGGGTAAATTCTTATTGCATTTATTTAATGTTACATTTATATTTCTAAAACTAACAAAAATAATAATAAAATATATTTGTAGCGGTTTTAATATAAAAACCACTACAAACATTTAAAAAATAAATTTATTCTTTAAACATTGTAGCGGTTATTACAAAAAGACCGCTACAAATATCGATGCCATTGGAAATTCAAATTTCAAATATATTTGCATCTTGTAGCGGTTAAAAACAAAACAACCGCTACAATTGTTCAACACCGTTAGGAGAATTTGAATGCACTCTGTAGCAGTAATTAATAAAACCGCTACATATTATTCAATCTATAGCAGTTCATCATAACCGCTACAGAGTGCATTCAAATTCTCCCAACTATCTTGAACAATTGTAGCTGTTTTCTTGTTTTAACTGCTAAAAGATGCAAATATTTGTAGCGGTTAATGAAACAAAACCACTACAAATATATTTTCGTAGCGGTTATCCTACGTAAACTGCTACAAGTTTGAAATAAATTTCTCTTAGAACTGGCCAACGATCTACAAATTTGTAGCGGTTATGGTAGCAGTTTTGGGAACCGCTACAAAATGTTAAACATTGGACAACCTTTACATAAGCTACCAGGCATTCGTAATTCTCAATTCATTCAACTTCTTCACTATACTTTCTTCTGTCTCGCTAGTAGCTATGGATAAATCATGGATCAGGTTGCCATGTAATTCTCTGGAATATTTATACAGCTTAAACAATTTCTTGGATTTCGCATTCACTCACGCCAGCTATAATGGCAAGATCTTCTGTCCGTGTCGGAGTTGTAAGTTTAAGAAGTTGCATGCGCGACAAGTTGTTAAGGAACATTTGCTTATGAAGCCTTTCCCAGAAGACTATACGTTTTGGGTAGTTCATGGTGAGAAGGCCGATATGAGATATGATAATGCTTTTCCTCAAAGTTCACAAGTAGGAGTTCAACTAGATCAAGATGATCTAGTTAATGATACTGTGCGTGATGCTTTTGGATTTTTAGGTGACAACTTCAATGAAGCAGTGCAAGGTTCAGAGCCGGTGTTCATGAGGAATGAAGCAGATCGTCCTCTATATCATGGTTGTCAAAAATACTCTAAATTATCTTTCTTGATCAAGTTATATCATACCAAGTGCTTGTGTGGAATCACAGACAAGGGAATGTCAATATTGCATGAATTATTACAAGATATATTCCCCGATGCAGAGATTTCCACAATGTTCTACGAGGCCAAGAAGATTATCAATAGGTTGGGGTTGAACTATCAAAAGATGGATGTATCCAATTGAGAGGTACTCATTTTAAATATGTGCTTTATTGTTAGTTCTTATGTTTGCTAGTTGTCCTTTTAAGAATTTAGTATCATTTTTCTCTTCTTTACTTCATAGGTTTCTTGGGAAATTAAAATCTTACGTCAGGAATAAAGCGTGGCTAGAAGGTTCTATAACTGAAGGCTATATAGGGGATGAGGTGCTGTATTTTTGTTCAAGGTACTTTGATGACCTTGAGACGGCTTTCAACCGCCCACCTCATGTTGACGATTGTCCTAAACCTACTCCAACATCAGAAGAATTGATCCCTTGTGTTGGTAAACCAGTTGGAGGAACTGAGAATTTCAAACTAACAGCAATTGAGAAGTTGCAAGCACATAGACATGTTTTGATTAATTACACTCAAGTTGAACCTTTCATACAATAAGAATTGTACACTCACATGTTATTCTATATCTTTCGTTACATTTTTCACTTTCATTTCACTATCGCCTTTCCATGATTAATTGTAGGGAATTCAGAAGTCATGTTAAGCATCAACTCAAGATCCGTACACAAACATCCTCTGAAGTTGACAAAAAGGTCCACAGAGAATTCCTGAGCCGGTTTGCGCACAGAATACTAAATTACTACAACCCACACTTACCAGATTTCAGAGCTCTCACAATCAACCCTCTTGATCATGCAAAAAGGTTTACAGCATACAATGTCAATGGTTTTAAGTTTTGCACGGTTTCACGGGATCAAGGATTGCAAACTCAAAATTCGGGTGTTTATGGCACATTTGGGACAAGGAGTTATGCAAGCAGTAGTGATGCCAACATGCAGTTTGGAGGTGTTCCTTATTATGGAAAGCTTTTTGATGTCGTCGAACTTAATTATCAAGGTCACTTCACCGTGACGTTGTTCAAGTGTTTGTGGGCAAATACCACTACTTCCCGGGGACTGACAACTAACAACTTAGGGATCACATCAGTCAATTTCTCATGGCCAATTCATACTGGTAATTCTCAAGATGATGACCCATACTATCTTGCCTCAAAGGCACAGCAGGTTTATTATGTTGAGGACGAGAGGCATAGGGATTGGCACATGGTCGTTCATTTAAAGCCATGAGACATTTACGACATAAGTGAAGGCGATAACATCGCCTGCGAGAGTGAGCCATTTCAGCCTGCCAATTTAGAAAACTTCTTCCCTGAAGGCGATGACAATTTACCTCTACTGTAGTGCGTTTTTTTAAGTTCACATCATTTAAATTAAATTTTTTAAACAAAATAATACATCATTGACAACAATTTTTCTACACAATTTCTGTAGGGATAGCGAGGATCAGTAATCAAATTCAAATTATGTTTTTGTCTTTTAAAAAAATATTTAATAAAAAATATTTGAAAAAATATTTGAAAATAAATAAATTCAATATTTGTAGCGGTTCAAAAACCGCTACAAAAATATACATAACCGCTACTAATTAAAAACCGCTATGAAATGGCTACATTAACCGCTACAAATGCTACGCAGATCCCTTTAAAAACCCCCCACTACATCTCATTTCAAACACTCCCCCACTTCTTTCCACCTTACCCCTTTTTCATTTTCTCTTATTTACAAATTTTTTTGTATGAGTTGATGAGCTAAACAAGGTGATCAAATATGGTAACAAGTTTTTAAATTTTTTATTTCAATACTTCTTTCCTTCACATAAAATATATCCTCACTATTTTTATTTTGCATATATTTAATAGCTTTTTCTCATTTTCATCTATTTTTCATACATAATCAAATTGTGGTAGACAACATAATAATTCCTTTTTACGTACATATCCTCAATAATATTATCAATGCAATATTTCTACTTATCTCACTAATTAAAATTATTCCTTTTAATTTATAAATGAGCTAAACTATTGAATAATAAGCTAATTAAATTAGCTAAACTACTAATAAAATAAACTATTTAATTTAATATTAAAAAAACTAAAACAAATGATTGTATTTTTTTAAAAAAATTTATATAATATTTGTAGCGGTTATTAAACCGTTACTAATTAAAACGCCATTTTTCAAATTCATATTAGTGGTAGTTTAGGAACTGCTACAAAATGGAACAAAAGTTGGATTTTCCACCTTGAAAATTTCAGGATTTGATATTTGTAGCGATTCAATAACCACTACAAAGTTCCCAGAAAAAGACGATAGCTCTTGACGATGTTGTAGTGGTGGAATTCAACCGCTACAAATAAAGTACTACCTCCGGTCCTAAATATAGGACAAAGTTTGTAGTGCAAATTACACTACAAACTTTATCTTATATTTAGGACCGGAGGGAGTAGTAGTTATTTTTCTTGAGTAGCAGTTTTTAATAACCACTACACATACGCTTGCAACATAGGATTTAGTAGCGGTTTCATGAACCACTACTAATATTGTTTATAGCGGTTAAAACCGTTACTAATACTCATTTTTAACCGCTACAAAATCACGTTTTTTTTGTAGTGTCACAATAGTGTTTGTGGTGGAGTGCTACGTGATGAGCATGGTAGTTGGATTCATGGATTCATATGCAGGATTGATGAAGGAGATTCATTAACAGCTGAACTTTGGGGTTGTGTACATGGTCTTAAAGTTCCTTGGGACTCATGATTCAGACATATTTTGTTGGAGTCTGACTCTACAAAGGCTATTGACTGTTACTTGAAGACGAACATGAATTGCATGCGGATCATAACATCATTACTGAAGCTCAATCGATGTTAAGAAGGGATTGGTGCGTGAACGTGAAACAAATAAGTAGGCGCGTGCAAACATGGCGGTTGACTATCTTGCTAAAGAAGGTTTATTTATCATGACAGGTTTAACTTGATTTCCCAAGCTCTTGAAGAGCTCATTCGGATAATGGCTGCTAATTACGAATAGTTTTGCTGCAGCTTCCTTTTTGTTATAAAAAAAAGAATTCCGATCACATATCCTTTAACTTCAAAAAGATAATTATAAATATAAAAAATAAAAATATATGTAATAAAAATAAGCAAATATATAAAAACTTAAATAAATCTCAGAATATAACTTTGGAAATCAGAATATAGTAAAAATTGGCAAATATAAAATCTTGAGCAAATCTCAAAACATGATTCAACAAACCTTATTTCAACTTATAGGTTGGATTGCTAAAGTTTAGAAATGTGAGATGCTCAACAATAAAAAATTCAGCATTTTACATCATCATTTTTTTCGTGTTCTCTACTTTCTCTTGCACTTTTTTTTTCTCTTATAATTTTCGAACCAATGGCCAACATCATACGTGATATTATAAGCCCGACCGGCGACCTTGAGCATCAACTAGAAAACTTTGGTTATATAAAAAAATAAAATGAAACTAAAAACGTAAATTGAAAAAAATGAAAGCTTACACGAGAAAGAATCACAAGAGAAAGAAGCCGCAAAGTGAAGACTCATGGTAGTGGTGGAGGAGAAGACTTGTAGCACCACAACAAAACTTATGGAAAAAGAGTAAAAGACCCACTAATAAAGCTCAAAAAACATTTAAGAATGAGTTTAAAGAGTTTCATCAAATAAAACTTTTTCAGAATCTCACCTCCTTATCTTGATATTTTTCAGAATCCAACTTTTTATTAAAGAATATTTAACGGTTCTTAGTGAAGAATCCTAATGTATCATCATATAATTTTTTTCCAAATCTATCCTTTGTTTATATGTTAGAATACTTAACAGTTCTTAGTGAAAAACCATAATGTTTTGTTAAAATACTTAACAGTTCTTAATGAAGAACCGTAATGTATTGTTAAATATTTTTTTTTAGATCCCGCCTTCTTATATTTGATATCTTTCAAAATCCACTTTTATTTATATTAAAGAATACTTAATGGTTCTTTGTGAAAAACTGTAATGTATTGTCAAATTATATTTTTCGGGATCCTACTCCCTTATATATGATATTTTTCAAAATCCTATTTTTATTTATATTAGATAATACTTAATGGTTATTTGTGAAAAACTGTAATATATTGTCAAACAAGTTTTTTATTGTTAAGTATTCTTAAAAAATATATAATGATTCATTGTAAAGAACTATCAAATATTATCAAATAAATTTTTTTTCAAAATTCCGTCTTCTTATATATGATGGTTATTTTGTAAGAACCGACATTTTTGTTAGTAAATATATGAAAGTTGATAATTACAACCATTATATTTTTGTTTTCGTAAATTCCGCCTCTCAATACATAACGGTACGCATATTTAACCATTAAATTTTAGTATTATATATTCTTGCACGACCTCTGTCTCAACATATATAATATTTATTAGTTGCAACCTTTATTTATTAAGCATTAAATATGTGTGAATCTATAATAGTATCCTTAGTCGAACTCATGCTTGAGATTCCATTTGATCCACTCCTTCCCATTAAGGCTTCAAAAAGGGTGGACATCAACTTGCCATCTTTTCCTTGCATTGCTGGAATGGGCGAATGGCATAACAAGGGTGGATGTTTTTTTAAATAGTGAAATATTTCTCACCATGAGATGAAATAAATGGCTAAGATTGCAGGCATCATGGGGTGCATTAGCTAACACGCATTAGGCACCCCGCTCCCGATGAAGAAATAGAGAGAGAAAAGGCGACATGATGAGGAAGAGAGGGAGAGGGGTGGGGAGGGAGAGAGAATATGAAGTTTTGGTGTGGGACATTTTAGTCATTTAGTCTAAATATCAAATTCTATATTGATACTCTACTACCATTATGTCCTTTATCAAATTCGATTCCTCTATTTTTGAAGTTTAAAAGGTATCATAATCCCTCTAATCATTAATATAAAATATATTTATTTAATCTAATTATATTAAAGAAGTTAGTTAATATAATTTTTATTTTCTAAAATATTCTAGTTATGTTCCTTAATTTTCTTATTTTTTCTCCTCTTTCATTATTGTTAAGGGAGTATTAATAGAGATAAATTAAAAAAAAAACTAACAAATATAAAAACTATTGTAAAACCTAGGGTTGATCACGGACCAGACCAGACCGGGTTTGGCCTCAACCCGAGGTCTGGTCTGGAAAACACCTCGGGCTGGACAAGGCAGCCCGAGGTCCGGTCTGGTCCAGCACCAGCCCGAGCTCGGGCCGGACCGGACCAGGTCCACCGGACTGCTGGACCAGTCCAGGCAGTCCAGGACCCATTTGGTTTTTTTTTTTTTTTTTTTGCAGATTCCTAATAGCACATAACAACATTTTTTTTTTTTTTTTTTCAATGGGGAAACAATTACATTTAGGCAATAAGATACCATTCAAAATAAATAAAAAGCAACAACATTACAATCCATGACATGAGACATCCATGACAATCAATTAAACAGCAAATAACAACAAGTGTTAAACATAACAAATAACAACAACAACATTCAAAATAAAGGATTGGACCAAAAAACATAATTTATCGAAATGACAAATGTGCTTATGTGCATACCAATGTTAATATGAAATACGTTGGCAAAAAAAAAACGAAAATATAAAGGATTGGACCAGAGCACAAATGTGCATATCAAATATCAATGTTCAAAAACAGTGTTTACGTGGCTAGGACCAGAGCACAATTCATGAATTCAAAAAATACTTACAAGACCCGAGAGAAAACTAGCAATATGCAAACATTGCTCTAAACAATATTTTGATTTCTACCAACTAAGATTTCTATTTCTATGGCCAAGAAAACCAGCAGCAACAATGGATTTCTCACCTTGAAGGCGCCAGACTCTGAATCGCCGAGACTCAACAGGGAGACCGGAGATGGGAACTGGAGCCGAGAGGGAGACGGAGACAGGGCACGTCGACGGAGACAGGAACCAGATCTGAGAGGGAGACAAGAACCAGATCCGAGAGGGAGACGATGTGGAGACGTCGAGACGGGAACCGGGTGGAGACGCCGAGACGGACTGCAACCGGAGCCGAGACCGAAAGGGAGATAATCGAACTCAAATCTCTAACCTAGAGAAGAGATGATGAAAATGAAATGAAGGTCGAATCGAAGAGCAGTGAGTGAGGCAGTGAGCTGAGGTAGTGATTATTGATCAGCAAAAAAAAAAATCTGAAGTGGGGTATTGGGTGCGTCAGTGGGGTTTCGGTTTGGGGCTTGGGTGCATGGTGGATCAGGCCTGGGTGCGTCTTTGGGGCTTCGTAATGGACTAATGGGGAATTAAAAATATATATATATATATATATATGTGTGTGTGTACAACTCGGGTCAGACCGGACCAGCCTATGGGGTTGGGCACCTTGGACCGAAGTCCAGTCTAACCCGAGAAGACCAGTCCGGTCTGGTCTGTGCGAAGCTGCCTGGGACCAATTTTTTTTTATCAGACCGGGTCGGGTCAGACTACCTGGACCACCGGGTTTTTTGCTCATCCCTAGTAAAACCCCACGAATATGTTATATTAAGAACCCAAGAAGTATTGTCTTTCTCCCTAAGTGCTCATTTGGGATAGCTTATTTTTGGGTAATAAGTGCTTATAAATCGTGATTCACGGTATATAAGATAAATATATAGGAGGAGTTTTATCTCGACTCACATAATAAAGACTTATTATCCCAGAATAAGTGATGACAAACACTCACTTAATGACAAAGCTAACGTCGAGTTTGTCGAAGTTGCCAAAATAGATATTGGTGAAAGTGAATATTGAAGTATATCTTCTATTCACTTTTTGTATTTTTCTCCCAAATCTCTGTAGACAGGAAGTAGTACGACACCCTCGCGCTGCTCGGCATCGAAGAGGTTAGAATTACCGGAAAAGTCGCGGGATGGCGTCCAAAGTATCAACAACTCCGCCATATGGTGGTGCTGCTAGAATCGCCGACTCTCCCTGTTTTCCTCAATACACTGCTTCTCTGAAATGTAAGATACTCAATCCACTTACTCTTCATCAATTCTGTGTTTTTTTTGTTCTTCAATTTCAGTCTGAAATTCTTTCAAGACTTGGATCGATCCTACAAGCGAGCCTAGGTTTGCGAATTGATGACTTCTTATGAGGAAATTTACATGTTTGGGGATTCCGATTTAGCTTATTTCTGTGTTTAACCTTCCGCGTTGAAATTTATTGCTTAGGAATTGTACTTCGTTTGCCGTTTTTTAATGTGATTATGTGAAATTTTGTAGCCTCACCCAACAAGTGGTCAATGACTTTAGTTTAATCGGAGATTAGTAGCTCGACTAGCATAGTTTAATGCCAATAAGGCATTTATTTATTGATTCACCCTTGAGAGGGAATTGGTATCTCTGGTGCTACGGGAAATCGGGAATTATATTGGACAGAACTTCGCAGAAGAATTCATTAGATACATCCTTGTTTTAACTTAGTAGGAATGGGAGCTTTGCTTTAACTTGAAAATGTAAAAGCAATATGCAGGAAAAAGGTATGAACATGGTTTCATTCGGCTTTTCATTTCACTTCTTTGATGCATTAAGGATCAGAATAAGTCAGATGTTTACCAGTGGCAAAACAGCCTTAATTATTTTTTCTTGCAGTATCATGAATAAGAAACTGGAGTTTAGGCTTCGTGAACTGTGCTTTCTATATCCAAATTTACTTTATAGCCGGTTACAGCTTCAATTTGAGCGTGAAGGAAAGTCTCATCTATGTGGTGACTCTTAGGAATCAAGCACGACATCAGAAAATTTCATTTGGCAATTTTTGTAGCCAAAGCATCTTAATGAAATGGAATATATTCACATAAATCTACTTATCTAATGTATCTCAATAACAAGAAAAACAGATGCAATTAGTTTAAGGTAGAGATTAGATGCTTGACTTACTGGATCAGATGCTAATCAAGCATGTTTCTGTTGATTCGCCTTTGGTAGGGTTTTGGTATCATTGCCTCTAAAAAGAATTATGTATGAAAGTTCACAGTAACCTTTTGGAGCTTAGTTCATGAACTCACAACTCACAAGATGCTTCCTTTTGTTGTTTCAACTCCCAAAGTAAAGTGAGCAACACTTATTGCAAGATTAATAAAATATGCAGAAAACCTCTGCAAATGGATTCATTCTACTTTTAATCTTTTCCTTTAATTTGTGGTCTTAATTAACCTGCACTTGATGTAACGCGAAATGTTCTAGTGTTACTAAACTGATGATGCCATTCCGCAGCTGGGCCTAGTGTATATTAACTTCTTTATGATTTTGCAGGTCTTGAAGAATTTAATTCAGATAAGAGTAAATGTCAAGAACATTTTGATGTTTACAAGGAGTGTAAGAAAAGGGAGGTATTGGATTTATTTGGCATCTTTACCTAGTGTCCTTTCAAGTGTTGCATATAATGGTGCTTTATCTGTAATGTGATGTTAAAAAATAGAGGTCGTTATATTTTGGAGTTTGGACATTAAATTATAGTTTACCATCTTCTGGTTCATCCTAGATTAAATTGTAATTTACGATTGTCATCGTGACTTTCATTTATGTTTATATAACAGTTGCGTCACTGCTATACTCTTAATTTCCCACCACCTCAAGAATATTGACTAGTCAACCATCTGGGTTATTAAGCAAGGCATGAAAGATAAAGTAGGGCATGAGCTAAACTTAGCTTTCTAGCAAATTAGCCAAGCAAGTCTAGTTTCATGCTTTTGTTTAGTATGGCAGCAAGTTGAGCTTTATCATCATAGTCAATAAAGAGATAATTAAATCAGAGAAGACTTTGTTGACTGTCATAAGTGAAAATAACCTCTCCGAATCATGTAGTCCTGTTTCTAATCTGTGTGATGTGGATGGATTAGATCAATATTATTGTTCTTAATATCTTGATATGGTAGGAGGGTTCGAACTAAGAAGCAAAATTTAAGCCAAACACCCACCAGTCCAAGCACATGACCTTCGCTAAAGTGCCATGTCAATAATTGATTGTCTAAAAACAAATTGAGGCTGGTTTGCCAAGTTTAAGATGGCATAAGAATGTGAAATAGAGGAGTTCTAGTCAAATAAATTTTGCTCTCAAATTCTACTCTTGCTTGTATCAGTCACCGTACTTCTCAGAACTGAAGCAGGAAACCTTGGAATCAAAATTTTGGAGAAGCTTCCTTGATTCCTTTCATGCTTTCCCCGTCCACTTTTGCTGAATGGTGCACCTTTGTTAAACTTTAGTTTTAGCTGTACAAAATTAGATTGCTATTTCTGGAGCTTCTATACATTGTTGCTTAATGGCAAATGGATAGGGTGCAAGATTTTCATACACCTTTTTTATATGCCGAGTAATTCTATTAGATTAATAAATTCTTGATGGTTACTCCCTGTGGTTGGTTATGGATGCTTTCTAACAACATTGTATGATTATATTTTGACACTGCAGTGTATTGGAGTACTGTGGGGGCTTTTCCAAAATAATATAAGCCTCAGAGGAGCCTTATATAGATGCATTAACAATTGTTGAATTCATCAATCATTCTTACTTAGTGTTAAGATGATGTTTACTGGACAGGAAGTGATGCTCTGTGCTTATCAAACATTATATATATATGGAACCTGATGGCAAAAATATTTGGGAAAAAAGACCTAAATTTCTCCAGCCAAAAACACAGAAGAAAAAGTGCAGAATGTGGAAGCTAAAATGCAGAACATCTAAGATGGAGAGTTTTTAGCAGGTCCTTTGTTGACCACACAAAAAAGTCTGCATTTCAACTTTCTTGTCCTGTATTTTGGCTGTCTTATTCTGCACTTTTTCTTCCATGTTTTTGGATGTAGAAGTCTAGGTCCTTTCCCCCAATTAAATTTTTGAACGGAGTCCTTATCCCCAATTTTCCATTATACTACAAAATAGGTCTTGCATTAAGAATTGGAGGAGTAATATATATGTACGTGAATTCAAAGATTTAGACTCCTTGTTGGGGCTTGTAATGCATCATATCTTTGCTCAACAATGTTGCATCTTTTTTATTCCCACATTTACTTTCTTATTCTTGAATGAACATATTACACCTTGTTATAGAAATCTTATGCACCTGTTGCAATTTGTGCGGAATTGTGCTATATTACTAATCTAGCTGCTTTTGTTTTTGGTTTCTGTAGAGGGAGGCTCGACTTGAACGTAATAAAAATCGATCTTTCTTCTCATGAAGTCTGTTAGCTCTGCTGTTTTGTCTCTATCATCGGAGGTGAAAATAGGTTGAGAATGCTCCAAAATCATGCTGGTCCATCCTTGTAGTAATAACTTTGTGGATTTATTCAGAGTTATGGCAAGCAAGGTTCCAAATAAAAATGAATAGTTGTTGGTCGGTGTTAGTAATATTCTGCTTTATGCTGCTTTCATTCTTCCAATAATTTGTCCTTTATTTTCAGTAAAAGGATCAAATACTATTAATTAAGAGAAATAAAAAGGATGAATATTCAAGATATGAGGCCAGCTAATCGTGTTCATGGGTGAGGGATATTCTGAGCTATTGGTTACAGGGGGGGGGGGGGGAACTTGCAGAACACGCTGTTTGATTCGTTTTTTAAAAATTAAAAAAAAAAAAACAATAACACTGATTTGGAAAACTATTTTGAATAGGTTGTTTTTATAAAAAACACAGTTGTTTCTAAAAACTTAAAAATCAAGATGGTTTTAAGTGTTTTCTTATTTTTGTTTTTCTATTTCTTAATTCTTAAGGTTGCTACTTGTCTACTAAATAGCACACTATCAATGTTGATCATTATCATATCACCATTGTCAACAGTCGTCGTCACTTTACTTCAAAAACAAATTTTTGAACAATTGTTCAAGCTTTTTTTTTTTTTTTTTTTTTTAATTTTCAAAACTTGTTTTTAAAAACAATTTTATAAAATTGTTTAAACCCACGGATTAGGTAGTGGCAGTTAAAGGAGGAGAAAATGGAGATTTTCGAAAGAAAGCTTTTAGAGGAAGGAGTTTGAGAGTCACAAGGAAATGCTAACACTATGTAGAAGGAAATGGCCTAGATGGTTCAGAAGGTTGCTAAAGATACTTTAGCATAATCTAAAGGTTTTAGCCACCGAGATAGGGAGACATGATAGTGGGATGAGAATGTGTAAGAGAAAGTCAAGAATACAAAAAATTATTTTGAAGCCATACAATCGTAAGACACGAAATAGTGCAAAAGAAAGTGTCATTTTGCATTATCCTCCTCCGGACTGCCAAGCTCAGATGTAGGAGAATTTGATGTTGATATATGCTAGTTTAGCAGTTTTACCCTGAAGATTTATTCTTGCCATGTTATGTTAAAAAAGCCATGCACTTGTGCAACAATGGTGAAAATTGGAAATGCACCTTGTGGCTAAAAATGAGACTAAGAAAGCACTGAATGAAGCTCATTCTAAAGCATTTGAGGAGTTTTATAAGGAATTAATGACAACATCTGTGAAAAGAAAGATTTATAAGATTGCAAAGAATAAGGAGAGAAAGAAGAGAGATTTGGATCAAGAAAGGTGTATAAAGGATGCATAAGGCAAAGTCTTGGTTTATGGTGAAGATTTTAAGAACAGATTGGAGGCCTACTTCTACAAGCTGTTTAATGAAGGATGAGGAGGTTCGACCTATGAGTTAGAGGATTGTCAATTAGAGAAGGTGACATTGGTCCGCGTTGGTCAGGTTAAGAACGCTCTTAAGAAAATGGAGGCCTACTTCTATCATAGGATCCGTGTTGGTGAGGTTAAGGACGCTCTTAAGAAAATGGAAAATCATAAAGTCATTGGTCCTAATGGCAACCCCATTGAAGTTTGGAAGTGCTAAGGTGAAAAAGGGGTGTCTAGGCTTACTAAGCTTTTTAATGAGATTTTACGATCTAACAAAATTCCAAATGATAGGAGGAAAATCAGCTTAGTCCCCATTTACAAGAATAAAGGGGTATCCAGAATTGTGCTAGCCATAAAGAGATAAAACTTATGAGTCACACAATGAAATTGTGGGAAAAAGGTGTTTAACATAGACTGAGATTAGAGACTCGCATTTTGGAGAACCAATTTGGACACATGCCAAAAAGATCCACAATAGAAGTGATTTATTTGCTGAAGGAGTTAATGGAGAAGTATAAGAGTAAAGGAAGAGACTTGCATATGGTTTTAATTAACTTAGAGAAAGCTTATGACCGCATGCCAATAGATGTACTTTGGAAAGTCTTAAAAAAGAAAGGTGTGCATGTTGTATATATTAAGGTCATACAAGATATGTATGAGGGGTTAACAACTAGTGTGAGAAAGTCTAGAAGTGAGACTAAAGACTTTTATATAAGAATTGGCCTTCATCAGGGATCATCTTTGAGCCGTTATTTGTTTAACCTAGTCTTAGATGTTCTAACTGAGCGTATACTTGAAGAAATCCCCAAGTGCATGTTTTTTGCAATTGATATTGTTCTTGTGCTAAATCAAGAGAAGAAATGAATTTTAAACTTGATTTATGGAAGAGAACCTTAGAATCAAAGGGTTTCCATCTGAGTATAAGTAAGATAGACTATATGCATTGCACTTTTGATAAGTGAGAGTAAGAAGTGATTTGGGTTCAAATTGGGAGATCAGGTTATTCCTCATAGACAAAGTTTAGATATTTGGGATCAATTCTACAACAATAAGGTGAAATTGATGGAAATGTTAATAATAGAATCCAAGCTAGGTGGTTTAAATGAAGAAAAGCTATCAGAGCTATTTGTGATCGAAAAGTAACTGATAAAGTCAAAGAAAAATTTCATTGTACTATTATTCGACCAGTAATGGTTTATAGTAGTGAATGTTGGGCTGTGAAAGGGCTACATGAGCACAAATGGGGGTAGCTGAGATGAGAATGTTGAGATGAATGTGTGGTCATATACGGAAAGATAAGATTCGTAATGAACTTATTCGAAAAAGGGTGGGAGTGGCTCCTATTGAAGAAAACATGGTAGAAAATCATATGAGGTACTTTGGGCATGTACAAAGAACGCCATTGGATGTGTCAATGAGGAGGGTAGATCAAGTTGTTTGGAGCCTGGTTAAAAGGGTTAGAGGAAGATCGAAAAAAATGCTTAATGAGGTTATTGAGCGAGATCTCTTAGTTAACAATTTATTCTGAGATTTGGTTTTTGACATAGTTCAATGGCGTCATTTGATCCATATAGTCGACTCCACCTAGTGGGAATAAAGCTTGGTTGTTGTTGTTTTTTTTTTTTTTTTGGGAAACAAACAGAAACAAATAGGCCCTAGATGATTAAGATCCAAGCAGCAGGCAAGTTGAATGCTAATTTTTTGTGTTTGTTAGATTAGAGGTCGGAATTAGATAACTAATTTGCATATATTAAGAAAATTTGTTAAATTAGTTATTTATTAATTATGCTGATTCCTTAAATGTCCCTTTTAATTGTTTGTATTGGGTACTACTCTTTTGACAAAAGACTCCCTTAATATATATGAAATCAATATCAACATGAGACATCAAAGAGGTGTTGGAACTGGGAAGTGAATGCTCTCAATGTCATAAACTGCACTTAACATGTGCACTTCTCACCCAATAATTTATCTAAAAAAGTTATAATGTTTGTCCAACTTGAAATTCAACTAGAACCTTGCAATAATGGGATGGCAAGGGAAGAAATATTTTAGAGTAAAACCCTAATCACCATTTTATTTTGCCTTAATTGCATGGACTTCTTCTTTGTTTGGAAAATTTACATTTTAGCCCAAACCATTAACACCATTAAAAAAATATTCCAAAAAGATTCTTAAATTTTATTTTTTAGTTAAAAACCATATTAGAATAAATCTTGTTTACTCCTCATTATGCCAAATCCCTAATTTATCTCTTAACATCAATATTCATTAATGATCTATTTAATATTTTTTTACTAAGTTTAAAAAAATAAGTAATTTTTATATGAAAATATTAGTAAAAATCACCCTAAGGTCTCAACCAAAAAAATAATATCAGAAAATCTCATAACTTGTCAATGAAACATTGACAAGTTATAAGACTTTTCTGATATTATTTTTCTTAACTTGGACCTTGGTGTAATTTTCCCTTTAATAGCTTGATCGAAAATGTTTAATCAAATATATTTAAATATTTTGAATTATACTATACTAATATAAGGTTCTCAAAATCATATCATTTTATATTTTATAATTGAAAATACATATATATATTTGCAAAACATGTTAGGCAACATTTGTGTTTAAAATATTACATCATAAGTAAGTTGTAATAAATAAAGGAGGCTTAAGTAAATAAATCTAATGTGATGCTGATGCTGATCTAGAACCAAAATTGTAATTTGATGCTGAAAATTGTGTCAAAATTTGGTAATTTGAACAGTTTCATTGAATCATTCACCCACGCGCGCGCACATATATAAATATATACACTCGCCCACATACATTCTTTTTTTTATATATATAATAGTAAAAGGAAACCCAACATTATCTAACCCTTCTCCTTCACAATAATCCGTGCAAGCACTTCAAGCACCTCAGTAACAAAATGAACTCCAGGCTAACATGATTAACACTAACTTCCCATTGCCATTGAAGCAAGCCAACGGCTTCTTGAATCAGCAAAGAATCTGCATGTATCTCAACCCCTCTTTCATTTAGAATGAGCGAGGTTGCCTCAGTCGAGTCAGATTCAAGGATGATCTTGCAAAAACCGATGTCCCATGCAATTCTCAACCCATGAATGCATCCCCATAACATGGCAGAGACTGCATCGCCCTTAGCACAACTAAATATGAATCCTCGAATGAAGTTGCCATACTCATCACGGATGAGACCACCCGCTGCTATGACATGGTTGTACTGAGAGAAAGCTCCGTCTTCATTCAATTTGACCCAGCCCGGCTCTGGTGGGACCCATGAGAACCTGGTTCCTCCACTTGGTGCATTAGTCATTCCACCTTCCACAAGCTTATCATGTGCATCTCGGATACTGTGAATCATGGCTTTCACACTATACTATTCAAGATGGTCTTACGTTCAAATACGAACAGATTCCTTCCCCGCCAGATCCACCGGCATGTTATAGCAAATGTCGCTCTCCATTCTTCATCTCCCCTACACTCATTCATCGTGAGATTCCATTTCAACCACTGTGGGAATTATGTCGAGCTAAACCGTCGCCACTTCGTTTGAGGCACAATGCCCCTCCATAGATTAAGTGTGTTTGGGCAGTCACGTAAGACATAAAGCATATTTTTAGTAACCGAGCAACATATCGGGCATTCATCACTACTGCTCAACCCACGTTTTTGCCTAGAGGCATTTGTAAGTAACCGTTTATGTGCTACAAGCCAAACAAACATTCGGCATCGTTCCGAAACTCGTAACTTCCAAATTTTACCCCATAGAGGATCTGGATCATTTCCATTAGCATAAAGAAGGTCATGAGCTAAGGTAACCGTAAATGATCCACACTTTGTCCATTTCTATTGGACATTACCATTAGTATCAGTTTCTACACCACTTTTGACTTTCTCCCAAACCTGCTCAATTCCTGACCAGCGCCCACGTACATTCTGTTATATACTTGCATTATGGGACCAAGCTCAGACACCCATTTAAGGTCAGGCCCAATGAAACCAAGCTCTTCTCTTAAGCTTTCTCAAGTGTCAAGTCTTTCACCAAACTACAAAGCCCCAACATTTAATAGGATATGTATACACACACATATAGACTGTTTCATGCGAATTTTAATGCATAATCTAAAATTTTCCATTACGGTATAACATGCAATACTGTAAAGTTAGAGATAGGCGGGAAAGTTTGATGTAAAAAGGAAATCTAATCGTAGTATTTAGTTTTAATTCTTCACGTGATCTTATGGGTCAATATAGATATGATGACATAACCAAGTAATTCAGTTTGTAAAGTGCAAGCTTGAATCCTTGAGAAACAACAGATAATAGTATTCACCTTTAAACTAAACACATCAAAATAAAACATCCATTAAAACTCACACACTACACACATATTAGTGCTCAAATTCTGCTTACCCTGAGGATAACTCCTTCCCCAGGTTCTATAACCAGCCTAAAAGTAGGGGAATGGCGATAACCCGGCGAGAGAGAGAATCGAAACCTGAGCAAAATCAGAGACAATATCACCTTCAGTTCCGCCATGGCCAAATGCTGGCCGGCACAGACGCGAGATCCAATCCCGAATGGCAGGTAAGCCTGAGGAGCCTTGCAGGCTTCATTGATGCCATTTGCAAATCTTTGAGGGTTGAACATGTGAGCATCAGGTCCCCACAGTTCAGGGTCTTGCTGTAATAATGGGATTGGAATCTGAATGTTAACTCCTTTTGGAATTGAAATGCCTCCCAATTTAATGTCTTGTAAGGCAGTTCTTATAACGAATGTTGCCGGTGGGTAAAGTCTGAGAGTCTCTTGAATCACCATAGTTACCTGCAAGACAATACGATTTTCATAAAACTAGCATCGACTCCCAGGCAATGTTATTAAGAAAAAAACTTATTTTTCTTTCAAGTTAATTCTCTACACTAACATTAGTTGAAGATATTCCATTCAATATAATTATGAGAGAAAACACTTAATTGAATAAAAGGGGGAAATAAAATATGATTCACTCAATTGACATGGAGAGTGAATACAGCAACATAATATGATCTCTATAGGTTTTTATCTAAGAGACAAATATTTGTACGATATGTGTAAATTGATTCTAATTGTTCGAGCATAATTTTTTTAAAATAAGCAATTGATTACAATTGTTGTAGAATGAATTACTTTTAAATATAAGCAACTAATTACAATTGTTTTAGTATAATTTCAACCCTTCAAGATGTATGCATTACTATAATTTGACTTCCATTCTAGAACCTCATTTTCTCTTAATCTCAAAAGCATGTGCATGAGTACCTTCCTCCTTTTCTCCTTACCTATAATGAGTAACTTCCTCCTTTTTTCCTTACCTATACTCTTGACTCTTGAAATCTCGCATTCGTTATTATTAACATTGTTTTTATCAACTCCTTCTCTTCCTTCCTTGTCTTCCATCAGTCGATTTCCCATCTTATAATCTTACTTTTTGCTAAGGTAATCAAATCCAGCACCAAGGTAAAAAATGAAGCAAAATAGAGTAGATGATTGACAAGAGAGGCAAAGAGGGAGAGAATTAAGAAGAACAACATCACAAAGACCTCATACAACATAGATGACGCAAATCAAAATAATGGTTAAAATTAGTTAAAAACAATAAATATGTGAGATTTTTTTTTTCCAATTATACTTTCAATTATGAAGATGACGAGTGAGGAAGAGAATAAGTGGGAAAAGAGATGAGACATAATGAATGTGGAAAAAAGATAAGAGAGATGTATAATTAATTGACGGTAGAAATGAAAAAAGTACATTAATTTTTTAGACAAACATATATTTTTATTTATATTTAAAATGTTACACATAAATAGGATCAAACGGAGTGTGTGTCTATACACACACAGGTGAATAAATTTGAACTTAAAAGGTTTATGCTTCTTTGGTTTAGCTCAAACGCAGCTTGTGCTCATTCAACAATTTAGCTAAGTGTTTTCTTATCCTCCCCTGACTATTATATACTGATCTGGTCCTAAATTGGGGAGCTAGTTGACGGATTTGCTTTGGTTCTAAATGTAAGATCTTAATTAATTTATCTCTCAAATTTATAATTTTTTTCCTAAACTATCATATTGGTTCCACATATAAAAGGAGGGTTTTCATAAATGGGTTGCTTCCTTTGCAAATGATTGAAGGGACAAACACACATTTTTTACAAATTATTATCTTAATTAATTTTTTTAATCTCTGTAAATTAGTTATCCAAACTCCTACATTTAAAATCAAAAGGAATAATACGTACTGTCTTCATGCTTCTAAGCATGGTTGCATTAAAGGTTCCATTTCCACAAACTTGAAGCACCTCAGCTCGACAACGATCTTGCCAATCTCGGTGTTCTGCTAACAACATCAACGCCCATGACACCGTGACCGCAGTCGTCTCATGCCCAGCAAAAAATATGTTCTTGCAATTATCGACTATGAACTTGTCACGTGAGATAGGATTCGATAAGAGATCACCGCCACCATCCTTGTTACATTCTGTAGCACCCTCCATTATCATTTGCATGAGATCTTGCTCATTACCTCCCTTGAGCCGTTGGTTTACAAGTCTTGTGATCATTGAGTTTACCTCTTTCTCCAATCTCCATATCTCCTTGTTGCTTCTTGTTGGTAAGTGCCTAAACAATTTCATTATAGCATAATTGTCATTTTTGTTATACCATATTTGTCACTAGTGGCAACACTAACAGGAAAAACTGCTCATAATTCTGTCATCATAAAAATTTGAAAACATAACCATTTTTTGCCTATAAAATATTAAAATATCACTCATTTTATGCCGAATCTAATGATCTTAAAAAAAGGGGGAAAAAACATTTGGGAAGTGAGGTAAAAATAAGGGACAGCAGGGGGCATATTAGGGAGGGGGCAACAGACAACCCCCTCCCTTGCCCTTCTCCCCTGACAACCAATATAAAACCCCAACAAATTTCTATGACATGAATCAAAGACATTTAAACCTCAAATAACATACCTAAAGTATTAATAAAACCTAAAGGCATCGTACAATCCATATAGCCAACCATACTTAATGCCATAATGTTGGTTGAAATTGCACTAGTGAATGAACCGAGGGAAAGTATTGAATTAAACCTGAATATTTATTTTAAACCAAAATGAGATGTGGATTTCACAAATAAGCCAAGCCACATTCATTTGTGTCACTTTCTTTCCAAATGCGTAAATTTTAGGAATCTAATTGTGTGCGTGTGTGTGTGGGGACAAGTAAGTACTAATGCATACCGTAGTCCTGGAACTCCAACAGGTGATTTGGACATAAGCTTTTGAATGAGTCTAAGCTCGGTGAAAATTTGTCGTCCTTTTTCATAGCTGCTTCCAAAACAGGCTCTTGCAATTATATCAGCCGACAAGCTTCTCAATTCTTCATCTATCTTCATCTCTGCAACAACTTCTCGTCCCTTGCTACTTTCAATTCTTGCCTCCCAATCCCTCAACAATATATTTGTCGATTCCACCATCAAATCTACCATCCCCTTTACCATGAACAACAATTTATATCTTAGTTTTTTGTGCCACAACTTATATATTATTAATATATAGTTTTTTTTTTTGCCACAATTTATATATTATTAATATATTTTTTCGGTGATAAATGATTTTATACATGGAAGGTTATTCCTATGCAGGGAAATCGGTATATCTACTACTTCAATGAAAAAGAAGTTTCGGTTACTCTGTGATATTTACAAACATGAAATATATGCATTCAGTAATAACAAATTAATTTCAGAGAAAATGAGATAGGTGAAGACTTATCACTTGTGTAGAAACTACAAGGCAAAGGTAAGTCTAACCTCCATCTCTCTCTCTCTCTGGAGTAGTCTATACATATGCATTTCAATATTATTTATTATTAGCATAACCATACAAAGCTAATTAGTGAATCATATATACAACAATTTTATGAGGAAAAGACCAACATAGACTTGGTCTAGCAGTGTATCGAGTTCGAGTCCCAGAGGAGACACTTGTGTTGAGAGAGACAACCACGAACCCCAAACCACATATCATATGATAATATCGGGGGGAAAAATTATGAGGACAAGAAGCTGGCTTTATGGTAATATAATCTTTCAAGTCTTCTAACCAGGAAACAAAAAGTTAAAATACAATATACAAAGCTAAATGTGGTTCCCTAGTACTGCTTAAAGTCTAAAGAACTAACTACACAATTCATAACTTATGAATAGTATAGTGTAAGCTAAATTATATATTTAATCCTTTAAATTTACATCAACTTTGTTTAGTCCCTTAAATTTTTAAAGAGTATTTTCAATTCCATAATGTTAACATGGTTAATCTCATTAACAGCAAATGCTGACTTAACGAATTTAGATGTAGACACTACATTGAATGATGAAATATTAATTTTTAATTTAAAATTTGTAAATTGTTAATACTTAAAATAAAACCTAATGAAGATATCGACAGATCTAAACTTTCAACAGCAACAACTCATCTTTATTCTACTAAAGGATTAAATTTTAAGCATGATTTGTCAGTATTTAATTGCAGAAACACCATTTAAATTTGCCAATCCAATATTTGCCGTTTACGAAACTAGTGAAATTCATATTGAGTGATAGAAAATACACTTTATGAACTCAAGATACTAAACTAAAACTTGATGAAAACTTAAAGAACCAAACGAATACTTTAAGCTATAGTTTATATTATTTTCATACATAAATGATATAAAATAAAAAATGATAAATCCTTGTGCAAGGGTTCTAAATCTCACATCTTTTTTTTAGGTGGACTAAGTATTTTATCATTTAAACTATAAGTATAGATATAACAATTATCCGACTACTGATCCGTGGGTGATAGAGATGTTATGTTTTTATTAAAAACAAATAAGGCAAAAAAAAAAAAAAAAACCCAATACAAAAGAACATAGCAAAACCATACCTTGACCTTATCAAGGTATAGTTGAGGAGAAATTATTTTCCTTTGGTGAGCCCAAAGAGGCCCACTTGATGATAATATGCCCAGGCCGAACAGTGGCCCAAAATCTTTGGATAGATAAGAAGGCTTTCCCAGATTCAAAGATGTGTTTGAGCTCACTTCCTTCACCAGCTCAGTGTCTTGGACCATCAAGAACTGTATTCTTCCACTGTAATACAAACAAATTGGCCCTGCATGCATCCACGTAATATTAGCCGAAAACAAAAATGCCGCTTTTCTTTGTTCTTTTGTGTTTGATTGTTTCTTTTTGAATTGAGATTGCGACAATCTGGTATTGGCGACAAAGAGGGTAAAAAAACGAATAAAATATAATTTACGTATTAAAAAAACGAATAAAGTAGAACGGGTATAAACTTCGAATCTATATTAAATATTAGTAGTCCTTAATATAAGAATCAGATAACTAATTTAAGTAGATGAAAGAAACTAGTTAAATTAATTATTTATAACAAATATGAATTGATTTTTCTAAAATAACTCTATTTCATCATTAAATTAATTATTTATAACAAATATGAATTGATTTTTCTAAAATAACTCTATTTCATCATGACTGCTTTTGGATGGAAAGAAAATTTAAAAGAAAAATATAAATACTTTAAAATAATTTAATCAATTTCCTCAATTTTTTTTAAAAGAAAGTAAATTTGGACTTATACTTAGAACTGAAGGAGGTATGTATAAATATAAGAAAAAAAATAATTATTACACTCTGTAGTTTATTAATTTTGTGAAATGGAACCCAAAAATTTTCATAAATTACATAAAATTTTATAAATTAAAATTAACTATTCGGCCAAAAAAAAAATTAAGTATGCTCAAAAAGCAGAATACCTATCAAGTTATAAACTCCGGTATCTAATGCAATAAAAGTAAAGTATCTAATTTAAAATTAAGATAAACAAGAAGCTATGAGTTAATTTTTTCATATGAATTTATTAATCCCTCATCCCAATATAGGCCATCATCTGAGTATGTGCACAGGCACAGCACACAAAAGCAGCCAAAAAGGCAATCAATAATGGTTATATTTGATATACGTCTGGACTTTGGAGGCTCCGTTTATCAAATATTTTTGCTTAAGAAAAAAGTTGGAATTCATGTTCGTTTACAAACTTCGAAACTGTTTCACAAATATGGCCAATCTGCAGAATTCTGGCTTTCTTTTAGGAGCATTTCAATTCAATCTTCCAAGTTTCCCCAAAATCGCTATTGTAAGTAAAAACTAGTTCTACAAATTGAAAGAGGTAATACTAAATTACTAATAAACAGTGTCGAAGCTTTTAGAATGCAATTCCAAACATGGAGAAACTCGCAAAATCCCCAAATTAAAAACGAATCGACTCAAACTTCATCAAAACATTGGCGAAAACCTAATTAACAGAGAAGAATAAGGCGTACCGTATTGGTTCCTCCATTTGTGCAAGTGAGAGAAAATGGTGAAGGGCCAGCGATGAGAAATAGGGGAAGCTACTTGGGGAAGAGAACGAGATTGAGCCTCCTGAATCTGAATCGACTTGATTTCTGGAATATTTCCGAGGAAGATGTGAGGAATCGGACCATCGATCCCTTGTTTACGAAGCCTTTCTCTCGTCGATCTTGGCTTCAGAAACAAGGCGTTCACAGCAAAGTATACCAACAGCAACGATCCTCCCAGAATCACTGTATTTAAATTTAAGCTCATCTCTCTCTGATTTTTTTTTTTTTTGGACCTTATTCTTCTTCTTTCTTCAGTTCTGCTCCTCGTCTGCTCTCTCCCTCTGCTCTCTCTTACCTGTAACCGCTTGCTTCTTGCGTTACTGGGACGAATCCAGATTCTCTCCTTCACTTTTCGCCTTCCATACTCAAAACGGTGACGTTTTGGTTGTAATTGGAAGGGAAGTTCCACTTTTTTTTTTTTTAACAATATTAAAATCCCTCAAATTTTTTTTAATAGTATCCAATACTTGTCATGATGCAATTTAAACTATTTTTTACTGACACTTTGTATCTTAAAAATATTTTTATCACATCTTGCATCCTAAATTATTTTTCTAGTTGAAATAAGAAGCATCTAAAATGTTTTTCTAGTGTCAATGATCATTATAAATTTGGCATATTGAATGTTGGACGAGCCAAATTTAATTTAAGTATGAAATGCTACTGAAAAAATAATTCAGGTTACATCTTATTAGATATTAGGTGCTCCTAAAAAATTATTTTATGCTATATAATGGATAAAAAAATATTTTAGAATATTGGATACTACTAAAAAAAAATAATTAAGGGATTTCAATGTTATTTAAAAAAAAAAAAGTTCAACTCCCTCCCAATTATATCCAAAACGTCAACGTTTTAAGAATGGGAAGCATTAAGGGACGGGAGAGCCAAGAGAATCCGGATTCGGCTGGGACCACATCAAATGAATTCAGTTTTCTGAGTCACGGTTCGCCTCGGGGTTTGGGTTCTAGCATAAGTTTCCCCCTTCTCTTTTTTTTTTCTCTATTTTTTACCTGGTCCCCATTTTCTTTTAAAAAACTCATTTACATTAGAGATTAAAGGCTTGTTTAATTCAGCGTTTTCTTAAAAAATAAGTATTTATTACACAAGTCGAGATAAAACTTCTCTCACATACTTATCTCATATACCATGAATCATAATTTATAAATAAACTATTCTGAAGAGAATTGTACACTTTTGAAGAGAATTACTTAAAAATAAACTATTCCATCCTAATACTAAAAGTCATAATATTTCTGAATAGAATTGTCCACTTCTGCCATCTGTGGGAATCGAAGGCCTCTTTATATAGACACGTCATGGAAGAAAACCACAAAGAACACACTGCTTTTCTACAGACACATGACTCAGCATACATGACATAAAGTAGGACAGCTGCAATGGGATACAACAATACAAACGTACTGAAGGGGAGACGCTGGTACAATAGCTGAACATCGGCGCACTAAACAAAGTAGCTTTTTCTTGAGGCAAGTTTTTCACGTAACCACTTTAAAAAGTTTTCCTCTCTATTAAGGTCTGGAGGGAAAAATTGATTAAGGTAGGAACCATTATTTTTTATGTTGCACAGGCAGTGATAGATAGGAAGAGGTGCAAGAACTATGACACCGGCATAAAGAGTGGTTAATGACCAGAGATATCAGAAGAGTTCTTCAGAAATGGGTTGTTCGATGAAAGGTAAGGTTGTGAGGGGATTTCCAGGCTAAAATGTTGGGCTTTGAGAAAAAGATTAGTTTTAACAAAAAGTAGGTGGAGCAATAAAAAAAATTATGTTTAGCATGAAGGATAGCCTCTTCTACTGTTTTTGGATGGGTGTTTGGTTGGAAAAAGATGGCTTTCACAGCATGAGTCATGGATGGAGAAGAAGGCAGATTTCTTGAGATGGTTAGGATATACAAAAGATAAGTTGGGTTTTAGTGTGTGTTTGGATATATATAAAAAAAAAAAAGTGTTTTAGACCCAAAACCATAGTTTCACACAAATTTATCTAGACATGAGTATTTTACTTAGAATCTATTTTGACTACAAAACCATGATTTTAGGATAAGTTGATTTTTATTCCATTTTCTCTTTCCTCCTCCTCCCCGGTTTCTCTTTTCTTTTTCACTCTCTTTCCCGATGTTTTTCAAATAATCGAACGATAATCCTTTTTTTTTTTTAACCAAAGAACAATAGGATTTTGTTTAATAGCTTTTTGATGGATAATTTAATTGATTTCTCCTCATTGTTAATTAATATATATATATATATATATATTTTTTATATATATTTTTAATGTTACTTAAATGACTAATGTTATTATTTTAAATTTTTCAGATAAATTTATGTCATTTTTTATATTAATTATAAAATTTAATGTTAAATAATACATAAAATATAATATTATCATTTATATATAATTATCATAAAAGTCAATCTCCTTTTTAGTAATTTGACCATGAAAAAAAAACTATTCTACTCACAATATTTAAACACTTTCATTTTATCAAAATCATTTTTTTCCATAATATATTCTTCAAAAACTATTCTTCACTTTTTCCTCAGAAGTTATTCTTCAAAAGTTAATCCAAACACACTCTTAAAGAAGGTATGGCTTTTTGAGGTCTAGATAAGTAGTCTGCAATGGTGTTATAGTGGCTTTTGAGATGACGAAGTGTGAATTTATACCTTGAAAACCAGTTTTTCCACCAAAGTAATTGGACATCCGGAAGGATCCTTTTTGTAGGGTCAAGCATCTTTAGAAAAAATATGTTGTCTATTTCTACAATGAACTAATAGAGGCTCAAATGTCAGCTAAACTTTTTAATTCCTCATTTGACAGTAAGGACTTTTTTGTACATTGTATGGTAACACTTTTATGAATTTTTAAGTTGTCTACTACCATGTCTACATCAATATCTTTTGTCATTTACTTCTTCAAGAAGTAATGCACCCCAGAAATCAATGAAAAAGAAGTTTCGGTTAGGCTCTGTGATAGTTACAAACATGAAATATATGCATTCAATAATAGAGATGTTATGTTTTTATTAAAACAAATAAGGCAAAAAAAAATTCTCAAGACAAAAGAACATAGCAAAACCATACCTTGACCTTATCAAGGTATAGCTGAGGAGAAATTATTTTCCTTTGGTGATCCCAAAGAGGTCCACTTATAAAATATAACTTACGTATTAAAAAAAGAATAAAGTAGAACTGGTATAAACTTCAAATATATATTACATATTAGTAGTTTTTAATATAAGAGTTAAATAACTAATTCGGATAAATGAAAAAAATTAGTTAAATTAATTATTTGTAATAAATATGAATTGATTTTTCTAAAATAATCCCATTTCATCATAACTGCTCTTTGATGGAAATCCTTTGATGTGTATTAAGAGTAGTTTGAGGGGGAAAATTATAAATTTATAAGATAAAATGAATTTTTTTACCTTAAAAGATAAAGTGGATTGAAAAATTATATTTAAGAAAATCCAACACGAACTAAATTTTATATTAGGGAAATGAAATAGGATATTTAATTGTTGTTGCGTGCGAAATTGCCTTGTTCGAACTCACGTTCAAGCGAATGAAAGAAAATCACTTTCACCATCAAGCCATGAGTTCGATAAGAACTAGGATATTGGAGCGTACGTAGTTGTAAAAGTAACATTTTGTTATTTACTTGTTTTTAATTTTCTTTTAAGTTATAATACTTCTTCCGATTCTAAATATATGACTCAATTAATTTTTTCAGAGAGGTTAAGGAAACTTAATAAATCACTTAATTATATTATATGTTATATATCATTAGATTATATATTAATTTATAAATCAAACAATGTAATTTAGGGAAAAAATATAAATACTTTAAAATAATTTAATCAGTTTTCTCAATTTTTTTTTTAAAAAGTAAATTTGGATTTATAGTTAGAACTGAAAGTAGTGTGTGTGTGTGTGTAAATATAAGAAAAAAATAATTATTACACTCTGTGGTTTATTAATTTTGTGAAGTGGAACCCAAAAATTTTCATAAATTACATAAAAACACTACTACAAAAAACCAAAGCTGTGGCTCTTAAAATTGCATTAGCTGTGACGCTTGCGAAATGCCACTTATCTGGACGCCATTAAAAGAAGCTGTGGCGCTTGGAAGCGCCACAGATTTTAAAATTTTTTTTTTTAAATAACCTCCTGTGGCGCCTGACCAGCCAGGCGCCACAGGAGGTCTACCTACTATGGCGCCTGGCTGGCCAGGGGCCACAGTAGGGGTTTTTTTTAAAAAAAATTTCGTTCTGGTTTTTTTTTAGCATATTTTTTCCTCATATTTTTTGGGTTCTTCGTATTGGTTTTTTTTAGCATATTTTTTTCTCATATATATCTCCCATGCATATATAACTAGTCTGCAAGGTTTAATAAGAACAATAATAGATAACTTTAAAATGATACCAACAAATGATTGATTAGCTAAAGTAGTAATGAAAATTGTTATACAATATACTGTAAACCTAGCTAAATGAAATATAATACAACAAATTCAACTTCAACAAATATGCGTGACACAACAATTGGCAATTAGAAACAACACAAAATAGACCAGCTAGTGAATTTAATAGTATATATAGCTACCTAGAGATTTGCCTAAACACATATTTACACCATTCCTCGATCACTTCATTAACCTGATCGTCTGTCAAAGCATCACAACGTTGATCTTCATAATACTATAGATATATACAATCAGACACAAGTTAGAACGAATTAAAATCAGTAAAACATAATTGTCAGGCACTAATTCAATTTCATTACAACACAATATGAAGTGCAACTAAATGACTTACTTTTTGAGGAATAAATGGTTGATCATGCATAATAACATCCTTCATAAATTTCATGATATAGTACCCACAATCATTGTCATTAGGTTGGAAAGGGCACTGCAAAAATATAATGCAATATTTAACTCTGTTCATGAATAAAAAGTGTTTACTAATAAAGTATAAGTAAAGTCAAATATCAATACCTGTATCTTCTTCCAAGGATAGCTAAGGCGGGGGTCAGTAGCTTTAGAATAGTTTAACGAGACAGACGACCGATACGCAGTCAATGCGCTAACAAAAGAAACAGAAAATGATTACTTTTGATTATTCAATCACGTTCGCAAATATTTATACATAAGCACGTATACTTACCTACTGATCAATAGCATCATATCAAAACGGTCTTGTGGAAGACCATTTTTCAGAGGATTCACATAATAAATGCGAGGGCCTTAAGGTTCCGCTGAATTGATAACGATCAATATCCAATGGCGCCTAAAATATATTTTAAAAATTTTTTTTGAACAATCATGTTATGATAGAAGTTAAACAATAAAAACAAAAATTGTACCAATAATAACTTACCCCGTATTAAACGGCACTAAAAATAATGTATTTGCTGTCGCTTTCTTGCTAAAGTAATCTTTGAGCTCATTAGACTGCGCAGTTACATCTACTTTACCCTCATGATGACCAACGAGAAAAGGGTTGACAAATGCGAATTGGACCCTGTGTGTATCCATTAAAACATCCTGGTCCAAATGCCTGGTATAAAACATACAGTGTCATGAGAAACAAAAGAAATGGAACGAGATATATTAATAACAGTGATAAACGATGATAGTGAAGTACCTTATCCAGATGTTGATAGCCGAAGCACTAACCCAATCACGAGCACATATGTCCTGCATGACCTCGGCAGTAACATAATCAACTAGACCACCAACACTGTAGATATGTCTTGGAATACGTAATTGCACTACTCCCTCACCGATCAATTGTGGTGCAATCAATATTAATTGATCGAGATATGAGGTCTGTCTTCTTCTGCTCTGTTGGCTAGCCGATGCTTTTGACTTGGGTTGTGTTGTTGAAGACTTTGAAATCTTACCCTACGCAAATCAGAAAATTAAATCACAGTTTGAGATGAAAGTTCGAAGGAAAAGTACAGGGAATTTTGAATGAACGACCTTTTCACATGGCTCGATAAGACCTATTGGCCAAGCAACATAGCCACCTACAACATCTGCCACCTTATTTTGCTCATCCCGAGACGGGATCAGTAAGAGGGTGTCTTCGTTCGTACAGATGTCAACCCTCACCCGGAGTGTGTTATCTGGCAACGGTGAATTGTGCAGTATGTCCTCACCAGTGTTGTAGGCAACGCCCATTGCAACCGCGTGCTAGGATGCTTGCTCGACATATAGCTTGCATTGAAATTCGCCCTACGGAAAATAGAGTTAATATGTTAAAGTTCGCTTAATTATAATTTAACATAAAGTTAAGTAGAAAAGAAATTAATTACCGAAGGAAAAGGGACTTTAGGCATGGAATTGCAGCTATCTCTGAAACTTGGGCTATCACAGAACGGAACATTTGGTGTTGGCCTACCCTGGACCAACTGTTGTATTTGCGTTGTTAACAACGCATTCTGTTCTTGCATCAAACCCATTTGTTCAGTGAATTGTTCTTCTCATTGTTCCTTTAGCGCATTTGTTGTTGAAGTTCTTGGATTTGATGCTTAAAGCTAGACATCTCGTCACGCAGGTGGGAAACATCACTTCTACTCCAGCGCTTCTGACATCCGAAGTATGCTGATGGGGTGACTGTAAAACCAGTACCCCGAATACGACCATCATACTCGGGTACTGGTAACGCTCTGCTCAATAAATCGTCCCAACCAACATAGGTCGCCAACGCAGGATCCTCCTGTGTCATTTGTCGCTTTCCCAAAAAGAATTACAATGAAAATTAGTTATTATAAATGGAGTTCATTTAAGTAAAGCCAATTATTTATTGAACGCATAATATAATTGAATACTTACACAATATTCGGCTACTTTTCTTGCTTACTCACTACGAATTTCACCTTTCTTATTTGTGACACCGGCTACCTACAGATCATGTCGTGGAACCTGCGTAATATCTGAGCCTGATTCTTGTATCTGCACATCAAAATTAGTCGAAGTTAAATGATATTCATACAATTTTTATTACGAATGAAATAATCATCAGTTCGTACCATTTTTCTTTCTAACCGTGCGTATGAAACAGGTCCTTGTGTGTACCGGTATGGCATGTTGGTCGCGTTAGCTCTATTTTTCTCGCTCAACTCCTAGTTAAATCAAAATGATTCATATAAATATATAAATGTTACTTACAAATACGTACATTACACGTAATAGGGAAAGACAAACAAATCCCCTTACCAGGAAATCAGGAGTTGTATGTGTTCTGATAAACTCATTCCACATTTCTTGAGTGATGATTCCTTCGTACAATGGATAAGGCGGTGTAGTAATGATATCATCATTATCATCCCTCAAGATGTAATACCCCAAAATTTGGGATTGGAGGCTTGGGAATAAGCCTAAATTAAGCGGACTGCTAAGCCCCAATTTAACAGGTGTCCCAAATTTATCCCCTAATGATTCTTATATCTTTGGGGCATTAAAGAAAATAAAATGGTTAATTTTGAAGAAAGTGATTATGTTTCGGTGAAATCGCCTATGAGGTAGTGAGCTTGTCATGCGATTTTGAGTGAACAAATGATGAGAAACAATTATGAAATTTTACAAGATGAAATTAGACATCCTAAGCTTTAATTTCATAGGTCATATGACTCAATTAGAGCTATACACAAAATGATATGAATTTTTGAAGTCAGCACAGATAAACTGTGAAAGTTCTGGAACAATACGCAAAGATTGAAATTCTGGGAATTTTGTGATTCCAGAAAGCAAAATTCTATATTTTTAATTGAAAATAGACTCAATAAGGGTTATATAGGCTTTGGAATCACCTCATTTTGATTTTTCCAGAATTAGTTATGATTTTTCAAAGTTTGGGTAGAAATCTGCCAGAATTTTGTAAAATCCGAATTTTGGAAAATTAAACAATTGATTAACATATTATAATATAAATGATAAAAGGAAAATCATCATCTTCCTCCCACCATTTCAGACATGCTGCAGCCAAGGGGAGAGAGAGAGAGAGTTGTTTTCTTTTAGAGAGAGAAGGAGAGGAGAAAACTCACGAGATAGGTCGATTTCTTCAGTGAATTCGTACCTAACGTGTATAATCCTTCTCCTAAGCTTCTCTTCTATATTGTTTGAGGCATTTGAAGCAAGATTCATGGTGTTTTGAAGTTAGGGTTTTCAGCCACAAGAAGAAAAAGCTAGTGGGAGCTTGAGGTAACTTCCAAACTCTTGCATATTGACTATTCTGGCTGCTATAGACAATTTAATCGGTGAAATTTCACCGGATTGTCTTTGTGTGTAAAAATGGAAAATGGGTTGTGAGGGCTGTTATTCTGCCCAAATTGATACCAAATGGTAGTTTTAACCTAATGGAATAGTCAGTAAAGTGTTAGGAGTAGAAAGGAACGTGTTTACGGAGCCGAAACCGAAAAACCCCAATTTTCTCTAAATTCCCATATATTTCGGCCAGCACTATAAATGGGCCTTAGAGTTTGATTTTCAATGATTTGATGGTTCCATTGGATTCAAGAGGGAAAATTAGGTGGGGTTACAGTTGGGCACTTTTTCTGAAAAGGCCGAGAAAGCATAATTACGGAAACGCCCCTAAAACCCTAAAAGTAGGGCTGCCAAGGGCAATTTCGTAATTTGACATTGAATTTGATAATTCCGAGTCCGGAAATGGATTCTTTGGGTAAAAATATGTAAGAATAGCCTATGTCAAAATTTCGGGAAAAGTACAGCCGAACCGGGTACGGCGGGGCGGGCCGGGGTCCCGGGGGCATTTTGGTAAATTTTCAAGATAGACTCATATAACCCCCAGAAACACTATGGAAGTGTTTAAATAGTACATTTGACATTGTAGGATCGAATATGAGCCCCAAGCTGTTTGCACGTAGATCGAGGCACGCGTTTCAAGGCGGAAAAGGGTTAAGGTAGGGGACTTACCTTACTTGTATGTGTTTGATATCTTTGCTTGTGTAATGATGTATGTGTTTGCTTTACTTGATTGTATAGAGCATATTTGAATAAATGAAGCTCTGTTTCTGTTTTCGCTGTGGCCATAGTCTTGTTGTATGAAACATTGAGCATGCAGAAATGTCATTATGGGGGATACATCTAGATAAAGCTAACATGTCATACACATAGCATCAATCATGCATGCATTATGGTATTTATTTCCTACTGAGATTCTCTCGAATCTCACCCTCCCCTACCAACAATTTAGATAGGAGACGACAGAAGATATGCAAACAACAATGCAGAGAATCGTACGAGGGGATTACAGTGGTGGAACGAAGACGGCAAGACGTCTCCGTTTCATTGGGATGAGTTTAGACACCCTAGTAGCCTTGTGCGGCTACCTTAATCGTAAGTATCATATACAAACCCCTATGGGAAATTTATGTAATCATGCACTTATTATCAGTATATTCATGTTATTCCTGTGTTGCCCACCGAACCATATATCGTTTTCCGTGAATACTCTGAAAAAAAGGTTAAAATAAGGTAAGGGCGTGACACAAGAAATATTTGACAAGATCAGAATGAAACTTTCGCATAAGTTTTCCGGCTTTTCTCATTACGAAGTTCTTCCGATCATCATCAATAATAAAAATACTCTATAAGCAAGTCAAAAAACATATATAATACGTAAGATTGAAATGAAGTGAAACAAAACAAACCGAATAATTATATAATTAAGGTGTTACCTGTACTTCAGCCCAGATCACATCCTCATAACTTTTCTTTACCATTTTCCAATTTTGAACTGTAATAGGGACTCTGTCTCGAACCGTAGTCCCGATGAAGTTATTTAAGGAGGTACTGTTCTCACCAAACGGGTTTCCATTTTCATTCCACTCCAGTTGTAACTTGATTCCGTTACTTCTCAGTTTGATCAACCTCGCCATAATTGTCCTACCACGTCTGATGTTCTCCTCAAATCTTTGTCTACCAATGTGCCTGGGAACATTATCAATATCATTATGTGGTGAGTCCATACTCCTGCAAGTGAAATAAACCAAATCAAAACATCAGTGCACAATGGTCTTGTATGTCAACGAAAGCAAATTATTTTGAAATTTATAAAAACATACGTACAAGTAAACAAGTCAAGGCAATCATTATCTTTTCCTTTTTCTCATCTGATTTAAAATTTTATTCTTCAGAATTCGTGTTGGATTGAGAATTGTGTTCCTCTTGACCTAAGTTCCCTCTTTATGATCATGTCGCACGTATAGGGGTCCATCTCCATCTTCATCTTCATCTGCATCTCCATCTATATCAATCTCTGCTGACCATAAATTCTCAAATGAAGGATCATCATTATTGATGTTCAAATATTCATTATTTCAAAATCAACTTCTGCTTGACGATTCTTGTTGGATGGAAGTACAATAGACCAATTCTTCTTAGCAGGATCAGGAATGTAAAATGCTTGTTCTGCCTGTGCTGCTAAAATAAAAGGATCAACTTCATACCAAACCTTAGAAAGGTCCACTTGCACAAAGCCTAAGTCATCTATCCACAATCCACTATTGTTGTTAACCCACTGACATTTGAAGACAGGGACCCTGAACATAGAGTAATCTAACTCCCATATGCGTTCAATGACGCCAAAGTATGACATTGATGCATAGACAGGGTGTGTGTCTTTAGCACTGGATCTATGCCAAGAATCAGCAACAAGTGTTACCCCACTATTCTGCATCGTGCTCTGTGTATCATGGTCTTGTGTATAAAATGTGTAACCGTTGATTGCATAACCATTGTAAGATAATACATGTAAGCTCGGTCCCTTCGACAGGCACTTTAATTTTTCAGAAACTAAATCAGGATTCCTCTCCATCTCATCGTTAATACGATTTTTCAACCAACCTGCAAATTGTTTATTGTGTTCTGTTGTTAATAAATTTTCATTCCTATCACCATGTACCAATCGGAGAGCATCCTTATGTTCTTCAACATACGGTTCGACCTCATCAGTGTTATGTAGGACATACAAGTGGGCTTGGTCCCGTTCAGTCGCTGATATCGTTATTACATCACTCCCCATTGTTCCTTTCCCTGATCTTCGGCCATCATGACGAGACTTGGGGATCCCTACAGGGTCAACATTTGATAGAAAATCAGCACAGAAGTCACTTGCTTTTTCAACCATGTAACTTTCAGCGATACAACTCTCTGGACGGTATCTATTTTTCACATACCCCTTTAATATTTTCATGAATCGTTCATTTGGGTACATCCATCTCAAGTACACTGGACCGCACAATTGAGTTTTTTTGACCAAGTGTACAGTTAAATGTACCATAATGTCAAAAAAAGAAGGTGGAAAATACATTTCAAGTTCACACAGAGTACACACAATCAGCCTTTGCAAATCTTGTAACTTGGTTGAATCAACCACTTTACTGCAGATCAACTTGAAAAACACGCAAAGTTTCGTGATAGTGTTCCTTAATTTTTTGGGTAAAATGGATCGTATACCAACCGGTAGGAAATTTTGCATGAGCACATGACAATCATGAGATTTAAAGTTCTTTAACTTCAACTCTTTTACTGATACAAGGTTCTTTATATTTGAAGAGTAGCCCTCGGGAACTTTAATTCCTTGCAGAAACTCACAAAATAATTTCTTCTCTTTCCTCGACATAGTGTATGCCGCTGGCGGTAGATAGGTACGAGACCCTTGCTCAATCGGTGCCAACTCTTCTCTAATTCCCAAGTTCACTAAATCCAACCTCGAATTGACATTGTCCTTGCTTTTTCCTTGGATATTAAGCAACGTGCCAATTAGACTATCACAGATATTTTTTTCTATGTGCATCACATCAAGAAAATACCTCACATATAAAGACTTCCAATATGGAAGTTCAAAGAAAATAGACTTTTTCTTCCAACCGCTTGTCTCGATTTGTTTTGCAAAAGGTTTGCCAAAATTGTTCTCCAAGTCTTTTACCTTGGAATACACCTGGGAACTGGTCAACATCTTCGGCGGGCTACCTTCTTCTGCATCACCATTGAAATGCTTTTTCCACTTCCTCCAACAATGTTGTGATGGTAAGAATCTTCGATGCGCCATGTAAACATTTTTCTTACAATGATGAAGTCGCACTGAATGAGTGTCATCTTCACATATAGGGCATGCACCATATCCTTTGACGCTGTATCCTGACAAATTTCCATAAGCAGGGAAATCATTAATTGTGCCAAACAACATGGCTTTCAAAGTGAAACTTTCTTCCATGTACCCGTCATACACACTAACGCCTTCATCCCAAAGCAGCTTCAAGTCATCAATTAAAGGAGCCAAGTATACATCTATATCATTCCCAGGTTGCCTTGGCCCAGAAATTAACATGGACAACATCATAAACTTGCGTTTCACGATTAAGTGTGGAGGAAGGTTATAAATCATCAATATCACCGGCCACGTGCTATGTGTGCTACTCTGAACACCGTGCGGATTAATTCCATCAGTTGACAGTGCAAGGCGAAGGTTCCTGACTTCATCAGCAAAGTCAAGGTACTCATGATCAATTTTTTTCCATTGAGGAGCGTCTGCAGGGTGCCTAAGCTTCGTGTCTTTAATCCTTTCATCTGCATGCCATGTCAACTGCTTAGCAATCTCTGCATTACTATATAGGTGCCTGAATCTCGGAACAATGGGACAATACCATAGCACCTTCAAAGGACTTTTTCCTTTCTTCTTCCTATATCGAGATGCGTTGCATTTAGGGCACTTCTCCAACGTTACATACTGATTTCGAAATAATACGCAATCGTTAGGACATGCATGTATCTTCTCATATCCCATACCGGTTGTAGAGCAAAGAATTTGCTTTGCCTCGTATGTCTTGGTAGGAAGTACATTTTCTTCTGGAAGCATATCTTGCAACAGTTCAAGCAATGCGGTGAAACCCGAATCACTCAATCCGTAGCGAGCTTTAAAGTTGTACAACTTCAACACTGCTAGCAATCTTGTGTATTTAGTACTTCCGACATATAATGGTTTCTCTGCATCACTTTTCAACTTCTCATATTCGTTAGGGCAGTTATGAAGCACCCCTTCAACCATATTTACCATTTCTTCAAGACCATCATCTTCATCAAACATGCTTTGATCAAATTCATCCAAGGCACCACCCGTGGTATACACTCGATCACTATATGCATCGTTGGTCTCACCGTGCCTTGTCCATCGTATATATGTTTGATCAATACCATAACACACTAAATGATCTAGCAAATCAAGTTGACTAATCCGCTTTCCAAAACAACATGATAAGCAAGGACATAAGATTTTGCCAGGATCTTTTGTGTGCTCAGTTGCAAATGTAATAAAATCCTTCACCCCATCTATATATTCCCTTGAACATCGATTAGATGACACCCATTTACGATCCATCTATGGGCTTCAATCTATTTTTTTAAAAAATTACGTGGTTAGTTGTATGACTATTGCATTTACTAATTACTTTTATATTCTCTTACCAATTTTAATTTAAAATAACATACACCACATGAATCTTCATAATTGAAGCTTTCTAAGTCTTAAACTGAATGTTTAAATTGCCAAATAATTCATTAATTATTCGCAGGCATTATAATAATTTTTTACAACTCATAACAAAAGAAACCATATTTGCCACAATATATCATAGTTAATTAGAAAACATTACAAGTCAATAAATAAAATACAAGTGTTAAGAATATATAAATAATTATTTTGCTTATGCAATTAATCAATAACAATCATTAGAACACCTACAAATTATAACTATTAAATTCAACTAAAATCACATTTGTAAGCTCAAAATTTAAAAAACATACCGTAAATAGAAGCTTCAATAGACTGATGAACTGAAACTACAAACACAAATTAAACATAAAAAAATCAATAAAATATTTGAGGTTCTAAGTTATTTATTTTAATAATAATATGTGTAATAAACATCAATATATAATAAAATCAAATATGATTAGCTTAAATCAAAAAATATGATTCAGAAAAAAAAAATAAAGAAAATAAAATAAAATGAAAAAGAAAGCTTAATCCCAACATTAATTATCTCCTTATTGTATGTTTTTCCCCTTACGGTTTTAGTTAATACATTTAAAGTTAAACAATATAGACAAATTTTATTTTATTTTATTAAATATTAACATTGATATATATTGATATATTAAAGTCATTTTATCCATATTTTAAAATCCTTAAATAAGTTAATGATTCAATTAAATAATTATTCAATTTATTATCCTGATTTCAATTTTTCCTATTTTCATTGGGTTTATATGGGATTTTCTCTATTATAGTTTAATAAGATAATACAAAAAATTATTTTCTTACCTCTACAAAATAGCACTAACACAAATATATATTAAATACGTGAAATAATATTAATTATATAAATGATTTTGATTTTTGAAAAACAAATAATTTGAAGAAGTTTTAAAAGAAATAGCAGTATTATTAAAAGTTAATTTAATTGATTATCTAAGTTTAAATATTCAGAAACAGAATTGATTCTCATATATTTTAAATTTAAGTTAATGACTCAATTAACGCAGAAAAAATAAACTCAAAAAGAGACAAGAAATCGGCAAGCTAAGTCCTATCATAATTTAATTGGCACTACACATTTGTATATTATATATATATATATATATAGGTTTTGTGTAAAAAGCAAAGAAACAAAACTAGAGATGGTCCACACAAAAAGAAAAATCCGACAGAGAGAGAGAGAGAGACGCATGGCAACACATATATACTATAAGAGGAAGTTTGAAAACATACTCCATCTAGAAACAAAACTAGAGATGGTCCACACAAAAAGAAAAATCCGACAGAGAGAGAGAGAGACGCATGGCAACACATATATACTATGAGAGGAAGTTTGAAAACATACTCCATGATTCATTAATTTGTCATTTTGTAAATGTCCCTGGATTTAGTCAAGATTTTGGTGTCATCTCATCCCTTTCAGCACAGTTTAGTTGCATTAATTTTATGCGACTTTTGAGCATTTTAAATTAAACTGCTATATCTGGAAAATCTCTCAAAATCTCTTTTTGTCTAGCATGATTGATTCCTCTAACTAAACCACACAATCAATCTTATCCAATCTTCCTACAAGAATTAGCAACTCTCATCAATTTAAATTTAAATATTATTTCTAAATGAGATACACTATTATTTCTAGTACAGCTCATCAGCCACGGACATGGCCGAAAATATATATACATGCATATATGCGTGTCATAACAGGGAAAAACAGCATCGCAAGCATGCCATTAAAAAAAAACGCAGAACAACCTGAAAAAAATATTAATAAAAAGAAAACGCAAGTTGAACTTACAGATTGAGCAGTGGAGTGGGGGACCACGTAATTGCCGTTGGTGACGCAATCTTTAGTGAGGAAAGGAAGAAATTTGAGCTACCAAATGGAGTGGGGACCAAAAAATTGTAGACAAAACAAAGAAAAGGGAATAATAGGGAAAGAAGGGAAAGGAGTGGGGTTGGCAGTTGGAAAAAAACAAAGACGTGTGCGCATGTGGGTGTAGTTTTAAGATGTAAAGATAAGAAAATGGAAGGAAGGGGAGAGCACGCACAGATAGATGAAAGTGAAAATGAGAGAGGGAATGATTAAAGGTAAAGGAAAAGGTAAAGAAAGAGATGGGGGGTGTAGGCGGGAAAAGGAAAGTGATTGGGGAGGGGGGAGGCGGCAAAACAAAAGGATAAGGGGGTGGGGGCGGGATGGGTTCTAATTGGTGGGGAGGGGATAGGAAATCCAATTTTTTTTAAAAAAAAAGGGTCAGGGGTGGCGCCTGACCAGGCAGGCGCCACCCCTGACAAACAAAAATTTTTTTAAAAAAAAAGGGTCAGGGGTGGCGCCTGACCAGGAAGGCGCCACCCCTGACAATTTTTTTTTTGAAAAGGATCAGGGGTGGCGCCTGCCTGGTTAGATGCCATCCCTGACTCAGAAGCTAGTGTGCCAGGCGCCACAGCTAGTCCCAGCAAGTCAAGAGTGGCGCCTTCCTGGCCAGGCGCCACACTTGACCATACCAGCTGTGGCACCTACCCTCCCAGGCGCCACAGCTGGTAAAAAAAACATAAAATATTAAAAAATTAATAAATGAGCAGCTGTGGCACTTCATTAAGGAAGTGCCACAATATGTGCGCCACCTTTCGCCCTTTTTGTAGTAGTGAAATTTTATAAATTAAAATTAACTATACTAAAAAAGAAGAATACGTATTAAATTATAAACTACAGTATCTAATGCAATAAAAGTAAAGTATCTAATTTAAAATTAAGATGAACAAGAAGCTATGAATTAATTTTTTATATATATTTATTAATCCTTCTTCCTAATTCATTTCATCATCTGAGTATGAGCACAGGCACTGCACTCAAAACAGCCAAAAAGGCAATCAATAATGGTTACTAATAAATACGGCCAATATGAAGAATTTTGTCTTTCTTTTCGAAGCATTTCAATTCAATCTTCCAATTTTCCCCAAAATGGCTGTTGTAAGTAAAAAGTAGTTCTACAAATTGAAAGAGTAATACTAATAAACAATGTCGAAGCTTTTAGAATGTAGTTCCAAACATGGAGAAACGTGCGAAATCCCCAAATAAAAAATGAATCGACTCAAACTTCATCAAAAAGATTTGTGAAAACCTAATTAACAGAGAAGAATCAGGCGTACCGTGTTGGTTCCTCCATTTGTTCAAGTGAGAGAAAAATGGCAAGTGATAAGAAATAGAGGAAGCTACTTGGTAAAGAGAACGAGATTGAAAGCCTCCTGAATCTGAATTGACTTGATTTCTGGATTATTTCTAAGGAAGATGTGAGGAATCAGACCATCAATCCCTTGCTTACGAAGCCTTTCTCTCATGGATCTCGGCTTAAAAAACAAGGCATTCACAGCAAAGTATACCAACAGCAACGATCCTCCCAGAACCACTGTATCTAAACTTAAGCTCATCTCTCTTCGGTTTTTTTTTTGTTAGAACTTATTCTTCTTACTTCTTTAGTTCTTCTTCTTGTCTGCTCTCTGTTACCTATAACCGTGTGCTTCTTGCGTGACTGGGAAGCAAGACAAAATCAAATGAACTCAGTTCTCTAATTGTGTGTTTGGTTAGGCTTATATTTAGACAATAAGTCCTACGCAAACAGAGAAAAAACTCTTCTCACATACTTACCTCGTATATCGTGAATCGCGATTTATAAGCACTTATTGCCCAAAAATAAACTATTCCAAATGAGTACTAAGTCACAGGACACCTCAGGTTTTGGGTTCTAACATAATTTTTTTTCCCTTTTCTTTTCAAAAACTCATTTCCACTAGAGATTAAAAAAAGGGAAAATGACATTTAAATACCATTTCAATTTCTAAAACCCAGATAAACCCATTAAAAATCCCTTTTTCTTCAATCATCTTCCTCCTCTGAATTTCTCTCTCTCTCTCTTTCCTCTCTCTTTCCCCGCAAACAACCCAAAACTCCTCCCCGACCATCTGTTAGATCTCATGTTTTAATGATAACAAAGAATGGTATGAAAAGGAATTAAGTAATAAATAAGTTTGAACAAAGCAATAACAGGGAAAAGCATCACTTGAAGTAAGCATTGGAGTAATGAAGAAAGGCCAAAAGAAAAAGCTGAGAAACTTGATCAGAAGCAGTTTTTTCTAAGGCATTACTCGAGTACGTACTCGAGTAATGAGACAAAACTTGAAGTAACCAGAGGCACGTTCCAGTAACCTGCCAACGTTACTCGAGTAAGTACATGAGTAATAGTGGAAATGTTTTCAAGTTGCTCTCCGCCTGCCAATGTTACTCGAGTAGCCACTCGAGTAACCAGGTAAATACTTGGAGTTGCTCTCGGCCTGCCAACGTTACTCGAGTAGGTACTCGAGTAACCATGTAAAAGTTTTCAAGTTGCTCTCGGCCTGCCAATGATACTCGAGTATGTACTCGAGTTACTCTGTTTCAGAAAATGTGTTGCTCTCGGCATTTTATACCACTGCCAATGTTACTCAAGTAGCTACTCGAGTAACTCACTGAGGTAAGCAAAAACCTGAAGGTAGTACTCGAATAACTTGATCTAATCTTATTTCATTTTCCTCGAGTCATTACTCTAGTATGCAAGTATTTAATGTTTTATTTTAAGTGGATTACTCGAGTATGTACTCGAGTATGCAGTGTTATGTTTGAAGGAGAACCTCAAGTCATTACCCGAGTAAGTCATGTACAAAAAGTAAGTTTACTCGCGTATGTACTCGAGTAACAAGGTAATCAAACTTGAAGTGCTCTCGGCCTTGAAATCCTGCCAACATTACTGGAGTAAAGCATCGAGTAACCAAAAGTGTATTTGAAGGTTGACTCGAGTTGGTACCCGAGTAACCTATGAAGTCATGAATGCATTACTCGAGTAGGTACCCGAGTAAACAACTATTTCCAAAGGTTTGAGATTTAGTTTATTCCATGCACTATCCGAGTAATCTTATACCTGTGTGTTGACTTGAAATTTATCACAGTTTTCCAGATGATACTCGAGTAAGTACTCGAGTAAACTTCAAGGGATACTCGAGTAGCTACTCGAGTAAGCAAACCCAAAAATTCAGAAATCATTCCAACGTTCATTATTTTGCTTCCTATATGATTAATCTTTCATTATATTAGTATTCTTAGCTTATTTATAGATGAACAATTAAGAAATCATATCAAGCAAGGAAAGTCAAAAGAGAAGTTCAAATGCCATCTACCGCCAACGGATATTTTTCAAAAACTTGAAAAGTCAATAGTGGCTGCGCACTCTCCAACGGACGAAAGGAAAATGTTCCAACGGTCTTCACCAACATATCTATATATTTGAGAACATCCAAATAGAAAATATAACAAGAACACACACAAACGTATCATCAAGTTCATTACTCTGTTTTACGTTGTAATTGTATTTCTATGCTTCAGTGATTCATATTCACTCTGTGAGAGAGATATTTCATTCAAACTCAATATTTGTTATTGAGATAACTTAAGATTGTGGAACCTTGAGTTGGGATTGGATTACAACTTATAAGGGGGAGCGAGTGTCCAGGCGAAGGAACTTGCTTGTACTGTGGTGCCAAGAACCCACTGAATCTTGGAAGTTATAGTGAAACTCTCAGAGAAGCTCTGAGGACTGGACGTAGGTCAAAGTGGTTGTGGCCGAACCAGTATAACTCCTGGTGTACACTTTGGTGATATTTCTCCTTACTCCTTACTGTTTTAATCTCATTGTCAAATTTTATATTTGCAACGAAAATTTTTAGTATCACCCAATTCACCCCCCTCTTGGGTGAAAACGCTTGCTCTAACATTTGGTATTAACAACCTAAGAAGGATCCAATAGCAGGCATGGGTGAAGGAATTCTTCCCGACGGAGCATCCATCACTAGACCTCCCAGTTTCAATGGAGAACACTTTTCTTTCTGGAAAGCTAAATTCAGAGTGTTCGTGATGGCTACCGAATATGGGCTGTGGGATGTAATTGAGAGTGGAAACTATCAACCTACAAAGATTGTAGATTCTCAAAAAATTCCAAAGACGTCAGCGGAATATGATGAGAATGACAAGAAACTTATCACTCTCAACAGCAAGGCAATTCTGATGTTACAAAGTGCCTTGAGTCAAAGTGAATATTTTAGAATCTGCGCACTTCCAACAGTAAAGGAAATGTGGGAAGCTCTGGAAATAGCTCATGAAGGAACTTCGGGAATAAAGGAGAATCGAATTAACACCTTGGTCACTGAATTTGATCTACTTCGAATGAAATCAGGTGAATCAATATCTGAATTTGAACTTAGATATACTCATCTTGTTAACCAACTTGCAGCGCTTGGGAAAGTTTATGATCAGCATACTCAAGTACGAAAGATTTTGAATATTCTTTCTAAAGAATGGGAGGCCAAAGTTATTGCGATAGAAGAAGCAAAAGGAGAATCAATGAGATCAGTTGCTTCTCTATTTGGAAGTCTCTATGAATATGAAAGCAAACTAAAGTTCAAACGAGAACTAGATGACATTGGTGACAAGAAAAAGAAAGGTCTAGCACTAAAAGCGAAAGAAGAGAATCAAGATGAGGATGAGGAGTTTGACGATGACGAAATAGGACTGATCATAAAACGATTCAGAAAGTTCTACAAGAAAGGTCAAGGATTTAAACACTTTCAGAAAGGAGGAAATAGCAGCAAAGATCATATCATTTGCTATAAATGTGGAAAACCAGGACATATCAAGTCGGAATGTCCAGAACTGAACCAAAAGAGCAAAGAAAAGAGAAAAGGCAAATTCTTCAATAAAAAAAAGGCATTTGTATCTACTATATGGGGTGATAGTTCCTCTGACGAAGAAAGTGATGAAGAAGAAGTAGCAAATATATGTCTTGTTGCTCAAGAAGAAACAGAAGAAGAGGTAAATGATTCTGAACCTACCTATGATAAATTACTGTCTGAATATAATGCTTTACATTCTGAATTCATCAAAGTAGTTAAAGATTTGGTTGTTTTCAAAAAGAAAAATAAAGCTCTTGAAATTGAGATTAAATAACGTTCAGAAAAGGATTGTGAAAATTGTTCTTCTTTGAAAAAGAAAAACATTGATCTCACAAAAACTCTTGAAAAATTTACACAAGGAAGTGAGATGCTAAATGTTATTTTAAAAGCTCAATGATTTGTAAATGACCGATCTGGAATTGGATATGATCAAAAATCAGATAGAAGGAAAGGTAGAAAGAAAGCAGGAGGTAAGTCTTATTTGAATTATTTCCAGCATTCTGTACATACATCAAATCCTTTTGCATTTTGTAACTACTGTAATAGAAAAGGATATTATACTTCTTTATGCATCCATAAGAAGAAAGGAACAATAGGAACCTACAAATGGGTACCTAAAGGCTCATATGTTCAGAAAATTATTTGTACTAACCCAAAAGGACCCAAAAAGATGTGGGTACCTAAGACTTAGTCATTTGATTGCAGGTATGTCTCAAAGCATCCAAAAATAGCAAGTGGTACATAGATAGTAGATGCTCTAGACATATGACCGGAGATTTCGAAAGTTTTACTACATTGCAACCTAAGGAAGGTGGAAAGGTAAAATTTGGAGGAAATCAATTCGGAAAGATAGCAGGAATTGGTGAAATGAAAAATGACAAAGGAATACAAGTCAAAGATGTGTATTACGTTGAAGGCTTGTGTCATAATTTGCTGAGTGTAAGTCAAAGTGCAGATAAAGACAACTGGATAATATTTGATTCAGAGGAATGTCTGATTATCAACAAGGAAGACTTACAACTTGATAAGAAAAATATCAAGGCAAAACTCAGAGCAAAAAGGGAAGGTAACTGCTATACTCTAGATATTAGTAGAAATGAATCTGAAAACTGTTTTCTGAGCAATGCTGATGAAAGTTGGCTATGGCATAAGAGATTGGCTCATGTCAATATGCATCAATTAAGCAAATTACTCAAAAAGGATTTAGTTCTTGGACTACCCAAAGTATCTTTCAAAAATGACTTGATTTGTGACGCATGTCAAAAGGGTAAACAAACTAAATCATCTTTTAAATTGAAAAATGAAATTTCAATAAATAGACCACTACAATTATTGCATATGGATTTGGTTGGCCCAGTAAGAGTAAAGAGTCTTGGTGGCAACTTATATTCATTGGTCATTGTTGATGACTTCTCTAGATTTACATGGGTTATTTTTCTATCATCAAAGGATGAGACCTTTGAAGAATTTATTGTGTTTGCCAAGAAAGTGCAAAAAGAGAAAGGTATGTCCATTGCAGGTATTAGGACCGATCATGGTGGAGAATTTGAAAATCAAGCCTTTGAAGAATATTGTGATACTAATGGTATTGATCACATTTTCTCTGCTCCAAGGACGCCTCAACAAAATGGAGTCATGGAACGCAAGAATAGAGTGCTCACTAAAATGGCTAGAGCAATGTTAAATGAAAAGAACGTGTCTCAAGTATTTTGGGCTGATGCTATGAGTACAGCATGCTACATTTCAAATAGAGCATATATCAGAACAAAACTTGGAAATACACCATACGAGCTATACAAAGGAAGAAAGCCAAACATTGCTCATCTACACATCTTCGGTTGTAAGTATTTCATACATAATAATGGTAAAGATAACTTGGGAAAATTTGATTCTAAAACTGATGAAGGAATTTTCCTAGGATATTCTAACCTAAGTAAAGCATATAGAGTTTTTAATAAAAGAACATGTGTTGTTGAAGAATCAATTCATATTGTATTTGATGAATTTGAATCCTCTGACAAAACCATTGATGAAGAATAGGAAGTTGTTTTAAATCAAGAAAATGGTCAATCTATTTCTAAGTCTCTTATTCCAGAAGTTGATGAAACTAAGGAAGAAGAGCAATCTCTAGGTCAACCTAAAGCCTGGAAATACAATAGAAGTCATCCCTTAGAACAAGTCATAGGAGATGTGAATAAAGGGATCAAAACTAGAAATAAAATTTTCAATGAAGTAAGTTTTTCTGCATTTATTTCTGAGATTGAACCTTCTAACATTGATGAAGCCCTGTCAGACAATGATTGGGTTATAGCAATGCAAGAAGAACTAAATCAATTTGAGAGAAATCAAGTTTGGGATTTGGTACCCCGACCCAAGGATCATCCGATCATTGGAACTAAATGGGTATTCAAGAACAAACTCGATGAATCCACAATTATTGTCAGAAACAAGGCAAGGTTGGTGGCCAAAGGCTATAATCAGGAAGAAGGGATTGATTATGAGGAAACGTATGCTCCAGTGGCTAGATTGGAAGCTATATGTGTACTCTTAGCCTTTGCATGCAACAAAGGATTCAAACTCTATCAAATGGATGTAAAGAGTGCATTTCTAAATGGTTACATCATGGAAGAAGTCTACGTAGAACAACCTCCAGGCTTTGAGGATGTAACTAAACTTGACTATGTTTTTAAACTCAAAAAGGCTTTATATGGTTTAAAACAAGCTCCTAGAGCATGGTATGAGAGGCTAAGTAAATTTCTCATTGATCAAGGTTTTGTACGGGGAAAAGTTGATACAACACTTTTTATAAAAAGAAAACATAATGATATTCTAATTGTTCAAAAATATGTTGATGATATTGTTTTCGGTGCTACTAATGAATCTCTGTGTAAGGAATTTTCTGAGATAATGCAGGGAGGATTTGAGATGTCAATGATGGGAGAATTGAATTTCTTTCTTGGTTTACAAATCAAATAAAGAAAGAATGGAATCTTCATATCTCAAACAAAGTATTTGAAAGAGTTGTTAAAGAAGTATGGAATGGATGAAGCAAATGGCACGGACACGCCCATGAGCTCAACTACATTGCTTGATGCTGATGTCAAAGGAAAAGACTACAACATCACAAAGTATAGAGGAATGATTGGATCATTACTCTATCTCACGGCAAGCAGACCAGACATCCAATTTAGTGTTGGCATATATGCAAGATATCAATCGGCACCAAAGGAATCATATGCTGAAACCGTCAAACGAATCTTTAGATATCTTGCTGACACACCCGAATTGGGTCTGTGGTATCCCAAAGGAAGAAGTGAATATCTTGTTGCATATTCAGATTCAGATCATGGAGGGTACAAGACAGACAGAAAGAGCACCAGCGGACAAGGACAATTTCTTGGAGAATCTCTTGTATCATGGTTTAGCAGGAAACAAAATATAGTGTCTCTTTCGTCAATAGAAGCCGAATAAGTTGCAGTCTCAATTTGTTGTGCACAAGTGATATGGTTAAAACAATAGCTACAAGATCTTGGTATTTATCTCAAAGAAATACCAATATATTGTGACAATACCAGTACGATAAGCTTGGCGAAGAATCCAATTCAACACTCTAGAACCAAGCATATCGATGTCAGACATCACTTCATCAGAGATCATGTTCAAAAGAAAGATGTGAAAGTGATATTCATCCCTACTCATCTTCAACTAGCTGATATTTTCACAAAACCCCTTGCAAAAGATCAATTTCTATACATTAGAAGAGAATTGGGAATGGTAAATCCCAATGAGTTGTAAGTTATTTAAGTTTCTCATAATATTAGATGAAGTCATTTGATAATGTTTTGATGATTATTAATTTAAGCATTGGAGTGTATAGAAAATTGTTTTGCAGAAAGGTAGAAATTCTGTTTTGAGAAACAAAAATAGAGGTTATCAGAGGACACATTTACTGGAGTACTAACTTGAAGTTATGACTAATAGAGAAGCATTACCCGAGGAACAACTTGAAGTAAAGTAACACTTTACTCGAGTAATGGACTTCAAAACTGGATGTAATGGATCAAGTTACTTGGAATTTAAATCTAACGGTTCAGTTACAAAGAAATGAAGAGTCAGAAGTTGAAAAGACAGGTTACCCAAGGCGAGCCTTGAGTAAATTTGAAGCTTACTCGAGTAAGGACTCGAGTAACTGCAAGTCCAGATTTCCAAATTAAAGAAAAACGACTCAAAACTGCTCAAAATTGGTTGCAAATGATCAAGGGAACATACATGGATAATTACAATATTATTCATGACAGGTACGTAATTTAAATGAATTATTTTAGAGATTTTCTGTATGATCACTCGAGTAAGGCCTCGAGTAAACTTGAAGGTTACTTGAGTAAGGGCTCGAGTAACGTCGGGTTTTAGGTCTTTAACTGTCGCAAACTCGGTCATTTCCACAAAATCTCCTCGAGTAAATCACTATACTCTCTTACAAAAACTTTTCACAATCAATTCCTTGCTTCATTTCCGTCAAAACCTAACAGATTTCATCACCAAAAACTTCCTATTTTGCTCAGATTCTCAGTGCCCTAACTCGCGTCTTTTGGCTCTATTTTTCTGAAATTTTCATATTTCTTTGATTCAATATGGTTAGGACCAAGAATCTCACTCCTACAGATTCCTCTGAATTCCAATAGCATACTGATCCTCTTTCTTCTTCTCCAACTAAGAGAAGAAAACTTACCCCGAGATCAAAGCCAAAATCCAACTCCAACCTCAAGTTCAACCGAAACCAAAAGGGGTTGTGATCAAAGAACCTATTGTTACAAGGGCTCAATCCAAAAAGAGCACCTCAACTGGGAGAGGAAAAAGTGCTAAGTCTCCCTCACCTACTCCCTCTGATTCCTCTACCCCCTCTTTCACTCCAAAGCCTTCTAAAAAGCCTAAGTATGACAAGAATGTGGCTAAGGCTATGGCTGGCATTCTAGAGCAGATAGAGAAGGGACAATCTTCCAAGAAATCCAAATTTCCAGAAGAGGATATCACCAACCCTCCAAAAGGGTTCAATGTCAACAAACTAGTGGAGTCTCCCAAGTATCTATCCCAGTTCTCCAGGAGGAAAGTGTGTAAGACACACTATGTCGACCTCAAGTTACTTCAGGAGGTATTGAAGCATGACCTCAGTCCTTATTTAGAACCCTTTATGCCTTGGCTTTCGATTAGATTACCTTTTTTCACAAAAGTGATCACACACTTTTACTGTAATCTAGAGATCATAGATGAGCCAAACAGAACCTCAGCTGAGGAAGAGATGACCACCACAGTGAGAGGCCAAAAGATTCTCATATCACCCTCTAGGATTAACTTATGGTTAGGGATAGAGAATCCCTCAGATGATATTTACTCCCAACTTGAACCAAGCCAAATATTTTCTATCCTTAAACCCGGTGAGTTAGTTGGCCCTCTAAATTTCAAACCAAGTGATATGTGTGATCATCACAGGGTCCTATGGTACATCTATTCTAGGTCCCTTGTGAACAAGGCCAACAACTATACCCACTTCTCTGATAGGGACTTTAGGTGGTTTGCTTCACTTCTCCTGAAAGAACAGAAGGACTTGGTGGAGTATATTTTATCTGAAATAAAGAGGTATAGGGTGGATGGGAAGGCTACAACACCAATGCCATATCCTTAGATAGTGTCACTGATTCTGAAAGAGAATAAGATATGGTATTTGGATAGCAAGGAGCCTTTTGAGAGGATGACTCCGGTTGGGAGAAATCAAATTGGGAAGCTAAATATTGACATCACTCTCAAAGGCCCTCTGGAGTCTGGGTCAAAGAAGAAGAAGAAGACTGAGGCTGAGACTAGCAAGATAGATGACACTCAGTCATCGGCTCCAGCTGCCACCACATCATCACCATCCTTCCTCAATGCCATTCTCCAGCACTTCATGGAAAACATGCTCAGAGGATTCCATGTGGATATCGCCAACACGAATACTGAATTGATAACCAACATGAACTACAAAATGGCAGAGTTGGTTGAGAAAATGGATAAGAGGCATGAGGAGTTGCTAGCTGAGCAACGTGCCCAGGGTGAGATACTGAGATTGATTCTGGTACGATTGGACTCATTGGGTCCCGGACCTTCTGCCGATCCATCTTCTTCTACACCTCCACCTCCAGAGAACCCTCCCTCTGATACTCCTCTCACTAAGGATGAACCCTCTATTCCTCCGGTCTCTAGTCCACCTGAGCTTCAACCAAAGACATCCTTTATTCAGTGGATAACCCAGACACCAACGAGACCATACATATCATCATTGATAATTCCCCTCCTAAACCTCATCCTGAAACCACTCCTAAATCTAATCCATCACCTACACACACTGAGGAAATATCTCCCTCCTCCTCCTCTGAACATCATACTCCAGAGATTGATACCCCTCCAGAGATTAAGACCACTATGGTTGTCTTCCAACCTTCTCCTATCCCTCCCAGAGATGACATCCATATCTCTCTAGTGAATCTGCCTGAACCTATCCCCTCTAGCTCATTTGATACTTCTGGTTCAGATGACTCTGTAGTTCTTCCTGTGAAGCCCATCTCCATGGTCAAGCCTTCTAGTCCTCCACTTGATTGATGAAGACAAAAAGGGGGAGAAGTCCTTGAGAGTGATTTTGTGGAAGTGTCTGTGTTTATTTTGGGTATATGGGTGTATATGGGCTTTAGGGAGTTTTTAAAAGCTTTAGGTTGTTTTTAAGTTTCTAAGTCTTGTTAAGCTTTTATCTTGTTAGTTCTTTTAAACTTGTTAAGTTTTATCTTGTTATCTTGTAATATACAACTTTTAAGTTTAATGCAAGTTTATTTAAGTTATGATTTCATTTCATGTCTATTTTAGTTTTTAAATTATGATACATTGTGGGACTAATGAGCTTGATGTGTATGCAAGATGTAAGTAATGACTTTAAAAATATTTTTCAAAATTATCATTGAATTCAAGAAGTATTTAACTTCAAAGATCTTGTTCAAAATCACCAAGTTTTGTCATCATCAAAAAGGGGGAGAATGTTAGATCTCATGTTTTGATGATAACAAAGAATGGTATGAAAAGGAATTGAGTAATAAATAAGTTTGAACAAAGCAATAACAGGGAAAAGCATCACTTGAAGTAAGCATTGGAGTAATGAAGAAAGGCCAAGAGAAAAAGTTGAGAAACTTGATCAGAAGCAGTTTTTTCTAAGGCATTACTCGAGTACGTACTCGAGTAATGAGACAAAACTTGAAGTAACCAGAGGCACCTTCCAGTAACCTGCCAACGTTACTCGAGTAAGTACTCGAGTAATAGTGGAAATGTTTTCAAGTTGCTCTCCACCTGCCAATGTTACTCGAGTAGCCACTAGAGTAACCAGGTAAATACTTGGAGTTGCTCTCGGCCTGCCAACGTTACTCGAGTAGGTACTCGAGTAACCATGTAAAAGTTTTCAAGTTGCTCTCGGCCTGCCAATGATACTCGAGTATGTACTCGAGTTACTCTGTTTCAGAAAATGTGTTGCTCTCGACATTTTATACCACTTCCAATGTTACTCGAGTAGCTATTCGAGTAACTCACTGAGGTAACCAAAAACCTGAAGGTAGTACTCGAATAACTTGATCTAATCTTATTTCATTTTCCTCGAGTCATTACTCTAGTATGCAAGTATTTAATGTTTTATTTTAAGTGGATTACTCGAGTATGCAGTGTTATGTTTGAAGGAGAACCTCAAGTCATTACCCGAGTAAGTCATATACAAAAAGTAAGTTTACTCGAGTATGTACTCGAGTAACAAGGTAATCAAACTTGAAGTGCTCTCGGCCTTGAAATCCTGCCAATATTACTGGAGTAAAGCATCGAGTAACCAAAAGTGTATTTGAAGGTTTACTCGAGTTGGTGCCCGAGTAACCTATGAAGTCATGAATGAATTACTCGAGTAGGTACCCGAGTAAACAACTATTTCCAAAGGTTTGAGATTTAGTTTATTCCATGCACTATCCGAGTAATCTTATACCTGTGTGTTGACTTGAAATTTATCACAGTTTTCCAGATGATACTCGAGTAAGTACTCGAGTAAACTTCAAGGGATACTCGAGTAGCTACTCGAGTAAGCAAACCCAGAAATTCAGAAATCATTCCAACGTTCATTATTTTGCTTCCTATATGATTAATCTTTCATTATATTAGTATTCTTAGCTTATTTACAGATGAACAATGAAGAAATCATATCAAGCAAGGAAAGTCAAAAGAGAAGTTCAAATGCCACCTACCGCCAACGGATATTTTTCAAAAACTTGAAAAGTCAATAGTGGCTGCGCACTCTCCAACGGACGAAAGGAAAATGTTCCAACGGTCTTCACCAACATATCTATATATATGAGAACATCCAAATAGAAAATATAACAAGAACACACACAAACGTATCATCAAGTTCATTACTCTGTTTTACGTTGTAATTGTATTTCTATGCTTCAGTGATTCATATTCACTCTGTGAGAGAGATATTTCATTCAAACTCAATATTTGTTATTGAGATAACTTAAGGTTGTGGAACCTTGAGTTGGGATTGGATTACAACTTGTAAGGGGGAGCGAGTGTCCAGGCGAAGGAACTTGCTTGTACTGTGGTGCCAAGAACCCATTGAATCTTGGAAGTTATAGTGAAACTCTCAGAGAAGCTCTGAGGACTGGACGTAGGTTAAAGTGGTTGTGGCCGAACTAGTATAACTCCTGGTGTACACTTCGGTGATATTTCTCCTTACTCCTTACTGTTTTAATCTCATTGTCAAATTTTATATTTGCAACGAAAATTTTTAGTATCACCCAATTCACCCCCCTCTTGAGTGAAAACGCTTGCTCTAACACCATCCTCCATTCGCCTAATCCTGTTCTTGACTCATCGGCGGCAACTCCAATTCCAACAAAATCTTACCTTTGTATATAGGCCACAAGACCACTCACTACTTGAGCACCGAGTTCAGAGGCCAAAACTTGATTTCCCTGGGCATCAATCAAACTTCAAATATGTTAAGCAAAAGAGCTCTGGGGTTTATGACCTCGATGTGAAGATGGATCTCAGGATTTAGTTCAAGTTGGGAGTGTTTGAGATCGGAAAGTTGAAGCCCAAGATTCATTATGACCTCAAGGTTATAATTGTATCTTCATGTTTTCAAAAGTTTCAAATGTTCACTTTATGTGTATTGTAGTTGCTGTCATACAAAGTCTGACTTCTTGTAAATGTCAATACTATATTTGTCATTACCATTACTAGTCTTGTTAATTGTCTCAGTGTATTGTAATTAAAGTATATATGAAGGAACACGTTCTTTTGGGTTCAAGACTTATATGCATTGGGTGTAGGTGGAATGAGTAATGTAAACTTGCCATTTTATACATTATGTGGTGGTTGCTATCAACATGAATCTGGTGTTTTGTTAATGCCATTATTGTACTTGTCATTATCATTACTAGTCTTGTTAATGGTGATAGTTTATTCCAATTAAAGTATACATAAAGGAACATGTTCTTTTAGGTTCATTACTTATATACATTGGGTGTAAGTGGAATGAGTACTGTAAACTTCCTACTTGACCATTTACGTTATAATTGCTGTCATGAACATTTGTAGTTTTTGTCAATGTCAAAACAAAACTTGTCATTCCCATTATCGATATTGTCAAAACCATTAAAAACTTTGTCATTATCATTACTGAATTTGTCAGCAGCCAACCCTTTTGGGCCAACACTTGACATATTTGTTTGAGAATAAGTTGTCATTCCTATTATCGATCTCATGAAACCATTAAAAACTTCATCATTATCATTACTGAACTTGTCAGCGGCCAACCCTTTTGGGCCAACACTTGACACATTTGTTTGAAAATAAGTTGTAATTCCCATTATCGATCTCATTAAAACCATTAAAAACTTGGTCATTACCATTACTGAACTTGTCAACGGCCAACCCTTTTGGGCCAACACTTGACACATTTGTTTGAGAATAAGTTGTCATTCTCATTATCGAACTTGTCCAAACCATTAAAAACTTTGTCATTACAATTACTGAACTTGTCAGCGGCCAACCCTTTTAGGTCAACACTTGACACATTTGGTGAGAATAAGTTGTCATTCTCATTAACAATGTCGTCAAAATCATTACAAACTTTGTCATTTGATAAGTAAAATATTTGCATATTAAATTTCCCTTATATGATGATTTTGTGGATGATATTTGAGCTCAATTTAATAAATTTGGGTGTAATTAATAAATAAATAATGATTTTGACATAAAATAGAATTTCTTGAAAAATAATAAATTAGACCCTCTTTTAGTTTTCAGGCAATATCTGGAGCCTAGATCCAGATTGGGACGTTCTTTATATGGATAAAAAGCTAAGAAAGAGCTCTACAACTTTTTTGTTGAGACCAAAATCCAGTTCTATCTCCAAGGTTTTGAATTTTGCTTGGAAGTTGAGAGTGGGAATCATCTACCATTCCACCAACCATTTCATCTACCACTTCATCTTCCTTTTCACCTACTACTTTATCTACCACACTTCATCTACCCTACTTTATTCTTCCCTATATATAGATCTTATATGTATGTTGAGATCGGAAGGAGATGCATGTGTATAGATCTTATAATTAAAACCATGATTTGCATATGAAATAGGAATATATTCATATGAATTGTGTAGTCTTACTGAGTTCCATAAATCTTAATGCATAATTAATTGCTTAAATTCATATAGGAATATATTGGATTATCAATTAATTATAGAATTACTTGACCTTGGAAGAGGCTAGTAATTAAATTAGGGAAACTCGACTGTCAATCATATGGAATAAATTGGGCTAGAATAGATAGGTGATTCAATTTGAAATTTGCTAAGTGAAATATGACCTCTAGGACTTTTTCTCGTAGTTGTTTCATATCATTTGCATTTTATATTTAATCATTTTTTATTTCGTATTCTTAATCATCAACTAATCGACCGATTAAATAGAGTTAAAATTACCCATTTTGGTACTTAGTGATCAATCCTCGTGGGAACAATACTATACTCACTTCTATATTATTGATTACGACAGTGTACACTTGCACTATTTACTAGACCATTTACATTCATAACAATTTTTTGGCACTGTTACCGGGGATTGTTATCATTAATATCAATACCAAGTAATTTTAATACTAATTTGGCCTTTATATTATATTTGTTATTCTTTTTGGTGTTTTGTGTTTCTTTTCAGGCTTTTGCTCAGTGTATGACCAGATCGAAGGAGACTGAACTACAACCTCTTGATTTTGAGATCGAAAGAACTTGTCGAAGAAGTCAAAAAGTTCGAAAGCAGTCTACTTCAATCCTAAGCAATCCGATGGCAAATCCGAGGGGAGAAACAATAGATACCAAAATACTCCGTGACTATGCAACACCAATAGTCATAGTGACAAATTCTAGAATCAAAAGACCACCAATAGCATCTAACAACTTTGAAATCAAGCCTGCAATTATATAAAATGATGCAAGTAAATCAGTTAGTGGTTTACCAACAGAAGATCCTAATGCACATATTGCAAATTTTCTAGAAATCTGCAACACATTCAAGCATAATGGTGTTACTGATGATGCTATTAGACTTAGACTTTTCCCTTTCTCACTCAGGGATAAGGCTAAGAGTTGGTTACAATCACTACTAGTGGGAAGCATAACTACATGGGATCTCATAGCGCAAAAATTTTTGGAGAAATACTTTCCTTTACCAAAAACTGCTAAATTGAGGAATGAAATTGTGTCATTTACTCAGCATGAATAAGAAAGCCTCTATGAAGTAGGGGAAAGATACAAGGAGTTGCTAAAGAGATGTCCTTATCATGGGTTACCAAATTGGTGGCAACTGTAAACTTTCTATAGTGGGATGACGCACATCTCCATAATTCTTATAGATGCTGTAGCTAGAGGATCTTTAATGGGAAAAAAATATAAATGATTCTTACAATCTACTTGAGGAGATGGCAGCCAATGTATATTAATGGCCTTCTGAATGTAGCAATTCAAAGAAAGCACTTAGAGTGCACGGGCTAGATGTCCTTACAACTTTGTCTTCTCAAGTTGTATCTATATCCAAGCAAGTAAGATCATTGACAACCCAAGCAAAAATAATTAGCACTCCTACTGAAGCTTGAGATCAATGTAGAGGACCTCATGTGAGCACGCAATGTCAAGAAGGACACTCATTTATGCTGGAGCAAGCTCATTTCATCGGAAATCAAAGGAATGACCCATTCTTAAACATCTACAATCCAGGTTCATGAAATCATCCAAACTTTAGTTGGAAGAATAATCAAAATGCATTCAAGCCGTAAGGGAACTACCAGCAACAAGCTCTTCAACAACCAAATCTACCACAGCAGAAAGTAAATGTGGAAGATGCCCTATCTCAATTCATAGCTAGGACTGATACAACACTCAAAAGCCAAGATGCCTCAATAAAGAACTTGGAGATCAAGATAGGTCAAGTTGCAAATATGCTGAATTCCAGACAACCAGGAACTCTACCAAGTGACACTGAAAGAAATCCAAGAGAACATGTGAAGGCTGTTGCAGTAAGAAGTGGTAAAGAATTGAAAGATCCTGCAATTAAGAAGAAGGATGATGGAGAAAAGAAAGAAAGCGGAGAAAAACAGAAGGAGGATGATGTAATACTAGGAAGAATCGGCTTTCCAGATAATCCTCCTCCATATGTACCACCAGTTCCATATCCTCAGAGACTCGTGAAAGCAAAGTTAGACAAGCAGTTTGGCAAGTTTCTAGAGGTTTTTAAAAAGATACATATCAACATTCCTTTTGCAGACGCACTTGCCCAAATATCTAGTTATGCAAAATTCATAAACGATATTCTTTCAAATAAGCATAAGCTTGAGGAATTTGAAACAGTTGCACTTACTGAGGAATGCAGTGCTATTCTCCAAAAGAAATTACCACCAAAGCTGAAAGATCCAGGAAGCTTTTGCATACCTTGCACCATAGGTCAATGTCACTTTGAAAGAGCACTTTCTGACCTTGGAGCAAGTGTAAACCTCATGCCTTTATCTGTCTACAATAAACTCGGTCTTGGAGAGGTGGAGCCAACTACAGTTTCATTACTTTTGGCTGACCGATCAGTAAAACATCTGAGAAGTATCTTAGAAGATGTTCTGGTGAAGGTGGACAAACTCATATTCCCAGCTGATTTCATAATACTTGACATGGAAGAAGACGAAAAAATTCCTATTATTCTTGGGAGGCCATTTCTTGCAATTGGGAGAATGTTGATAGATGTGCAACAGGAGAAGTTAACTTTGTGAGTTCAAGATAATCAAGTATCTTTCAACATTTTCAAGGCTTTGTCCTTTCCAGATAAAGGTGATACCTGTTACAGAGTTGATACATTGACTAGCTGCATAAAAGAAGTGATGAACGAAATCTGCATGGATCAACTATTAGCAATTGGAATAGTAGATGTATCAAAATATACTAATCTAGAATTTTTGGAGCAGATTAGGTACCTTAAAGCAAATTCCCTAATTTTTATAAAAAAACCATTTGAAGATTCAGGGGAAAGGCTGAATAAGTCGGTGCCATCAATAGAGAAACCACCAGTACTGGAGTTGAAAGTACTGCCATCTTACTTGAAGTATGTTTATCTAGGAGTAAATTCAACACTACAAGTAATCGTGTCAGCAGCTCTTACTCCAGATGAAGAAGAAAAGTTATTAAGAATTCTAAGAGAGTATAAAATAGCATTTAGATGGTCAATAGCTGATATAAGAGGGATTATTCCTTCAATTTTTATGCATAAGATCTTAATAGAGGACAACTACAAGACATCAGTCAAGCACCGGAGAAGACTCAATCCAAACATGAAGGAAGTGGTGAGAAAGGAGGTAATAAAGTGGCTAGATGCTGGCATAATCTACCCAATCTCAGACAGTCAATAAATAAGTCCAGTTCAAGTTATACCAAAGAAAGGTGGAATGACAGTAGTGTGCAATGAGAAAAATGAACTGATTCCATAATGAACAATGATTGGATGGAGAGTGTTCATCGACTACAGGAAGCTCAATAAAGCCACCAGAAAAGATCACTTCCCTCTGCTATTTATAGACCAGATGCTAGGCAAACTAGCTGGAAAACCTATTATTATTTCCTGAACGGGTACACAGGATATAATCAAATTACAATTGCACTAGAGAATCAAGAGAAAACAAGTTTTACATGTCCATATGGTACTTTTTCCTTCAGAAAGATGCCATTTGGTTTATGTAATGCACCAGCAACATTTTAAGGGAGTATGATGGCGATCTTCTCAGACATGGTGGAAAGGTTCATTGAAGTCTTCATGTATGATTTTTTAGTTTTTGGAAAATCATTTGATCATTATTTTTCAAATCTGGCAAAAGTCCTGCAACGTTGTATGGAGAAAAATTTATTTCTAAATTGGGAGAAATGCTATCTCATGGTAAAAGAAGGAATTGTGCTGGATCACAAGGTATCTGATCGAGGTATTGAAGTGGACTAAGCTAAGATTATAACAACTGAAAAGCTATCACCTCCTTCCTCAATCAAAGGTATTCGAAGTTTTTTGGGATATGTCGGCTTTTATAGAAGATTCATCATGGACTTCTCAAAAATCACAAAGCCACTTTGCATGCTGTTAGAGAAAAATACTCCCTTTGTGTTTTATGAGGAATGCTTATTAACCTTCCAAACTTTGAAAAGTACCTTGACTTCTACACCAATCATCATAGCTCCAGATTAGAACCTTCCATTCAAAATAATGTGCGATGCAAGTGATTATGCAATTGGAGCTGTTTTAGGCCAAAGAAAAGACAAGGTCTTTCATGCAATCTATTATGCTAGCAAGACACTCTCAGATGCATAGCTAAATTATGCAACAACAGAAAAGGAGCTATGAGCAATTGTGTTTGCATTCAACAAATTCAGAGCCTACTTGATTGGGTCAAAGGTCATTGTCTGGATGAACCACTCAGAATCAAATATTTGATTGAGAAGAAAGATGCCTAAGCCTAGACTGATCAGATGGGTGCTTCTGCTACAAGAATTTGACTTGGAGATCAAAGACAAAAAGGGGACCGAGAATCTCATTGCAAATCATCTTTCTCGATTAAAACCACCTGAACGAAAGAGAGAATCACCAATTTAAGAGAATTTCCCAGATGAGTAACTTTTTATCATGCAGTCACAACCTACCCCATGGTATGCTGATTTTGTAAATTATTTGGCAAGCAAAGTAACGCCTTATGAACTTTCTAAAGTGCAAAAGAAGAAGTTTCTGAATGATGTAAGGCATTACTTTTGGGAGGATCCGTTCTTATACAAACAATGCCCAAATGAATTATCAGGTGATGTGTTCTTAAAGAAAAAATGGGCAACATCTTAAATTATTGTCATTCATCCCCATATGGTGGTCATTTTGGAGCAAATAGAATAGCTACTGAAGTCCTTCAATCAAGATTTTACTGGCCTACACTCTTCAAGGACGCCCACAGAATTGTGGCAACTTGTGACAGATGTCAAAGAACGAGAAATATCTCAAGGAAACACAAAGCCTATTTAACTAACATCTTAGAAGTTGAGCTCTTTGATGTATGAGGGATTGATTTTATGGGGCCTTTTCCATCCTTATTTAGCAACCAGTTCATTTTAGTAGTTGTTGACTATGTCTCCAAGTGGGTTGAAGCAGCTGCTTTTTTTATAAATGATTCTCGAGTGGTTGTAAAGTTCTTGAGGAAGAATATTTTTTGTAAGATTTGAAGTGCCTAGAGCTATTATAAGTGATGGAGGAAGGCATTTTTACAATCAGCAGCTTCAGTCGGTATTTGCTAAATATAGCGTAACTCATAAGGTTGTAACTCCATATCATCCACAAACTAGTGGGTAGGTGGAAATCTCAAACAGAGAAATGAAGTGGATCTTAGAGAAGATGGTGAATTCCAATCGGAAGGAATGAGCATGGAAATTAGAAGATGAACTTTGGGCTTATAGAACTGCCTTCAAGATACCAATTGGTATATCCCCATATCAATTGGTCTCGGAAAAGCATGCCATCTTCCAGTAGAAATGGAGCACAAAACATATTGGACAGTAAAAGCCTTAAATTTTGACTTAAAGGCAGCTGGTGAGAAAAGGCTTCTCCAACTCAATGAGCTTGAAGAATTCAAACAACAAGCTTATAAAAATGCCAAGTTATACAAGGAGAAGACAAGAATGTGGCATGACAGAAGAATTTTGAGGAGAGTGTTCACACCGGGACAAAAAGTGCTTTTATATAATTCAAGGTTAAAGCTCTTTTCAGGAAAGCTGAGATCAAGGTGGTCAGGTCCTTTTAGTGTGATTCAAGTATAGCCATATGGAACTGTAGAGATTCAAGATGGTGATCAAAAATTCAAAGTAAATGGGCATATGCTTAAAGAGTACAATTAAGGTACACTCAACACTTTAAAATCTGTCATCACGTTTAAGGAACCAACTAGTAAGTCATCAATCTAGTAATTTTTTAAAAAAAAAGTAAAAAAATTTTGGTTAGGTCTTTGTCTAGCTAAAGACGTTAAAGAATGGTAGCTATTTGGGATGCAACATAAAACTTCTTTCCTACTTACTCATTTCTTTCCTACTCTTTCAAACTTATTTCCTACTCTTTCAAACTTATTTCCTACTTTCTCAAACTTCTTTCCTACTCACCGAAACAATTGCAATGGGTTGAGAATTTTAGTTTTCATCAGTTTCATTTTAAGTTACCATGGAGGAATCTCTTGTAAAGCTTAAGAATAGTTTCCCCATCTTCCCAAAGATGTTCTCAGGAAGATCTATAACAGTCGACTTGAAAGGATGAAGATATTCAAGCGTTTGGGCTTTCTCGTGGACATACATTGGATCATTGAAGCTAAGGTATATTTAGCAGGTGAGATTTATAAATCATTTGTTAAACTTTTACCAAGATGGGAAGAAGTTCTTACTCCAAAAAGAGAAGAGCTAAAATAATGAATATCTGCTATAAATGTGCAAGGTGGAATTGTGATCAGCATTGTAGGAGTAAAGGTATGGTTTCTATAAATCGAGAAGATAAAATTAAATTTATAAAGGATGGACTAAGTAAGGAGTCACTGGATGATATCATTCAAACTCTTGAAAGGCATTCAAGTGGTGATATTCATCGTATTCTTCTTGATTTAGTGGACATATTCAATAGAGAAAAAGAGTGCTATTGTCTTGGGAATATGATGTTAAAAGACAATATTTGCCAGTTTATAAGAAAACTAGATGGGAAGAAAATCCTTGATTCATAGAAAGTGTTTAAGTCATTACTAGACGTAAAACCAGAGGAAGATGTGAGACAAAATCACAACTACTGTATATAATCATGCTTTTGTCTAATCGTCTTATCTTTTCCATAGATTTTGTCTAATCTATCTTATCTTTTTAGCAGCTTTTGTTAATATGTCTTATCTTCTCAATAACTTTTGACTTTCTTTTCCCTTTTTCTTCACTCAAATTACGCCGGTCATTCATGTCAGGAGTTCTTCAAAATTTTTGAAAAATGCGTGATTTGTATGATTTTGTTGTTGTTGTTTTAGTGTTATATATATGTACTTTTTCATTTGTAAATATGCACACTTCCACTTGTAAATATGCAGTCTTCCACTTGTAAGCACAAATGGTCCGAGAGAAAAGAAAAGAAAAAGGGTATCATACAAAGATGTAGATTTACATCTATCTGCATTTTTGGTGAAACTGATATGGGTAAGGATGGAGAGTTTATAATAGCAGCAAACGAACTTGGAAGTACATTAGCTGCTAGAAAGATCAATTTTGTATACGGGGGAGGCATCTAGGGCCTAAGGGGAAGTGTGGCCATTTCTGCATCCATGAATGGAAGCAAGGGTTCGAGTGTAAGGGTGAAGAGTTGGAAGAGCATATCTTTTCCTTTAGACAAGAGTTGTAGGTTTCAAGCTTGCTTGAATGTATGGGACAAATGTTCTATCATGCACAAGCTTTTATTGCTCTACCCGGTGGTTTGGAGCCGTTGGATAAGATCTCTAGTATTGCATATTGGGCTAAGTTGAACTATCACAAAAAGCCATTAGGATTGTTAAATGTTAATGGTTTTTATGATGATTTGTTTTTTTATTATAATGTGGAAACAGGATTCATACCCCAAGCGACTTGTCACCCTATAATTGCTACACCAACTGCTAATCAGCTGCTCGATCAACTGCAAACCTATGAACCTAAACCAGATCAACTTATCAAGCAAATAGGTGGCCAATCTTCATATAGCAGTCAGAAGCAAAACCCAAATACCACTCTTCGGTTGTAACTTTTCTTAATCTCTTGGTTTTAATTTATTGTGTGTTTATGTTTTAAAAAAAAGACTTCCTCTAAGCTCTAGAGGACATTAAGGACAATGTCTGATTTAGGTTGGGGGAGGAGGAAAAAATTTTTTATTTAGTTAATAAAACCATTAGATGCATGAGGTGTGGAAAAATATGGCAGAGTAAGGAGTTATTCTTAACTCCTGAGATGTGTTTTATTAGTTGCATGCTTTTGTTCCTTCTTTAAAAAAATTATCCTATTTAAGTGCTTTGTAATGATCATAAGAAGTATATAGGTTTTGAGTATGGATCAATTGAATTTAGAGATTTCATAGCATGAATGAACAACTGATTGTTGTAATTGGTGATGAATTTTAAGATTGAATGAGCTAAGTTTGAAAGCCCCTAACCATAAGCATTTGAGCCTATAATAATTATTTCTCTTGTGTGTGATATTCACCTATTAAGTTGTCACTCTAGAACTTACTTTAAATCTGGTTGAGATTACATTTTACATGCACATTCAAAGATGATAAAGGCATTCATTTTGTTTAGCCAGAGTCAAATAGCCAACCTTGCAATTATACCATTAATAAGCCCCTTTGAGCCTAATTGGCTGTTTCTTTATTCTCAGCCCAATAACATATGATTTAATGATATATCAAGTGCTTTTACCTAATTCGGAAAATTAGCAGAGCATTTGAAATTTTTGTGAAATGGGCTTTTGACAAGTGTGGGAGTGTATATACATCAACTTTAGAGTTGCAAAAAAAAAAAAAAAGATGAAAAAGAAAAAAAATAGTATTCAAATTGTGGGTTGTTGTGATGAAATAGATTTATTTAGAAGCTGGGCCATTTTTCAATTATTCTATTAATTTATTAAATTTAGCCCTTCATATCACATTTTATATTCCTTTTACCTTAACCCCACTACAACCCTTAATAAGTCCTTTTGATTTGAGTTATGCATGTGAATTAGGTAGTAGAGATTGAGATTTTTAGCAAGCCTATGGTAGTGTAATTTTTTTGGTTGAATTTGAGCGAAACACTTACCCTAAACACTTGAGAGATTAAGAGAATGAGTAGTAATTACGAGCTCGGTTTATTCACTTTTAAATAAAGTTACCAGTTTATATTTTCATTGATTCATGAATACTATGATCTCTTTATTTTTCAATTGTGTTCTTGCTTATGAATTGACACTTCTAATTTTGTTTGAAGCATTAATGGTCACTCCTTGTCCAAGGACGTCCAAGAGCTAAGTGTGGGGGAATTTGATAAGTAAAATATTTGCATATTAATTTTCCCTTATATGATGATTTTGTGGATGATATTTGAGCACAATTTAATAAATTTGGGTGTAATTAATAAATAAATAATGATTTTGACATACAATAAAATTTCTTGAAAAATATTAAATTAGACTCTCTTTCAGTTTTCAGGCAATATCTGGAGCTCTAGATGTCGGATTGGGATGTTCTTTATATGGATAAAAAGCTATGAAAGAGCTCTACAACTTTTATGTTGAGACCAATATCCAGTTCTATCTCCAAGGGTTTCAAATTTTGCTTGGAAATTGAGAGCGGGAATCATCTACCATTTCACCAACCATTTCATCTACCACTTCATCTTCCTATTCACCTACTACTTCATCTACCACACTTCATCTACCCTACTCCATTCTTCCCTATATATAACCACCCTCTCCTTTACATTTTACACACCAATTCATATCCATTACTCTCCTCTCTTCTTCACTTACAACAATTTTTCATATCCATTACTTTCCTCTCTTCTCCACTTACACAATCATCTTAGAATTAATTTCATGCATTGTATTTGTTTCTTGCATGCCTCCTACATGGAAGGTTTTACCTCCTACATGGAAGGCTAGATTTTTCTATTTTCATGCATCTTGTGGTTGTATTTTTATTGAATAATTAAGTTTATTGTAATGTTTATGAAGTTTTTAATTTATTTTATTGTTGTTTTTAATTTCATCATGAGCTAAATTTCTATTTTCCTAGGGTGATGACGTAGCTTAGTAATGACGGATTGAATTTTAACTTATTAAATCTAGTTTTAATTTCTCCTTCATGATTGAGTTTTAATTATTGTTCTTAATTCTTTCATTTGATTGGCCATCTTTTGAATGATTTCAATATGCATGTTGAGACTGGAAGGAGATGCATGTGTGTAGATCCTATAATTAAAACCATGATTTGCATATGAAATAGGAATATTTTCATATGAGTTGTGTAGTCTTACTGAGTTCCATAAATCTTAATGCATAATTAATTGCTTAAATTCATATAGAAATATATTGGATTAGCAATTAATTATAGAATTGCTTGACCTTGGAAGAAGCTAGTAATTAAATTAGGGAAACTCAACTGTCAATCATGTGGAATAAATTGGGCTAGAATATATAGGTGATTCAATTCAAAATTTGTTAAGTGAAATATGACCCCTAGGACTTTTTCTCATAATTGTTTCATATCATTTGCATTTTAACTTTAATCATTTTTTATTTCGTACTCTCAATCATCAACTAATCGACCGATTAAATAGAGTTAAAATTACCCATTTTGGTACTTAGTGATCAATCCTCATGGGAATGATACTCTTCTCACTTCTGTATTACTTGATTATGACAGTGTACACTTGCACTATTTACTAGACCATTTACACTCATAGAATAGAATTATGTCTGTCATTTCCTCTTCATCTAGGTAATTTCTAAAGTTAGCAGTGTCAGTGCATCCTCCCTCTTGGTAGTAGGTCATGAACCAAGGCGGCTGAACCAAAGCTACCAATAGAAAATAATCATTTGTCATATATGGAAATTAATGAGAATGAGAAAGTTCCAGCTACACCTACTTCAGAAATTGAGGATGAGTTTTTTGAAACACCAAATTCTCTTGACAATTTGCATCAACTACACAAGAAATTGCTACTACTTGAGAGGAAATAATCTAGACCAGAAGACTCATTGGATGGAAGTTGTATCATTAGTGACATCGATTATGGTGAGCAAACTACTAAGAAACTAAAATCAGCTTTGAAGGCAGAAAGAAAGGCTTTAAATTCTCTATTAGTGACATCGATTATGGTGCACCCATTGCTTCTTAAATAAAAAGCAACCATTTTTGAAATCAGTTATTTATTTTTCAATTGATCATGTGCCTGAAGGGATGATATCAGTTATATATTGTGAACTTGTGATGTCAAATCAAAAGCAAATTACATAAATATAAATCATGTTGAGACATTATATTTTATATTAGCATATTCATCTCAATTTTTGTTCATATTTTTATCCCTTATGAAAGAAGTCTTATCAAATGTAGAATATTTATTCCAATAATCTAATAAGATAGTGCCACCATCATAAAGTGAAGATTAACATCCCTAGTACATATCAATAATCAATACACTTATGTTATATATTAGTACATGCATAATAAATAGTACTCATAAGGTTGAACCAAGGAGTGTCAAGATAGCTACCTCGCAGTAGATTGTACAGAGGTAAAATTTGATTCCTAACTATTAACTGATACAAAATTGCACAGTAGCTTAACACAACTATTTATAAGATTACCAATGACTTGGCACACAAATATAAACATGTCACCAAACATAGTTCTCTTAAACATAGTCAAAGGATCAAGTCTGATATTCACCTGAGATCACCAAAGTAGTATTCAGTCTGGTAAGGTGGAGAACAGAAAATGACATAAGGAAATTTGTGGGAGGCCTCCATCCACTTCAATGTTGGATTAATACCCAATTGAATCAACTCGTCGTGATGATTAGTGGTCACGGTTTGTCCAAAAATTTGACAACTGGGATGTTCGTGCTTCAAAATAAAATATAATAATAATGCTAAGAAACGTGGGTGGGACATTGCATTTGATTATAGATGACAAGATTCCCATATTCACAAATAGCCGAATAAAGAAAGTGAGAGTAGCATTTTAGCAACATAGGAACTAAACCAAGAAAACCAAGCTTTGAAATACTTACAAATAAGAAGAATCAAGTCAACTCCACATTAAAAGTAAGGTGCGATTTAGTAGGTGATTCAAAGCATAGACATGAATCAAATTTGAATCCAACTCCTCGGAATTGTTTTGGCTATGGGTTTTTCAAAATTAGAAACCCACAAAAAAACTTACCTAGGATTTGAAAAGTAAAAAACACAAGCAAGAAGAAGACATTGAAAATGATCAACGAGAAATACTTTCCCCACCAGTAACTATGAGAAGGATTGCAGCCACGATTCCTGATTTGGGGATGCCGATGCTGACTATGACACTTAGAGGAAAGAACAATACCGAGCCTTAGTGTGTTCTGAGCAATTTTGTAGCTCTTATAATTAAATAAGTTTGAGGGCATTTTGGTCTTTGAGCTAAAACATAAAAAACCTAGATTCCCACCCCATCCCTTATCTGTCTTTTACATGTGTTAATGGTCTTTTGTGGGTTTTGCAAGTTCATTTGGTATTTAACTGTCTTTTTCCCTTAAAAAAAAGGGAAATGGTTTATATTTTTTTTGAGTATAAATGATTAAATTCAAAAAATGGTCAAAAGTAATAAATGGGTATTACCTTCGATCTTAAATATAAGACACAGTTGACTTTTTTTTGGAGAGATTAAGGAAACTAAATAAGTTACTTAATTATATCATATGTTGTGTATTCTTAGATCATGTATCAATTTATAAGTTATGTAAAATAGTTTAGAGAAAAAATAATAAATATAAATACTTTAAAATAATTTAATTAACTTCGTTAATCTCTCTAAAAAAATCATTTTTATTTTATATTTAAGACCGAAGAGAATAATAAATATAATTTTTTCCAAATAAATTTTTATTTATGGTGGTACGACTGAGAAAGGTAACCAATAAGATGATACTCCTCTTCCAATCACAGTGCATAAAAAATGTATTATTTCATTTCTAACATAGTTCAGATAAAGTAAGTAAAAGGAAAAATCTCACCAAACAAACTTTAAAATTACAAAATTCTAAATTAGGTTTCTTATCAAGATTTTATAAGAAAATGTCGAAACTTGATAAGCAATTTCTAACTTATTTTTTAAAAAATATATGATTTAAATTTTTAAAAATTTAAAATTATTCTTTTTAAAATTTTCCCTAAGGAAAACCTTAAATTTATTAACTTTACTTTAACAGATGGTAAAGTTAGAAAACTACTCAACAAAGGTGCTCATTTGTAGAGCCGGGAAATCGGGCCGAGCCCGTAAGGCCAGCCCGTTTAGACCCGAGCCCGTCTCAGGCCGGGCTTATAATTTAGAGCCTCCAAAAGGAGGCAGGTCTAAAAGGGTTGGCCTTATAGGGCTGCAAGCCTTGTAGCCCTGTAAGATTAGCCCATTAACTTTTTTTTAAATGGGCACAAGGCAATGGGCAACAAGCATTGGTCAAGGGGTAGAGTTAACCTAACCTAACCCTCAGATCAGAGATGCTCTCACACTGACTCAGACCTTATTTAAAGCTTCTCTTCTTTGATTTTCTTTTTTCTTTTTTTGTATGTGTACGCCAAAATCCAAATCAGTTGTTCTATTATTACTGACATTTAAAGCTTGTAAACTTATTTGATTATGGCTGTGGACTTGTTTGATTGGTTGTAGACATTAATTATGGTTTGGACTTAAGTTTTAGTATTTGTGTTTTATTAAACTTAGATAATATTTATGTTTTAAATTAGTTTTGATTATATTTATATTTTAAATTAAGTATTTTAGTCTTTAGGATAAAAAGAAACAAAAAAGGAATGGCAAAAAAAGGCTAAACGGGCCTAGAGCTTGCGGGCCTCTTCCCTTAAACGGGCCAGGCCTAGAGAAAACGTTACTTTTTTGGACTCGGGTCTAAACTGTAATATCCCAATAAGTAATTAAGGGCTAACAACTTCAAAAGTGGGTGTAATTAGTATTGAATAAACACTTTTGAAGAATATGATGTGAAATTTGATCAGAAGTGTTGTGATCAGTGCCTAAACCCTGCATTTAAGCTTAACTGTGTGGTAAAGCTTAAAATGAACCTTAATGGTAGGGAAGAGTGCATGAAAGGTGCTATGAATGATATAATTGTGTTTAGTAGTGATTCAAGTGTAATTGCCATAATCAGGGGCAAAATGGGTAAAAAGGAAATTACCGACCGATTGGTCAGTTACTGAAAAGAAAGCTCATTGGTAACTCAAAGATCAATGGTTAGGATTAAGTGATTAAGAGAGTGGAATTGTGTGTGTATGAGCTCATGTGTGTATATGAAAGGAGAAACAAGATCATGACAAGTGGCAATATGAGAGCCATAGATCAAGTCAAAGTGTCAAACTTTATTTCCTCTCTCCCCTTAAGGTCGGCTAGGTAGGCATGGGGAAGACCAAAAATCTGCTTCATTTTCATCATCTCATCTCTCTCTTCTATCCACCATTTTTGTCCAAAGTTCAAGAGGAAAAAGAAAGAGAAAAGCTTAAGGTTAGTGTCCCATATGGCTTTGAATGCTCAATTCATCTTCTTTAATGTTATTCATGGAGTTGAGAGCTTCATTGCTATGGTTTTAGATTTTTGAAAGGTGGTGTTTGAAGAAATTTGAAAGTTGAGAAATCAAAGAAAGAGCCTTGGGAAGAGGAAGAGGTGAGCATTGGTTACATTTTAAAATATTTGTTGTGACCAGTAGTTAAGTTTTGAGGTTGGTGGATTTTGCCCTGATTTTTGAGTCATTTTGAAATAGACAAATGGCCTAGTGTATTATAGTGGAATTAGTGTTATAATGTGTTTCTATGTCATTGTGGTTAGTTAGGAATTGGATTAAGAAGTTTAGTAAAGTAGAGGTTGTGTTGTACTTTGGTAGAAAACTAAATATGTGTTAATAGGATGAGAATTTGGTTGCTTTAGTATTTCCAATGGTTTCCTTGTGAAATTTTGTGTGGGAATGAGCTTTGGATTAAGTTTTGGAACCATTGGAATCATAATTGTCAAGTTTGGGAAAATTCTATCAGCTGCTGCGTTTTGGCTTCTGATAAGCCTCACTCGAGTGCAGCATCTTATTTTTCTTTTCCCTTCAGTTTTTAGTCACACTTCCATGCCAGAATGCAAAAGTGAAATTTCTCACTTGCGAGTGATATGGGTCATCACTTGAGTAAACCTCGTCTCACTCGAATGCAAGAGTATTTTACATTAGGAGACCGCATCTCAGGTTGTCACTCGCAGGCCATTTTCTAAAAGTATGTGCAACCACCCGTAAGTGCTGAGCCATCACTCGAGTGCTAGAGTATACTTCTCGTTCTAGGGTTTTTGTTGCTCTCGGGTAGTCACTTCCTGTACCTCACTCGGTTGGACTCGGGTGAGCATGAGGGCATCACTCAAATGTTGAGGTTAGGACTCAAGTGCAGTGATCACTTTTTGTCTCTGTGGTTGCTCTCAGCCAAGCACTCGCATAAGTGAGCCAACCTCACTTGAGTGTAAACTATCTCATCACTTGAGTGCATCATCTATCACTCGAGTGTAAGAGCAGAAAATCAGTGTTGGACATATGAAAAAGGAATCTTTGGTGCAGTGTTCCCAACCCTTTAAGCATATGTCTAGGCTTCTAGTAGCCATATAAAGAGTTTAAATGATAACCAACTTTAAAGTTTTGAAAAGATAAGAATTTGGAATAGAGAATAACCTATCATCCTTGATTTTGGTTTATAGGGTTTGATATTTGCCTTACGCGTGAACAACTCGTGCTAGAGCACGCTAAGAAAGAATAAGGTAGTGACTCTTTCTCTTATACTATATGTGACGTATTGTATGTGTGTTATATCATTGGTTTGGGACGATTTCGAATGCTGCAAAGTCTGTGCATATATGAAAGCCAAAAGGCTATTTGTGGGCTGAAAGGCTATTTGCATGCATTGCCACACCAATAGTCACTGAGTCACTAACAACGATTTTGAGTAAGGACTGCGTGCCTTTTCGCCGGTAAAAAGGGATAAGGGTGGGGTGTGATATGTATTGCTACTGCTGTTTGGGGATTTCCTTGCATGATGTGTGATCATGTGTGGTATGAGTGATTTGTTACTACTAAGATTCTTTTGAATCTCATTCTTTCCTTTTGACTAACCTTCAGATAGGGCAAGTGGCTCTACGAGGAAGGAGACAACCAATGGCGGATAGGGTTCCTTAGGGAGATTTTTATTTTGGATGTTGGTTATCTATTTTGGATTGGGATTACTATATATTGATTAGATGTAAATATTATTTTGGATACAGTTGTGTAATCCCCTAAAGGGGAATGTTTGAACCATTAATATATATATATAAGAAACCCAGGGGTTACCGGGATTTTTATTGTACACTCTGATGTATTAATGTGATTTAATTGCGCAGGGTAATTATATTCGAATTTTGGAATTTAAAACCAGGGTAAGGCAGAAATTTTGAATGAAAATGTGAAAACCCTACCGTATGGAAGAGATTAGAAATGAATTTTAATTATCCGTGGTTTCTACTTCATTTTAATTACACCTCTTCGAATTATAATTACGGTTTTCGAGGCAGTAGGTTCCATAAACGGGCCTGTCACAGGCAGACTGGCCCATTTTCCCAGTGCTATTCATTTGACTCTTCATCACTCTCTCTTCTTCTTTGTAGTATATAACTCTATACTAAAATAGTTTTTAGCTTATGCAATTGGAGAGAGAGACCTATTTGGACTTTAGAAGGAACCCACCTTCTTCTATTTTGCTTCATAGGAACCCTGATTGGGATTAGAGAGAACAAAGGTTTGAGAGATAGAGATTACAACAGGCGAAAAAAAATACTTGGGGTGTTGACGGTGAGGGAGAAAAAAGCAGAATAAAAAAACGTTAATGAGAAAGATAAAAGGAGATCATAGTGATGATGATAAGAGAGATACACATAGAGAGAGAACAACACAAACAGTAGCAATGATGAATGAAAGGCTGATTAGCTTGTTGATCAATGGAGGAAGAAGGAAGCCCCGATGCTCTTCGTCGTTTCACGAGCATGACAAAATCTCAGAGCAACGTGTGTTGCAGAAGGTGGAAACCATATGCAAAGATATAAAAAATGCAAGGATTAATGGAATGTAAAGTACATATTGAGTTCTAGTATGGTAAAATAATGGGAAAGGAAAAGTTGAAATATAAGTAAAATAGGCATATTTGGATCTCTGGTCAAAAAGACAAGAAAAAACAATGGTGGAAGCATGAATTAAGGGTGAAAAGGTAAGTATGGTGAAGGAGAAGAGGGAAGAAAGAGGAAGAGAAGGAGACATCGAATAGAGAAATTTGGAGAGAGGGTCTATTAGGGAGAGAGAAAAGGAGATTGTCAGATATTTTCCTGACAAAGATTCTGAAATAAAAAGCAATCACATAGGGTTACATATAGACTAAGATTCATTGATTTGGCACATTCTCATTGGGGAGTGTTCAAATGATGTGGTACAACTAGTACATCTAAGAATTTCTCAGATAGATGATAACATGGCTTCCAAATTAGCAAACACGAAAGCAAAAAGAGAGAAGATCGGAGAAGATCACAAGACAGAAAACTGGGAAAAAAATAAGAGACCTTGAAACCCTAAGATGCTAAGACAAAAATGAAGAGGTGTGACCAAGTTTAGTTAGAACGGGTTTTGAAGAACCCACCCAAGAACAAAATGACATCAATGATCATCTATTGAATGTTGAAAACAATTAATACCCTCTGACTAAATTAGCTTGGAAGAAGTTGTCCACTTTATGAGAAAAAGGATTTGAACCATGACGAATAATGGATTGTTCAATGAACCAATGAGGATTAGAATAAGGGGATAAAGGAGCATTTATTGAAGAGTCAATGAAATGGGTTCAAGGGTATTGCATGAAATAGTTAAAAGGTAAAAATCATCATCTTCATTTTTCTTCCAAGCTTTGTAGTTTCGTCTCAAGCTTTTGCTTCAAATTTTATCTTCAGAAGTTCTAATTCACAGTGAGTTTCTTACAACATTTCGTCTATTTTTCATGTTCTTCTCTCTTTCTTTCCTTCTTTTTCCTGTCAAAATTCTTATTCTTTTCTATAGGAGTTGTACTTTTTCGGTGTTTTAAAAAATGACCTAGGTAACCCACTTAGATCGACGGGTTACATGGTTTGCTCCCGAGTCACTCCGGTTTATACCGAGTTACCCTGAACTGCATTTCCTGTGAGTATAACCCTTAACTAGACTAGACAAGTGGCTGGGTTGCCGGTTTCCAAATCAACCTGGTGGGTCCGATCCAGATTTCATAACATTGAATGAAAACTTCAATTTAATGATCTAAATATCAAAACCTCAATTTAATTTGTATCTATCTATTGCTTTATGTTAGTTTAATAATTTAAATATATTATGTTAAAAAATTAAAACTTAAATATGCTTTATCATCTTACACATTCATCATTTGAATTTGTTACATCCACATTTTCCGTTAGCAACATTAATGGTCTTAGAAATATAAGACTAAAATTATATTTTATAAAGTTAAGGGACAAAAAATATACCTCATATAAAACTTAAAGGAATAAAAGTATACTTTAGCCTTATTAAAAATGAGAAAATCAGACAGCCAACATATGATATTCAAATTAGGGTAGTTCATGATTGTTCAATTTTTCTTTTTTTGTTCTCATTCATTTTTGGGAAAATCTCATATAAAGCTACTTAAAATAGGAAAATTATAAATTAGGTTGGTAAATTCAACAAATCCTTAATTAAGTCATTAACCTAATTTAGGATTTTAAAATATGGGTAAAATAATTTTAATGCTCCGCCCTTTCTTCTCCCCTCTTAAAAGAGTTTTATTGCTATATAACTTTATTGCTCTCTATATATCAACATTAATATAAAATCAAACAAAATATAAGTTTTCTAAATCAAAGGAATTTTTAAGTTTTCTAAATCAAAGGAATTTTTATGCTCTAAAAGGATCATAAAAAATAATTCAAGCAAAAAAAAAAAAAAAGAAACCGTGATACATACCAACTAAAAATCATTTAATTGATATTAAAAATTAATTAAAAATTTTGATTTTTTCAACCAAAAAACATTCAATTGATATTAAAGATAAAAGATAAATAAAAAATTTTATTTTTTTTTTAAAAAATATAGTTATTTGTATCAAGTAAGACAAAAGAAAAAGGGAAGGATCATACTTACCAACTTCAGTTGGCAAAAATCAATTGAAATAAAAAATACTTTTAGCAACATTAATTTAAACAAACTCTAAATAATTCTCTCTAATGCATAAATGTGAATTTCTTAAAAATAATTTAGTTAATATTTCACTTTTTTAATATGAATTATTCATTTCTATTAGAAAGACGAGAAACTTTGATATACTTCTAAGGATATTTTAGATAAGAATATTAAATGCACTTAAAGTTTCATAAAATGCTTATTGAAATATAGAACTGACTTTATATATGAAATAAATATAGTAAAATTTATAATTAATATATTTATTTAAAAAATATTTTTTTTATTGTGACACATATATATATTTTTAAAAAAATTTGTTCGGGTTAATAAAATGAACTCTTTGCTTAAAAATATTGTAAGCTTTTGTTCTTACGATGATAATTAATATATTTTAACTATAGATGAATCTTATTTTATTTTATTAAATATTAATGTTAATATATATACATATATATAGAAAAACATAAGTTACAAAGTAATGAAACTTTTTAAAGAGAAGAGGAGAAAGGACATTAAAGTCATTTTACTCACATTTTGAAATCCTAAATTAGGTTGATGACTCAATTAAGGATTTATTAAATTTACTAACTTGATTTAGAATTGTCCTATTTTAAATAGCTTTATATGGGATTTTCCCTTCATTTTTTATTACTCACCTCCAGGCTCTAATCTCATATGCGTCCCATACCCAATCTCAGCTGTGTAGGCTCTTTTTCGTTCATGGTCTCTTCATCTTCCCCAATTCTCTATCTTTCGATCTTCTCTAGTCCTCCCCCTTCTTTACTTATGTGTTGCTGACTTGGAAGCCATTTTATCACTCATGGTTGCCATATAGGATAACTCGCTAAGAATGGTAAATAACAAGGATAATAATATTAAAAATTGAAAAGATGAAGCACCATAGGTGAGTCAAAAGTTTAAGGACTGAGTCACACCAAGCCATAGTTGAGGGATTGAGTTATAAGTGAGTTAAAAATTAAATGACTAAATGATCAATTTCCCCTTAAATCTAACAACTCTTTAATTTAACCCATATTTAATATACAATAAACCACATAAAAATAAAGTCAACCTAATGATAAATTAATGACATAATTGTACATTCATATAAAAAAATATATAATAATGTGACTTACAAATGTAACCAAAATAAATCTTCTCTTTATACTACTATAAAACACAATAAATGGAGCTTATTTTTAAGAATACTATGACACTTAGGAAACGCTATAGCTTTCAGTGTCATAAAAGAAAGCTATGACGCTTCTTGAATCTATGGAAGCGCCATAGCTTGTTTTTTTTTTCTTTATAAAAAAATAGCTTCCTATGGCTCTTTCCTGAGGAAGTGCCACAGGAAGTAGGGCACGTAATATGACCTTCTGTGGAACTTCCCAATGAAGCACCATAGGAAGTCTTTTTTTTTAAATAATTTTGCGTAATTGTTTCCTTTTCCTAGTGAAACCTTCTGTATTTATAGTCAAAATCCACATCAAAATGAACAAAACTAAACCAAAATCAAATCAAATCAGAATGAAATAACTCGAAACAAATAACTAATTCATAAAATCACTACTATTTAATTACAACAATTGTAATGTACAACTAATTTTAAGTGAATAAAAACACATAAAATTTATGACAGATTTTAACTTTAAAAAATAAAAGAAGAAAACATACAAACTTAAGCTTCTGCATAAAAAAAGACTTATAAGATATGGAGCTTCCGTATGAGGTCGAGATAAGAAGGAAAAAAACATGTGGGAGACCAAGCTTTGTACTGCAGCAAGAGTAGTGACCAAATGTTGAAGAAATGTGCACGTGGAGGAGACAATAAATAATAAAAAGTGGGGGGGGGGGACCAAAGAAACTTCTACTTGCTGCAGTAAAAGAGAGGAGGGAGTAGTGGGGATAATGGTGACGTAACTTCAAAACAGAGAGAAAGAGTGTGAACCGTATTATGTAGGAAGAGGGGCGTGGGAAGAATGATACGGAAATGTGGTGAGTGGGGATGAAGGGATAAGGAGTGGGAACTAATAGGTGGAGATTTGAGATAAGATTATGGGAAATGGGGAACTGAGGGCATGCGAAGAAGTATATAGCGGATTGGGTAAAGGTTTTTTTTTAAAAAGTAAGCCTTGTATGACGCTTTCTCAAACAAGTGTCATACAAGGCTTAAGGGAAGCTAGGCAAGCTCCAAAGCTTCCCTTCATTACTTTTTTTTTTAAAGTTTTAGAATAAGGCCTTTAAAGGAGCTTGGTAAACAAGTGCCTTTAAAGGCCTTAACCTTTAAAGCTTGGTACCTTGTACGGCACTAGAATAAACCAATGTCATACAAGTCCTTGATTTTTTGTTTTTAAAAATAAAGCCAGCTATAGCGCTTGCAAACCTTTATTTTAAAGAAAAAAAATTTAAGGCTTTGTATGTGTAACTCCCTCCGTAATTATATACGAATTACAATATTAGAGTGAAATAGAGACCAATAATAATCAAAATTCATTTACATTCCCCATCCTTAAGATAGGGTTTTCACAAATACATTTCAAAATCAAACACTTTAACCTGGTCTCACATTCACATTTCGAATACAATTACATTGCGAAGATAATTAACATTCATAATATGTCAGAGTGCACAATAACAATCCCGGCAATTCTGGGTTCATATCTTCACTAAAGGTTCATGGGCACATACGCCCTTTACAATTCCTCAATGGGGATTACACAAATTCCATTCCAAATACACTTCCACAACATATACAATTCTAAATACATCAAAATCCACTACGATTATCCCAAATAGCATGATAACCACTACCAAGTCCAAATGCCCATAAGGGATTCTCGCCGCCCCTAGTCGCTTGCTCTTTCCTTGAGCCACTTGTCCTGTCTAAAATGTTGGTAGGGGAGGGTGAGATTCTAGAGAATCCCAGTGGGAAGCAGATACCACTATGCATGTAAGATAAGTGTTTAATGCATGACATGCTTGCATCACAATAACTCATGTTCACATAATGATATATCCGCATGCTCAATGTTTCAACAACATACTCATGGCCATAGCATAAACAGAAACAGAGCTTCAATCATTCATATATGTTTCGCATAATCAAGCAAAGCAATAACATGCATCAATACACAAACACAAATATCAATACATGTAGGAGAGGTAAGTTCCCTACACTTATTCTTGCCACGTATGCTCCAGCATCGGCTACTCGCGATCCGAGCGGATGTCAAACCATGATCAAGGCGAATATCAAACCCTATAACCAAATCAAGGACATAGGATCATTCTCTTTTCCAAATTCTCAATGACTCTTATCACTTAAATGGTTATCATTTAGGACTCTTAAGAGACCACAAATGCCTCTAATGAAAGCCCTAAAAGGTTGGGAAACAAAAGGTTGTAGGTCACTTTTCAAAAACACTAAGTGCTGGAACACAGGGGTGGGCCGCGGCCCGCCCATCCTTGGGCTGCGGCCCGCCACTCATGGGCCGCGGCCCGAAACAAGTCAGAAAGGTTTGGGCCGCAGCCAGCCACTCATGGGCCGCGGCCCAGAAATTTCCTAACTCTGGGCTGAACTTTCAAAATTCATAACTAATCCTAGAAAAATTGAAACGGAGTGATTCCAAAGCAAAATGAAAGGTATATAAGTCCTCTTTCAAGGAAAAATATAGCCTCTCACTGGAAATCACTACACAAATACAGAATTACCAAGAACTACACACTACCCCAAAACAGAGTTCTGTTTCAATCCCAAACTTTGGACAACTATATCTCACAGGATACTCAACGAAATGACACAAAATATATGTCCATTTTGAAGCTTGGGATGTGAACTTTAAGACTGGAAAGTTTCATAATTTTCCAATACCATTTGGTCACTCAAAACGCTCGTGCAAACTTACTGCACAAAACAGAGCTCAAACCAGACAACTTTCCAAATTTTCCCAAGTGATCCAATTGAACCCAAAATCAATAACCAAGCTCATTCCCACATAAAATCACTCAAGGAATCCAATGGAAATGTCAAAATCATCAAAATCCTATTTCATTATCATGCTTTGGTTTTGGGTAACATTAAACACTAAAATCTCAAACTCTCCAAACTTAACAATTTCCAACCCAAACAATTCTATCTATCCAAAATGCATTCCAAACATACAAATTCCATACCAAACACATACCAAACTCTCAATGGCCCTCATTTTCGAAAATGACCCAAGAATTCCAGAAAATCCAAGTTAATCCATTTGACAAAACATAGATAGATAGATAGGTCTCACTCACCTTATTAACTTTCTCAAAGGGAGTTCATGATTCTCCAACTTGTACATTTTCGTGATTCCTCAAATCACCACCAATGGAGAAACTACAACCATAGGATGAAAGCTCTTAGCTCAAGGAACAATATTAATGAAGAGCATTTTGGCATTTGAGGCCATTTGCTCACCTCAAAATCTAGCTCTTCCTTTCTCTTTCTTGGCCAACAATGGCTGCACAAGAGAGAGAAGAGAGAGAACGTGAGAGAGAGAAGGAAGAAAGGTGAAGATGATGATGAAGCATAGCCAATTTCTGCCCCCTAGCCCCTTCATGCGTACAAGAGAGAGAGAGAGAGGGAGAGAAAATAATAAAATAAGGCCATTTGACTTTTCCAACACCCTCTTTCATCCTAACCACTTGCCACATGTCTCCACCTCATTGGCTCTCATAAAGTAAGTAACCAAATTAGTTACTCTAACCACATCATTATCCATTTTAATTTCACATCTCATGCCCTCTTAATTAGTAATTAATCTCTTCCATTAATCACTAATTTAGAGCCATTCTTTCAATTTTCCCCAACAATTATGGCATATTAATTAAAATTGCCATACAACACATAATTATTCCACTTTAATTCGATAATTATCCTCAATAATTACCATTAGCCTTTAATCAAAAATTAGGGTGTTACAGTATGCACTTCTTTAGGCAAGTGCCACACAAGTCTAACACTAGTTATGACACTTATAATAGGAAGTATCATAACTTCTAAACATTTTTTTTTAAAAAAAATGCAATTATATGTGGTACTTTTTTAAAGAAGTGTTATAAAAGGGGTGCCATCAAAGCCTTCTTTTGTAGTAGTGTTATGCTTTATAAATATGATGAAATGAGTTAATGAGAAATCATTAGTGAGAAAAAGAGAAGAAAAATCTGTAATTAATAAGGGTGAAAATATTTTAAAAAAATTAAATTTCATTCAAGTACATAATATCCTTTATAAAAAGAATTGGCCCATCAATGAGGGTAAGGTCTAACGAAACGGGTTAATATCTCAAAATGAAGTGAATCAAGGTTCAAATCATCACTGGTTTGAACGTTATTAAAAATATAGGAGATGTGCCCATATTTAGTGTCATAGTACCTCAAACAAGATTGGCTAAGAGGGTAGATGTACTTATGAAAAAGGTTAAAGTAGCATCTTGATGATATTTTTCAAGGGAAAATCACATTATGATCTCAAGGAATAGAAAAAAAATATAAAAAAAAATGTCCTCATATGACTCACTATCTAAAAACTCCAAAGGGGCCTCAGTGATATATATTTGAATTGTGTAATTACAAGTTTGCCCCATTGACAAGTTATAGCGTTACCATAGACAAGTCTATCTATTGATAAGTGTATGTGCCATATTTATAAGTCATAGTATTACTGTTGATAAGTGTATGTGCCATATTGACAAGTCATAGTGTTACCGTTGACAAGCTTATGTGTCATATAGACAATGAGGGCAAACAAGTAATTTCACAATTCGAATCTATATTGCTGTAATTGTAATATCCCGAATTTTAATACTTGAGCTTAGAGATTAAGCCTGAGATTAGTGGACTGCTAAGCCCTGGTTTAGCAAGAGTCCAAATTGTGATTAAGAAATATGAAAATGAATTGATGGTAATTCTAAGTGAATTTCCATAAACAGGGGCAAAACGGTAAAGTTACCGACCAGTTGATCGGTTACCGAGGAGGAAACTCATTGGTAATTCCAAGATCAATGGCTAGGATTTATTTGTGTAATTGAGTAAAGGGCATGATCATGTGTATGTGTGTGCATGTGAGCCCATGAGAGTTGAAGTGAGATGGTGACAAGTGGCAAAGTGTGGGCCCTTGGATGAGGCATAAGTGATGACACATCATCATCATCTCCATCTCCTCTCTTCTCTTCTCCCTCTCGGTTTCTCTCTCTTGTGCGGAAGCCATGGAGCTTGGGAAAGAGAAAGGAAAATCTGGATTTTGAGGTAAGCAAATGGCCTCTTTAGCTCAAACTCTCTTCTCCAATGTTAATCCTTGAGTTGAGAGCTTTAATTTGATGGTTGTAGCTTCTCTATTGGTAGTGATTTGAAGATCACAAAAATATGAAGTGTGGAGAATCAAAGAGTGTCTTTGAGAAAGTTGATAAGGTATGTGAAACCAATCCTTCTATCTATGTTTCATGCCAAATGATTATGTTTGGAATTTCTGGAATTATTGCCCTAATTTCGAAAATATGGGTCAATGGGTAGTTTGGCATGTTATGGTTATAGAAATGGTATAATGGTATGAGTTTTGTATAGATAGAATGGATTTGGGATTGAAATGTGTGAGGTTGTTGATTTAGAAATGGATGATTATATTGCCCTAGACCAAAGCTTGTTAATGGAATGGAATTTTGGTAATTATGTTGATTCCATTGAATTCAGTGAGTGATTTTGTGTGGGAGTAGCTTTGGTAGAGGTTTTGGATCCATTTGGATCATTTGGGCAAGTGGTAGGAAAATGTGGTATGTTTGCTGCATTTTCTGGAATCTGATAGAGTCACTCGAGTAGACAGGGGTGTGCTCGAGTGAGGGATGAATGTCACCCGAGCAGGGATAAACTCTGCTCGAGTGCTGGGTGAGTTTTCCCTTGTTTTGCTTCGAGTGCATCTGGGATTTATGAGCGATGCTCGAGCACATCGCTTTGTGCTCGAGTGAGGGAAGAACATGCTCGAGGGAGAGCATGGCCTGCTCGAGTGATAGTGGGAGTCCAGAGTGAAGGGTTGCTTTCTGGTCTTCACTCGCGGGCAAGGGGCAAGAAGTGTGCCTTCTCACTCGCGGGTGGGAGGTGTGTGCTTGAGTGAGGATTTGTGCTCGAGTGAGCCAGTTCCTGAAAGTGAGAGTTGTGCTCTCGGGTGCTCACTCGCGGTCTCACTTTCTCTTATGCTCGCGGGTATGGGCAGCGTGCTCGAGTGAGCCACTTGTGCTTCGAGTAAGCTTGTGGTTCTGGAGTGGGTTTGTGCTCTCGGGCAAGTGCTCGCGGTCTCACTTTCTCTTGTGCTCGGGTGTTGTCCGTACCAATGCTCGAGTGAGAGCATTTGTGCTCGAGTGATGTCCATACTTGTGCTCGAGTGAGAGCTTCCGTGCTCGAGTGAGGCAGTGGAAAATATCAGGATTGAGTGTTCAAAAGGGGATCTTTGGGGATAGTCTCCCAACCCTTTAGAGCTATGGATTGAGGTGTTTGAGGGCACTTAAAGGGCAATAATGATAACCAACTTGAGTGTCTAAAAGTAAAGGAATTGGAAAAGGGATTAATCCTATGTCCTTGATTTCGGTTATAGGATTTGACGAGTTCCTTGAACGTGAGCAGCCGGAGCAGGAGCTTACGTGGAAAGAGTGTAGGGAACTTACCTCTCCTGCATGTATTGATAATTGTATTTGTGTATTGATGCATGTTATTGCTTTGCATGATTATGTGAAACATATGAGAATGATTGTAGCTCTGTTTATAGTTCTGCTATGGCCATGAGTATGTTATGTGAACATTGAGCATGCGGATATCATTATGTGAACATGAGTTATTGTGATGCAAGCATGTCATGCATTAAATACTTGTCTTGCATGCATATTGGTACCTGTTTCCTACTGAGATTCCCCAGAATCTCACCCTCCCCTATAAACATTTTAGGCAGGGAAGGAAGATTGAGGATGAGCAAGCATCCAAGGACAAAGAGGACTCATTTCTGGGTGAGAATTTAGTAGTTGGTTATCAATTCGTTATTGGGATTGTGTATTTGATTGTATGGATCAGTACTGGAGTATGTATTCGTGTAAGTTGTGTAATCCCTATTGGTGGAGTTGAATGGGCTATTATGCCCTATGATTATTGAGCGAAGATATGATCCCGTGATTGTCGGGAATTTATATTGCGTACTCTGATAATTGTGTAAATGTAATTTATCTTCGCATAGTAATTATATTCGGAGTGTGAATGTGAGACCGTGTTTTTAATAATTTCGAAATGTAATTGTGAAAACCCCGTCAGGTTGATGGGTTTAAGAATGATGTTTTGTCTTATTGGTCTCTATTTCACGTTAATTGCATAATCCGGATATTAATTACGGCAGGGGGTTACAGTAATCCCTTAGGAGTTTTTAGATAATGAATTATATACTTAGACTTTTTGAATATTTTTTCTATTCATTGGGACCATACTGTGATTTTCCCATTTTTCAATATCCATCTGATCCGTAATATAAAACATATTTACCTAGTTTAATTAGATTAAGGAAGTTAGTTATTATTACATGTATTTTCTAAAATACCATAGTAATCCTCCTTAATTCCCTCATCCTCTCTCCTCAATGATTATGGTTGAGAGATCAACAATATAGGTAAATTGGGAAAATATTGACAAATATACAAATTAAATCTTATATTTAAAATCAAGATCAACTTCTCAAATATATCTTATATTAAGGATAAAAGGAGAATCATCAGTCACCTCAATCTTATTTATTGTATATCCAACCCCCAAATAGTATTTTCTTGTTGGATCTAAATGATGTTATTATTTTTCACTTATGTCTAGCACCCCAAGCCATAAATAAGGTTTAGAGTGTTTGATATGGTATAAATAAAATTAGGGCAATATAAGCACTAGAAAAATAACATCAAATGTTGAAGGCATCATAATTAAGATTAAAACGTTTGATGTGGATGGGAACTAACGTCATAATGCTGGATGCTACTTAATACAAGAAAAAATTTCAAACTTATCCCACAAATTGTAACTTATATTTAAGACTGCAGGGAGCATATTCCAAAAAAAAATATAAATGATGTTTATATAAAATCATTTTATGATAAAGGTTATTTTTGTTGGAAATTGTGCCCTAAGAGTCAATCATTGTACTTTGAACATTATTAATTTAATGAAATTTCTCCATTATGTTATCATATTATTTGTGTAACGCCGCAATTTTTGATTAAGGCCTAATGATAATTATTGAGGATAATTATCGGATTAAAGTGGAATTAATGTGTATTGGTGACAATATTATCTAATATGTCATAATTGATGGAAAATTTATAGAATGGGATTATTGGCCTTAAGTTGGTGATTAATGAGAAATTAATTACTAATTATAGGAAAATGAGAAGTGTGATTAAATGGCTAATGGATGGATTAAAGTAGCTAATTGGTGGATTATTGTATGAAGAGCCAATGGGAATGTGACAAGTGGCAAGCTCACATGTTAAGAGGGTGAGAGAAAAGTCAAATGGGATAAAATACGATATTTTCTCTCTCTTCTTCCCTCTCTTTTCGCTGAAACTGATGGGAGGGAGTATGATTATCATTTCTTTCATCTTCCCCATCACTCAACCTCCCATATCTCTCTATTCTCTCTCCATATTTTCGTCCTCCATTGTTGGCCAAGAGAGAGAAAGGAAAAGCTGGATTTTGAGGTAAGCAAATGGCCTCAAATGCCAAAATGCTCTTCATTAATATTGTTCCTTGAGCTAAAAGCTTTCATCCTATGGTTGTAGTTTCTCCATTGGTAGTGATTTGAGGAATCACGAAAATGTACAAGTTGGAGAATCATGAAGTGCCTTTGGGAAAGTTAATAAGGTAGGTGAAAGCTTCATTTTCATATAAGTTTTGTGGCCATTGGTTAGGCCTTGATTTTCTAGAATTTTCTGCCCTATTTTTGAAAATTAAGGTCTTAGTGAGTTTGGCATGTTGTGATCATGGAAATGGTATATTGTGATGTCTTTTGGACAAATGGATTGGTTTGAATCATTAAAAGTAAAGTTTGGGAACTTTGTGTTGGTTTTGGTGTATTGGTCAAAATAGGGCATGTGGTTAGATTGTGAATTTGGTCATTTTGAGGTTACCATTGTGTTCCTTGTAGAAAATTGTATGAGAATATGTTTGGTTAATGATTTTGGAGTCATTGGACACCTTGGTAGAAAAGTTGGAAAATGCTGTCAATGTGAACTCTGTCTGGGCAGTTTATTTGTGTGGACGTTTTGAATGAGTAAATGATTTCATAAAATTGTGAAACTTTCCAGTCTTAAATTTCACATCCCATGCTTCAAAATGGACATATATTTTGTGTCATTTCGTTTAGTATTCTAGGAGATATGGTTGTCCAAAGTTTGGGGATGGAAACAGAACTCTGTTCTAGAGTAGTGTTGCGTTTTGGGTGATTCTGTAATTTTTGTGATGATTTGAAGTTATGAGCCATATTTGTTCTTGAAATAGGACTTAAATACCTTTCATTTGGCTTTAGAATCACTCCGTTTCAATTTTTCTACAATTAGATATGATTTTTCAAAGTTCAGCCAAGAATCAGGAAATTTCTTGGCCGCGGCCCATAAGTGGCTGGCCGCGGCCCAAACCTTTCTGGCCTGATTCTGGCCGTGGCCCATGGGTGGCTGGCCGAGGCCAGTGGCCTTCTGACCATATTTTGGCCGTGGCCCAAGGAAGGGCTGGCCGCGGCCAACCCCTGTGTTCCAGCACTTTAAGCTTTTGAAAAGAGATCTTCAACCTATTGTTTCCCAACCTTTTAGGGGTTTTATTAGAGGCATTTGTGGCTTCTTAAGGGTCATTATTGATAACCAAATCTAAGTGTTGAAGAGTTAATTGAGTATTGGAATAGAGAATAATGCTTCGTCCTTAATTATGACTTTAGGATTTGATATCTGCCTGGAGCATAGAAGGCCTGTGCCTGCTCAAGGAATGAAAGACAAAGGTAGTGACACTTTATCCTATATCATGTGTATTGCATTGCTTGTTTGCATTAGTCATTGAATACAGTGAAAGTGAAGAGGACGTGGCGAAAGCCCGGACTCGATTATAGTGAAAGTGAAGGGGACGTGGCGAAAGTCTGGACTCGAATACAGTTAAAGTGAAGGGGACGTGGCAAAAGCCCGGACTCGAATATTGATAAAGTGATGGGGCGTGGCGTAAGCCCGACCTCGTATATAGTAAAGGGAACGTGGCGAAAGTTCGGTCTCGAATATTGATTGCTGCATTGTGATATATGTGACTTGCTTTGTATATATGCATCATATAAATAAACTGTTGCTACTGGGATTCTCTAGAATCTCATTCTTTCCAAATAACATTTTTAGACAGGGCAAGTGGATCGAAAAGCAAGCAAGTGGCAAAGGACGATTAGAACTGCCAGCGGTAGTCTTAGTTATATATTTTGGTTTTATATCAAATTGGTTATCATTTTGGATCAATGTAAATATATTGTATAGATCATAGTACTATAGTTTTGTGTAATCCCCGGTATGGATACTGAGATGGGCAATGATGCCCTGTATAAACCTTTGGATTAATGTTATTATCCCGGGTGAACGTCGGGAATTGTGCTTACTATGATATTGTATATGTAACAGACCAAACAGGCCATTTGTTTTAATGAATGAAATGAATGGAGATCCATTTGTACAGGTGTTTTAAAAAGTTTTTAATTGTCCCGGATTTCTCATTCGATAATTAAACGCCTTTAAACGCTAATCTCGGCCTGATTATCGAAGGGGGTTACAATTTTCATGTTAACTATGATAATTATATCCTAGGATAAATTATAAAGATTGTCCTAAAATGTCCTTGGTTGGTCATCTATGTGGGAGCAGAGATGAAATAAGACCAGTATGACTTTGATAAGATATGGAGATACGAATCAAAGTCTTAGGCACTTGTAAGAGTACAAGGTGTTGGATCAACCCACTATGAGAAAACTACATAAATCAAGTCATAAGTTTTTCTCATATATAACCACGTCACAATGCCCTTTGACCTGAGGTCATCATCGATTCCCACATGAGAGTTGCTAAGCTTTGAACTAGTCAAAAGTCACTTTTGAGGTGATGATAAAGGCTACGATTGGGTTTGGTGGTTTTTCTCTTGCAGAGGAATATGAATGATCAAGATAGAATTTGTTCCTTACATTATTAGAGAGATATTACTGAGCCCCTCGATGAGTGAGTCTGAGAAATGTATGATCATACTACAATGGAAATGAGTTTCCATTTCTATTGTCAAACTATTCAGGAATCGAGAAAGTAATAGTTAGGAATAAAAGGGTGACATAATCCATGCCTCATCTTTGACTGATATATCGTGTGACAAAAGGGACATGACATGGTTGTATGATAGATTGCATCGTGTTAATGATCCTCATATGAATTGCGTAGTCGTAATGTCTTGCTAAAGGCCGCTTGTGACTTGTGGGTTAGTACAGTTATTGGCCCACTACCAACTTCGTATGGACCTACAGGGTCACACACAAGAATGGCTTAACACGAGATAATATTTAATCTAGGGTGGATGAATTTTATATTTATATATATAATATAAAATTCGTTAATAATATTATATATATATATATATATATTCGAAATACATATTTATATATATATATATATATATGTGTAATTATATTATATTATATTGTTTTAGTTTTAAATTTAATTTTATTAAGATAAACTAGATTTAATAACTAACATGATAGAGATATAGTATCTCATATTTAATTTATGAAGATAAATTAAATCTAATGGTTCTTTATTTAGATTAAATAAATAGGTTAAATTAAAACTGTTGGACAGATTTAATTTAAACTTAATTCATTTAATTAGCTCATCAAGATAATTAATTTTTAATTAATTTCAAAATTAATAAAGATTAATTTTGAAATTCGAATATAGCCCTCATAGGGTTATAAACTTGATAGAGCAAATATACTTATACACGGATGAGAATTTAGAACCGCAAGGGAAACCCTAGGAGACATTGGAGGCGCTAGCACGTAGTCTTTGTTGGAAAACATTCGTGTGGATACCGGTAAAGGGAGCGGACATGACGTGTTGGCTTCTAGAGATCGAAAACCTTGAATTGAAAAAGGTACGAATTTTTCTAACTCGGTTCAAACGTCGTTGATAGATCCTCGATTAGAATCGACGAAAATTTTAAAATTCTTCCGTTGTGCCTGCTGATCCTAACAATTTTATATGTTATTTTATATCTCATATTTGAAAACAAAATTGTACAAAAATTAAATTTACAAATTTTATACCAATTTTGCTTAAAATAACAATAGTTATATCTTTTTTAACTGAACCAACTTTCTTGAAAAAAACAAATTGAAAGAGTAGAATGAACTGTCTCCTTATATGTGTGTCTAAATATATATTGCAATTATTTTGGCCTGATAAATATATATTTTGAACATCCAAAAAATTTTCTTAAAAAATGAACATCCATATAAATAAAGATGTAAGGGTGAATATTTCACCCGTTAATAATTACTCAAATGGTGATGGTATCAGATTTCAAGCTTATCCTTTTAAGTTAATAAAAGATTAAAATTCTTAACTCTCTATACTAACTATTAAGATTGAAAAGAACAAACTCAGGCAAAAAACAAAAATTAAGGGTTAATAAACGAACTTTGTGTATGAGACTAACATTTGAAAGGGCTACGATTTGATGGGTGAAATGTAAAAATACCCATAACTTTTATTACAAGTGTGTCCAATACCATATACATTTTAGTAGTGCAAAAATACTATAAACTTTCACTCTTTTTTAAAATATTAAATTATAAAAGTTCATAGATATTCTTGCTTCTAATCCATTCATCAAATTATTATTAAAATATTAAATTATAAAAAATAATTAATTTAATTCAAATTGCTAAATTTTGATGTGAATAATTCAATATTACAATAAAAAATAAAAATAATTTTTTATATAAAATTAAGTTTGAACATTTAAATGCAATGTATTAAAAACCGGACCGGACCGGCCGGTTTAGACCGAAAACCTGTCGCCGGACCGGTCCTGTTGAGGTTAAAAAATCAGGGTCTAACTGATCCGGTCGACCCGGTTTGAACCGGGGTGACCCGTGGTGAACCGATTTGCCCCTTTTTTTTATTTTTTTATTTTTTAAAATTTTTTATATCCCAAATGACGTCATTTTATTTTTTTAAAAAATTATTTCTTTGAAACTTTTTGATTTGCAAGGAGTTTTAAAAGTATTGTGGAATATTTTTGCTGTTTTGCATTGGTTGGAGTAAAATCCTTATGTACTTAATGATACTTTTGTGGGTATTAGATTCACAAGGTTATATTTGACTATTGGTTGGAAAAAAAACTCTTATGTAGTTTTTTAAATGGTATACATGAATATTTAAATTATATATTTTTTTTAATTAACCCCGGTTTGACTCCCAGTTTGACCCCCGGGTTGACCACGGTCTGAACCACTGACCCTTGACTCAGTGTCTCGACCGGTTCAATGTCCAGTCCGGTTTTCAGTACCTTGTTTAAATGTATATATCTAGTTAAATAAGAAAAAAAATATTGATTTCAACATTTAAAAAATATCTTAAAAGAAATTCACCCTCTTTAATTAATTGAACTTTGAATATGGTAAGTCCATTAATTACGGAAACTAATTCTGTTTCATTGCACTAAGTACTAATAACCGTATAGCTTGGACAAAATGTTTAGGGTGTTCACTCTCGTCCCGTCCCATCCTATTACGGTTGTTTTGAAACGAGATAGGACAAAATTATTACTAGGATGGGACAAGATAAGCAATGGGTTTTGCCTCGTATCGATTTTATGTCCCATCCGAATATTTATTTTTTAAAAAAGCAATTGTTTATTTATAATTTTTTTTATTTTTTAATATTGAGTGTGGACTAATAAATTTAATTCTTTTTTATTTTGAGGATTTGAATTTAAATTCAAGTTGTTTTCCTTTTGAATTTTTTATTTCATAAACCCAAAAAAAATTTGAATCCCCCCACCCCCAACTATTTATTTGATGAAAGTTAAGACCTATACTGAATTGTTTGTTGATATTTCCTTCTTATCTTTGAAAGATGTGCACAAATTCAAATCTTAGGAAGCACACTTATTAAGAGAGGCGAAAACTAAAAAAACCCTTTTTTATAAACAACAATTATCCATAATAGATTTACAAAACCTAATTAATAAGTGATAATTGAAAACCATTTCTCCCAAGAAAACACATTGAGTTCAGGGCACAAAACTCACCACAAACTTACTAGAGTAAACTAAATACAAAACTAAGGGCACAATCAGAATAGGGGTTGGAAAACTCAACCCACTAGCTTGTATCGTAACATATCACTGAATCCCATAACAAAAAGGTCTTTAACACAGCAGAACATGATAATAATGTAGTGGACCCACAAAATTGTTGAATACACAAATTTGGGCTTTATGCCTAATAAAATCTTCACATATACCTAAAATATAATTCATAATGAATTTAAGGATGAGAGCCCTAGATGGCAATATGATAATCATTACAAACCAATAAATTAGGGGACCTACATAGGACACCAAATCTTAAATTTCAGTATGCTTCCCTTTGACCTTAATCAAAAGTAAAGACATGCCTGAAAAATATGAAATCAATGGCAAGGTGAGACATAAAGTCCAAGTAACCAAAATCAATTTATAAAATATGCAGCGACAAATTGCAAGTCAAAGAAGCAGATTTACTAACGTAATAATAATATTCTCAATAATTAAATCTTATATAATAATGTCAATGATTATAACCATCCCCACTCATCCATCATGCTCCTCCTTATATCTTCTGGACGTGGCACAACCTATCAGTGCTAGTATACCCGGCCAAAGGTTAGTTAGTCACTTCAAGAATATTGCCCCTTCCTATGCCACCACCGATATACTGTAACGGGAGGTCTTTGCCCAAAACACTCAACTCAAAATCTGGGCCAGGAATGAGAGTGTAACACCCCAATTTTCGATTAAAGGCTAATGGTAATTATTGAGGATAATTATCGAATTAAAGGGGAATAATTATGGGTTTGGTGGCTATATTAATTAATATGCCATAATTGTTGGGAAAATTGAAAGAATGGCTCTAAATTAGTGATTAATGGAAGAGATTAATTACTAATTAAGAGGGTATGAGATGTGAAATTAAAATGGCTAATGGAGGGATTAGAGTAACTAATTTGGTTACTTGCTTTATGAGAACCAATGATATTGGAACACTTGACAAGTGGGTATGGTGAGAGAATGGTTGGAAAGGTCAAATGACCATATTTTATTGTTTCATCTCCCTCTCCCTCTCTCTTATGCGAATTGACATGGCATGGGGGACTAAAATTTCTGCTCCTCACCTTTATCATCATCATCAAACATTTCTCTCTCTCTTTTCTCTCCATTTTCGTCATTGGAGACCAAAGAGGAAGAAGAAAAAGCTTGTAAAAAAGGTAAGATCTTGACCTCTAATGCCAAAACTTCCTTCTATAAAGTTGTTCCTTGGAGTGAGAGCTTCAATTTGATGGTTGTAGTTTCTCCATTGGTGGTGATTTGAGGAATCACGAAAATGTACAAGTTGGAGAATCATGAAGTGCCTTTGGGAAAGTTGTTGAGGTAAGTGAAGGCTATGTTTTTGTTATGGAAATGGTGCCTTATTTGGTGTTTTGAATTAATAGAATTGAATTGAAGCCTAAATGTAAAGTTTGGCACTTTTTGTGTTGGTTTTGTGCTTTGGTCAAACCAGGGCATGTTGATAGGTTGTGATTTTGGTCATTTTGAGGTTACCATTGTGTTCCTTGTGAAAATTTATGTGGGAATAGGCCTGATTGTTAATTTTGGAGCCATGGGACACTTTGGTAGAAAATCGGAAAATCTATCCCTTGGAACTCTATTCTAAGCAGTTTATTTGTGTGGACGTTTTGAATGAACAAATGATTTCAGAAAATTGTGGAACTTTCCAGTCTTAAATTTCACATCCCAAGATTTAAAATGGACATATATTTTGTGTCATTTCGTTTAGTATTCTGAGAGATATGAATTTCCAAAGTTTGGGATGGAAATAGAACTCTGTTTTGGAGTAGTGTTGAGTTTTGTGTAATTCTGGAATTTTGTGGTGATTTCCAATAATGGTACATACTTTTCCTAGAAAGAGGACTTAAGTACCTTTCATTTGGCTTTGGAATAACCTCGTTTCAATTTTTCTAGAATTAGTTATGAATTTTGGAAGTTCAGCCAAGAATCAGGGAATTTCTTGGCCGCGGTCCAAACCTTTCTGACCTGATTCTGGCCGCGACCCATGGGTGGCTGGCCGTGGCCAGTGTCCTTCTGACCATATTTTGGCCACGGCCCACCGAAGGGCTGGCCGCGGCCAACCCCTATGTTGCAGCACTTTGAGTTTTCGAAAGGAGATCTCTAACCTATTGTTTCCCAACCTTTTAGGGCTTTTATTAGAAGCATTTGTGGCCTCTTAAGGGCAATTATGATAACCAAATTTAAGTGTTATGAAAATGAGACTTTGGAAAAGAGAATGATCCTATATCCTTGATTTGGTTATAGGGTCAGATATTAGCCCTGATCATGGTTTGATATCCGCTTGGATCGCGAGTAGCCGATGCTGGAGCACACGTGGAAGAATAAGTGTAGGGAACTTACCTCTCCTGCATGTATTGATATTTGTGTTTATGTATTGATGCATGTTATTGCTTTTTTTAATTATGCGAAACATATATGAACGATTGAAGCTCTGTTTCTATTTATGCTATGGCCATGAGTATGTTGTTGAAACATTGAGCATGCGGATATATCATTATGTGAGCACGAGTTATTGTGATACAAGCATGTCATGTATTAAACACTTATCTTGCATGCATATTGGTATCTGTTTCCTACTGGGATTCTCTAGAATCTCACCCTCCCCTACCAATATTTTAGACAGGATAAGTAGCTCGAGAAAGGAGCAAGCAACTAGGGGCGGCGAGAATTCCTTATGGGCATTTGGACTTGGCAGTTGGTTATCATTGCTATTTGGGATAATGGTAGTGGATTTGGATATATTTAGAGTTGTATATGTTAGGATGGATATATGGTTGTATATGTTGTGGAGGTATATTTGGATATATATTTAGAATGAAATTTGTGTAATCCCCATTTGAGAAATTGTAAAAGACGTATGTGCCCATGAACCTTTAGTGAAGATATGAACCCAGAATTGACGGGATTGTTATTGTGCACTCTGATATATTATGAATGTTAATTATCTTCGCAATGTAATTGTATTCGAAATGTGAAGGTGAGACCAGGTTAAAGTGTTTGTTAAAGAAATTTGTGAAAACCCTATCTTAAGGATGGGGAATGTAAATGAATTTTGATTATTATTGGTCTCTATTTCACTCTAATGTTGTATTTCAGAAATAATTACGGAGGGGGTTACAGAGAGAGCCGATGGGCACAATTTCACCATATCTCTTCCACACAATCCAACATATCACATAATAGAAATGCAATATATCAATAGTTTTTGAAAACATTTACAAGATTATCATTTCTTATTCAACATTCTATCACAAACATCATAATTATCATAACAGTAACAATCTTAATAATAATTTCCACTCATATACACAAGGTTGGAGAATACACTGCTTCACTGAACTAAGTTCATATTCAAACATACACATGATTTTTCAAAATACATGTAAGTAGGATAGATGAAAGTAAGGTTTAGAAAACATCTTATAACCCAAAGCAAGCATAATGAATAAATTAACCTCGGTTACATCAACTCTAAGCTCAACCTTAACTTGAGGAGCAAAACACGAGCAATCACTGGTCACAAGAAAGATCTACATTATCAATGTAGATACCAATCAACCACAATTAATAATAAAATAAATAAGTTATACAATTCAACTCCAAAAAAAACAATTTCCTCTGCAACCATTATCCTCAACATATCAATTTCCTCAACAATCCAGTCATAAATCACTTCTCATAAGCCCCAATCACTTATTAAAATCCTTAATAGCCCATTTGGTTCGATTCCATGGGAGAGGATTACATATAATCCTGATGCAATAGACTGATTAAAGTGTTTGGTTAGGCTTATGTAATGTAAAGAGGATTACAGTTTGTAATCCTGATTACATCATTTGATGTAATGAGGATTACATTGCTATAACTAATAAATAGGGATGCAGACATCCCGTGATCAAGTGAAAAAGACATTATTGCCATTATAATTCTTAAATTGACCAAAGTACCTACCCATAAATGTGGTTACATATTAAATAATTAACACAATTAAATATTAAAAAATAATTAAAAATATAAAATTTAGAAAATATCCCCCTATTAAAAACATTATATTCCACCAATAAAAAGTATTACAATATCCCTTTAAATAATATTCCCACCATTAAATATTAAAAAAAATTATCATGAACTCAACATGTATACTATATAATATTTTTACCGTTAAATATTAAAAAATTACTATGAACCCAACATATATACTATATTAATTAAAAAAATTACCATGAAACTAATGTGTACATTATACATATATGTGTAGTCAGGGATAATTTTGTCTCTTACTATATTATTCCTGTATGTTCTCATATTCGATGTAATTCAATTAAACGTTTTTATGCATATGCATAATCTTTCCTTAATGACGAATCAAACAAATCCATGTAATCATAATTACATTACGTTCCATTACATTACATCTAATTCTATGAACCAAACGGGCACTAACTCTCTAAAAGTATAATTTATCTATTTTAAAAGAAATTCATTATGATAAGTGAAATATTTGCATTTTTATTTTCCCTTATATAACGATTTTATGGACGATATTTGAGCTTAATATAATAAATTTGGGTGTAATTGATAAATAAATAATGTTTTTGAAATAATAGTATTTAAAAAATATAATAAATAAATAAAATAAAATAAAAAAATCCAGAAGTACTGTAGTGGATGGAAGTTACTGCAGCAACGGAAGCACTGTAGCAAACGCGTTTTGTACTATTCATGATAGAATCACTATAGCAGACCGTTACTGTAGCAGATGGAAGTGATTGTAGTGGATGGAAGAATTGTAGCAGACAACAAAGCACTGTAGCAGTCATGGAAAAATGCATAAGTCTGCTGAGAAGTCATTGTTCATGCGTGAAAAGAAGCACTAAACACTGTAGCACTTATGAAAAAAAACAATAAGCAATGGACTGTGGCACTTGTGAAAGGACTTCGCCTGCCTATATATAGATATGCCTCTTCACAAAATGAGAGAACAAGGGAGGGAAGGGATGTAGAGGTTTGATTCTCTGACAGGGAGAGATCTTTTCTTTGATAGTTCTAAATAAATTGTGTTATTTGTTAGGGTTAATATAATTTTTGGTCCCTAAAGTTTGATCCAATTTTGGTTTTGGTCCCTGAAGTTTGAAATCGGTGGTTTTGGTCTCTGAAGTTTCACCCAATTCTGGTTTTAGTCCCTGAAGTTTCACCCAATTTTGGTTTTAGTCCCTGAAGTTTGAAATCGGTGGTTTTGGTCCCTGAAGTTTTGCCCAATTTTGGTTTTGGTCCCTTAAGTTTGAAAAGGACTTGGTTTTTTTTTCCGGGTAGGGTCGGGTTTCAAAAATGGGTCGCCAAGTCCTTTTCAAACTTGAGGGACCAAAACCAAAATTGAGTGAAACTTCAGGGACTAAAACCAAAATTGGGTGAAACTTCAGGGACCTAAACCACCGATTTCAAACTTGAGGGACTAAAACCAAAATTGGATCAAACTTCAGGGACCAAAAGTTATATTAACCCTATTTGTTATATTTAATTTCATGCATTGTATTTGTAATATCCCAATTTTGATTAAGGGCAAATCATGATTATTGTGGATAATTATGAATTTAATTTGAATTATTACATGTTTTATGGCAATATTAATTAATATGTCATAATTAGTGAAAAATTGGAAGAATGGAATTATGGGCCATAAATTAGTAATTAATGGAGAAATTAATTACTAACTATGGGAAAAATGAGAAGTGTGATTAAATGCCTAATGGAGGGATTAAAGTGGCTAATTGGTGACTTATCTTGTGGGAACCAATAATAAAGTGACATGTGTCAAAAGTTGGGCAAGAGGGAGAGGTGTAAGAAAAGTCAAATGATATTTTAATATGATTCTTTCTCTCTCTTCCTCTCCCCATTTTCACTGCTGCTGAGAGGAGGGAGTAATCATCACCATTTTCTTCATCTTTCCACTCCATCTCTCACTCTCATCTCTTTCCTCTCTCTTGGAGCCATTGTTGCAGAAATAAGGGGGGAAAAGCTTGCAAAAAGGTAAGGCAAATGATCTCTATTGCTCAAACTCACTTCATGAATGTTGTTCCTTTGAGTGAGAGCTTCATTTTGATGGTTTTAGTTTATCCATTTGGTGTTGTTTGAGCTCTCACGAAATTTTGGACTTGGGTGAATCAAGGAACTCCTTTGGGGAAAGTTATAGAGGTGAGTAAGACAAACCTTTCTATATAGGTTTTGTGGCCATTGGTTGAGTTTGGATTTTTTTTTTGGAAATTTTGCCTTGAATTTTGAAAATGAGGGTCATTGTGTTGTTGGCATGTTGTTGTCATGGAATTAGTGCCTTGTTTAATATTTTGAATGAATAGAATTGAATTGAAGCTTAAATGTAAGGTTTGGCACATTTGTGTTGGTTTAGTGCATTGGGCAAAAATAGGGCATGTAATTGGGGTGTGATTTTGGTCATTTTGAGGTTACCATTATGTTCCTTGTGAAAATTTATGTGGGAATAGGCTTGATTGTTAATTTTGAAGCTATTGGACACTTTGGTAGAAAATTTGAAAAATCTGTCTTGGGTGCACTCTGTCTGGGCAGTCAGTTTGCATGAGCGTTGTGAATGACCAAATGGTGTTGGAAAATTATAAAACTTTTCAGTCTTAAATTTCACATCCCAAGCTTCAAAATGGACATATATTTTGTGTCATTTCATTTAGTATTCTGGGAGATATGATTGTCCAAAGTTTGGAATGGAAACAGAACTCTGTTTTGGAGTAGTTTTGAGTTTTTGGTGATTCTGTATTTGTGTGATGATTTGAAGTAATGAGCCATATTTTTCCTAGAAAGAGGACTTAAATACCTTTCATTTGGCTTTGGAATCACCTCATTTCGATTTTTCTAGAATTAGTTATGAATTTTAAAAGTTCAGCCAAGAATCAGGGAATTTCTTGGCTGCGGCCCAAATCTTTCTGGCCTGATTCTGGCCGTGGCCCATGGGTGGCTGGCCGCGGCCAGTGACTTTTTGACCATATTTTGGCCGCGGCCAACCCCTATGTTTCAGCACTTTGAGTTTTTGAAAGAAGATCTCTAACCTGTTGTTTCCCAACCTTTTAGGACTTTTATTAGAGGCATTTGTGGCCTCTTAAGGGTCAATTATGATAACCAAATTTAAGTGTTTCAAGTTAATTAAGTCTTGGAATAGAATATAACTCTTCGTCCCTAATAATGATTCTAGGATACGACATTTACCCTAGGCGGGAGAGACCGGTGCCAGAGTACGCCCGGAAGGATCAAGGTAGTGACTTTTCTCTTATGTTGTGTATGATGTTTTGGTATGCATAACTTATCATTGAACTGTGAACTGCATGTACCATGGTCCATTACAGTGCGAGCAGGTCAGTGTGAGCCATGTATGGATTGACGCTGGTCATCTCTAGGTCGGCCGTTGAACTTCCGTTGTAATCGACATGGAACTTTGTGAATCCGACCCGTGGGGTGGCATTTGTTAATCTAGCCATGGGCTGTGAGTTTTGAATCTTGCCTGTATGGCTTATGTGATGAAATGCTTTATATATGAATCCCAGCTGTGGTGAAATATATTATGTGGATTGTTGTGATGCAATGCAACGTGAGCAATTGTATGGCATGACATGTGTCATACTAACCATTGCCGTTGTAGTTGCTTTGTGTGGATAATGATTTGATTTCATGCCTTATTGTTGTACATACTATGATTGATTTGACACTACGGGGATTACTTAGAATCTCACTCTCCCAAAAAACTATGTTTTAGACACGGCAGAAGGATCAAAGGGAAAGCGAGCGACGAAGAGCGGATAGAGCTCCGGTTTAGAAGTATATTTTGGGTCATTGGTTATCATGTATATCATTTGGATGTTTTTGGGAAACAATTGTATATAATGGGATTGGTGGTATTGTTTTGTGTAATCCCCAAGTTAAGGGTAATGAATTGTGGGCTTTGTGTTGGAAATTGCGCCCTAAGGGCCAATCATTGTACATTAAACATTATTATTTTAATGAAATTTCTCCATTCTGTTATCATATTATTTGCATGTTAACTGTGATAATTGTATCCTTGGATAATTCATAAAAATTATCCTAAAATGTCCCTGGTCGGTCATCTATGCGGGAGCAGAGATGAAACAAGACTAGTATGACTTTGATAAGATATGGAGATACAAATCAAAGTCTTAGGCACTTATAAGAGTACAAGGTGCTGGACCAACCCACTATGAGAAAGCTACATGGATCAAGTCATAAGCTTTTCTCATGTATAACCACGTCACAATGCCCTTAGACCTGAGGTCATCATGGATTCCTACATGAGAGCTGCTAAGCTTTGAACTAGTCAAAAGTCACTTTTGACCGGGTGATGATAAAGGCCACGATCGGGCTTGGTGGTTTTTCATGTAGAGGAATATGAATGATCAAGATGGAATTTGTCCCTCACATTAGTAGAGAGATATTACTGGGCCCCTTGATGAGTGAGTCTGAGAAATGTATGGCCATACTATGATGAAAGGAGTTTCTGTTTCTGTTATCAGGCTACTCAGGAATCGAGAAAGTAATGGTCAAGAACAAGAGGATGACATTTTCCATGCCTTATTCTTGATCGATATATCTTGTGACAAAAGGGACGTGACATGGTTGTATGACAGGTTGCATCGTGATAACGATCCTCATATGAATTGGGTAGTCGTAATGTCTTACTAGAGGCCGCTTGCGACTTTTGGGTTAGCGTAGTTATTGGCCTACTGCCAACTTCATATGGGCCTACAGGGTTGCACACAAAAATGGCCCAACACGAGATAATGTTTGAGTTAGGGTGGACGAATTTTATATTTATATATATATAATATAAAATTCATTAATAATATTATATAGATATATATATTTTCGAAATATATATTTTATATATATTATATTATATTATTATATTTAATAATATTATATAGATATATATATTTTCGAAATATATTATATATATATATGTATATATATTATATGATATTATTATATTGTGTTGGTTTTAAATTTAATTTATTAAGATATATTAAATTTAATAACTAACATGATAGAGATATAGTATCTCAGATTTAATTTATGAAGATAAATTAAATCTAATGGCTCTTTATTTAGATTAAATAAATAGGTTAAATTAAAACTGTTGGACAGATTTAATTTAAACTGAATTTATTTAATTAGCTCATCAAGATAATTAATTGTTAATTAATTTCAAAATTAATGATGATTAATTTTGAAATTTGAAAATAACCCTCATGGGTTATAAACTTGATAGAGCTGATAGACTCAGGGTACATCTGAATTGAGAGCCGCATGTTAAACCCTTGGAGACATTAGAGGCGCTAGCACGCAGTCTCGGTTGAAGAGCATTCGTGTGGATACCGGTAGAGGGAGCGGACCTGACGTGTTGGCTCCTAGAGATCGTGAAAACTATGAATCATCAAAAAGGTATGAATCCTTCCAACTTGGTTTAAACGCCGTTGATAGATCCTCGATTAGGATCGGTGAAAATTTTTAGATTCTTCCGCTGTGCTTTCCGATCCTACACTTTGTGCCTTTGTAAAACCCTTATTAATGAATGGAACCTGAGTGTGTTGGGAATTTGCATTATACTCTGATAATTGTGAATGAAATCAACCTGTACAGGCCATTTAGTATTGAAATGTGAATATGAGACCATCACGAACAGGTTTTGTATAAGTTTTTGTAAGTCATGATTTTGGGAAGTTTGATTTTGTTTAAGTCCCAAAATCATCTAAGGTCTCTAATTCTACATCAATTACGTATTTATGAACTAAATCTCGGCCTTAATAGTGAAGGGGGTTACAGTATTAATGTTTGCATGCCTCCTATATAGAAGGCTTAGTATTGTATTACTTTTGGCATGCCGCCTACATGGAAGGTTTTATCTCCTAAATGGATGGCTAGATTTCTCCATTTTTCATGTATCTTTTGGTTGTATATTTATATTTAAGAATTTAATATTCAAGTTTTATGCAGTATTTATGAGGATTTCATTCTAGTTTTATGTAATGTTAATTTATTTTTATTTTTTATTTAATTTCATCATGATCTAAATTTCTAGTTTCCTAAGGTAATGACGTAGCTTACTAATGACGGATTGAATCTTAACTTATTAAATGTAGTTTTAATTTCTCCTTCATGATTGAGTTTTAATTATTGTTCTTAATGCTTTCATTTGATTGGCCATCTTTTGAATGATTTCAATATGCATGTTGAGACTGGAAGGAGATTCATGTATGTAGATCCTATAATTAAAACCATGACTTGCATATGAAATAGGAATATATTCATATAAATTGTGTAGTCTTACTGAGTTCTATAAATCTTAATGCATAATTAATTGCTTAAATTCATATAGGAATATATTATATTATCAATTAATTATAGAATTGTTTAACCTTGGAAGAGGCTAATAATTAAATTAGGGAAACTCGACTATCAATCATATGGAGTAAATTGGGTTAGAATAGATAAGTGATTCAATCCAGAATTTGTTAAGTGAAATTTGACCCCTAGGGCTTTTTTCTCATATTTGCTTTCATATTATCTGCATTCATATTTAATTTTTTTCTTTTATTTCATACTCTCAATCACCAACTAATTGATTGATTAAATAGAATTAAAATTACCCATTTTGGTAGTTAGTGATCAATGTTCATGAGAACGATACTCTACTCACTTCTGTATTACTTGATTACAACAGTATACACTTGCACTATTTCACAGGCAATCTAAACTCGTAATACATTACAAAATCATAAGACAACCAAATATTAATTCCAAATCAATTAAAATTAGCTATTAACCTTCCTATACCAATATATAGTAATCTATTGTTAAAACTCAACTCCTAAAATCCTAACTCCAAAATTTTCACTAATAAGCATAATATTACCCTCATTATGAAGATAAAATTATTTAGAATAGTATTATGAAAAGAGTGTAGTAGAAAATAGTGTATTTAAGTACCTATTTGATCCCAAATAATGAACCTAGAGTTGGAGAAGGAGGCACCGCCGCGTTGCTAGACAAAATTGCTCTCGCTACTGTTCACTCACCTCTTAGAGTTGACACTATAGCTTATTGATTGGGGTTTGAGGGTATTTGTGGGTGTGTTTGTAATAGCGGTGGGAAAATTGGCTTTTTTTCAATTTGACTTATGGAATCTTAAGATTGGGGAAAAGTAAGATTGGATAAAATGATTAATGTTTGGATTGGTGATTGGATAAGTGCTTTTATAAAAGTGAAAAGGTGTTTGGTTTGGCTTTTCATAAGTGGCTTTTGTAATATTTAAGAGAAAATTTTAAAAAATTATGAAAAGTGAAAAAATTAACTATGAAAATTTGGCAATGGTAAAATACATAATAAAATTACAATAAAAAGGTGAATAAATTAGAAATTAAAAATTAACTATGATAATTTTGATTGCAAGATTAAGGTAGGCCTCCAAAACTGTGTGTAGAAGTCTACTCACAGTTTCACCCCCAAATGTTGAAATATTTCTTGTACTTGCCTATTTCCTATTTCGTGTTTGATAGTGAGCAAGAACATCGCAACCATTTCTTCAACGCCTACGTTCTTAGAATTTCTTAACTCATGCTCACCCAACTTATTGCAAAAACTATAGAATACATGTTTTTTCGTTCTAAATATCTGATGACATTTTGAACCTTCAGTTGCCAATAAGGTTAAGCTCATTCTAAAGAGTTTGGGGGGTTTTATAAGGAGTTAGAGACAACGTCTAGGAAAAGAAAGATTTACAAGATTGCATAGAATAACGAGAGAAAGAAGAGAGATTTAGATCAAGTAAGGTGTACAGATGATGCATAAGGCAAAGTCTTGGTTTCTGGTGGAGATAGTAAGAATAGATGGGAAGCCAACTTCTACAAGTTGTTTAATAAAGGAGGAGGAGGTTCAACCTGTGAGTTAGAGGATTTGTCAATTAAAGAAGGTGAACAAAATTTGGCGTTCTATTGTAGGATCCATGTTGGTGAGGTTAATGACACTCTTAAGAAAATAGAAAATCTTAAAGTCGTTGGTCCTAATGGCAACCCTATTGAAGTTTGGAAGTGCTTAAGTGAAAAAGGGGTGTCTTGGCTTACTAAACTTTTTAATGAGATTTTACGATCTAAGAAAATGCCAAATAAAAGGAAGAAAAGCACTTTAGCCCCTATTTACAAGAATAAAGGGGTATCCATAATTGCGCTAGCTGTAGAGGGATAAAGCTTATGAGCTACACAATGAAATTGTGGGAAACAGTATTTAACATAGATTGAGATTAGAGACTCGCATTTTGGAGTACCAATTTCGATTCATGTTTTAAAGATCCACAACAGAAGCGATTTATTTGCTGAGGGGGTTAATGGAGAAGTATCAAAGTAAAGGAAGAGACTTGCATATGTGTTAGGAAATAAATAATATTAAGATATTTTTTGTAATATATTAGAAGATTCTAGTATATCTGTATTAGATGTAACAACTGTACAAAACCTTTATGCCCTGTATATGTGTATGTAGCATATTGGCTCAACAATATTATATAATAGTGATGAATGAAATGCCTCCTATATCATCTTTAAGGCTATTGCTTTTCTCAGATCACTAGTGCCTGATTTTTAACTTGGTATCATAGCATTTTAGGGTTCTTAGTTTTCTCATCATGTTTTTTTCTTTGCCAGCCTCCAATTCTTTTGGAATTCCTACCACTATTACTGTTAATAATGTTTCCAGGACACATTCTCTGTTTAACTCATTTAATCAAGTGAGCTCGGTCAAGCTGGATCAAGGCAATTATCTCTTGTGGGAATCAATTGTGATGTCGATTACTAAAGGAAATAAGCTTGAGAATCATCTTATAGCTCTGTTAAACCACCACCAAGTCTCATCTTATATGGTGCTGAGATTTGAAGACTGGAATGCCACTGATCGTCTTCTTGTCGGATGGTTACGTAACACGATAAGTGTTGAAGTTGGTACTCAACTTCTTCATTACATAGTAGCAAAAGACATATGGGCTGAGGCATAATCACTAGCCGGAGCTTCGGTAAAAGCCAGAGTTAAGATTTACAAGTCCAAGCTTCATTGTACTCAGAAAGGTGGTATGAAGATGGCTGATTATTTAAACAAAATGAAATCTCTCACTAATCAACTATGGATTGAAGAGTCCGATAAGTCCATATTATACCCTACCTCAGTATACACATCAGTATGAGCAACTGTATATGAAGTAGGAGCAACTTGAGTTGAAAATTTAGGTCTAGAAGGATTAATCATTAGAGGTATAGATATATCATCTGTAGATTCCTTTCTTCGATCTAGGAACCCTGTTTCAAAAGGAAATAATGAAGGATTAAATACAACATGGCAAGAGACATAAACACGACCTATTGAACTCAAACACTTGAATCCTTTTTGCTGAGATGCATAGCCAAGAAAAAAACACATTGTTGACTATGAAATTGGAACATGTGATTATTATAAGGCTTCATATAAGGGTAGTAAGCACAACCAAAAGGTTGAAGAGTCTTATAATCTGGTTCTGTTTTGAATAACTGAAATAGTGGAGTGGAATTCTTCAACACTGATGTAGGCATTCAATTTATTAAAAATAATGCAGTCTGAAAAGCTTCCATCTAATAGCAGAGAGGCATTTTAGCTTGAGCTAATAAGGTTAATCCAGTTTCAATAATGTGCTGATATTTTCTTTCGGCTCTCCCATTTTGTTGTGAAGTGTAAGGACATGTATAGCAAATCTGAATGCCATGAGCATTTGCAATTGGTGTGAAAGGCTTAAATTCAGAACCCATATCACATTAGACTGCTTTAATTTTGGTTCCAAATTGTTTTCCACCAGAGTTTGAAAATGATTAAAAGCTGTTACTACCTCACCTTTATGTTTTAATGGATAAAACCAAGTATACCTACTATAATCATAAAAAAATGAATGTAAAATCGATGCCCAGACATTGATAATACTGGAGATGGTCCCCATAGATTGGAATGAATTAAACCAAGAGGAGCTACAACATATGATTCAAAAGAAGGAAATGGTAAATACTTAGCTTTTCCATATTGACAAGCTTCACAAAAAGAGTGCTCATTATGTTTGAGCTTGACATTACATTTATTTAAAATTAGATGAAGAACTTTCTCACTAAGATGGCCTAATTTCTGGTGCCATAAGACAGAATCAGAACATGACTTAGAAACAGTAGCTAGATGATCTTGAGTAGAGGAATGGTTAAGTAAAACGTCATTACTTGTCACTAGATATAGACCCTGATTTTCCTTCCCTTGCATTAGTAGCTGACCAATTGCTCGATCCTTCACACAACAACCAGAGGCATTAAATTCAACAATAATAGAATTATCTTTAACCAATTGAGATATACTCATAAGCTTCTTGGTAGAAGAAGGAACTATAAGAACTTTATTAAGGTGAATGTTAGAAGTTAGCTGTTCAGATCCAACAGCTGTAACAGAGGCTTGATCACCAGTGTAAGTATAAAGACGACACTTACCCATAGTAGAAGACTTATCAACAGAATCAGCTAAGGGAGTTACATGATAACTGGCGCCGCTATCCATATACCAAGCTGGATCAGAATTTTCTACTCAAGTTGCTCCTACTTCAGATGTCATCACTCATATTGATGTGCATACTGAGGTAGGGTATAATATGGACTTATCAGACTCTTCAATCTATAGTTCTTTAGCTAGTTCTACTACTGATTTGCCTAGTGAAAGCCCATCTCCTGCTCTTATCCAAAATGTTCATCATATGACCACACAGGCCAAAAGTGGTATTTACAAGCCCAAACATCCATTTGTTGGGCTATTACAGTCAGAGGATTTGACCTATCTGAAACGCATAGCTGAACCTTCTAGTGCTCAACATGCCCTAAATTCCCCAAACTGGAGAAACGCCATGGCTGAAGAGTATGACGCTCTTCAACACAACAAAACTTGGCATCTTGTTCCTTATAATGGAGCCTAGAAAATCATTGATTGCAAGTAGGTTTTCAAGAATAAATTTCATCCGGATGGTACACTACACAAACGAAAAGGTTACTTTATAGCCAAAGGATTTCAATAATCAACCGGAATCGACTTCCATGAAACGTTTAGTCCAATAATAAAAGTTGCAACAATTCGATTAGTCCTTACTATTGATGTGACTTTTCAATGGGATATCGTGCAACTTGATATAAATAATGCATTTCTCAATGGCTATTTGAAAGGGGATGTGTTTATGAGACAACTAGAAGGATTTGTGAATGCTTCTCACCCTCACCATGTGTACAAGCTTGATAAGGCTCTATATAGGTTAAAACAAGCGCCTCGTGCCTGGTACGATAGGTTACAATTTACCTTATTACAAATGGGTTTCAAAAATGCTCGAAGTGATAATTCTCTATTTATGCTCAAATCAATAAATCTGATTGTTTACATCTTAATCTATGTCGATGATATCCTTGTCACTGGGAATGATAAAGCTTATCTTGATTCATTTGTTACCAAATTAAATTGCTTGTTCTCTCTTAAGGACCTTGGATCTATTCACTATTTCTAGGGCATAGAAGTTTTTTTGAGATAATTCAGGTTTGTTCTTAAGTTAAGTATATGCTGGATTTATTGCGTAAATTTGGGATGCTTGATACAGCACCTATTCCAATACCAACGGTCTCTGGATGATAGTATTGTATGCATGATGGTGAGCCTTTGAAAAATCCTACTGCTTTTCGACAAGCTATTGGTGCTTTACAATATTTAGCAACCACTAGACCGGATATAGCTTTTTCAGTGAATAAATTAAGTCAATTTATGTCCAAGCCTACCACTGTTCATTTTCAAGTGGTTAAAAGAATTTTATGATATTTAAAAGGCACTCATTAGTATAGCTTATATATTCACCCTTCTCCAAACTTAAGTTTAGTCAGTTTTACTGACTCTGATTGGGCAACTGTTAGATCTCATGTTTTGATGATAACAAAAGAATGGTTTGAAAAGGAAATGATTAATAAACAAGTTTGAACAAAGGAATAATAGGGATAAGCATCACTTGAAGTTAGCATTGGAGTAATGAAGAAAGGCAAAAAAAAAATACTGAGGAACTTGATCAGAAGCAAGTTTTCTAAGGCATTACTCGAGTACCTACTCGAGTAATGAGACAAAACTTGAAGTAACCAAAGGCACCTTCCAGTAACCTGCCAATGATACTCGAGTAGTTACTCGAGTAATAGTATAAGTATTTTCAAGTTGCTCTCGGCATGCCAATGTTACTCGAGGAGCGACTCGAGTAACCAGGTAAAAACTTGGAGTTGCTCTCGGCCTGCCAATGTTACTCGAGGCGCTACTCGAGTAACCATATGAAAAACTTCCAGTTGTTTTCAGGTTGCCAATGATACTCGAGTAGCTACTCGAGTAACTCTGTTTCTGAAAATGTGGAGCTCTCGGCACTTTGTACTACTGCCAATGTTACTCGAGGAGCTACTCGAGTAACGCACTGAAGTAAGTAAAAACTTGAAGGTGGTACTCGATTACCTTGATATAAATTTATCTCATTTTCCTCGAGTCCTTACTCTAGTATGCAAGTATTTAATGTTCTATTTTAAGTGGATTCCTCGAGTAAGTACCCGAGTATGCAGAAATATTTTCAAGGTAAACTTCAAGTCATTACCAGGGTAAGTCATGCACAAAAAGTACATTTACTCGAGGTGGTACTCGAGTAACCTATGCAAAAAGGAGTGCATTACTCGAGTCCATACCTGAGTAACGAGGTAAGTGCTCTCGGCCTTAGAAATCCTGCCAACATTACTGGAGTAAAGCATCGAGTAACTAAAAGTTCATTTGAAGGTTTACTCGAGTTGGTACCCGAGTAACTCATAAAGTTATGAGTGCATTACTAGAGTAGGTACCCGAGTAAACATATATTTCCAAAGGTTTGAAAATTGGTTATTCCATGCACTACCCGAGTAATCTTGTATTTATTCATTGACTTGCAGTTGATCAAAGATTTCCCGATGATACTCGAGTAAGTACTCGAGTAAACTTCAAGTAATACTCGAGTAAGCTTACCCAGAAATTTAGAAATCATTCAAACGTTCATTAAATTGTTTCTTATATGATTAATCTTTCATTGTATTAGTATTTTTAGCATATTTACAGATAAACAATGAAGGAATCATGTCAAGAAAGGGAAGTCAAATTAAACGTTCAAATGCCAACCACCGCCAACGGATATTTTTCAAAAACTTGAAAAGTCAATAGTGGTTGCGCACTCTCCAAAAGACGAAAGAAAATGTTCCAACGGTCATCACCAACATATCTATATATATGGGAACATCCAAATAGAGAAACTACAACAAGAACACACACAAACGAATTATCAAGTTTATTGCTCTGTTTTTCACGTTGAGATTATATTTCTATACTTCAGTGATTCTTATTCACTCTGTAAGAGAGATATTTCATTAAAACTCAATATTTGTTATTGAGATAACTTGAGGTTATGGAATCTTGAGTTGGGATTGGATTACAACTTGTAAGGGGGAGCGAGTGTCTAGGTGAAGGAACTTGCTTGTACTGAGGTGTCAAGAACCCACTGAATCTTGGAAGTTATAGTGAAACTGTCAGAGAAGCTCTGAGGACTGGACGTAGGTCAAAGTGGTTGTGGCCGAACCAGTATAACTCTCGGTGTACACTTCGGTGATATTTCTCCTTACTCCTTACTGTTTTAATTTCATTGTCAAGTTTTATATTTCCGAAGAAATTTTAGTATCACCCAATTCACCCCCCCTCTTGGGTGAAACGCTTGCTCTAACAGCAACAAGTGTTGATAATAAAAAATCTATTGCTTGTTTTTGTATTTATTTTCGTGGGACTTTAGTTTCTTGGTGTTCTTGAAAGCAACATGTTGTATCACGTTCTAACGCTAAGTCTGAATATAGAGGAGTAGCTGATTTAGCTGCAGAAGTGTCGTGGTTATGTTCATTATTACATGAACTTGGTTTTAAGAAGAGAAGACCTCAAATTATTTGGTGTGATAATATTAGTGCCAGTGCTCTAGCAGCCAATCCAGTACATCATGATTGATCCAAGCATATTAAGATTGATATACATTTTGTGCGAGATAAGGTTCTTGTTGGTCAGTTAGATGTTCAATACATTCCTTCTTCTCATCAAATTGTTGATGGAATGACCAATGCTTTAACATATTCTCAATTCTTTGTTTTTCATCACCAACTCGGATTGGTGGTCACCCCTCCTCTCTTGCGGGGGATGTTAGGAAATAAATAATATTAAGATATTTTTGTAATATATTAGAAGATTCTAGTATATCTGTATTAGCTGTACAAAACCGTTATGCCCTATATAAGTGTATGCAGCATATTGGCTCAACAGTACTATATAATAGTGGTGAATGAAATGCCTCCTGTATCATCTTTGAGGCTATTGATTTTCTCATATCCCTAGTGCCTCATTTTTAACTATATGATTTTTATTAATTTAGAGAAAGCTTATGACCACATGCTGAGAGATGTACTTTCGAAAGCCTTAGGAAAAAAAGGGTGTGCGAGTTGCATATATTAAGGTCATACAAGATATGTTTGAGGGGTTAACAACTAGTATGAGAATGTTTGGAAGTAAGATAAAAGACTTTCCTATAAGAATTGGCCTTCATCAGGGATTAGCCTTGAGCCCTTATTTGTTTTACCTGGTCTTAGATGTTCTAACTGAGTGTATACTCGAAGAAATCCCCAAGTGCATGCTTTTTTACAGATGATATTGTTCTTATGGCTGAATCAATAGAAGAAATTAATTCTAAACTTGAGTTATGGAGAAGAACCTAAGAGTCAAAGGGTTTCCAACTGAATATGAGTAAAACGGAATATATACATTGCACTTTTGATAAGACGAGAGTAAGAAGTGATTTGGAGGTCAAATTGGGAGATTAGGTTATTCCTCATATGACAAAGTTCAGATATTTAGGAACAATTCTATAACAAAATGGTGAAATTGATGGAGATGTTAATCATAGAATCTAAGTTGGGTGGTTTAAATGGAGAAAACCTACGATTTAGCTATGAAGGGGCTACATGAGAAAATTTTATTGTACTGCTATTCGAACAGCAATGCTTTATAGCAATAAATGTTGGGCTGTAAAGGGGCTACATGAACACAAAGTGGGGGTAGCTTATATGAGGATGTTGAGATGAATGTGTGGTCATGCACAAAAAGATATGATTCGTAATGAACTTATACGAAGAAGGGTGGGAGTGGCTCCTATTAAAGAAAAAATGGTAGAAAATCATTTGAGATGGTTTAGGCATGAACAAAGAAGGCCATTGAATGCACCAATGAGGAGGGTAGATCACGTTGTTTGACCCGGTTCAAAGGGGTAGAGGAATATAAAAAAACCGCTCCACAAGGTTATTGAGTGAGATCTCTTAATTAACAATTTATCTCGAGATTTGGTTTTTGATAAAGCTCAATAGTGTCATTTGATCTATGTAGTCAACCCCACCTAGTGGGATTAAGGCTCGGTTGTTGTTGTTGTTGTTGTTAAGGCTCAATGGTTTAGACATGTACAAAAAAGGCCATTGGATATGCCAATGAGAAGGGTAGATCACATTGTTTGACCTGGTTAAAAGGGGTAGAGGAATATAAAAAAACGCTCCATAAGGTTATTGAGTGAGATCTCTTAATTAACAATTTATCTCGAGATTTGGTTTTTGATAAAGCTCAATGGTGTCATTTGATCTATGTAGTTGACCCCACCTAAAGGGATTAAGGCTCGGTTGTTGTTATTGTTATTGTTTTAGAAATGAACAGAAACAAATAGGCCCTAGATAATTAAGATCCAAGTAGAAAGCACATGAGATAGCAAGTTTAATGCTAATTTTTTTGTTTATGTTAGATTAGAGGTTGGAATTAGATAACTAATTTGCATATATTAAGAAACTTTTGTTACATTAGTTTTTTATTAATTATGTTGATTCCTTAAATGTCCCTTTTAATTGTTTGGATTGGGTACTACTCTTTTGACAAAAGACTCCCTTAATATATGAAATCAATATCAACACGAGACATCAAAGAATTTTTGGAACTGGGAAGTGAATGGTCTGAATGTCCTAAACTGCACTCAACATGTGCACTTCTCACCCAATAATTTATCTAAAAAAGTTATAATGTTTTCCCAACTTGAAATTCAACTAGAACCTTGCAATAATGGGATGGCAAGGGAAGAAACATTTTAGAGTAAAACCCTAATCATCATTTTATTTTGTTTTAATTGCACAGACTTCCTCTCTGTTTTGAAAATATACATTTTAGCACAACCCATTAACACCATTAAAAAAATATTCTAAAAAGATTCTTAAATTTTCTTTTTAAATTGCAAAATTAATTAGCTTTGTCTATGGTAATCAATTTAAAACTATGACAAAAATTAAAAATATATATTAAAATTATTTTTAAAATTTTGGATAAAAATATGTAATTAAATTATTGTTAAGTAATATTTGTAAGTAGTGGCATTTTGGTAAAAAATGATGGGTCAGTGCTATGCTTTAACAATCAACTAACGGTTGGGTGGATAAAAGTTAAATTTCAAAAGTAGAAGAGGGGTTTGTGTAACATATATTTTGATTTTAAAGAAGGTCCATATAGGCTTTTAAAATAGAAGGAAATTTTTTGTAATTTAGAAAAATAGAGGGAAAGTTGATATATTTTGCTCAGTACAAGTATCATTATAATTATTATTTTGTATGAGTTTTTTAAATTTTTTATGTGATAATACAAGTATTGTTTTTTCCTTTTTTTTATTTTTAAAATCAATTTCTTTAAATGTCTTGTAAAGGGAAGAGGATTGATGATTGAGGATTTAAATTTGATTTGTGTGAGCACGCTTTTTTAAAAAGCAATTGTATAATAAATAGATTTTACAAAATTGAGACAGGCCTTTTAGCCTAAAGCACTAACTAACCATTTTCCCAAAATATGTAAGATAACACTTAAGTAAATAAATCTGATGTGATACTGATGCTGATCTAGAACCAAAATTGTAATCCCTGGCAAAAAGAACCAAAATTCTACTTCGGTTCAGAAAACCGTGTCAAAATCTGGCAATTTGGACAGTTTCATTGAAGCATTCATACATATACGCGCCCACGTCCATCCTACTATATACTTGCATTATGGGACCAAGCTCAGGCAGGCATTTAAGGTCAGGTCCAATGAGACCAAGCTCTTCTCGCAAGCTTTATGAAGTGTCAAGTCTTTCACCAAACTCCAAAGCCCCGATACTTTTTTTTTTTTTTTGACAACCTAAAGCCCCAATATTTAATGGATATATACACGCACGCGTCTAGATTCTCTCCCTTGGACTTCACATAATTTGCCTTTCCCATACCCAAAACTACACTGTTTTGGGTGTAAATTGGGATGGTGTTCCACATTTTTTTTAAATAACATTTAAGCTCTTTAAGTATTTTTTTTAGTAATACTCAATATTCTAAAATATTTTTTGTACACAATGTAGCATAAAATAATTTTTTAGAGGCACCCAATATCTGACTAGATGTATCTTGAACTATTTTTTTAGTGACACTCTGTATCTTAAATTTATTTTTATCACATTTAACACCCTAAATTATTTTTCTAGTTGCAACGAGAAGCCTCTAAAATATTTTTTACTAGCAATAAGCACCATAAATTTGGGATACTGAGTGTTGGATACGCTAAAATGTAGTTTAAGATATGGAATACTATTGGAAAAATACTTCAAGGTGCAGCTTGCCAGATATTGGGTGCTACTGAAAATTATGTTATGGTATATAGTGCATAAAAAACTATTTTAAAATATTGTATGCTATTAAAAAAAATACTTCAAAGGCTTGAATGTGATAATTTAAAAAAGAAAAAAGTGGAACACCCTTCCAATTTACACCCAAAACGGTGTAGTTTTGGATATGGGAGAGGCAAAGGATGGAAGGCACAAGGGAGGGAAGCTAGACGCATACACACACATATAGCCTGTTTAATGCATAATCTAAAATTTTCCATTACGGTTTGACATGCAATACTGTAAAGTTAGAGATAGGGGGAAAAGCTTGATGTAAAAAGGAAATCTAATCGTAGTGTATAGTTTTAATTCTTCACATGATCTTATGGGTCAATATAGATATGATGACATAACCAAGTAATTCAATTTGTAAAGTGCAAGCTTGAATCCTTGAGAAACAACAGATAATAGTATTAACCTTTAAACTAAACACATCAAAATAAAACATCCATTAAAACTCATACACACTACACACATATTGGTGCTCAAATTCTGCTTACCATGAGAATAACTCCTTCTCCAGGTTCTATAACCAGCCTAAAAGCAGGGGAATGGCGATAACACGGCGAGAGAGAGAATCGAAACCTGAGCAAAATCAGAGACAATATCACCTTCAGTTCCGCCATGGCCAAATGCTGGCCAACACATAACCGAGATCCGATCCCGAATGGCAGGTAAGCCTGAGGAGTCTTACAGGCTTCACTGATGCCATTTGCAAATCTTTGAGGGTTGAACATGTGAGCATCAGGTCCCCACAGTTCAGGGTCTTGCTGTAATAATGGGATAGGAATCTGAATGTTAACTCCTTTTGGAATTGAAATGCCTCCCAATTTAATGTCTTGTAAGGCTGTTCTTATAATGAAAGCTGCTGGCGGGTAAAGTCTGAGAGTCTCTTGAATCACCATAGTTACCTACAAGCAAGGCAATACGATTTTCATAAAACTAGCATTGACCTCCAGGCAATGTTATTAAGAAAAAAAAACTTATTTTTCATTCAAGTGAATTCGCTACACTAACCTTCAACCAAAAAAAAAAAAAAATCTCTACACTAACATTAGTTGAAGATATTCCATTCAATATAATTATGAGAGAAAACAGTTAATTGAATAAAAGGGGGAAATAAAATATGATTCACTCAATTGACATGGAGAGTGAATAGATATGTGCAATATGATCAATATAGGTTTTTATCTAAGAGACGAATATTTGTATAATATGTGCAAATTAATTCTAATTGTTTGAGCATAATTTTTTTAAATTGATTACAATTGTTTTAGCAAGAATCACTTTTAAATATAAGCAACCCATTACAATTGTTTTAGTATAATTTCAACCCTTCATGATGCATGCATTACTATAATTTGGCTTCCATTCTAGACCTCATTTTCTCTAAATCTTAAATGCATGTGAAAGAGTAACTTCCTCGTTTTTTCCTTACCTATACTCTTGACCCTTGAAATCTAGCATTCGTTATTAACATTTTTTTTTATCAACTCCTTCTATTCCTTCCTTATCTTCCATCAATTGATTTCCCATCTTATAATCTTACTTTTTGCTAAGGTAAACAAATCCAGCACCAAGGTAAAAAATGAAGCAAAATAGAGTAGAAGATTGATAAGAGAGGCAAAGAGGGAGAGAAGTAAGAAGAAGAACATCACAGAGACCTCATACAACATAGATGACGCAAATCAAAATGTTGGTTAAAATTTAATTAAAAGCAATAAATATGTGAGATATTTATTTATTCAATTATACTTTCAATTATGAAGATGATGAGTGAGGAAGAGAATAAGTGGGAAAAGAGATGAGACAGAATGAATGTGGAAAAGGGATAAGAGAGATATATAGTTAATTGAGGGTAAAAATGAAAAAAGTACATTAATTTTTTAGACAAACATATATTATTATTTATATTTAAAACCAGCCCTATGTGAGAGAATGTTACACATAAATAGGATCAAAGGGAGCGTGCGTGTCTATACACACACAAGTGAATAAATTTGAACTTAAAAGTTTTATGCTTCTTTGGTTTAGCTCAAACGCAGCTTGTCCTCATTCAACAATTTAGCTAAGTGTTTTCTTCCCCTCCCCTGATTATTACATACTCTGGTCCTAAATTGGGGAGTTAGTTGATAGATTTGCTTTGGTTCTAAATGTAAGATCTTAATTAATTTTATCTCTCAAATTTATAATTTTCCCCCTAAACTATCATATTGGTTCCACATATTAAAGGAGGGTTTCCATAAATGGGTTGTTTCCTTTGCAAATGATTGAAGGGACGAACACACATTTTTTATAAATTATTATCTTAATTAATTTTTTTAATCTCTGTAAATTAGTTATCCAAACTCCTACATTTAAAATCAAAAGGAATAATACGTACTGTCTTCATGCTTCTAAGCATGGTTGCATCAAAGGTTCCATTTCCACAAACTTGAAGCACCTCAGCTCGACAACGATCTTGCCAATCTCGGTGTTCTGCTAACAACATCAACGCCCACGACACGGTGACCGCAGTCGTCTCATGCCCAGCGAAAAATATGTTCTTGCAATTATCGACTATGAACTTGTCACGTGAGATAGGATTCGATAAGAGATCACCACCACCATCCTTGTTACATTTTGTAGCACCCTCCATTATCATTTGCATGAGATCTTGCTCATTACCTCCCTTCAGCCGTTGGTTTACAAGTCTTGTGATCATTGAGTTTACCTCTTTCTCTAATCTCCATATCTCCTTGTTGCTTTTTGTTGGTAAGTACCTAAACAATTTCATTATAGCATAGTTGTCTTTTTTGTTATACCTCAAGTAATTTACCTAAAGAGCTAATTATTAATAAAACCTAATGGCATCAGACAATTCATATAGCCAACCATACTTAATGCCATAATGTTGGTTGAAATTTTACTAGTGAATGAACCAAGGGAAAGTATTGAATTAAACCTGAATATTTATTGTAAACCAAAATGAGATGTGGATTTCACAAATAAGCCAAGTCACACTCATTTGTGTCACTTTCTTTCCAAATGTATAAATTTTAGGAATCTAATCATGTGCGCGCGTGTGAGGGAACAAGTAAGTACTAATGCATACCGTAGTCCTGGAACTCCAACAGGTGATTTGGACATGAGCTTTTGAATGAGTCTAAGCTCGGTGAATATTTGTCGTCCTTTTTCATAGCTGCTTCCAAAACAGGCTCTTGCAATTATATCAGCCGACAAGCTTCTCAATTCTTCATCTATCTTCATCTCTGCAACCACTTCTCCTCCCTTGCTACTTTCAATTCTTGCCTCCCAATCCCTCAACATTATATTTGTCGATTCCACCATCAAATCTACCATCCCCTTTACCATGAACAACAATTTATATCTTAGTTTTTTTTGCCACAATTTATATAATATTAATATATTTTTTCGGTGATAAATGATTTTATACATGGAAGGTTATTCCTATGCAGGGAAATCGGTATATCTACTACTTCAATGAAAAAGAAATTTCGGTTACTCTCTGTGATATTTACAAAAATGAAATATATGCATTCAGTGATAAAAATTTAATTTCAGAGAAAATGAGATAGGTGAAGACTTATCACTTGTGTAGAAACTACAAGGCAAAGGTAAGTCTAACCTCCATCTCTCTTTCTCTTTGGAGTAGTCTATACATATGCATGTCAATATTATTTATTATTAGCATCAAAATCCTATAATTAACCATACAAAACTAATTAGTGAGTCATATACATAACAATTTTATGAGGAAAAGACCAACATAGAGTTGGTCTAGCAGTGTATCAAGTTCGAGTCCCTGATGAAATACTTGTGTTGGGAGAGACAACCACGAACTCCAAACCACATATCAGATGATAATATCAAAAAAAAAATTTTGAGGAAAAGAAGCTTGCTTTATGGTAATATAATCTTTAAAGTCTTCTAACCAGGAAACAAAAAGTTAAAATACAATATACAAAGCTAAATGTGGTCCCTTAGTACACTTAAAGTCTAAAGAACTGACTACACAATTCATAAGTTATGAATAGTATAATATAAGCTAAATTATATATTTAATCCTTTAAATTTACATCAACTTTCAGTTTAGTCCCTTAAATTTTTAAAGTGTATTTTTAGTTCCATAATGTTAACATGGTTAATCTCATTAACAGCAAATGCTGACTTAGCGAATTTAAATGTAGACGCTACAATTGAATGATGAGATATTAATTTAAAATTTAAAATTTGTAAATTGTTAATATTTAAAATAAAATCTAATGAAGATATCGACTGATCTAAACTTTCAATAGCAACAACTCATCTTTATTCTACTGAAGGATTAAATTTTAAGCATGATTTGTCATTATTTAATTGCAGAAACACCATTAAAATTTGCCAATCCAATATTTGCCATTTACAAAACCAGTGATATTAACATTGAGTGACTGAAAATACACTTTATGAACTCAAGACACTAAACTGAAACTTGATGTAAACTTCAAGGTATTAAAACCTGGACCGGGTATTGAACCGGTCGGGGTACTGGGTTAAGGGTCAGTGGGTCAGACCGGGGCCAAACCGGAGCTAAACCGGGACCAAACCGGTGAAAAATTGGAAATTTTAGGCTTATTGGTATGAAATTCTAAAGAAAATAGTAAAAAAAAAAAATTTTTTTTTTTTTAAAAAATGGAAACCGGACCGGCCAACCGGCCGGTTCGCCGGTTACCGGGCCGGACCGGTCCGGTTTCCAGAACCATGGTAAACTTAGAGAACCAAACGCATACTTTAAGCTATAGTTTATATTATTTTCATACATAAATGATATTAAATATAAAATGATAAATCCTTGTGCAAGGGTTCTAAATCTCACATCTGTTTTTAGGTGGACTAAGTATTTTATCATTTAAAACATAAGTATAGATATAACAATTATCCGACTACTGATCAGTGGGTGATAGAGATGTTATGTTTTTATTAAAACAAATGAGGGAAAAACAAAATATCTCAAGACAAAAGAGCATAGCAAAACCATACCTTGACCTTATCAAGGTATAGCTGAGGAGAAATTATTTTCCTTTGGTGAGCCCAAAGAGGCCCATTTGATGATAATATGCCCAGGCCGAACAGTGGCCCAAAATCTTTGGATAGATAAGAAGGCTTTCCCAGATTCAAAGATGTGTTTGAGCTCACTTCCTTCACCAGCTCAGTGTCTTGGACCATCAAGAACGGTATTCTTCCACTGTAATACAAACAAATTGGCCCTGCATGCATCCACGTAATATTAATTTTTAATATCACAACAGCCAAAAAAAAAAATGCCGCTTTTCTTTGTTCTTTTGTGTTTGATTGTTTCTTTTTGAATTGAGATTGCGACAATCTGGTATGGGGGTCGAAGAGGGTAAAAAAAGAATAAAATATAATTTACGTATTAAAAAAAAGAATAAAGTAGAACGGGTATAAACGTCAAATCTATATTAAATATTAGTAGTCCTTAATATAAGAATTAGATAACTAATTTAAGTAAATGAAGGAAACTAATTAAATTAGTTATTTATACAAATGTGAATTGATTTTTCTAAAATAACCCCATTTTATCATAACTGCTCTTGGATGAAAATCTTTTGATGTGTGCAAATATTAAGGGTAGTTTGAGGGGGAAAATTATAAATTTAGAAGATAAAGTAGATTGAGATATTATATTTAGAAAAAAAAATTCAACACAAACTAAATTTTATATTGGTGACATGAGGTAGTATATTTAATTGTTGCTGTGTGTGAAATTGCCTTGTTCGAACTCACATTCAAGCTAATGAAAGAAAATCACTTTCACGGTTTCACCATCAAGCCATGAGTTCGATAGGAACTATGATATTGGAGCGTAGTTGTAAAAGTAAGATTTTGTTATGTATATGTTTTTAATTTTCTTGCAAGTTAAAATGCTTATTTTAATTCTAAATATAAGACTCAATTGATGTTTTTTCAGAGGTTAAAGAAGATTGATAAATTATTTAATCATATTATATGTTATATATCATTATATTATATATCAATTTATAAGTCAAACAAATTAATTTGAATAAAAATATAAATATTTTAAAATAATTTAATCAGCTTCCTCAATTTTTTTTTAAAAGAAAGTAAATTTGGACTTATACTTAGAACTAAAGGTGTGTTTGGTTTGGGGGGGAGAGGGGGTTAAATTACCTTTTTAGGCGGGAGGAACCCAAAATTTACCCTCTTGTCCAAAAAGGCAATTTACCCGCTCCCCACCTCTCCTCAAACCAAACACACCCTAAAGTAGTGTGTATAAATATAGGAAAAAAAATAATTATTACATTCTGTGGTTTATTAATTTTGTGAAATGGAACCCAAAAATTTTCATAAATTACATAAAATTTTATAAATGAGAACCAAGTATTCGGCCAAAAAAAAAAATTAAGTATGCTAAAAAAGAAGAATACCTATCAAGTTATAAACTCCAGTATCTAATGCAACAAAAGTAAAGCATATAATTTAAAATTAAGATAAACAAGAAGCTATGAATTAATTTTTTTATATAAATTTATTAATCCCTCTTCCCAATACATGCCACCATCTGAGTATGAGCACAGGCACTGCACACAAAACAGCCAAAAAGGCAATCAATAATGGTTATATTTGATATACGTCTGGACTTTGGAGGCTCCGTTTATCAAATATTTTTGCTTAAGAAAAAAGTTGGAATTCATGTTCATTTACAAACTGTCAAACTTTGAAACTGTTTCACAAATACGGCTAATCTGCAGAATTCTGGCTTTCTTTTAGGAGCATTTCAATTCAATCTTCCAATTTTCCCCAAAATCGCTTTGGTAAGTAAAAACTAGTTCTACAAATTGAAAGAGGCAATACTAATAAACAGTGTCGAAGCTTTTAGAATGCAATTCCAAACATGGAGAAACGCGCAAAATCCCCAAATTAAAAACGAATCGACTCAAACTTCATCAAAACATTGGCGAAAACCTAATTAACAGAGAAGAATAAGGCGTACCGTATTGATTCCTCCATTTGTGCAAGTGAGAGAAAATGGTGAAGGGCCAGCGATGAGAAATAGAGGAAGCCACTTGGGGAAGAGAACGAGATTGAGCCTCCTGAATCTGAATCGACTTGATTTCTGGAATATTTCTGAGGAAGATGTCAGGAATCGGACCATCAATCCCTTGTTTACGAAGCCTTTCTCTCGTCGATCTTGGCTTCAGAAACAAGACGTTCATGGCAAAGTATACCAACAGCAACGATCCTCCCAGAATCACTGTATTTAAATATAAGCTCATCTCTCTCTGATTTTTTTTTTTTTTTGTTGGACCTTATTCTTCTTCTTTCTCCAGTTCTGCTCCTCGTCTGCTCTCTCCCTCTGCTCTCTCTTACTTGTAACCGCTTGCTTCTTGCGTTATTGGGAATGAATTCAGTTTTCTGAGTCACGGTTCGCCTCGGGTGCAAGAAAACCATAAAGAACATACTGCTGTTCTCCAGACACATGACTCAGCAAACATGACATAAAGTAGGACAGCTGTAATGGGACACAACAATACATACGCACTGAAGGGGAGACGGTGGTACAATTGCTGAACATCGGCGCACTCAACAAAGTAGCTTTTTCTTGAGGCAAGTTTTTCACGTAACCACTTTAAAAAGTTTTCCTCTCAATTAAGGTCTGGAGGAAAAAATTGATTAAGGTAGGAACCATTGTTTTTATGTTGCACAGGCAGTGATAGATAGGAAGAGGTGCAAGAACTATGGCACCGGCATAAAGAGTGGTTAATGACCAGAGATATCAGAAGAGTTATTCGGAAATGGGTTCTTGGATGAAAGGTAAAGTTGTGAGGGGATTTCTAGGCTAAAATGTTGGGCTTTGAGAAAAAAACTTAGTTTTAACAAAAAGTGAGCAATAAAAAAAATGATGTTTAGCATGAAGGATAACCTCTTCTACTGTTTTTGGATGGGTGTTTGGTTGGGAAAAGGTGGCTTTCACAGCATGAGTCATGGATGGAGAAGAAGGCAGGTTTCTTGAGATGGTTAGGATATACAAAGACGATAAGGAAATGGGTTTTAGTGTGTTTAGATATATATAAAAAAAAAAGTGTTTTAGACCCAAAACCATAGTTTCACAAAAATTTATCCAAACAAAAGTATTTTGCCTAGAAGCTATTTTGACTCCAAAACTATGATTTTAGGATAAGTTGATTTTTATTCCATTTTCTCTTTCCTCCTCCTCCCTCTTTTCTCATTTCCTCCTTTTCAGATAAATTTATGTCATTTTTTGTATTAATTATAAAATTTAATGTTAAATAATACATAAAATATAATCTTATCCTTTATATATAATTCTCATAAAAGTTAATGTCCTTTTTAGTAATTTGACCATGAAAAAAAGTTATTCTGCTCACAATATTTAAACACTCTCATTTTATCAAAATCACATTTTTTCCATAATCTATTCTTCAAAAGTTATTCTCCACTTTTTTCCCAGAAGTTATTCTTTAAAAGTTAATTCAAACACACTCTTAAAGAAGGTATGGCTTTCTAAGATCTAGATAGGTAGTCTGCAATGATGTTATGGTTGCCTTTTTTTTTTTTTTGCGTGTGCACCCGGTATCCCAGGGCAGGCCATCTTTCAGGCACAACAACGGCCTCGGACTAATTCGGATCGAGGCATGACAGGAACCATTAAGGTTGGCTCCCCTAGCCCCTAAGATGCTGCATTCCCACGCCTCGAACTCGAGACCCATGGTTAAGCTAGAAGAGACCCTGCCATCTCATCTAATCGTCGGGGTTATGTTATAGTTGCCTTTGAAATGACGAACTATGAATTTATACCTTGAAAACCAGTTTTTCCACCAAAGTAATTGGACATCCGGAAGGATCCTTTTCGTAGGGTCAAACATCTTTAGGAAATATATGTTGTCTATTTCTACAATGAATTGGTAGATGCTCAAATGAAAGCTAAGCTTTTCAATTCCTCATTTGACAGTAAGGATTTTTTTGTACATTGTATGGTAATACTTTAATGAATTTTTAAGTTGTCTACTAACATGTCCACATCAATATCTTTTGTCATTTACTTCTTCAAGAAGTAATGCACCCTAGAAATGAATGAAAAAGAAGTTTCGGTTAGGCTCTGTGATAGTTACAAACATGAAATATATGCATTCAATAATAGAGATGTTATGTTTTTATTAAAACAAATAAGGCAAAAAAAATTCTCAAGACAAAAGAACATAGCAAAACCATACCTTGACCTTATCAAGGTATAGCTGAGGAGAAATTATTTTCCTTTGGTGATCCCAAAGAGGTCCACTTATAAAATATAAACGTATTAAAAAAAGAATAAAGTAGAACTGGTATAAACTTCACATATATATATTAAATATTAGTAGTCTTTAATATAAGAGGTAAATAACTAATTCGGGTAAATGAAGAAAATTAATTAAATTAATTATTTGTAACAAATATGAATTGATTTTTCTAAAATAACCCCATTTTATCATGATTGCTCTTTGATGGAAATCCTTTAATGTGTATTAAGAGTAGTTTGAAGGGGAAAATTATAAATTTATAAGATAAAATGAATTTTTTTACCTTAAAAGATAAAGTGGACTGAGAAATATTATATTTAAGAAAATTCAACTCGAACTAAATTTTATATTAGGGAAATGAAATAGTATATTTAATTGTTGTTGTGTTTGAAATTGCCTTGTTCGAACTCACGTTCAAGCGAATGAAAGAAAATCACTTTCACCATCAAGCCATGAGTTCGATAAGAACTAGAATATTGGAGCCTAGTTGTAAAAGTAACATTTTGTTATTTACTTGTTTTTAATTTTCTTTTAAGTTATAATACTTCTTCCGATTCTAAATACATGACCCAATTGATTTTTTCAAAGAGGTTAAGGAAACTTAATAAATCACTTAATTATATTATATGTTATATATCATTAGATTATATATTAATTTATAATCAAATAAATTAATTTAAAAAAATATAAATACTTTAAAAAAATGTAATCATCTTCCTCAAATTTTTTTTAAAAAAAAGTAAATTTGGATTTATAGTTAGAAGTGAAAGTAGTGTGTGTGTAAATATAAGGAAAAAAAATAATTATTACACTCTGTGGTTTATTAATTTTGTGAAGTGGAACCCAAAAATTTTCATAAATTACATAAAAAGTTTATAAATTAAAATTAACTATGCTCAAAAAGAATAATACGTATCAAATTATAAACTACAGTATCTAATGCAATAAAAGTAAAGTGTCTAATTTAAAATTAAGATGAACAAGAAGCTATGAATTAATTTTTTATACAAATTTATTAATCCCTCTTCCCAATTCCTTTCATCATCTGAGTATGAGCACAGGCACTGCACTCAAAACAGCCAAAAAGGCAATCAATAATGGGTGTATTTGTTTTGGTGATTGGATAAGTAACTTATTTTTACTTAAACTTATGGAATCTTAAGATTGGAAAAAAGTTAGATTGGGTAAAATGATGAGTGTTTGGATTAGCGATTGAATAAGTTAAGATGTTTGGTTTGAATTTTGTATAAGTGACTTTTGTATTAATTAAGAGAAAAAAATTGAAAAAATTATGAAAAATGAAAAAATGAAGGGATAATTATGAAAAAAGTCCTTATTAGTAACTTAATTGCCAATTAGACCTGAAAAGATATCTACACACGGAGGGATTTTTTCACAATTTTCTCAAAAATTAACTTTGAAAATTTGGTAATTGTACAATTTTAATAAAATTATATCAAACTCTAATTTAAATTGGTACACTCCAAAAGTCTTTTCTACTGTGCACCTCAAGTTTAAATCTTATAAATTATATCAAACTCTAATTTAAATATTAAATCATAACTCATATTTTCACATAGCTCAAAATCTAACAAAATAAATTGATTAAAATCTCAATAATACCTCCAATAACCCAAAGAAATTATTTAAACTAAATTTAATGGGTAAAAACACTATATAGAAACTAATTTATGATATGTTTATAAAAAAAATTGATTATGAAATCATAAAACAACTAAATAATAAATATAAACTGATTAAAATTAATTATTAATTATTCTCTACATTTCTACAGTTATATATTAACAAAACTCAAAACTTGACTAAACTCTTATCCCAAAGTATTCTCTAATTAGTAAAAGATTACTATCTAAAGAAAGAAAAAATTATTTAGAACATTTTTCATAAAAAAATTTTTGTGATTAGAAGTGATTTTGAATACCTCATTGATCCCCAAAAATATGAAAATACTCCTATCAATATTTTTTTATACACACACAGACACATAAGTTCCAATAAACTTCATTTTGAGGCTTATGACTTTTTCTAACTGATGACTTTTTTTACCTTAAAATCAATGGATTGGGCTTTCCTCCTTTGCAAAGGAGGTTCCGCTGCACAATCTGGGCCGTTGGATCATATCTCAACGGTCCAGATTTAATGTATTATAAAAATATATTATATTTTTATAATACATTAAATCTGGACCGTTGAGATATGATCCAACGGCCCAGATTGTGCAGCGGAGCCTCCTTTACAAAGGTGCAAAGGAGGAAAGCCGGGTCCAAAATCAATCGCTAAAACAAACACCCATTTTTTATCAAAATAATATTTAAGTCCAATTGACCACTGTTCAAATCCAATTTCCGTGCTCATCGCCGAAACAAACACACGCAATGGTTACTAATAAATACGGCCAATCTGCAGAATTTTGGCTTTCTTTTCGAAGCATTTCAATTCAATCTTCCAATTTTCCCCAAAATGGCTGTTGTAAGTAAAAAGTAGTTCTACAAATTGAAAGAGTAATATTAATAAACAATGTCGAAGCTTTTAGAATGCAGTTCCAAACATGGAGAAACGCGCGAAATCCCCAAATAAAAAACGAATCGACTCAAACTTCATCAAAAAGATTTGTGAAAACCTAATTAACAGAGAAGAATCAGGCGTACCGTGTTGGTTCCTCCATTTGTGCAAGTGAGAGACAAATGGCGAGGGCCAACGATAAGAAATAGAGGAAGCTACTTGGTGAAGAGAATGAGATTGAAAGCCTCCTGAATCTGAATCGACTGGATTTTTTCCGAGGAAGATGTGAGGAATCAGACCATCAATCCCTTGCTTACGAAGCCTTTCTCTCGTGGATCTCGGCTTCAAAAACAAGGCATTCACAGCAAAGTATACCAAGAGCAACGATCCTCCCAGAACCACTGTATCTAAACTTAAGTTCATCTCTCTTCAGCTTTTTTTTGTTGGAACTTATTCTTCTTCCTTCTTCAGTTCTTCTTCTTGTCTGCTCTCTGTTACCTGTACTTCTTGCGTGACTAGGAAGCAAGACAAAATCAAATGAACTCAGTTCTTTAAGTCACAGGACGCCTCGGGTTTTGGGTTCTAGCATAATTTTTTTTCCCTTTTCTTTTCAAAAACTCATTTCCACTAGAGATTAAAAAATAAAGAAAAATGATATTTAAATACCATTTCAATTTCTAAAACCAAGATAAACCCATTAAAACTTGTAAAGGACAGAGAATAGGTGCTTGTTTGGAATATCTTATTTTTGGGTAATAAGTGTTTATAAATCGTGATTTACGGTATACGAGATAAGTATGTGAGAGAAGTTTTATCTCGACTTGCGTAATAAGGACTTATTGTCCAAAAATAAGTGTTTCCAAACATAACCTGTGGTAGGAATATGAGTTTTAAATGTTTGAAGTAAATGATGAAATTACCCTTTTTCTTCAATCATTTTCCTCCTCTGAATTTCTCTCTCTCTCTTTCCTCTCATCTCTTTCCTCTCTCTTTCCCTGCAAACAACTCAAAACTCATCCCCGACCATCCTCCCTTCGCACTCATCCCGTTCTTGACTCATCGGCGGCAACTCTGATTCCAACAAAATCTCGCCTTTGTATATGGGCCACAAGACCACTCACTACTTGAGCACCGAGTTCAAAGGCCAAAACTTGATTTCCCTGGGCACCGATCATACTTTAAATATAATAAGCAAAAGAGCTCTAGGGTTTATGACCTCGATGTGAAGATGGATCTTAGGATTCGGTTCAAGTTGGGCGTGTTCAAGATAGGAAAGTTCAAGCCCAAGATTCATTGTGACCTCAAGGTTATAAATATATAACTGCAGTTCCAAATGTTCACTTTATATGTATTGTAGTTGCTATCATACAAAGTCTGATTTTTTGTAAATGCCAATACTGTATTTATCATTACCATTACTAGTCTTATTAATTGTCTCAGTGTATTGTAATTAAAGTATACATGAAGGAACACATTCTTTTGGGTTCAAGACTTATATGCATTGGGTGTAGGTGGAATGAGTAATGTAAACTTGCCATTTTATACATTATGTAGTGGTTGTTGTCAACATGAATCTGGTGTTTTGTTAATGTCATTATTGTACTTGTCATTATCATTACTAATCTTGTTAATGGTGATAGTTTATTTCAATTAAAGTATACATAAAGGAACACGTTCTTTTAGGTTCATTACTTATATACATTGGGTGTAGGTGGAATGAGTAATGTAAACTTCCTACTTGACCATTTGCGCTATAGTTGTTGTCATGAACATTTGTAGTTTTTGTCAATGTCAAAACAAAACCTGTCATTCCCATTATCGATCTCATCAAAACCATTAAAAACTTCATCATTATCATTACTAAACTTGTCAGAAGTCAACCCTTTTGGGCCAACACTTGACACATTTGTTTGAGAATAAGTTGTCATTCCCATTATCGATCTCGTGAAACCATTAAAAACTTAGTCATTATTATTACTGAACTTGTCAGCGGTCAACCTTTTTGGGCCAACACTTGACACATTTGTTTGAGAATAAGTTGTCATTCACATTATCAATATCGTTAAAACCATTAAAAACTTTATCATTACCATTACTTAACTTGTCAGCGGCCAACCCTTTTGGGCCAATACTTGACACATTTGTTTGAGAATAAGTTGTCATTCTCATTATCGATCTCGTCAAAATCATTAAAAACTTTGTCATTACCATTACTGAACTTGTCAGCGGCCAACCCCTTTAAGTCAACACTTGACACATTTGTTTGAGAATAAGTTGTCATTCACATTATCAATATCGTTAAAACCATTAAAAACTTTATCATTACCATTACTTAACTTGTCAGCGGCCAACCCTTTTGGGCCAATACTTGACACATTTGTTTGAGAATAAGTTGTCATTCTCATTATCGATCTCGTCAAAACCATTAAAAACTTTGTCATTACCATTACTGAACTTGTTAGCGGCCAACCCCTTTAAGTCAACACTTGACACATTTGTTTGAGAATAAGTTGTCATTCCTACTATCAATCTCGTCAAAAACCACTAAAAGTTGTGTCATTCTTATTACTGAACTTGTTACACTACTACAGAATTATGATATAACCACCTCAATGGACGTCCCAATTTTAAAATTGGGTGGTTAAAAAGGAAGGCGGTGGCATTTTCTTAATTATGTGTACGTAGGGAAACCTTTAGACGTTCCAAATTTAAATTTGGGACACCTAAAGTAGAGTTTAGACGTCCAAATTTTATTTGGGACGCCTAAAGATTTCCACTGGCACCAAAAAAGTAAATTAAAAAAATTTAACTTACTTTAGGCGTCCCAAATGGTTTTGAGACGCCTAAAGTCTTACTTTAGGAGTCCCAAAAAATTTGGGACTCCTAAAGTCATGTCAGAAATTCTGACATGCGTGAGACTTTTCTTCCCTTTTCTTCATTCCCATGTCAGAAACTCATCCCTCCTTTTCCATCTTTCTCATCCCACATGACTTCTCTTCTCTTTTTTCTGTATTTCCTTTTTTCTTTCATTCCCGTGACTTCGTCTTCTCTACACCATGGGTAAGCTTTTTCATTATTCCCTTTTCTTCATTACACATCTTCTTCCTCTCTTCCTTTTCTTCATTCCCTTTTCCTCTACCTCCTTCCATTCTCATAGCACCTTCTTTGCTCTCATCCTCCGGCGTACACCTCCTCCACCTTTTTTACCCCCCTCCACCCTCCGGCGTAGACCTCCCACTTTCTTTGTTGCTTTCAGCCTCCGGTGTACCTCTCCTCTCCACTGTGCATACCAACTCCTCTAACGTCTTCTCTCCACCTTGGAAGCACATAGACACCGTTGGCTACCCTCTCCCCTGCTTCCATCAGATTTTTTTTAAATATAAATTTACATGAAGAATTAAGTTAAACTTGCAATGTGAAATTATTATAATGCTTTCAATTTATTTACATGATTCTAGTTATTGGAGTGTTTTTCCCTTGATTGTTTTTTTTGTTGCCAGAATCATAAACTAGTTGTTAGTAGTTATGCAATACTAATAATGTTTTTGTTTTATACATTTGGAGCTTGGAAATCGAGGGAAATACATATGTATATTTATTTTGATGAAATGAACAACAATTAGTTTGTAGTTGTGTGGTGACAAACATTTTGACACTTTCTGGTTGTTGTTATACATATATAATATTAGGTTGTATGAGCTGTTATTATTATACATATATATATATATATATAGTAAAAAGATTGCAATGCTAGATGTCCTTACTATTTTTGTAAGGCACATTTTGTGGTTTAAGAATCCATCTTCAATTCTGTTTCTGTAATTTTAATTTGCTGAGTAATAAAGAATATAAATAATGATTTTAAAAAAAATAAAACATTTTAATATCCAAAATTAAGAATTGGAACGTCTAAAGTCCCCCTGTGGGGGACTTTAGATATCCCAAATTGAGAATTGGGACGTCTAAAGTCCCTTAACTTTACACGTCCCAATTCTGACTTTAAACATCCCATTTTTTTGGGACGTTTTTTCTTAAAACATACTACTCCCCCTACATAGACGTCTTCCAGTTTTTGGACGTTAAAAGTGCCAAAATAGGGACGTTAAAACCCCTTTTTGTAGTAGTGTCAGCGGCCAACCTTTTGGGACAGCACTTGACACATTTGGTGAGAATAAGTTGTCATTCCTATTAACAATGTCGTCAAAACCATTACAAATTTTGTTATTTGATAAGTAAAATATTTGCATATTAATTTTCCCTTATATGATGATTTTGTGGATGATATTTAAGCTCAATTTAATAAATTTGGGTGTAATTAATAAATAAATAATAATTTTGACATAAAATAGAATTTCTTGAAAAATATTAAATTAGACCCTCTTTCAGTTTTTAGGCAATATATGGAGTTTTAGATTTCGGATTGAGACGTTCTTTATATGGATAAAAAGTTAAGAAAGAGCTCTACAACTTTTATGTTGAGACCAAAATCCAGTTCTATCTCCAAAGATTTCGAATTTTGCTTGGAAGTTGAGAGCGGGAATCATCTACCATTCCACTAACCATTTCATCTTCCTTTTCACCTACTACTTCATCTACCACATTTTATCTACCACTTCATCTATCTTACTCCATTCTTCCCTATATATAGCCACCCTTTCATTCATATTTTACACACTAATTCATATCCATTACTCTCCTCTCTTCTTCACTTACAACCATTTTTCATATCCATTACTTTCCTCTCTTCTCCACTTACACCATCATCTTAAAATTAATTTCATGCATTGTATTTGTTTCTTGCATGCCTCCTACATGGAAGGTTTACCTCCTACATAAAAGGCTAGATTTTTCTATTTTCATGCATCTTGTGGTTGTATTTTTATTGAATAATTAAGTTTATTGTAATGTTTATGAAGTTTTCAATTTATTTTATTGTTGTTTTTAATTTCATCATGATCTAAATTTCTATTTTCCTAGTGTGATGACGTAGCTTACTAATGACGGATTGAATCTTAACTTACTAAATTTAGTTTTAATTTCTCTTTCATGATTGAGTTTTAATTATTGTTCTTAATGCTTTCATTTGATTGGTCATCTTTTGAATGATTTCAATATGCATGTTGAGACCGGAAGGAGATGCATATGTGTAGATCCTATAATTAAAACCATGATTTGCATATGAAATAGGAATATATTCATATGAGTTGTGTAGTCTTACTGAGTTCCATAAATCTTAATGCATAATTAATTGCTTAAATTCATATAGGAATATATTGGATTATCAATTAATTATAGAATTGCTTGACCTTGGAAGATGATAGAAATTAAATTAGGGAAACTCAACTGTCAATCATGTGGAATAAATTGGGCTAGAATATATAGGTGATTTAATCCGAAATTTGTTAAGTGAAATCTGACCCCTATGACTTTTTCTCGTAGTTGTTTCATATCATTTGCATTTTATATTTAATCAGCTTTTATTTCGTACACTCAATCATCAACTAATCGACCGATTAAATAGAGTTAAAATTACCCTTTTTGGTACTTAGTGATCAATCCTCGTGGGAACGATACTCTACTCACTTCTGTATTACTTTATTACCACAGTGTACACTTGCAATATTTACTAGACCATTTACACTCGTAACATCATTCTTATTATTGAACTTGTTAGAGGCCAGGCCTTTGGGGCCAACATTTGACAAATTTGGTGAAAATAAGTCGTCATTCCCATTAACAATGTCATCAAAACCATTAAAAATTTTGTCATTCCCATTACTAAAATTGCCAGTAGCCAGCACACTTTCGCACATAATATTTCTTGATTTATTTGCTTCCTGTAGAAAAAAGGTGCACAATAGGATACAGTTGGAATAAAGGGACTAAAGCTTTAGTCAATATCCATACACTAATAGTACATCACAAAAGCCCACAACTATGAATCAGTATACAGGATCGACGACCAAAATTATCCTGCCTATGTCATCCCAAAATGCCATGCTTGGTTACTAAGTTAAACATCAGTTGTCAATCTCTTTACAACAGGGGTGAATTCCAAAAAAATAATTGCTACTGGAAGACCAAAAATGTACATTGAGAATGGAATTATGTCTGTCATTTCCTCTTCATCTAGGTAATTTCTGAAGTTAGCAGTGTCAGTGCATCCTCCCTCTTGGTATTAGGTCATGACAAAGGTGTTGGAAATTGTGCTCTAAGGGCCAATTATTGTACTTTGAATATTATTATTTTAATGAAATTTCTCCATTCTGTCATCATATTATTTGCATGTTAACTGTGATAATTGTATCCTTGGATAATTCATAAAGATCGTCCTAAAATGTCCTTGGTCGGTCATCTATGCGAGAGCAGAGATGAAACAAGACCAGTATGACTTTGATAAGATATAGAGATACGAATCAAAGTCTTAGGCACTTGTAAGAGTACAAGGTGCTGGACTGACCCACTATGAGAAAGCTACATGGATCAAGTCATAAGCTTTTCTCATGTATAACCACGTCACAATGCCCTTAGACCTGAGGTCATCATGGATTCCTACATGAGAGTTGCTAAACTTTGAACTAGTCAAAAGTCACTTCTGACTGGGTGATGATAAAGGCTACGATCGGGCTTCGTGATTTTTCATGCAGAGGAATATGAATGATCAAGATGGAATTTGTCCATCACATTAGTAGAGAGATATTACTGGGCCCCTCGATGAGTGAGTCTGAGAAATATATGGCCATACTATGATGAAAGGAGTTTCTGTCTCTGTTATCAGGCTACTCAGGAATCGAGAAAATAATGGTCAGGAACAAGAGGATGAAATTATCCATGCCTTATCCTTGATCGATATATCGTGTGACAAAAGGGACGTGACATGGTTGTATGACAGGTTGCATCGTGATAACGATCCTCATATGAATTGGGTAGTCGTAATGTCTTGCTAGAGGCCGCTTGTGACTTTTGGGTTAGTATAGTTATTGGCCCACTGCCAATTTCATATGGGCCTACAGGGTCGCACACAAGAATGTCCAAACACGAGATAATGTTTAATTTAGGGTGGATGAATTTTATATTTATATATATATAAAAAATATAAAATTCATTAATAATATTATATAGATATATATATTTTTGAAATATATATATATATATATGTATATATATATATATATATATATATATTATATGATATTATTATATTTAATAATATTATATATATATATATATTTTTGAAATATATATCTTATATATATATATATATGTATATATATATTATATGATATTATTATATTTGGTAGTTTTAAATTTAATTTATTAAGATATATTAAATTTAATAACTAACATGATAGAGATATAGTATCTCAGATTTAATTTATGAAGATAAATTAAATCTAATGGCTCTTTATTTGGATTAAATAAATAGGTTAAATTAAAACTGTTGGACAGATTTAATTTAAACTGAATTTATTTAATTAGCTCATCAAGATAATTAATTGTTAATTAATTTCGAAATTAATGATGATTAATTTTGAAATTTGAAAATAGCCCTCATAGGTTATAAACTTGATAGAGCAGATATATTGATATGCACATGAGAATTGAGAGCCGCAAGTGAAACCCTAGGATACATTAGAGGCGCTAGCACGCAGTCTCGGTTGGAGAGCATTCGTGTGGATACCGGTAGAGGGAGTGGACCTGACGTGTTGGCTCCTAGAGATCGTGAAAACTCTAAATCATCAAAAAGGTATGAATCCTTCCAACTTGGTTTAAATGCCGTTGATAGATCCTCGATTAGGATTGGTGAAAATTTTTAAAATTCTTCCGCTGTGCCTACCGATCCTAACAAAAGGCGAGGAAGAGTTTGTAGAATTTAGAACCAAGGTGGCTGAACCAAAGCTACCAATGGAAAATAATCATTTGTCATCTTTGGAAATTAATGAGAATGAGAAAGTTCCAGCTACACCCACTTCAGAAATTGAGGATGAGTTTTCTGAAACACCAAATTCTCTTGACAATTTGCATAAACTACACAAGAAATTGCTACTACTTAGAGGAAATAATCTGGACTAGAAGACTCATTGGATGGAAGTTGTATCATTAGTGACATTGATTATGGTGATCAAACTACTGAGAAACTAAAATCAGCATTGAAGGCAGAAAGAAAGGCTTTAAATTCTCTATTAGTGACATCGATTATGGTGCACCCAATGCTTCTTAAATAAAAGCAACCATTTTTGAAATCAGTTATTTATTTTTCAATTGATCATGTCCCCGAAAGGATGACATCAGTTATATATTGTGAACTTGTGATGTCAAATCAAAAGCAAATTATATAAATATAAATCATGTTGAGACATTATATTTTATATTAGCATATTCATCTCAATTTTTGTTCATATTTTTATCCCTTGTGAAGAAGTCTTATCAAATGTAGAATATTTATTCCAGTGATCTAATAAGACAGTACCACCATCATAAAGTAAAGATAAACATCCCTAGTACATATCAATAATCAATACACTTATGTTATATATTAGTACATGCATAATAAATAGTTACTCATAAGGTTGAACCAATGAGTGTCAAGATAGCTTCCTTGCAGGAGATTGTACAAAGGTAAAATTTGATTCCTAACTATTAACTGATACAGAATTGCACAGTAGCTTAACACAACTATTTATAAGATTACCAATGACTTGGCACACAAATATAAACATGTCACCAAACACAGTTCTCTTAAAAATAGTCAAAGGATCAAGTCTAATACTCACCTGAGATCACCAAAGCAGTCTTCAGTCTGGTAAGGTGGAGCATAGAAAATGACATAAGGAAATTTGTGGGAGGCCTCCATCCACTTCAATGTTGGATTAATACCCAATTGAATCAACTCGTCGTGATGATTAGTGGTCACGGTTTGTCCAAAAATTTGACAACCGGGATATTCGTGCTTCAAAATAAAATATAATAATAATGCCAAGAAACATAGGTGGGATAGTGCATTTGATTATAGATGACAAGATTCCCATATTCACAAATAGCCAAATAAAGAAAGTGAGAGTATCATTTTAGCAACATAGGAACTAAACCAAGAAAACCAAGCTTTGAAATACTTACAAATAAGAAGAATCAAGTCAACTCCACATTAAAAGTAAGGTGCAATTGAGTAGGTGAATCGAAGAATAAACGTGAATCAAACTTGAATCCAACTCCTCGTAATTGTTCTGGCTATGGGTTTTTCAAGACTAAAAACCCATAAAAAACTTACCTAGGATTTGAAAAGTAAAAAACACAAGCAAGAAGAAGACATTGAAAATGATCAACGAGAAATACTCTCCCCTCCAGCAACTATGAGAAGGATTGCACCCACGATTCCCGATTTGGGGATGCCGACGCTGACTATGACACTTAAAGGAAAGAACAATACCGAGCCTTCGTGTGTTCTGAGCAATTTTGTAGCTCTTCTAATTAAATAAATCTGAGGGCATTTTGGTCTTTGAGCCAAAACATTAAAAACCCATATTCCCACCCCCATCCATTATCTGTCTTTTACATGTATTAATGATCTTTTGTGGGTTTTGCAAGTTCATTTGGTATTTAACTGTCTTTTCCCTTAAAAAAAGGGAAATGGTTCATATTTTCTTGAGTGTAAATGATTAAATTCAAAAAATGGTCAAAAGTAATAAATGGGTATTACCTCCGATCTTAAATATAAGACACAGTTGACTTTTTTTGGAGAGATTAAGGGAATTAAATAAGTTATTTAATCATATCATATGTTGTGTATCCTTAGATCATGTATCAATTTATAAGTTATGTAAAATAGTTTAGAGAAAAAAATGATAAATATAAATACTTTAAAATTATTTAATTAACTTCATCAATCTCTCTAAAAAAATCAGTTTTATTTTATATTTAAGACCAAAGAGAATAATAAATATAATTTTTTCCAAATAAATTTTTATTTATGGCGGTACGAGTGAGAAAGGTAACCAATAATATGATACTCCTCTTCCAATCACAGTGCATAAAAAATGTATTATTTCATTTCTAACATAGTTCAGATAAAGTAAGTAAAAGGAAAAATCTCACAAAAAAACTTTAAAATTCTAAAATTCTAAAATAGGTTTCTTATTAAGAGTTTATAAGAAAATGTCGAAACTTGATAAGCAATTTCTAATTTATTTTTTAAAAAATAACTGATTTAAAATTTTACAAATTTAAAATTCTTTTTTTAAAAATGTTCCCTAAGGAAAACCTTAAATTTATTAACTTTACTTTAACAGATGGTAAAGTTAGAAAACTACTCAACAAAGGTGCTCATTTGTAAAGCCGAGAAATCGGGCCAAGCCCGTAGGGCTGGCCCGTTTAGACCCGAGCCTGTCTCAGGCCATGCTTATAATTTAGAGCCTCCAGAAGGAGGCGGGCCTAAAAGGGTCGGGCCGCAAGCCCTGTTGCCCTGTAAGACCGGCCCTTTTAGACCCGTTTAACTTTTTTCTTAAATAGGCACAAGGTAATAGGCAGCAAGCATTAGTCAAGAGGTAGAGTTAACCTAACCTAACCCTCAGATCAGAGATACTCTCACACTGACTCAAACCTCATTTGAAACTTCTCTTCTTTGATTTTCTTATTTCTTTTTTTGTATGTGTACGCCAAAATCCAAATCAGTTGTTCTATTATTACTGATTTTTGAAGCTTGTAAACTTGTTTGATTGTGGCTGTGGACTTGTTTGATTGGTTGTGGACATTAATTATGGTTTGGACTTAAGTTTTAGTATTTGTGTTTTATTAAACTTGGATAATATTTATGTTTTAAATTAGTTTTGATGATATTTATATTTTAAATTAAGTATTTTAGTCTTTAGAATAATAAGAAACAAAAAAGGCATGGCAAAAAACAAAGCTAAACGGGCCTAAAGCTCGCGGGCCGCTTCCCTTAAACGGGGCTAGAGAAAACGTTACTTTTTTGGACTCGGGCCTAAACTGTAATATCCCAAAAAGTGATTAAAGGCTAATGACTTCAAAAGTGGGTGTAATTATTGTTGACTAAACACTTTTGAAAAATATGATGTGAAATTTGATCTGAATGTGTTGTGATTAGTGCCCAAACCCTGCATTTAAGCTTAATTGTGTGGTAAAGCTTAAAATGAACCCTAATGGTAGGGAAGGGTGCATGAATGGTGATATGAATGATATAATTGTGTTTAGTGGTGATTCAAGTGTAATTGCCATAATCAGGGGCAAAATGAGTAAAAAGGAAAGTACCGACCGATTGGTCAATTACCAAAAAGAAAGCTCTTTGATAACTCAAAGATATTGAATTGTCTCCTTATATGTGTGTCTAAATATATATTGCAATTATTTTGGCCTGATAAATATATATTTTGAACATCCAAAAATTTTTCTTAAAAAATGAACATCCATATAAATAAATATGTAAGGGTGAATATTTCACCCGTTAATAATTACTCAAATGGTCATGGTATCAGATTTCAAGCTTATCTTTTTGAGTTAATAAGAGATTAAAATTCTGAACTCTCTATACTAACTATTAAGGTTGAAAAGAACAAACTCAGGCAAAAAACAAAAATTAAGGGTTAATAAACGAACTTTGTGTATGAGACTAGCATTTGAAGGGCTACGATTTGATCTTTTATAAAAGGGTGAAATGTAAAAATACCCATAACTTTTACTACAAGTGTGTCTAGTACCATATACATTTTAGTAGTGCAAAAATATTATGAACATTCGCTCTTTTTTAAAATATTAAATTATAAAAGTTCATAGATATTCTTGTTTCTAATCCATTCATCAAATTATTATTAAAATATTAAATTATAAAAAATAATTAATTTAATACAAATTGCTAAATTTTGATGTGAATAATTCAATATTATAATAAAAAATAAAAATAATTTTTTATATAAAATTAAATTTGGACATTTAAATGTATATATCTACTTAAATTAGAAAAAAAATTATTGATTTCAACATTTAAAAAATATCTTAAAAGAAATTCACCCTCTTTAATTAATTGAACTTTGAATATGGTAAGTCCATTAATTACGGAAACTAATTTTGTTTCATTGCACTAAGTACTAATAACCGTATACACAAATTAATTAGCTTGGACAAAACAAATTAATGTCTAGGGTGTTCACTCTCCTCCCGTCCCGTTCTATTTACATTTGTTTTGAAACAAGATAGGACAAAATTATTACTAGGATGGGACAAGATGAGCGATGGGTTTTGCCTCATATAGACTTTATGTCCCGTCCAAATATTTATTTTTTAAAAAAGTAATTGTTTATTTATAACTTTTTTTTATTTTTTAATATTGAGTGTGGACTAATAAATTTAATTCTTTTTTATTTTGAGGATTTGAATTTAAATTCAAGTTGTTTTCCTTTTGAATTTTTTATTTCATAAACCCAAAAAAAAAAAAATTGAATCCCCCCACCCCCAACTATTTATTTGATGAAAGTTAAGACCTACAATAACTTGTTTGTTGATATTTCCTTCTTATCTTTGAAAGATGTGCACAAGTTCAAATCTTAGGAAGCACACTTATTAAGAGAGGCAAAAACTAAAAAAACCCTTTCTTATAAACAACAATTATCCATAATAGATTTACAAAACCTAATTAATAAGTGATAATCGAAAACCATTTTTCCCAAGAAAACACATCGAGTTCAGGGGACAAAACTTGCCTACAAACTTACTACAGTAAACTAAATACAAAACTAAGGGCACAATCAGAATAAGGGTTGGAAAACTCAACCCACTAGCCTGTATCGTAACATATCACTGAACCCCACAACAAAAAGGTCTTTAACACAAGAGAACATGATAATAATGTAGTGGACCCACAAAATCATTGAATACATAAATTAGGGCTTCATGCCTAATAAAATCTTCACATATACCTAAAATATAATTCATAATGAATATAAGGATGAGAGCCCTAGATGACAATATGATAATCATTACAAACCAACAAATTAGGAGACCTACATAGGATACCAAATCTTAAATTTCAATATGCTTCCCTTTGACCTTAATCAAAAGTAAACACATGCCTGAAAAATATGAAATCAATGACGAGGTGAGATATAAAGTCCCAGTAACCAAAATAAATTTATAAAATATGCAGCAACAGATTGCAAGTCAGAGAAGCATATTTACTAACATAATAATAATATTCTCCATAATTAAATCTTATATAATAATGTCAATGATTATAACCATCTTCACTTACCAATCATGCTCCTCCTTATATCTTCTGGACGTGGCACAGCTTATCAGTGCTAGTATACTCGGTCAAAGGTTAGTTAGTCACTTCAAGAATAGTGCCCCCTCCTATGCCACCACCGATATACCGTAACAGGACGTCTCCACCCAAAACACTCAACGCAAAATCTGGGCCAGGAATGAGAGAGCCGATGGGCACAATTTCACCATATCTCTTCCACGTAACCCAACATATCCCATAACAGAAATGCAATATATCAATAGTTTTCGAAAACATTTACAAGATTATCATTTCTTATTCAACATTCTATCACAAACATCATAATTATCAACACAGTAACAATATTAATAATAATTTCCACTCATATACACAAGGTTGGAGAATACACTGCTTCACTGAACTAAGTTCATATTCAAACATACACATGATTTTTCAAAATACATATAAGTAGGATAGATGAAAGTAAGGTTTAAAAAACACCTTACAGCCCAAAGCAAGCATAATGAATAAATTAATCTCGGTTACCTCAACTCTAAGCTCAACCTTAACTTGAGGAGCAAAGCACGAGCAATCACTGGTCACAAGAAAGCTCTACATTATCAATGTAGATACCAATCAACCACAAGTAACAATAAAATAAATAAGTTATACAATTCAACTCCAAAAAAACCAATTTCTTCTGCAACCATTATCCTCAACATGTCAATTTCCTCAACAATCCAGTCATAAATCACTTCTCATAAGCCCAAATCACTTATTAAAATCCTTAATAGCCCATTTGGTTCAATTCTATGGGAGAGGATTACATATAATCCTGATACAATAGATTGATTACAGCGTTTGGTTAGGCTTATGCAAGGTAAAGAGGATTACAGTTTGTAATCATGATTACATCATTTGATGTAATTAGGATTACATTGCTATAACTGATAAATAGGGATACAAACATCCCGTGATCAAGTGAAAAAGACATTATTGCCATTATAATTTTTAAATTGACCAAAGTGCCTACCCATAAATGTGGTTACATATTAAATAATTAACACCATTAAATATTAAAAAATAATTAAAAATATAAAATTTATAAAATATCCCCCTGTTAAAAACATTATATTCCACCAATAAAAAATATTAAAATATCCCTTTAAATAATATTCCCACCATTAAATATTACAAAACAATTATCATGAACTCAACATGTATACTATATAATATTTTTACCCTTAAATATTAAAAAATTACTATGAACCCAACATATATACTATATCAATTAAAAAAATTACCATGAAACTAATGTGTACATTATAGATATATGTGTAGTCAGGGATAATTTTGTCTCTTACTATATTATTCCTGTATGTTCTCATATTCGATGTAATCCAACTAAACGTTTTTATGCATATGCATCATCTTTCCTTAATGATGAACCAAACAAATCCATGTAATCATAATTACATTCCATTCCATTACATTACATTTGATTCTATGAACCAAACGGGCACTAACTCTCTAAAAGTATAATTTATTATCTATTTTAAAAGAAATTCATTATGATAAGTAAAATATTTACATATTTATTTTCCCTTATATAACGATTTTATGGACGATATTTGAGTTTAATATAATAAATTTGGGTGTAATTGATAAATAAATGATGTTTTTGGAATAAATAGTATTTTAAAAAATAATAAAGAAATAAATAAAATAAAAAAATTCAAAAGTTACTGTAGTGGACGGAAGTGACTATTGTAGCGGATGGAAGTTATTATTGCAGCAACGGAAGCACTGTAGCAAACACGCTTTGTACTATTCATGACGGAATCACTATAGCAGGCCATTACTGTAGCAGACGCAAGCGACTGTAGCAGATGGAAGAACTGTAGCAGGCAACAAAACACTGTAGCAGTTGTGGAAAAACGCGCAAGTCTGCTGAGAAGTCATTGTTCATGCGTGAAAAGAAGCACTAAACACTGTAGCACCTATGGAAAAAAAAGCAATGGACTGTGACACTCATGAAAGGACTTTGCCTGCCTATATATAGATGTGCCTCTTCGCAAAATGAGAGAACAAGGGAGGGAAGAGATGTAGAGGTTTGATTCTTTGACAGGGAGAGATCTTTTCTCTGACAGTTCTGAATAAATTGTGCTATTTGTTATATTTAATTTCATGCATTGTATTAATTTCTGCATGCCTCCTACATGGAAGGCTTAGTATTGTATTACTTTTTGCATGCCGCCTACATGGAAGGTTTTACCTCCTAAATGGACGGCTAGATTTCTCTATTTTTCATGTAATTTTTGGTTGTATATTTATGTTTGAGAATTTAATATTCAAGTTTTATGCAGTATTTATGAGGATTTCATTCTAGTTTTATGTAATGTTAATTTATTTTTATTTTGTTTTTAATTTCATCATGATCTAAATTTCTATTTTCCTAGGATAATGATGTAGCTTACTAATGACAAATTGAATCTTAACTTATTAAATCTAGTTTTAATTTCTCTTTCATGATTGAGTTTTAATTATAGTTCTTAATACTTTTATTTGATTGGCCATCTTTTGAATGATTTCAATTTGCATGTTGAGACCAGAAGGAGATGCATGTGTGTAGATCCTATAATTAAAACAATGACTTGCATATGAAATAGGAATATATTCATATGAGTTGTGTAGTCTTACTGAGTTCCATAAATCTTAATGCATAATTAATTGCTTAAATTCATATAGGAATATATTGGATTAGCAATTAATTATAGAATTGCTTGACCTTGGAAGAGGCTAGTAATTAAATTAGAGAAACTCAACTATCAATCATATGGAGTAAATTGGGCTAGAATAGATAAGTGATGCAATCCAGAATTTGTTAAGTGAAATTTGACCCCTAGGGCTTTTTTCTCATATTTGCTTTCATATTATATGTACTCATATTTAATTATTTTTCTTTTATTTTGTACACTCAATCACCAACTAATCGATCGACTAAATAGAATTAAAATTACTTATTTTGGTACTTAGTGATCAATCCTCATAGGAACGATACTCTACTCACTTATGTATTACTTGATTACGACAGTGTACACTTGTACTATTTCACATATCATCTAAACTCATAACACATTACAAAATCATAAGACAACCATGTTAGATCCCATATGTTTTGATGATAACAAAGATTGGTTCATTGATATAAAAGGATTTGATAACAAATAAATGAATTTGAACAAAGTGGCTTAACATTACTTGAAGTAAGCACTGGAGTGATAAACAAATTTTGTGGATGCTTACTCGAGTCGCCACTCGAGTAAGGGAAGCAATTAATCGAGTAGCCACTCGAGTAACCAAGTAAAATTTCATCCAGTGAAGCACTGCCAAAATTTGGACAACGTTACTCGAGGGAGTACTCGAGTAATCTGTAAAGTTATATAGCCCATTACTCGAGTAGCCACTCGAGTAACATGAATTACAAAGGCATCACTCGAATAGCCACTCGAGTAACCAAGGTAAAAATCTTCCAGTAGCTCTCGGCCAAGAAATGCAACACTTTACTCGAGTAGCCACTCGAGTAACCATGTAAGAAAAAGGATTTACTCGAAAGACCACCTGAGTAATCTGCGGAGTTATTTGAAGCATTATTCGAGTAGCCACTCGAGTAATCAGACAACAAACTCTCGGCCAAGAATTTGATGCAATTACTCGAGGGAGTAATCGAGTAATCTGCCGGGTTATTTGAAATCTACTCGAGGGCTCACTCGAGTAACATGAGAATACAATGATCAACACACTCTTAGTGCTTTGTTTTCTTATACTCATTCATTGTACTTCAGTGATTATATATTTGCTCTGTGAGAGAGTTTTTTCATTACAAACTCAATATTTGTTATTGAGAGAACTTAAGGTTGTGGAACCTTGAGTTGGGAATTTGATTACAACGTGTAAGGGGGAGCGAGTGTCTAGATGAAGGAACTTGCTGTATACTGAGGTGCCAAGAACCCACTGAATCTTGGAGAATATAGTTAAACTCTCAGAGACGCTCTGAGGACTGGACGTAGGTCAAAGTGGTTGTGACCGAACCAGTATAACTCCCGGTATACACTTCGGTGATATTTCTCTTTGCTCTTAACTGCTTTAAATTTTCTGTTAATTTTCTTATATGCAAAGAAATTTCTGGTATCACCCAATTCACCCCCTCTTGGGTGAGTCACTTGTACTAACATTTGGTATTAGAGTGTAGGTCTTCTTGTTAAGGTTTAACAGCCTAAGAAGGATCCAATGGCAAGCATGGGTGAAGGAATTCTTCCCGACAGAGCTTCTATCACAAGACCTCTGGGATTCAATGGCGAACACTTCTCATTCTAGAAAGCGAAGTTCAGAGTCTTTGTAATGGCTACTAAATATGGACTATGGGATGTGATTGAGAGTGGAAACTACAAACCTGAAAAGATTGTAGATTCATAGAGAGTTCCCAAGACACCAGTATAATATGATGAGAATGACAAGAAACTCATTACACTCAATAGCAAAGCAATTCTAATGATTCAAAGTGCTTTGAGTCAAAATGAGTACTTTAGAATCTGCACACTCCCAACAACTAAAGAAATGTGGGAAGCCTTAGAAATCGCTCACGAAGGAACTTTGGGAATACAAGAAAATTGGATCAATACTCTGGTTACTGAGTTTGATGTACTTCGAATGAAATCAGGTGATTCGATAGCTAAATTTGAACTTTGATATGCTCACCTTGTTAATCAACTTGCAGCACTTGGAAAAGTCTATGATCAACATACCCAAGTACGAAAGATTTTAAATATTCTTTCAAAGACTAGGAGGCAAAAGTCACTGCAATTGAGGAAGCAAAAGGTGAATCAATGCAATCGGTTGCTTCTCTATTCGGAAGCCTTTCTGAATATGAAAGCAAATTAAAGTTCAAATGAGAACTAGATGATATTGGTGACAAGAAGAAAAGAGGTCTAGCAATGAAAGCAAAATAAGAAGAACAAGATGAAGATAAAGAGCTTGATGATGACGAAATGGGCCTAATCATAAAACGATTCAGAAAGTTTTACAAGAAAGGCCAAGGATTCAAAAACTTCCAGAAAGGAGGAACAAGCAATAAATAACACATCATCTGCTATGAATGTGGAAAGCTAGGACATTTCAAATCAGAATGTCAATAACTGATTCAGGGAATAAAGAAAAGAGAAAAGGCAAATTCTATAACAAGAAGAAAGCCTTTGTATCTGCCATATGGGGAGATAATTCTTCTGATGAAGAAAATGATGAAGAGGAAGTAGCCAATATCTGTCTAGTTGCTCAAGAGGAAACAGAACAAGAGGTAATTGATCCTGATCCTACCTACGATGAATTACTTTCCGAATATAACGCTTTACATTCTGAATTCATCAAAATAGTTAAAGAACTAGTTGTTTTCAAAAAGAAAAACAAAGTTCTTGAAGCAGAACTTAAAGAGAATTTTAAAAGGGATTGTGAAAACTGTATTTCTTTAAAACAGAAAAACATTGATCTTACTAAATCTCTTGAAAAATTCACTAAAGGAAGTGAAATGCTAAATGTAATTTTAAAGCCTCAACGATTTGTGAATGATCGATCTGGAATTGGATATTATCCAAAATCAGACAGAAGGAAAGGAAGAAAGAAAGCTGGAGGTAAATCATACTTGAATTATTTTCAGCATTATGTGCGTACATCAAATCCTTTTGCCCATTGTAATTATTGTAATAGAAAAGGTCATTATACTTCATCATGTATTCATAGGAAGAAAGGAAATATAGGAACCTACAAATGGGTACCTAAAGGTTCATATATTTCGAAAATTTTTTGCACTAACCCAAAAGGACCCAAAAAGATGTGGGTACCTAAGACTTAATTGTATTTGATTGCAGATATGTCTTAAAGCATCCAAAAACAACAAGTGGTACATAGACAGTGGATGCTCTAGACATATGATCGGAGATTTCGAAAGTTTTATCACATTGCAACCTAAGGAAGGTGGAAAGGTAAAATTTGGAGGAAATCAATCCAGAAAGATAGCAAGAATTGGTGAAATAAAAAACGACAAAGGAATACAAGTCAAAGATGTATATTACGTTGAAGGCTTGTGTCATAATTTGCTGAGCGTAAGTCAAAGTGCAGACAAAGATAAGTGGATAATATTTGATTCAGAAAAATGTCTGATTGTCAACAAGAAAGACTTACAACTTGATAAGAAAAATATCAAGACAAAGCTCAGTGCAAAAAGGGAAGGTAACTGCTATACACTTGATATCAGTAGAAATAACTTTGAAAATTTTTTTGTGAGTAATGCCGATGAAAGTTGGTTATGGCATAAGAGGCTAGCTAATGTCAACATTCACCAACTAGGTAAACTACTCAAAAAGGATTTAGTTCTTGGATTATCCAAAGTAAGTTTTAAAAACAATTTGATTTGTGATGCATGTCAAAAGGGTAAACAAACTAAATCATCTTTCAAATCGAAAAATGAGATTACAACAAATCGACCACTTGAATTGATACATATCGATTTAGTTGGTCCATCAAGAGTTAAAAGCCTCGGTGGCAACTTATATTCATTGGTCATTGTTGATGATTTCTCTAGATTTACATGGACTATTTTTCTGTCATCAAAGGATGAAACCTTTGCAGAATTCATTGTTTTTCCCAAGAAAGTGCAAAATGAGAAAGATATGTCCATTACAGGTATCAGGACAGATCACAGTAGAGAATTTGAAAATCAAGCCTTTGAAGAATATTGTTATACAATGGCATTGATCACAATTTCTCTGCTCCAAGGACACCATAACAAAACGGAGTCATGGAACGTAAGAATAGAGTGCTCACTGAAATGGCTAGAGCAATACTAAATGAAAAGAATGTGTCTCAAGTTTTCTGGGCCGATGCAATGAGCACAACATGCTATATTTCAAACAGAGCCTACATTAGAACAAAACTTGGAAAGACACCATATGAGCTATATAAAGGAAGGAAGCCGAACCTTGCTCATTTACACATCTTCGGTTGTAAGTGTTTCATTCATAATAATGGTAAAGATAAGTTAGGAAAATTTGATTCTAGAACAGATGAAGGAATTTTCCTAGGATATTCTAACCGAAGTAAAGCATACAGAATTTTCAATAAACGAACATGTGTTGTTGAAGAATCAATTCACGTTGTATTTGATGAACTTGAATCCTCTGACAAAACCATTGATGATGAGCAGGAAGTTGTTTTAAATCAAGAAAATGGCCAATCTATTTCTAAATCTCTTACTCCAGAAGTTGATTAAACTAAGGGAGAAGATCAGTTTTTAGAACAACCTAAAGCCTGGAGATACAATAGGAGTCATCCCCTAGATAAAGTCATAGGAGATGTAAATGAAGGAGTCAAAACTAAAAATAGAATTTTCAATGAAGTTAGTTTTTCTGTATTCATTTCTGAGATTGAACCTTCTAACATTGACGAAGCCCTATCACACAATGATTGGGTTATAGCAATGCAAGAAGAACTAAACCAATTTGAAAGAAATCAAGTCTGGGGTTTAGTACCCCGACCTAAGGATCATCCAATCATTGGCACTAAATGGGTATTCAAGAACAAACTTGATAAATCCGCAATTATTGTAAGAAACAAGGCAAGATTGGTGGCCAAAGGCTATAATCAGAAAGAAGGAATTGATTATGGGGAAACGTATGCTCTAGTAGCTAGATTGGAAGCTATACGAGTACTCTTAGCCTTTACATGTATCAAAGGATTCAAACTCTGTCAAATGGATGTAAAGAGTGCATTTCTAAATGGATACATCATGGAAGAAGTATATGTAGATCAACCTCCAGGTTTCAAAGATGTAACCAAACCTGACCATGTTTACAAACTCAAAAAGGCCTTATACGGTTGAAAACAAGCTCCTAGAGCATGGTATGAAAGGCTCAGTAAATTTCTTATTAATTAAGGCTTTGTACAAGAAAATGTTGATACAACACTTTTTACAAAATGAAAATGTGATGATATATTAATTGTGCAAATATATGTCGATGATATAGTTTTCGGTGCTACTAACGAAACTATGTGCAAAGAATTTTCTGAGATAATGCAGGGAGAGTTTGAGATGTCAATGATGGGAGAATTAAATTTCTTTCTTGGTTTGCAAATCAAACAAAGGAAGAATGGGATTTTCATATCTCAAATGAAATATTTGAAAGAGCTATTGAAGAAGTATGGATTGGATGAAGCAAATGGAACGGACACACCCATGAGCTCAACCACATTGCTTGATGCGGATGTCAAGGGAAAAGATTACAACATCACAAAATATAGAGGAATAATTGGATCATTACTCTATCTCACTGCAAGTAGACCTGACATTCAATTCAGTGTGGGTATGTGTGTAAGATATCAATCAGCACCAAAAGAGTCACATGCTGAAACCGTCAAACGAATCTTCCGATATCTTGCTGACATGCCAGAATTGGGTCTCTGGTATCCCAAAGGAAGAAGTGAATATCTAGTTGTATACTCAGACTCTGATCATGGAGGATACAAGACGGACAGAAAGAGTACAAGTGGACAAGGCTAATTTCTTGGAGGCTCACTTGTAACATGGTTTAGCAAGAAACAAACTGCAGTGTCTCTTTCATCAACGGAAGCTGAGTATGTTGCAGTATCAAGTTGTTGTGCACAAGTAATATGGCTAAAGCAACAACTCCAGGATCTTGGTATTTATTTGAAAGAGATACCAATTTACTGTGACAATACTAGCACGATAAGCTTGGCAAAGAATCCCGTTCAACATTCGAGAACCAAGCATATTGATGTTAGACATCACTTCATCATAGATCATGTCCAAAAGAAAGATGTCAAAGTGATATTCATTCCAACTCATCTTCAACTAGCTGATACCTTCAAAAACCTCTCAAATTACATTGAATCGTGTGCCCTAAACTCGCGATGCTCGTCTCTATTTTTCCAGAAATATTTGATTCTCACAAATCACAATGGTGAGGACAAAATCTCCCAAACTTATCACTCCTTTTGAGTCTTCTGAATCATATCAACCCTCTGATTCACATTCCTCTCCTCCTACCAAGATGAGGAAAATTTCTTCCAATCCAAAATCCAAGACCAAGCTGCAAAACCTAAAGTAAAAGGGGTTGTGATTAAGGAGTCCATTGCCACAAGAGCTCAATCCAAAAAGAGTTCACCCCCTGGAAAAGGCAAAACAACAAAAGAACCATCCCCTCCTTCCTTTGATTCATCTGACACACCTACCTTCTCTCCTAAACCTCTGAAAAAGCCTAAGGTTGATGAAAAGCTTACCAAAGTCATGGTAGGCAAACTTGAGGAAGCTTTCCAATCTAAGAAAGTAAAGAAAGGGAAATCTTCAAAGCAAACAGAAGAGAGGGATGAAGAAATTACATTCCCTCCAAAAGGATTCAACGTAAGAAAGCCTGAGGAATCACAGAAGTACCTGAGTCATTTTGTAAGAAGAAATGTGTGCAAGATGCACTACATTGACTACAAGGTGCTTCAAAAGGTATTGAAATTTGATCTAAGTCCCTACCTTGATTCCTATATGCCCTGGTTATCTGTCAAGCTTCCATTTTGCACCAAAATAGTGAGACATTTTTATTGTAACCTCGTACCTGTTAATGATCCCGTTAGGAAGTCTGTGGAAGAAGAAATGACTTTTGAGGTTAGAGGTCAAAGAATTCTAATCTCATCTTCCAGAATCAATACCTAGTTAGGAATAGAAAATCCTCCTAATGATGATTATCCTAACCTTAATTCAAACCAGATATTTTCTATCCTTAGACCTGGTGAGATAATGGGACCTCTTAACTTCAATCCAAGTGATATGAGTAATTTTCATAGAGTCCTATGGTATATCTACTCTAGAGCCATGGTGAACAAATCCAATAACTTCACTCATTTCATTGAGAGAGACTTCAGGAAATTCACCTCAGTGATCCTCAAAGAGCAAAAAGATTTGGGAGAGTATATCTTCAATGAGATCAAGAGGTATAGATATGAAGGAAACCTACTACTCCAATACCTTATCCTCAACTTATTTCTTTGTTTCTCAAGAAGAATAAGATTTGGTACTTGGAGAGTATGGAGCCAGTTGAGAGGTTAGCACCAATGGGAAGGAATCAAATTGAAAAGTTGAATATTGAGATTCCTCTGAAGACACTTCTAGAAGCAAGTCCCAAGAAAAAGAAGACTGACACAGCAACAAGCCGAATGGATGACACACAGTCTTCTGCTCCAACCAACACATCTTCTCTATCCTTCTTTGGTGCCGCAACGCAAACGTTCATGGAGAACATCCTGAGGAGTTTCCATATTGATATTGCGAATACCAATGCAGAATTGGTAACTCATATAAATGAGAAGATGGGACAAATTGTGGAGAAAATGGATAAGAGGCACGAAGAGTTGCTAGCTGAACAACGTGCCCAAGGTGAGCTTCTGATATCCATTGTTGCTAGACTTGATGCTATGGCATCTGGATCCTCTACTCCTGGTCCTTCTGGTATTCTTGAGCCCATACCTGTTCCTGAACCAGGACCCTCTATACCCACTGAGCATAGACCTTCTGAGAGTGGACCTAGCAATATGTTATTCTCTATGCCTGACCCTGACACATTCAAGCCTATCCACATCACCACTGATGATCTACCTCAGTCTTTTCAGCCAGAGCCCATATCTACTCCCGTTGCCTCACCTACACGCATTGAGGAGATGCTTGAGTCTTCACTTGTTGGTACAGAAGAAGTAGAAATTACTTCTCTGGTTCCTTACCCTTCATCCCTGGTGAATCCTCCAGAGGATCTTCAGACACCGCTAGTGAACCTACCTGATCCTGAACCATCATCTTCAGATCCTTCCAGTTCAGATGGTTCATATGAATTATTGGCGTTTCCTGTTACTCCTATATCAGCAGCCAAACCACCTACTCCTCCTCATGATTGATTCCACCTTTCTGATGAAGACAAAAAAGGGGGAGAAGAGCCTGAGTGATTTTGTGTGATAAATGGCTGACTTGATTGGGATTTGGGTGTATGGGGCTTTTGGGCATTTTCAAGTTTTTAAGCTTTGAATTCTAAGTTATGTATTGAATTCTTCTTTATGCAATTTGCTATGTCATTAAAGTTAAATGTCATTGAAATTATATTGCATTTTGGGACTAATGTGTTTTCAATTGTGTATGTAAGGTAAACAAGTAAATATAAGTACAACAACTTAGAAAAGATCTTTATTTTAAGTTTACATTAAAAGATTTCATATGAAAAGTATTTGAGAAGCATATGTTTGAAAAACTCAGTTCTTAAGAAAACCTTTGTTCAAAATCACCAAGTTTTGTCATCATCAAAAAGGGGGAGAATGTTATATCCCATATGTTTTGATGATAACAAAGATTGGTTCATTGATATAAAAGGATTTGATAACAAACAAATGAATTTGAACAAAGTGGTTTAACATTACTTGAAGTAAGCACTGGAGTGATAAACAAATTTTGTGGATGCTTACTCGAGTAGCCACTCGAGTAAGGGAAGCAATTACTCGAGTAGCCACTCGAGTAACCAAGTAAAATTTCACTTAGCGAAGCACTGCCAAAATTTGGACAACGTTACTTGAAGGAGTACTCGAGTAATCTGTAAAGTTATATAGCCCATTACTCAAGTAGGCACTCGAGTAACATGAATTACAAAGGCATCACTCGAGTAGCCACTCGAGTAACCAAGGTAAAAATATTCCAGTAGCTCTCGGGCAAGAAATGCAACACTTTACTCGAGTAACCGTGTGAGAAAAAGGATTTACTCGAAAGACCACCCGAGTAATCTGCAGAGTTATTTGAAGCATTATTCGAGTAGCCACTCGAGTAATCAGACAACAAACTCTCGGCCAAGAATTTGATGCAATTACTTGAGGGAGTAATCGAGTAATCTGCCGGGTTATTTGAAATCTACTCGAGGGCTCACTCAAGTAACATGTGAAGAAAATTGAAGGCCACTCGAGTAATTAGATTACCAGAGTCAGCACCCGAGTAACCTATGAAGAAAAGACATAGTCACTCGAGTAGCCACTCGAGTAATCAGGTATTTCCAAGGTTTGTGATCTATCTCACTCCATATCTTACCCGAGTAATATCTTATACAACATGTTGAGTTAGCCACTACGATATTTTTGACAGGTTTACTCGAGGGACCACTTGAGTAACAGACATGATCACTCGAGTAGCCACTTGAGTAAAGCAGTCCAGAAATTATGTTTTTCATCCAATGTTTATGAAATTGATTTCTATATGATTAACTCTTCATTGCATTAGTATTCTAAGAACATTTGCAGAGAAACAATGAAGAGATCATGTAAGAAGAGCAACGTCAAATAAAGTGTCCGAACGTTCACCTACCGCTGCCTACAGTAAACGGATAGTTTTCAAATTCGAAGAATAGTCAACCGTTGCTGTGCGACTCTAACGGACATGTTTGAATTGCTTCCAACGGACATTACAAATCATCTATATATACAGAGCATTCAAAGAAAAGAAAACAAGACACTAGAACTGAGAATACACTGATCAACACACTCTTAGTGCTTTGTTTTCTTATACTCATTCATTGAATTTCAGTGATTATATATTTGCTCTGTGAGAGAGTTTTTGCATTACAAACTCAATATTTGTTATTGAGAGAATTTAAGGTTGTGGAACCTTGAGTTGGGAATTTGATTACAACGTGTAAGGGGGAGCGAGTGTCCAGGTGAAGGAACTTGCTGTGTACTGAGGTGCCAAGAACCCACTGAATCTTGGAGAATATAGTGAAACTCTCAGAGACGCTCTGAGGACTGGGCATAAGTCAAAGTGGTTGTGACCGAACCAGTATAACTCCCGGTGTACACTTCGGTGATATTTCTCTTTGCTCTTAATTGCTTTAAATATTCTGTTAATTTTCTTATACGCAAAGAAATTTCTGGTATCACCCAATTCACCCCCTCTTGGGTGAGTCGCTTGTACTAACAAACCAAATATTAAATCCAAACCAATTAAAATTAGATATTAACCTTCCTATACCACTATATAGTTATCTATTGTTAAAACTCAAAACTCATAAAATCCTAACTCCAAAATTTTCACAAATCAGCATAATATTACCCTCATTATGAAGATAAAATTATTTAGAATAGTATTATGAAAAGATTGTAGTAGAAAATAGTGTATTTAAGTACCTATTTGATCCCAAATAATGAACCTAGAGTTGAAGAAGGAGGCACCGCCACATTGCTCGACAAAATTCCTCTCACCACTATTCACTCACCTCTTAGAGTCGGCACTATAGCTTATTGATTGGGGTTTGAGGGTATTTATGGGTGTGTTTGGAATAGCGGTGGGAAAATTGGCTTGTTTTCAATTTGACTTATGGAATCTTAAGATTGGAGAAAAGTAAGATTGGGTAAAATGATTAATGTTTGGATTGGTGATTGGATAAGTGCTTTTATAAAAGTAAAAAGGTGTTTGGTTTGGCTTTTGCATAAGTGGCTTTTGTGATATTTAAGAGAAAAATTTTAAAAATTATGAAAAGTGAAAAAATTAACTATGAAAATTTGGTAATGGTAAAATACATAATAAAATTACAATAAAACAGTGAATAAATTAGAAATTAAAAACCAACTATGATAATTTTGATTGCAAGATTAAGGTAGGCCTCCAAAACTGTGTGTAGAAGTCTACTCACAGTTTTGCCCAAATGTTGAAATATTTCTTGTACTTGCCTATTTCCTAGTTCGTGTTTGATAGTGAGCAAGAACATCGCAACCATTTCTTCAACGCCTACGTTCTTAGAATTTCTTAACTTATGCTCACCCAACTTATTGCAAAAACTATAGAATACATGTTTTTCATTCTAAAAATCTGATGACATTTTGAACCTTCAGTTGCCAATAAGGTTAAGCTCATTCTAAAGAGTTTGGGTGGTTTTATAAGGAGTTAGAGACAACGTCTAGGAAAAGAAAGATTTACAAGATTGCACAGAATAACGAGAGAAAGAAGAGAGATTTGGATCAAGTAATGTGTACAGATGATGCATAAGGCGAAGTCTTGGTTTCTGGTGGAGATATTAAGAATAGATAGGAAGTCTACTTCTACAAGTTGTTTAATAAAGGAGGAGGTTCAACCTGTGAGTTAGAGGATCTGTCAATTAAAGAAGGTGAACAAAATTTGGCGTTCTATTGTAGGATCCATGTTGGTGAGGTTAATGACACTCTTAAGAAAATGGAAAATCATAAAGTCGTTGGACCTAATGGCAACCCTATTGAAGTTTGGAAGTACTCAAGTGAAAAAAGGGGTGTCTTGGCTTACTAATCTTTTTAATGAGATTTTACGATCTAAGAAAATGCCAAATAAAAGGAAGAAAAGCACTTTAGCCCCTATTTACAAGAATAAAGGGGTATCCATAATAGCGCTAGCTATAAAGGGATAAAGCTTATGAGCTACACAATGAAATTGTGGGAAATGGTATTTAACATAGATTGAGATTAGAGACTCGCATTTCGGAGTACCAATTTGGATTCATGTTTTAAAGATCCACAACAGAAGCGATTTATTTGCTAAGGGGGTTAATGGAGAAGTATCAAAGTAAAGGAAGAGACTTGCATATGTGTTAGGAAATAAATAATATTAAGATATTTTTGTAATATATTAGAAGATTCTAGTATATCTGTATTTGCTATAACAGCTGTACAAAACCTTTATGCCCTGTATATGTGTATGTAGCATTTGGCTCAACAGTACTATATAATGGTGATGAATGAAATGCCTCCTATATCATCTTTAAGGCTATTTCTTTTCTCAGATCGCTAGTGCCTGATTTTTAACTTGGTATCAGAGCATTTTAGGGTTCTTAGTTTTCTCATCATGTCTTCTTCTTCGCCAGCCTCCAATTCTTCTGGAATACCTACCACTATTGCTGTTAATAATGTTTCCAAGACACATTCTCTGTTTAACTCATTTAATCAAGTGAGCTCGGTCAAGCTAGATCGAGGCAATTATCTCTTATGGGAATCAATTGTGTTGCCGATTATTGAAGGAAATAAGCTCGAGAATCATCTTGATAGCTTTGTTGAACCACCACAAAGTCTCATCTTATATGGTGCTGAGATGAAGACAAATCCAGAATTTGAAGACTGGAATGCCACTGATCGCCTTCTTGTCGAATGTTTACGTAACACGATGAGTGTTGAAGTTGGTGCTCAACTTCTTCATTGCAGAGTAGTAAAAGACATCTAGGCTGAGGCACGATTATTGGCCGGAGCTTCGACAAAAGCCAGAGTTATGATTTACAAGTCTGAGCTTCATCGTACTCAGAAAGGTGGTATAAAGATGACTGATTATTTAAACAAAATGAAATCTCTCACTGATCAACTATGGATTGAAGAGTCCAATAAGTCCATATTATACCTTGCCTTAGTATGCACATCAGTATGAGCAACTGTATTTGAAGTAGGAGCAACTTGAGTAGAAAATTTAGGTCTAGAAGGATTAATCATTAGAGGTATAGATATATCATATGTAGATTCCTTTCTTCGATCTAGGAACCCTGTTTCAAAAGGAAATAATGAAGGATTAAATACAACATGGTGAGAGACATAAACACGACCTGTTAAACTCGAACACTTGAATCCTTTTTGCTGAGATGCATAGCCAAGAACAACACATTGTTGACTATGAAATTGGAACATGTGATTATTATAAGGCTTCATATAAGGGTAGCAAGCATAACCAAAAGGTTCAAGAGTCTTATAATCTGGTTCTGTTTTGAATAACTGAAATAGTGGAGTGGAATTCTTTAATACTAATATAGGCATTCGATTTATTAAAAATACTGCAGTCTGAAAAGCTTCCATCCAATAGCAGAGAGGCATTTTAGCTTGACCTAATAAGGTTAATCTAGTTTCAATAATGTACTGATGTTTTCTTTCAGCTCTCCCATTTTGTTATGAAGTGTAAGGACATGTATAGCGAATCTAAATACCATAAGCATTTGTAATTGGTGTGAAAGGCTTAAATTCAGAACCCATATCACATTGGACTGCTTTAATTTTGGGTCCAAATTGTTTTCCGCCAGAGTTCAAAAATGATTAAAAGTTGTTACTACCTCACCTTTATGTTTTAATGGATAAAACCAAGTATACCTACTATAATCATCAAAAAATGAATGTAAAATCGATGCCCAGACGTTGATAATACTGGAGATGGTCCCCATAGATCGGTATGAATTAAATCAAGAGGAGCTACAACATATGATTCAGAAGAAGGAAATGGTAAATACTTAGCTTTTCCATATTGACAAGCTTCACAAAAAGAGTGCTCATTATGTTTAAGCTTGACATTACATTTATTTAAAACTAGATGAAGAACTTTCTCACTAGGATGGCCTAATTTCTGGTGCCATAAGACAGAATCAGAATATAACTTCGAAACAGTAGCTAGATGAGCTCGAGTAAAGGAATGGTTAAGTAAAACGTCATTACTTGTCACTGGATATAGACCCTGATTTTCCTTCCCTTGCATTAGTAGTTGACCTATTTCTTGATCCTTCACACAACAACTAGATGCATCAAATTCAACAATAATAGAATTATCTTTAACCAATTGAGATATACTCATAAGCTTCTTGGTAGAAGAAGGAATTATAAGAACTTTATTAAGGTGAATATTAGAAGTTAGCTATTGAGATCCAACAGTTGTAACAGAGGCTTGATCACCAGTGCAAGTATAAAGACGACACTTACCCATAGTAGAAGACTTATCAATAGAATCAGCTGAGGGAGTTACATGATAACTGGCGCCACTATCCATATACTAAGCTGGATCAGAATTTTCTACTCAAGTTGCTCCTACTTCAGATATGATTGCTCATACTGATGTGCATACTAAGGCAGGGTATAATATATACTTATCGAACTCTTCAATCTATAGTTCTTTAGTTGATTTTACTACTGATATGCCTAGTGAAAGCCCGTCTCCTGCTCCTGTCCAAAATGTTCATCATATGACTACACAAGCCAAAAGTGGTATTTACAAGCCCAAACATCCGTTTGTTGGGCTATTACAGTCAGAGGATTTGACCTATCTGAAACGCATAGCTGAACCTTCTAGTACTCAACATGCCCTAAATTCCCCAGACTGGAGAAATGCCGTGGCTGAAGAGTATGATGCTCTTCAACGCAACAAAACTTGGCATCTTGTTCCTTATAATGGAGCCTAGAAAATCATTGATTGCAAGTAGGTTTTCAAGAATAAATTTCATCTGGATGATACGCTGCACAAACGAAAAGGTCACTTTGTAACCAAAGGATTTCAACAATCAACCGGAATTGACTTCCATGAAACGTTTGGTCCAGTAATAAAAGTTGCAACAATTCGATTAGTCCTTACTATTGATGTGACTTTTCAATGGGATATCATGCAACTTGATATAAATAATGCATTTCTCAATGGATATTTGAAAGGGGATGTGTTTATGAGACAACTAGAAGGATTTGTGGATGCTTCACACCCTCACCATGTGTACAAGCTTGATAAGGATCTATATGGGTTAAAACAAGCGCCTCATGCTTGGTACGATAGGTTACAATTTACCTTATTACAAATGGGTTTCAAAAATGCTCGAAGTGATAATTCTCTGTTTATCCTCAAATCAATGAATTTGACTGTTTACGTCTTAATCTATGTCGATAATATCCTTATCACTAGGAATGATAAAGCTTATCTTGATTCATCTGTTACCAAATTAAATTGCTTGTTCTCTCTTAAGGACCTTGGATCTATTTACTATTTCTTGGGCATAGAAGTTTTTTGAGATAATTCAGGTTTGTTCTTAAGCTAAGTATACGCTGGATTTATTGCGTAAATTTGGGATGCTTGATGTAGCACCTGTTCCAACACCAATGGTCTCTGGACGATAGTATTCTATGCATGATAGTGAGCCTTTGAAAAATCCTACCACTTTTCGACAAGCTATCAGTGCTTTACAATATTTAGCAACCACTAGACTGGATATAGCTCTTTTAGTGAATAAATTACGTCAATTTATGTCCAAGCCTACTACTGTTCATTTTCAAGTGGTCAAAAGAATTTTATGATATTTAAAAGGCACTCATCAGTATAGCTTATATATTCATCCTTCTCCAAACTTAAGTTTAGTCAGTTTTACTGACTCTGATTGGGCAACAAGTGTTGATGATAAAAAAAATCTATTGCTTGTTTTTGTATTTATTTTCATGGGACTTTAGTTTCTTGGTGTTCTTGAAAGCAACGTGTTGTATCACGTTCTAACGCTGAGTCTGAATATAGAGGAGTAGCTGATTTAGCTGCAGAAGTGTCATGGTTATGTTCATTATTACATGAACTTGGTTTCAAGAAGAGAAGACCTCCAATTATCTTGTGTGATAATATTAGTGCCAATGCTCTAGCAGCCAATCCAGTACATCATGCTCGATCCAAGCATATTGAGATTGATATACATTTTGTGCGAGATAAGGTTCTTGCTAGTTAGTTAGATGTTCGGTACATTCCTTCTTCTTATCAAATTGCTGATAGAATGACCAATGCTCTAACATTCTCAATTCTCTGTTTTTCGTCACCAGCTCGGATTGCTGGTCACCCCTCCTCTCTTGCGAGGGTATGTTAGGAAATAAATAATATTAAGATATTTTTGTAATATATTAGAAGATTCTAGTATATCTTTATTAGCTGTACAAAACCGTTATGCCCTATATAAGTGTATGCAGCATATTGGCTCAACAGTACTATATAATGGTGATGAATGAAATGCCTCCTGTATCATCTTTAAGGCTATTGATTTTCTCATATCCCTAGTGCCTTATTTTTAACTATATGGTTTTTATTAACTTAGAGAAAGCTTATGACCACATGCTGAGAGATGTACTTTGGAAAGCCTTAGAAAAAAAGGGTGTGCATGTTGCATATATTAAAGTCATACAAGATATGTTTGAGGGGTTAACAACTAGTATGAGAATGTCTGGAAGTAAGACAAAAGAATTTTCTATAAGAATTGGCCTTCATCATAGATCAACTTGGAGCCCTTATTTGCCTAACCTGGTCTTAGACATTCTAACTGAGCGTATACTCGAAGAAATCCCCAAGTGCATGCTTTTTTACAGATGATATCGTTCTTATGGTTGAATCAAGAGAAGAAATTAATTCTAAACTTGAGTTATGGAGAAGAACCTAAGACTCAAAGGGTTTCCAACTGAATATGAGTAAAACGAAATATATGTATTGCACTTTTGATAAGACAAGAGTAAGAAGTGATTTGGAGGTCAAATTGGGAGATTAGGTTATTCCTCATATGACAAAGTTTAGATATTTGGGAACAATTCTATAACAAAATGGTGAAATTGATGGAGATGTTAATCATAGAATCTAAGCTGGGTGGTTTAAATGGAGAAAACCTACCAAAATTATTTGTGATCGAAAAGCACCTGATAAAGTAGAAAGAAAAATTTTATTATACTGCTATTCGACCAGCAATGCTTTATAGCAATAAATGTTGGGCTGTGAAGGGGCTACATGAGCACAAAGTGGGGGTAGCTTATATGAGGATGTTGAGATGAATATGTGGTCATACACAGAAAGATAAGATTCGTAATGAACTTATACGAAGAAGGGTGGGAGTGGCTCTTATTGAAGAAAAAATGGTAGAAAATCGTTTGAGATAGTTTAGGCATGTACAAAGAAGGCCATTGAATGCACCAATGAGGAGGGTAGATCACGTTGCTTGATCCAGTTAAAAGGGGTAAAGGAATATAAAAAAATGCTCCATAAGGTTATTGAGTGAGATCTCTTAATTAATAATTTATCTCGAGATTTGGTTTTTGATAAAGCTCAATGGTGTCATTTGATCTATGCGGCCAACCCCACCTAGTGGGATTAAGGCTCGGTTGTTGTGTTGTTGTTATGAAGGCTCAATGGTTTAGGCAAGTACAAAGAGGGCCATTGAATGCACCAATGAGGAAGGTAGATCACGTTGTTTGACCCGGTTAAAAGGGGTAGAGGAATATAAAAAAACGCTCCATAAGGTTATTGAGTGAGATCTCTTAATTAACAATTTATCTCGAGATTTGGTTTTTGATAAAGTTCAATGGTGTCATTTGATCTATGTGGCCAACCCCACCTAGTAGGATTAAGGCTCGGTTGTTGTGTTATTGTTATGAAGGCTCAATGGTTTAGGCATGTACAAAGAATGCCATTGAATGCACCAATGAGGAGGGTAGATCACGTTGTTTGACCCGGTTAAAAGGGGTAGAGGAATATAAAAAAACGCTCCATAAGGTTATTGAGTGAGATCTCTTAATTAACAATTTATCTCGAGATTTGGTTTTTGATAAAGCTCAATGGTGTCATTTGATCTATGTAGTCGACCCCACCTAGTGGGATTAAGGCTTGGTTGTTGTTATTGTTATTGTTTTAGAAACAAACAGAAACAAATAGGCCCTAGATAATTAAGGTTTAAGCAGAAAGCACATGAGATAGCAAGTTGAATGCTAATTTTTTGTTTATGTTAGATTAGAGGTTGGAGTTAGATAACTAATTTGCATATATTAAGAAAATTTGTTAAATTAGTTTTTTATTAATTATGTTGATTCCTTAAATGTCCCTTTTAATTGTTTGGATTAGGTACTACTCTTTTGACAAAAGACTCCCTCAATATATGAAATCAATATCAACACGAGACATCAAAGAATTTTTGGAATTGGGAAGTGAATGCTCTTAATGTCCTAAACTGCACTCAACATGTGCACTTCTCACCCAATAATTTATCTAAAAAAGTTATAATGTTTTTCCAACTTGAAATTCAACTAGAACCTTGCAATAATGGGATGGCAAGGGAAGAAACATTTTAGAGTAAAACCCTAATCATCATTTTATTTTGCCTTAATTGCACGGACTTTCTCTCTGTTTTAAAAATATACGTTTTAACCCAACCCATTAACACCATTAAAAAAATATTCTAAAGAGATTCTTAAATTTTCTTTTATAATTGCAAAATTAATTAACTTTGTCTATGGTAATCAATTTAAAACTATGACAAAAATTAAAAATATAGATTAAAATTATTTTTAAAATTTTGGATAAAAATATTTAATTAAATGATTGTTAAGTAATATTTTTAAGGAGTGGTATTTTGGTAAAAAATGATGGGTCAGTGCTATGCTTTAACAATCAACTAACGGTTGGGTGGATGGAAGTTAAATTTCAAAAGTAGAAGAGGGGTTTGTGCAACATATATTTTGATTTTAAGGAAAGTCCATATAGGCTTTCAAAATAGAAGGAAAGTCTTTATAATTTAGAAAAATAGAGGGGAAGTTGATATATTTTGCTCTGTACAAGTATCATTATAATTATTATTTTGTAGGAGTTTTTTTAATTTTTTATGTGATAATACAAGTATTGTTTTTGCCTTTTTTTTTATTTTTAAAATCAATTTCTTTAAATGTCTTGTAAAGGGAAGAGGATTGATGATTGAGGATTTAAATTTGTTTTGTGTGAGCTCGCTTTTTTAAAAAGCAATTGTATAATAAATAGATTTTACAAAATTGAGACAGGCCTTTTAGCCTAAAGCACTAACTAACCATTTTCCCAAAATATGTAAGATAACATTTAAGTAAGTAAATCTGATGTGATACTGATGCTGATCTAGAACCAAAATTGTAATCCCTGGCAAACAACCAAAATTCTAATTCGGTTCAAAAAACTGTGTCAAAATCGGGCAATTTGGACAGTTTCATTGAAGCATTCATACATATACGCGCCCACGTACATCCTCCTATATACTTGCATTATGGGACCAAGCTCAGGCAGGCATTTAAGGTCAGGCCCAATGAGACCAAGCTCTTCTCGCAAGCTTTATGTAGTGTCAAGTCTTTCACCAAACTCCACAGCCCCAACATTTAATGGATATATACACGCATCATAAATTTGGGATACTGAGTGTTAGATACGCTAAAATGTAGTTTAAGATATGGAATGTTACTGGAAAAATATTTTAAGATACAGCTTGTCAGATATTGGATGCTACTGAAAATTATGTTATGGTATATAGTGCATAAAAAACTATTTTAAAATATTGTATGCTACTGAAAAAAATACTTTAGAGGCTTGAATGTGTTAATTTAAAAAAGAAAAAAGAAAAAAGTGGAACACCCTCCCAATTTACACCCAAAACAGTATAGTTTTGGATATGGGAGAGGCAAAGGATGGAAGGCACAAGGGAGGGAAGCTGGATGCATACACACACATATAGCCTGTTTAATGCCAAATTTAATGCATAATCTAAAATTTTCCATTACGGTTTAACGTGCAATACTGTAAAGTTAGACATAGGGGGAAAAGTTTGATGTAAAAAGGAAATCTAATCGTAGTGTATAGTTTTAATTCTTCACATGATCTTATGGGTCAATATAGATATGATGACATAACCAAGTAATTCAGTTTGTAAAGTGCAAGCTTGAATCCTTGAGAAACAACAGATAATAGTATTCACCTTTAAACTAAACACATCAAAATAAAACATCCATTAAAACTCATACACACTACACACATATTGGTGCTCAAATTCTGCTTACCATGAGAATAACTCCTTCTCCAGGTTCTATAACCAGCCTAAAAGCAGGGGAATGGCGATAACACGGCGAGAGAGAGAATCGAAACCTGAGCAAAATCAGAGACAATATCACCTTCAGTTCCGCCATGGCCAAATGCTGGCCAACACATAACCGAGATCCGATCCCGAATGGCAGGTAAGCCTGAGGAGTCTTGCAGGCTTCACTGATGCCATTTGCAAATCTTTGAGGGTTGAACATGTGAGCATCAGGTCCCCACAGTTCAGGGTCTTGCTGTAATAATGGGATAGGAATCTGAATGTTAACTCCTTTTGGAATTGAAATGCCTCCCAATTTAATGTCTTGTAAGGCTGTTCTTATAATGAATGCTGCTGGCGGGTAAAGTCTGAGAGTCTCTTGAATCACCATAGTTACCTACAAGCAAGGCAATACGATTTTCATACAACTAGCATTGACTCCCAGGCAATGTTATTAAGAAAAAAACTTATTTTTCATTCAAGTGAATTCTCTACACTAACCTTCGACCAAAAAAAAAATAAAAATCTCTACACTAACATTAGTTGAAGATATTCCATTCAATATAATTATGAGAGAAAACAGTTAATTGAATAAAAGAGGGAAATAAAATATGATTCACACAATTGACATGGAGAGTGAATAGAGCAACATAATATGATCTATATAGGTTTTTATCTAAGAGACAAATATTTGTACAATATGTGCAAATTCATTATAATTGTTTGAGCATAATTTTTTTTAAATTGATTGCAATTATTTTAGAATGAATCACTTTTAAATATAAGCAACCCATTACAATTGTTTTAGTATAATTTCAACCCTTCATGATGCATGCATTACTGTAATTTGGCTTCCATTCTAGACCTTATTTTCTCTAAATCTTAAATGCATGTGAAAGAGTAACTTCCTCCTTGTTTCCTTACCTATACTCTTGACCCTTGAAATCTAGCATTCGTTATTAACATTTTTTTTTTATCAACTCCTTCTATTCCTTCCTTATCTTCCATCAATTGATTTCCCATCTTATAATCTTACTTTTTACTAAGGTAAACAAATCCAGCACCAAGGTAAAAAATGAAGCAAAATAGAGTAGAAGATTGATAAGAGAGGCAAAGAGGGAGAGAAGTAAGAAGAAGAACATCACAGAGACCTCATACAACATAGATGACGCAAATCAAAATGTTGGTTAAAATTTAATTAAAAGCAATAAATATGTGAGATATTTATTTATTCAATTATACTTTCAATTATGCAGATGATGAGTGAGGAAGAGAATAAGTGGGAAAAGAGATGAGACAGAATGAATGTGGAAAAGGGATAAGAGAGATATATAGTTAGTTGAGGGTAAAAATGAAAAAAGTACATTAATTTTTTAGACAAACATATATTATTATTTATATTTAAAACCAGCCCTATGTTAGAGAATGTTACACATAAATAGGATCAAAGGGAGCGTGCGTGTCTATACACACACAAGTGAATAAATTTCAACTTAAAAGTTTTATGCTTCTTTGGTTTAGCTCAAACGCAGCTTGTCCTCATTCAACAATTTAGCTAAGTGTTTTCTTCCCCTCCCCTGATTATTACATACTTTGGTCCTAAATTGGGGAGTTAGTTGATGGATTTGCTTTGGTTCTAAATGTAAGATCTTAATTAATTTTATCTCTCAAATTTATAATTTTCCCCCTAAACTATCATATTGGTTCCACATATTAAAGGAGGGTTTCCATAAATGGGTTGTTTCCTTTGCAATTGATTGAAGGGACGAACACACATTTTTTATAAATTATTATCTTAATTAATTTTTTTAATCTCTGTAAATTAGTTATCCAAACTCCTACATTTAAAATCAAAAGGAATAATACGTACTGTCTTCATGCTTCTAAGCATGGTTGAATCAAATGTTCCATTTCCACAAACTTGAAGCACCTCAGCTCGACAACGATCTTGCCAATCTCGGTGTTCTACTAACAACATCAACGCCCACGACACAGTGACCGCAGTCGTCTCATGCCCAGCGAAAAATATGTTCTTGCAATTATCGACTATGAACTTGTCACGTGAGATAGGATTCGATAAGAGATCACCACCACCATCCTTGTTACATTTTGTAGCACCCTCCATTATCATTTGCATGAGATCTTGCTCATTACCTCCCTTCAGCCGTTGGTTTACAAGTCTTGTGATCATTGAGTTTACCTCTTTCTCTAATCTCCATATCTCCTTGTTGCTTTTTGTTGGTAAGTACCTAAACAATTTCATTATAGCATAGTTGTCTTTTTTGTTATACCTCAAATAATTTACCTAAAGAGCTAATTATTAATAAAACCTAATGGCATCAGACAATTCATATAGCCAACCATACTTAATGCCATAATGTTGGTTGAAATTGCACTAGTGAATGAACCAAGGGAAAGTATTGAATTAAACCTGAATATTCATTTTAAACCAAAATGAGATGTGGATTTCACAAATAAGCCAAGCCACACTCATTTGTGTCACTTTCTTTCCAAATGTATAAATTTTAGGAATCTAATCATGTGCGTTCGTGTGTGGGAACAAGTAAGTACTAATGCATACCGTAGTCCTGGAACTCCAACAGGTGATTTGGACATGAGCTTTTGAATGAGTCTAAGCTCGGTGAATATTTGTCGTCCTTTTTCATAGCTGCTTCCAAAACAGGCTCTTGCAATTATATCAGCCGACAAGCTTCTCAATTCTTCATCTATCTTCATCTCTGCAACCACTTCTCCTCCCTTGCTGCTTTCAATTCTTTCCTCCCAATCCCTCAACATTATATTTGTCGATTCCACCATCAAATCTACCATCCCCTTTACCATGAACAACAATTCATATCTTAGTTTTTTTTGCTGCAATTTATGTATTATTAATATATTTTTTTGGTGATAAATGATTTTATACATGGAAGGTTATTCCTATGCAGGGAAATCGGTATATCTAGTTCATCAATGAAAAAGAAGTTTCGGTTACTCTCTGTGATATTTACAAACATGAAATATATGCATTCAGTAATAAAAATTTAATTTCAGAGAAAATGAGATAGGTGAAGACTTATCACTTGTGTAGAAACTACAAGGCAAAGGTAAGTCTAACCTCCATCTCTCTCTCTCTTTGGAGTAGTCTATACATATGCATGTCAATATTATTTATTATTAGCATCAAAATCCTATAATTAACCATACAAAACTAATTAGTGAGTCATATACATAACAATTTTATGAGGAAAAGACCAACATAGAGTTGGTCTAGCAGTATATCAAGTTCGAGTCCCAGATGAGATACTTGTGTTGGTAGAGACAGCCACGAATTCCAAACCACATATCAGATGATAATATCAAAAAAAAAAATTTGAGGAAAAGAAGCTTGCTTTATGGTAATATAATCTTTAAAGTCTTCTAACCAGGAAACAAAAAGTTAAAATACAATATACAAAGCTAAATGTGGTCCCCTAGTACACTTAAAATCTAAAGAACTGACTACACAATTCATAACTTATGAATAGTATAATATAAGCTAAATTATATATTTAATCATTTAAATTTACATCAACTTTCAGTGTAGTCCCTTAAATTTTTAAAGTGTATTTTTAGTTCCATAATGTTAACATGGTTAATCTCATTTACAGCAAATGCTGACTTGGCGAATTTAAATGTAGACGCTACAATTGAATGATGAGATATTAATTTAAAATTTAAAATTTGTAAATTGTTAATATTTAAAATAAAATCTAATGAAGATATCGACTGATCTAAACTTTCAATAGCAACAACTCATCTTTATTCTACTGAAGGATTAAATTTTAAGCACAATTTGTAATTATTTAATTGCAAAAACACCATTTAAATTTGCCAATCCAATATTTTCCGTTTACAAAACCAGTGATATTAACATTGAGTGACTGAAAATACACTTTATGAACTCAAGAAACTAAACTGAAACTTGATGTAAACTTAGAGAACCAAACGCATACTTTAAGCTATAGTTTATATTATGTTCATACATAAATGATATAAAATATAAAATGATAAATCCTTGTGCAGGGGTTCTAAATCTCACATCTTTTTTTAGGTGGACTAAGTATTTTATCATTTAAAATATAAGTATAGATATAACAATTATCCGACTAATGATCAGTGGGTGATAGAGATGTTATGTTTTTATTAAAACAAATAAGGCAAGAAAAAAAAAAACCCAATACAAAAGAACATAGCAAAACCATACCTTGACCTTATCAAGGTATAGCTGAGGAGAAATTATTTTCCTTTGGTGAGCCCAAAGAGGCCCACTTGATGATAATATGCCCAGGCCGAACAGTGGCCCAAAATCTTTGGATAGATAAGAAGGCTTTCCCAGATTCAAAGATGTGTTTGAGCTCACTTCCTTCACCAGTTCAGTGTCTTGGACCATCAAGAACGGTATTCTTCCACTGTAATACAAACAAATTGGCCCTGCATGCATCCACGTAATATTAGCCGAAAACAAAAATGCCGCTTTTCTTTGTTCTTTTGTGTTGATGGTTTCTTTTTGAATTGAGATTGCGACAATCCGGTATGGAGGACAAAGAGGGTTAAAAAAAAAGAATAAAATATAATTTACGTATTATAGGGAGAGATGGTGGGGCCCATATAGGCAACAAAGCAAAAAAAAAGGATTTTCCTAAAACCATGGTTTGAGATCAAAACCTTGGTTTAATAAAATTTGGGGTGTTAGGATGATTTTTTGCAAAACCATGGTTTGAGATCAAAATCTTGGTTTAGCAAAAAGTTGGGTGTTTGAATGAGTTTTTACAAAACCATGATTTTGTCTCAAAGCCATGGTTTTGTTTCATCATCCAAACACATAATTATACTCCATTCGGTTCTATTTATAAGCAATTTTCCTCTTGATTACGCAAAACGAACTGGTAGTTAAAAATAATGAATGTGTAAAAAATGTCATGTTTTTTTCCATATATGTCCCTATTTATGGAAAGAGTATAGGAGAAAGAATAGATAAAAAATATGAGAGATAATGAATATAAAATATGAGAAAGAATGAGTATTTAATAATGGTAAAATAGGAAAGAGAAGCTTATATTTTCAGACAAAAAGTGAAAATTTCTTATAAAAGGAACCAATCCTATAAAAAAGAAAGTTGTTTATAAATAGAAGCAGAGGAAGTACTTAGAACTGAAGGTAGTGTGGGTGCGTCTATATATAAATATAAGAAAAAATAATTATTACACTCTGGGGTTTATTAATTTTGTGAGATGGAACCCAAAAATTTTCAGAGTACATAAAAATTTTATAAATTAAAATTAACTATGCTAAAAAAGAAGAATACGTACTATCAAATCATAAACTCCAGTATCTAATGCAATAAAAATAAAGTATCTAATTTAAAATTAAGATAAACAAGAAGCTATGAATTAATTTTTTATATAAATTTATTAATCCCTTCTCCCAATACATTTCATCATTTGAGTATGAGCACAGGCACTGCAAGCCAAAAAGGTAATCAATAATGGTTACTAATAAATACGGCCAATCTGCAGAATTTTGGCTTTCTTTTAGAAGCATTTCAATTCAATCTTCCAATTTTCCCCAAAATCGCTGTTGTAAGTAAAAAGTAGTTCTACAAATTGAAAGAGGTAATACTGGCAAAAAAAAAAAAAAAAAAAACTGAAAGAGGTAATACTAATAAACAGTGTCGAAGCTTTTAGAATGCAGTTCCAAACATGGAGAAACGCGCAAAATCCCCAAATAAAAAAATGAAGCGACTCAAACTACATCAAAACAATGGCGAAAACCTAATTAACAGAGAAGAATCAGGCGTACCGTATTGGTTCCTCCATTTGTGCAAGTGAGAGAAAATGGTGAAGGGCCAGCGATGAGAAATAGAGGAAGCTACTTGGGGAAGAGAACGAGATTGAGCCTCCTGAATCTGAATCGACTTGATTTCTGGAATATTTCCGAGGAAGATGTGAGGAATCGGACCATCAATCCCTTGTTTACGAAGCCTTTCTCTAGCCGATCTCGGCTTCAGAAACAAGGCGTTCAAAGCAAAGCATACCAACAGCAACGATCCTCCCAGAATCACTGTATCTAAACTTAAGCTCATCTCTCTCCGATTTTTTGTTGGACCTTATTCTTTTTCTTTCTTCAGTTCTTCTTGTCTGTTCTCTGTTACTTGTAACCGCTTGCTTCTAACGTGACTGGGAAGCAAGACAAAATCAAATGAATTCAGTTTTCTGAGTCACAGGACGCCTCGGGTTTTGGGTTCTAGCATAATCCCCCCCCCCCCCCTTTATACAAAAAAGGAGAGATCTCTCAAAAAAAAATCAGCCTGCATATCAATAAGAGGACTTTGATCCAGCTCCGATACTTTTTGAGCAATTGTTAAGCATTGCTCTCATAAGACATTGGCATGGCATGCACCAACAATAATGAGTGCAACTTTGGCATTTTGGGTATATGTTTATGTGTTCTCTGCAGGGTTCATGGACCCGGACCGGCCGGTCCGGCCCGGAACCCGCCGGACCGGTCACTAGACCGGTTCGGTTCCCGGTCCGGTCCGGGTCCCAAATTAAAAAATATAAAAAATTTTAATTTTTTCCTTTAGAATTTCATACTATAAGTCTAAAATTTTCAATTATTCACCGGTTTGGTCCCGGTTTAGCTCCGGTTTGGCCCCGGTTTGACCCACTGACCCTTAACCCAGTACCCCGACCGGTTCAATACCCGGTCCAGGTTTTAATACCTTGTTCTCTGTACCTAATATTAAAAAACAAATCCATTATTTAAGGGAATTTGTGCCGATTTTAGAAATTAAGGATTACATACATTCATACATATGTGATAGTGACCCAAATACATTGGGGTTTTAAATGTTAACATCTGCAGAGTTATGCATGATTTGACCCAGACATTTTACAGGAAAATCCACACCAATATCCCAATTAATGAAAATAATATCAAAAAAGTTGTATAGTTTGTCAATAATATATAAAGGAGTAATCATTGATAAATGAAAGAACTATCATGCATTGATAAGTTATGAGACTTTTCTAATATTATTTTTTTAATTAGGATCTTATTGTCATTTTCCCTATTTTATATTTATATACATGTACGTGTAGTCTCCAAGGAATAATGTCATAGATGTACTTAGAATGATGTTCATGTATCTATTTAACATTATTCATGCACTTAGAACTATTCATGAATGTATTAAATATAATAGTTAATTTGCAAATTTATATGTCAGTATATTACTGTTAAGCACATTCTCATAGAAAAGTGTCGCAACCATTCCCCTTTTCTTTTCAAAAACTCATTTCCACTAAAGACTCAAAAAAGGAAAGGGAAAATAGGTCATAAATATTTTTTGAGTAAATTAATTGTCAAATACTACTTGACGGGTAAATAATCTTCCGTGTGTGCAAAAGATCTTCTGTTGTATGCAAACAATCTTCCATGTATTCAAAAATCTTCCCTTTGAACATGTAAACAATCTTCCATTTTGTGTAAAATATCTTCCGTTAAGTGTAAAAGATCTTTTAAGGTAGCATTTGGCAATTAATTTGCCCAAAAAGTCTTTATGGGCAGTTTTCCCAAGAAATGGTTCAGATTTTTTTAGTATAAATAATGAAATTCAAAAAATGGTTAAAAGTAATAAATAGGTACTATCTCTGGTCCTAAATATAAGACATAGTTGACTTTTTTTATAGAGACTAAGAAAGCTAAATAAGTTACTTAATCATATCATATATTGCATATTCTTTGATTGTACCACTCTGGTCCTATTTATAAGTCCTTTTTATCTAATTCTCACATACCAATGAGAGTTAGTTAACTCATTAACTATGGGCTAAATTTTCAATTTCGCCCTATCTATGATTGGTTCCAAAAGTCAACATGAATAAACTCCTTTTGTTTATTGTAATTAATAGGGGTAAACAAGTACAAAATGTATTTACCACCCTGAAAATGGACTCATAAATAGGACCAAATTTTTTGATAAAAAAGGATTTATAAATATGACCAGAGTGGTATATCAGTTTATAGCTTATGTAAAATAGTTTGAAGCAAAAATGACAAATATAAATACTTTAAAGTAATTTAGTGCTTGTTTGGTTGGGCGATTGATAGTCCTATTAGTGCTTATGCACATAAGTCAAGACAATACTCCTTTCACATACTTACCTCGTATACCATAAATCATGATTGAAAAGTTATTTTTGAAGACTCTAATCGCTGTTCTAAACGAACACTTAGCTTCATTAATCTCTTTAAAAAAGTCAATTTATCTTATATTTAGGACCGAAATTTATTAACTTTACTTTAAAATTTAAAGAAAATTAATCTTTTGATCCTTTTATTTTTACCCACTTATAACTCAGTCTCTCAACTATAGTTCAGTGCGCCTCAGTCTTAAACTTTTGACTTGTTTATAACTCAATCCTTTATCTTTTCAATTTTTTATAATATTATTCTTATTATTTACAGCTCGTACTCAGCTATCCTCTGTGGCAACCATGGATGGGGAAATTCTTAGGTGATTGGGTGCATCACATCATTTGAACACTCTAATAAGGATGTGCCAAATCAATGAATCTCAGTCTGTAATGCTCCAAATTTTGATTAAGGACTAATGACAATTATTGAGAATGATTTGTGGATTAAATCTAAATTATTATGTGTTTTGTGGCAATTTTGGTTAATATGCCATAATCAGGAAAATTGATAGAATGGAAATTGTAGGTTAATTAGTCAGTGATTAATGAGGAAATTAATTATTAACTGATAAGAAATGAGATGTGTGACTAAATGGCTAATGAATTGATTAGAGTAACTAATTAAGTTACTTACTTTATGAGAGCCAATGAGATGGTGCCATATGGCAAGATTGTGTGTGTGTGAAGGGAGGATGAAGGAGAAAAGTCAAACCAATATTTTATTATTTTCCCTCTTGCTTCCCTCCTCCTTTTCGGCTATGCAAGCATGGGCAAGGTAAGAAATCATCATTCCTCATCTCCTTCATCACTCATCTCTCTCATTCTTCTCTCTCTCACGCCATTGTTGGAGAAAAAGGGGAGAAGAAAAGCTTGATTTAAGGTCAGTAAATATTTTCTAATGCCAAAATTCACTTCTTTAATGTTGTTCCTTGGATTGAGGGCTCCATTTTGAAGGTTATAGATCTTCCATTAGTGTTGATTTGAGCTCTCAAGGAATTGTGAAATTTGGAGAATCAAGAAATCTCTTTGCCAAAGTTATAGAGGTGAGTAAGAGAAACACTTCTATCTAAGTTTTATGTCGAATGATTTAGTTTGCAATTTCTGGATTTATTGCCCTATTTTCAAAAATATGGGTTATTGGTAGTTTGGCATGTTGTTGGTATGGAAATGGGTGTTTTGATATGTGTTTTGGATAGATAGAATTGGTTTGAGGTTAAAATATAAAGTTAATAATGTTTTGGGATTTAGTGTTCCATGTGGCCTAAAACCAAAGCATGATAATGGGATAGGAATTTGATGATTTTGATGTTTCATTAGGTTCCTTGGGTGATTTTATGTGGGAGTAGCCTTGGTTGAGAGTTTGGGACCATTGGAATCAATTGAGCAAAAGTGGGGAAGTGCTGTCATACCTTCTTCATTTTCTGGTTTCTGATAGCATCACTCGAGTAATCTGGGGTGCACTCGAGTGTGGGATGAACATCACTCGAGTGAGGATGGGTTCCACTCGAGTGCTGTAGTGTTTTTCCCTTTATGATTCTAGTTTCATGTTGCACTTCCGTGTATGGAGACAAGAGTGTTGCCTCACTTGCGAGTGTGGTGGGTTCTTACTCGAGTGAGCCTCTTCTCTCTAGAGTGCAGGTGTATTTGACACCTAGAACTCTTGTCTCGGGTTGTCACTCGCTGCCAAGTTTCAAAAGTGTGCCTTAACACTTGCAAGTGTTAAGCTGTCACTCGAGTGAGGTCTTTTTCACTCGAGTGCTCCTCTACTTTGAAAGTTCTTATGCTCTCGGGTTAACACTTCCTGTGCTTCACTTCCTGAAACTCGAGTGAGCATTTGGCTATCACTCAAGTGTTAAGCTTTGTGCTTGAGTGCAAAGTGCATCATCACTCGATTGAGGCCATCTTCACTCGAGTGCATAAGTGAAAATTATGTTCTTGTGCTTCTAAAAGGGGATCTTTGGGATAGTTCTTTTAATCCTTTAGGGCTTATGTTAGAGGTGTTTATGGGTACTTAAAGAGCAATAATGATAACCAATTCAAGTGTTAAGAAGTTGTTGAACGATGGAATAGTGAATAACTCTTCGTCCCTAATTATGAATATAGGATTTGACCTTTTCCCTACTTGGGAGAGACCGGTGCCAGAGCACGCCCGAAAGGACCAAGGTAGTGACTCTTCTCTCATGTTGTGTATGATGTTTTGGTATGCATAACTGATCATGGTTTTGTGAAATGTGATTGGAAAATGTGCCATGGTCCATTATAGCGTGATTACTTCAGCGCGAGCCATTTAGGGATTGATGTTGGTCATCTCTACCTCAGCCGTTGAACTACCATTGTAATTGACATGGATTGTTGTGAAACTGCTTTGTGAATCCGACCCGTGGGGCGGCGTGTTGTGAATCTAGCCGTGGGTTGTGTGTTATATGTATCTTGCCAGTGTGGCTTGCATTATTAAATGTTTTATATGAATCCCAACTGTGGTGAAATATATTGTGTAAACTGTTGTGGTGCAATACAATATGAGCAAACGTAAGGGTGACTTGAGTCATACCTGCCCTTGTCGCTGTAACTGTCGTTGTAGTTGCTATGTGTGTGTGATGATTGCTTTCATGCCCTATTGTTATGCATACTATGAGTGATTTGACACTACAGGGATTCCTTAGAATCTCACTCTCCCAAAAACAAATTTTTAGACAGGGCTGAAGGATCTAAGGGAAAGCGGGTGACGAAGAGCAGGTAGAGCTCCAGATTGGGAGTTTTATTTTGGTTATTGGTTATCATGTATAAATCGTTGGATATTTTGTTAGGAATTACATGTATATAATGATGATATTGGATAGTTTTATGTAATCCCCTGGTAAAGGGAAGAGATTATGGGCATTATGCCTTATAGAACCCTTATTTATTGATTGGAACCCGAGTTTGTCGGGAATCTGCCTTATACTCTGATATGTATGAATGGAATCAACGCGTACATGCCATTTGTGTTTGAAATGTGAGTATGAGATCATTGTGGAACGTGTGCTGTAAAGGTTTTTTTGAAAACCCTGATTTTGGGAAGTTAAATTTTGAATAAGTCCCCAATCATCATACATGGTCTCTAATTCAAACTTAATTACATTTTTATGAACTAATCTCGGCCTTGATAGTGAAGGGGGTTACACAGTCCACATGGAAGCCTATGTGGCTGCTTTTTATTTTAGAATATTTTATCAGAAAAATATATGACAATCTCTGTAACACCCCAAACTTTATTCACCAAGAATATATTGTGATTATTTTATATATTTAATAAAATGGTGAATATTTAAGACCAAAGGAATTAAATATTGAAAATTGAAAGGTGAACAGTGTTTTCAGTGAAATCGCTTGCGAGGCAGTGAGTTTGTCATGTAGTTTTGGAAGACCAAATGATGAGCAAAAATTATGAAATTTACAGGGTGAAAGTAGACATCATAAGATTTAATTTGATAGGTCATATAAATCAATTGACGCTATGTACAAAGAGTTATACATTTTTGAAGTTTGCCCAGCGAAATTGACTATTTTCTGGAAGAACGGTCAAAGAAATGAAATATGGGAACGATGTGCTTCCAACTGGCTAAAGTCCATATTTTTCCTTTAGACTAGACTCAATAAGGGTTCCATAGCCTTTAGAATCATTGCAAAACGATGTCTACAAATTTAGTTATGATTTTTTAAAGTTTGGTCAGAAAATCTGCCAAAATTGCTAATTGTTGCGAATTTGAAAAAGAAAGATGTAATGGTGATTATATAAATTGTGAAATAAAGAAATAGGAGGGAGAAATAATTATTTGGCTCATAAGTATGCCAAGTGTCATTATCCTAAGGTAAAAGATTAGTTTATAATTGTTAAAGTTGAGCACATGCTTAATTGTGTTAAAATAATATTTCATATACATGGTAATTATGATTATGGTACAACACTTGAGTACATAGTTGGATTAGTTGAAAGAACCCCATTTGTTTTGTGAGGGCTTAAGGGTGGACGGTTTTGGGCTAACCAAAGGGAAGAGAAAATAGTTCAATGCTAATGAGAGGTTATGACACTAATTGGAAAAGGATAAGGTCAAGTACAAGTAGGTGTCAAATACTAATTTTGGAATTAAGAGAATTGAGGAAAATTGGTAAGATATTTTTATGAAGCCAAGCTTCATCTCTCTTGCTCATTGAGAGAAAGAACCTTAAGAAAACTCAAGGTTAGAGGGAAGAAGGAAGAAGGAAAAACCAAGGCAAGTTTGTGACTTCTTAAGATTTTCTTCCAAACTTGCATAAGATCTTCTCTAAACTCTTCTTCTCTATGGAATCCATGGTTTAGAAAGCTCATCCTAAGCTTAAGGAGAGAGAGAGAGGAGGACACCTAGAGAGAGAAAGGTTAAGAACTCAAGAGGTGACTTCACAAATCTTAGATCTATACTAGTATGATGTTGTTGTTGATGTTTATGGTTGGATTTGGTGATTGTTGGTTAAGTTTATAAATTTGGAAAGTCCTAACCCTAAGGGGTTATGCTGTCCAAATTTCTTTAAATCATGGTTAGTATGTTTTTAAATAGCTTAATAATGGATTAGAAGTGAAAATGAGTAAGCTTTAGAGGTTAAAACACAAAACTTCAATTTTCCCTTTTCTTGAGACACATTTTGGCCAGCACTATTTTGGGTGAAAGGAGTTGGATTTTCAATGATTTGATGGTTCCATTAGAATCAGGAGGGAAAATTAGGTGGGCTTACAGTTGGTCACCTTTTCGGAAAAGCCCGAAAAAGCATAATTACGAAAACACCCCTAAAACCCTAAAACGGGGCTGTCAAGGGCAATTTCATAATTTAACACTGAATTTGGTAATTTCAAGCCCGAAAATGGATTCCTTGGATGAAAAAAATGTTAGGATAGCCTTAGTCAAAATTTTGGGAAAACATGCAATCGGGCCAGATGCGGCGGGGCCGGGTTGGGGTTCCGGGGCATTTTTATAAATTTTCACCATAAATTAATATAACCACAAGAAACACTATGGAAGTGTCTAAAATGATACTTGGATAGGTTATGGCCTATTTCTTGTACATTTAATATTTTAGAACCGAGTTGGAAAAGGGAAGCGACACATTTTATGAGGCACATTAAAAAAGGGTTGATAGAACTTTGAGGTAAGGACTACCATCTCTCATATACTATGTGATTAATTGTATGTATGTGTTACTGTATTTTGTTATATGATTGCGTGCTAGAGGCACATTACCTAGTTGTGGTTCGGTGCCCAATAAAGGTATATCGAAAATCCTAGTTGTGGTCAGTGACTCGGCTGAGGTACCCTATCAAAAATCCTAGCTATAGTCAATGACTCGGCTGAGGTACACTATCGAAAATCCTAGCTTTGGTTGATGACTCAGCTAAGGTACACATATATGAATCGAATTGAACTTTCATTTTTCCTAATATGGTGCATTGTATATTTAATTTTCACATTTTATATGTCGATCGTATGTTTCTACTGTGATTCTTCGGGATCTCACCCCTTTTTCTAAACAAACATATCAGAGGGTGCCAGTTGGTCAAAAGGCAAAGGTGTAGATGCCGAGAAGTAATTGGCACGTGTCTTGAGGCAAGATTGAAGTTCATGGTTATAGTTAGTCAATACTTAAGATATTTTGGGAAATCCTGTAAATATTGGAAATACTATCGTATTCTATATTTTGTCTATGGACGACTCTGGGTTATAAACGAATACTTTTATCAGTATATATGTATTTTTCTATATGCCCATGGAACTTTGTCATTATTATTCTTTGAATATTGAAATGAAAACGGGTGTTGACAATCTCCTTTTCTCTCCCCCATTGCCATTTTCCAATAAGCAGAGGGTAAAGTTACAAAACTACTCAACAAAGGTACTCATTTCACTCTCCGTCACTCTCTCTTCTTCTTTGTAGTCTGTACTAAAATAGTTTTCATCTTATGCAATTGGCGAGAGAGACCTGTTTGGACTTTAGAAGGAACCCACATTCTTCTCTTTTGCTTCATAGGAACCTCGATTAGGGTTAGAGAGAATAAAGGTTTGAGAGATAGAGATTACAACCGGAGAAGAAAAAAACTTGGGGCTTTGACGGTGAGGGAGAAAAAGACAAAATAGAAAAGTGCTAATGAGAGATATAAAAAGAGATGATAGTAATGATGATAAGTGAGATACACATAGAGAGAGAACAGGAAAAACAGTAGCAACGATAAATGAAAGGCCGATTAGCTTTTTGACCGATGGAGGAATATTCGATATTTCACGAGCATGATGGAATCTCAAAGCAAGGTGTGTTGCAGATGGTAGAAACCATATGCAAAGATATAAAAAAAGCAAGGATTGATGGAATGAAAAGTACCGATAGAGCTTTAATATGGTAAAATAATGGGAAAGGAAAAGTTGAATAATAAGTAAAATAGACATATTTGGACCCCTAGTCAAAAAAAAGAAAAAAAGAAAAACAATGGTGGAAGCATGAATCAGGGATGAAAAGGTAAGTATGGCGAAGGAGAAGAAGGAAGAAAGTGGAAGAGGAGGAGAGGTTGGACAGAGAAAATTGAAGAGAGATTTTATTAGGAAAAAAGGAGAGAGAAAAGGAGATTGTCAGGTATTTTCCTAATAAAATATTTTGAAATAAAAAGTAGCCACATAGGCTTACATATAGATTGAGATTCATTGATTTGGCACATTCTCCTTAGAAAGTGTTCATATGATGTGGTGCACCAGAGCATCTAAGAATTTCTAGGATGGATGATAATAAGATGGCTTCCAAATCAGCAAACACGTATGAAAAGAAGAGAGAAGACTGAACAAGATCAAAAGATGGAAAACTGGGAAAAAAGAAGAGACCCTGACACCCTAGGCAGCTAAGACAAAGAAGATGTGTGATCAAGGAGAGTTGGAATGGGTTTTGAGGAACAGACCCAAGAACAAAATGTTGAAAACAATTGATACCCTCTGACTAAATTAGCTTGGAACAAGTTGTCCACTTTACAAGAAAAAGGATTTGAACCACGACGAACAATGGATTATTCAATGAACCAATGAGGATTAGAACAAGGGGATAAAGGAACATTTATCGAAAAGGCGCTGAAATGGGTTCAAGGGTATTGCATGAAATAATTAAAAGGTAAAATTCATCATCTTCATTTTTCTTCCAAGCTTTCTAGTTTCGTCTCAAGCTTTTGTTTCAAATTTTATCTTCAGAAGTTCTGTTTCACAGCGACTTTCTTACAACATTTCCCCTATTTTTCATGTTCTTCTTTCTCTCTTTCCTCCTCCTTTTTCGGGTCAAAATTCTTCTTCCTTTTTATAGGAGTTACACTTTTCCAGTGTCTTAAAAAATAACCCGAGTAACCCACTCAGGCCGATGGGTTACACCGTTTACTTCTGAGTCACTCTAGTTTATACCGAATTACCCCAAGCTACATTTTTGGTGAGTATGACCCTCAACTGGACCAGATAAGTGGCTGAGTTGCAAGTTTCCGAATCAACCTGGCCGGTCCGACCTGGATTTCAATTTAATGATCTAAATATCAAAACTTTAATTTAATTTATAGCTATCTATTTGTTTATGTTAGTTTAATAATTTAAATATATTATATTAAAAAATTAAAACTTAAATATGTTTTGTCAACTTACATAGTCATTACCTGAGTTTGTTGTGTTCACATTTTCCATTAGCAACATTAATGGTGTTAGAAATATAGAACCAAAAGTATATTTTATAAAGTTAAGGGACCAAAAATATACCTCATATAAAACTTGAAGAACTAAAAGTATACTTTAGCATTATTAAAAATGAGAAATTCATATGGCCAACGCAAGATATTCAAATTGGGGTAGTTCATGATCATTCAATTTTTCTTTTTTTGTCCTCATTCATTTTGTATTACTCACCTGCAGGCTCCAATCTCATATGCATCCCATACCCAATCTCAGCAGTTTAGGTTCTTCTTTGTTCATGGTCTCTTCATTTTCCCTAGTTCTCTGTCTTTCGATCTTCTCTAGTCCTCTCCCTTTACTTATGTGTTGCTGACTTGGAAACCATTTTATCATTCATGGTTGCCGCATAGGATAACTCGCTATGAGCGTTAAATAACAAGGATAATAATATAAAAAATTGAAAAGATGAAGCATAGTAGGTGAGTCAAAAGTTTAAAGACTGAGTCACACCGAGTTATAGTTGAGGGACTTATTTATAAGTGAGTTAAAAATTAAAGGACTAAATGATCAACTTCCCCTGAAATCTAACAAATTTTTAATTTAACCCATATTTAATATACAATAAACCACATAAAAATAAAATCAAACTTATGATAAATTAATGATATAATTGCACATTCATATAAAAATATAATAATGTGACTTACAAATATGACCAAAATAAATCTTCTCTTTATGCTTTATAAATAAGATCAAATGAGTTAATGAGAAATAATGAGTGAGAAAAAGAGAAGAAAAATATGTCATTTATAAGGGTAAAAGTATAAAACAAATTAAATTTCATTCATGTACATAATATAATTTATAAAAAGAATTGGCGAATCAATGAGAGTCGGGTCTAACAAAACATGTTAGTATCTCACAATGAAGCGAATCAAAGTTCAAATCACCACTAGTTTGAACCTTATTAGAAATATGGAAGATGTGCCCATATTTAGTGTTATAATACCTCAAACAAGATTGCCTAAGAGGGTACATGTACTTATAAAAAAGGTTAAAGTAGCATCCTAATGCTATTTTTCAAGCGAAAATCGCAGTATGGTTTCAATGAATAGAAAAAATATAAAAAAATGTCCTCGTATATGACTCGCTATCTAAAACTCTCAAGGGGCCTCAGTGATATAGATTTGAATTGCGTAATTACATGTTTGCCCATATTGACAAGTTATAGTGTTACCATTGACAAGTCCATCTATTGACAAGTGTATGTGCCATATTCATAAGTCATATTATTACCATTGACAAGTGTATATGTATGTGTCATATTAACAAGTCATAGTGTTACTGTTGACAAGCTTATGTGTCATATAGACAGTGGGGGCAAACGAGTAATTTCACAATTCGAATCTATATCACTGTAATCCCTTAGGAGTTTTTAGATAGTAAATTATATATTGAGATTTTTTCAATATTTTTTCTATTCCTTGGGACCATACTGTGATTTACCCATTTTTCAATACTCTATCCGGTCCATAATACAAGACATATTTACTTAATTTAATTAGATTAAGGAAGTTAGTCATTATGACATATATTTTCTAAAATGTCATAGTAATATTTCTTAATTCCCACATCCCTTCTCCTCATAGGTTATGGTTGAGAGATCAACAATATGCATAAATTGGGAAACACTGCAAAAAAACATCAAACTTCCGATGGAATTTTCCATGGAAACAATTTGTGGCAAATTTCGTCGGTCCGACGGAATTCACGGAAAATGTTCCGTGGCAAATAATTTTGCCACCTTGGCTAATTTTTCCAACAAAATTAGACATGGAAAAATTCCGTGGCTAATTTCGTTGAAAAAATTAAATAATTATTATTATTTAATTAAATTTAATTTTAAAAAATATATTTATGAAAACTAAAGTTATTATATTATTAGCCCTATAAATATTTAAAAATTAGGGTTAATAATATCTTTCATCCCTCAAGTTTTTCCTCATTTTAGTTTTGGCCCATCAAGTTTCCAATTATGGGTTTTAGTCCCTATAGGGGCAAAATGGTTATATAAAAATTTATTTATATATTATTATTTAATAATTAATTTTAATTAAAAATAAAATTTAAATTCAAAAATCGGACAAAAATATAGTCATATGAAAATTTATTTAAGATATAAATTTTTTTATTTGGAATTAATTTATATTAAAAAATATACGAATATATAAAATTATTTTATATTATTATTACATTTATAGTTATATTTTTATAATAATATATATTTATGTATAAGAAACAAATATATATTTATAAATAATTGATTATATATAATAAGATTATATATAATTGAGTAATAATAAAACACAAAAGCATTCCAACCCATCTAGTAAGGCATTACGCGCGTACAGAAGAGGTCGTGGGTTCGAACCAAAGGAGGGCCAAGAGGAGTTGCATTTTCAGGAAAAAAGAAGTGGCGACATGTGGAGGAGTAAGGCGGCGACACGTGGCAAGCCAGGCGGCAACACATGGCTGAGTATGGACTAATAAATTTAATTCTTTTTTATTTTGAGGATTTGAATATAAATTCAAGTTGTTTTCCTTTTGAATTTTTATTTTTTATTTCATAAACCCAAAAATAAAAAAAGAATTGAATCCCCAACTATTTATTTGATGAAAGTTAATACCTACACCAACTTATTTGTTGATATTTCTTTCTTATCTTTCAAAGATGCATATAAATTCAAATCTTGGAAAGCACATTTATTAAGAGAGGTAAAAACTGAAAATACCCTTTCTCATAAACAATAATTATTCATAAAAGATTTACAAAACCTAATTAATAAGTGATAATCAAAAATCATTTCCCCTAAGAAAACACATCGGGTTTAAGGCACAAAACTAGCCGACAAACCTACTACAGTAAACTAAATACAAGACTAAGAGTACAATCAAAGTAGGGGTTATAAAACTCAGACCACTAGCCTGTATCATAACATATCACTGAACCCCACAACAAAAAGGTGTTTAACACAACAGAACATGATAAAAATGTAGTAGATCCAAAAAATTGTTGAATACAAAAGTTAGGCCCTCATGCCTAATAAAATCTTCACAAATATCCAAGATAATTAAACCCAGACCGGTCACTAAACCGGCCAGGGTATTGGTCAAGGGTCAATAGGTTAGACCGGAGTCAGACCGAAGCTAACCTGGGAGCAAACCGGTGAGAAAGTGAAGAATTCATGATTATTAATATGAAACTTTAAAGAAAAATTAAAAAAATCGATTTTTTTAAAAAAGGTGACTGGGTTGACGCTTGGAATGGATTGGTTTCTGGTCCGATCCAGCAGGTCCGGTCCATGATTGACTACTATGAATATACCCAAAATATATTTCATGATGAATATAAGGATGAGGGTCCTAGATGACAATATGATAATCATTACAAATTAACAAATTAGGAGACTTACTGACGAACCCATGTCGTGTGAGTTCATAAAATAAAACTAGGTTTGAAAATGTAACGTAGTAACTCAACCTAGGTCATTCTTGTGAGGAGATTAATTTCCAAGTTTCTAAGTAGTAAAGTGATAAATACCTTAAAGTTGTGAGAAATCATTTTAAAACTAAAGAAATAATCTAAGCTAGAACAATATTTTTGTATTTTTTGATTTTTAAAATGAAGAAGCAAACGTAATTGAAATTAACACTAACAATAAGATAAATTCAATTAACTAATATAATGATGAGACGAGATTCCCTTGAGTTGAGGTTTTAGTCTTTCTTACTTGCTAATAATATGAATTCTATAATATGAGTCAAGAGGATAGAACTAAGCTACCACTAGCTCCATACTTGCAATAATTATTTAATTCATTCTACCAAAGCAATTAAATGAATACCACCAAATAATTCAGACTCAAAAAGATGAATAATCAACTTCTAATTCTAGCTTGTAATTACCATTACAAAATTTCAAAGCATTCAGTTTAGTCATTTACAATCCACTTAACCAAGTTGGAAAATAAACAACTCAACCTACTCCTAATTTGAATCTTACAAAGCTTAATTGATCAACTCCTAGCTCAACCACCAAGTCTATCACTTGGCATAGAAAAATCTAGATCATAATTACATACTTAACCAAGCCATATAATTATGAAATAGAAAGAGAGCTTAAGGAATTCCATTGAAGTTTAGAAGCTCAAACCATTACCCAACTCAAGAAAATCACCAACACTTTAGCTACTCATGGAAGGGGAAGATGAAACTTAATGAAAGAAGTAGAGAATAGCCATTAAGACTGCAGCACCGAACAACCCTCTAATTGTTGTCTAGCGCCTCCTCTTTTTTCCTCTCTATATCACGTCCTCTTCGCTTTCTCTCATACAGCCGCCACACTCCTCCTTTCTTCTATTTTTCTATCGGGTACTTCCCACTTTTCACATTCAGTGTTACCTCCCTTTCACACAGCTGCAACTCTTTTCTCATTTCCTCAATTCGATTCCTCAAGCCCAATCGGTTCTGCTCCCTTTTTTTTTTCCTTCAGTCAACTCTCTCCAATTCTCCCTCATTCCCTTTTCGGTTTAGTAGTTTAATTTTCGGTCAGCTCCTCCTTTTAATCATTTAGTCCAGCTACTCCCTTTGTCTTCATTTTCCCATTTTGGTCCACAATGTCAACTCAACTATTTCTCTATTCCTTTAATTCCCATTTTTGGTTCAATTGCTTCCTTTTCATTCAACTCGGTCAACTCTTCTCCTTTTTCTTCAATAATCCATTCCAATTGTTGGCTAAAACTTGGTAGACTTGTTGCTGCTTGCGTCCTTCACCTTTTCAAATTCATTTGGTCAGTAATTTCAGCTCCCTTCGATCTTCTTTTCTTCAATCCTTCTTTTTGGTCGAGCAGCTCCTTCTCATTTTGGTTGCCCGTTTCTTTTTTTTATTCCACTTCAATTCACTCCATTAATTTGGTCCAGGTGCTGCCTTTTTACTACACAGCTGCCTCTTGCCTTCTTTCTCTTTGTAATTCAATTGTTTTTAGGTTAAAAGTGAGTTGTGCCTGTTGGAAATTGTGCCCTAAGGGCCAATCATTGTACTTTGAACATTATTATTTTACTGAAATTTCTCCATTCTGTTATCATATTATTTGCATGTTAACTGTGATAATTGTATCCTTGGATAATTCATAAAGATTGTCCTAAAATGTCCCTGGTCGGTCATCTATGCGGGAGCAAAGATGAAACAAGACCAGTATGACTTTAATAAGATATGGAGATACAAATCAAAGTTTTAGGCACTTGTAAGAGTACAAGGTGCTGGACCGACCCACTATGAGAAAGCTACATGGATCAAGTCATAAGCTTTTCTCATGTATAACCACGTCATAATGCCCTTAGACCTAAGGTCATCATGGATTCCTACATGAGAGTTGCTAAGCTTTGAACTAGTCAAAAGTCACTTTTGACCGGGTGATGATAAAGGCTACGATCGGGCTTAGTGGTTTTTCATGCAGAGGAATATGAATGATCAAGATGGAATTTGTCCCTCACATTAGTAGAGAGATATTATTGGGCCCCTCGATGAGTGAGTCTGAGAAATGTATGGCCATACTATGATGAAAGGAGTTTCTATCTCTGTTATCAGGCTACTCAGGAATTGAGAAAATAATGGTCAGGAATAAGAGGATGACATTATCCATGCCTTATCCTTGATCGATATATAGTGTGACAAAAGGGACGTGACATGGTTGTATGACAGGTTGCATCGTGATAACGATCCTCATATGAATTGGGTAGTCGTAATGTCTTGCTAGAGGCCGCTTGCAACTTTTGGGTTAGTATAGTTATTGGCCCACTGCCAACTTCATATGGGCCTACAGGGTCACACGCAAGAATAGCCCAACACGAGATAATGTTTAATTTAAGGTGGATGAATTTTATATTTATATATATATAATATAAAATTCATTAATAATATTATATAGATATATATATTTTCGAAATATATATCTTATATATATATATGTATATATATAATATGATATTATTATATTTAATAATATTATATAGATATATATTTTTTCGAAATATATATCTTATATATATATATATATATGTATATATATATATTATATGATATTATTATATTGTGTTAGTTTTAAATTTAATTTATTAAGATATATTAAATTTAATAACTAACATGATAGAGATATAGTATCTCATATTTAATTTATAATGATAAATTAAATCTAATGGCTCTTTGTTTGGATTAAATAAATAGGTTAAATTAAAACTGTTGGACAGATTTAATTTAAACTAAATTTATTTAATTAGCTCATCAAGATAATTAATTGTTAATTAATTTCGAAATTAATGATGATTAATTTTGAAATTTGAAAATAGCCCTCATAGGTTATAAACTTGATAGAGCAGATATATGCACATGCACATGAGAATTGAGAGCCGCAAGAAAAAACCCTAGGAGACATTCGAGGCGCTAGCACGCAGTCTCGGTTGGAGAGCATTCGTGTGGATACCGGTACAAGGAGCGGACCTGACGTGTTGGCTCCTAGAGATCGTGAAAACTCTGAATCATCAAAAAGGTATGAATCCTTCCAACTTGGTTTAAACGCCGTTGATAGATCCTCGATTAGGATCGGTGAAAATTTTTAAAATTCTTCCGCTGTGCCTATCGATCCTAACAGTGGCATTAAAGCCAGATCAATTGTGCGTTTAAATTGAGTTTATGATTCTTATACATGTGATATATATGGGATGTGTACGTATGTTTATAAGAAGCACTCGAATATGCATGTGATTTGGTTAATACGAAATGAAATTATTTTTAAAGATGTGATCTTGTAATTCCGTTGATTTTCATTTTCGTTTAAATTGAATCTTGTAATTGTTTTGTTTTCGGTTTTGAAACATGTAATCTGATCACGACATTTATTGCTTTTCATATTGTATGAATTCTTGTTGTGGTTTGTTATTTATCCTTGTTTGGGTATGGTGAACAACATGAATTTAGAATTTTACAAAGGTTGTAATATTTAAATACGGCCTGCGTGCCGTGCCTTCCTCTAAATACTCTCGATATACATTCTCTTCTCATCTCACTCCCCTCGAATGTTTAAACGAGGTTTCTCTCAATGTATTTCTTTTTTATTTAGAGAAGTCCTCTCATTGGCTTGGGAGGATTTTAGGTTAGGTAAGCCATGTTGTGTCACGTTTAAATTCTGCTTTTGATAAGATCATTGCATGATTACTTTTACGTTTATATGTATTTATCTGTATGAGATACAACCACGATTGCATCCATATAAACAAAACTAATTAATTAAGCCCTCTGAATCAAATCTTAAGTCATAATGCCGTCAATTAATGAATACTTGTCAAAACCTAGATCGCTCAATTGTGGAAACCACCAAAGTGGATGCACTTGAGTTATCTTGATGAGACAAGCTTGAGTAATGGTACTGCTCATAATATTCATTATTGTTTTGACTTAATTGAGATTAACAAAACGGTTTTGAATCTTAAGGCATTAGATGGGGTTAAACATGTTAGATCTCATGTTTTGATGATAACAAAAGTATGGTTTGAAAAGGAAGTATTTAATAAACAAGTATGAACTAAGTAATGACAGGAACAATCAACACTTGAAGTAAGCATTGGAGTAATGAAGAAAGGCCAAGAGAAAATGCTGAGGAACTTGATCAGAAGCAAATCTTCTAAGGCATTACTCGAGGAGCTACTCGAGTAATGAGACAAAACTTGAAGTAACCAGAAGCAACTTCCAGTAATCTGCCAACGTTACTCGAGTAGGTACTCGAGTAATAGTGTAAGTATTTTCAAGTTGCTCTCGGCCTGCTAATGTTACTCGAGGAGGTACTCGAGTAACCAAGTAAAAACTTCCAGTTGCCTTCAAGTTTTCCAAATGATACTCGAGGAGCTACTCGAGTAACCGTATGGACCTCTCGGCATTTTATACCACTGCTAATGTTACTCGAGGAGGTACTCGAGTAACCCTGTGAAAACTTCCAGTTTCCTTCAAGTTTTCCCTTGATACTCGAGGAGGTACTCGAGTAACCATGTTTCTGAAAATAGGTAACTCTCGGCACTTTGTACCACTGCCAATGTTACTCGAGGAGCTACCCGAGTAACATACTAAAGTAAGTGAAAACTTGAGGTTTGTACCCGATTAACTTGATCTCTCTTTATTTCATTTTCCTCGAGTCCTTACTCTAGTATACAAGGTTCTAATGTTTTATCTTAAGTGGATTCCTCGAGTATGTACCCCAGTATGCAAATATTTTCAAAGTAAACTTCAAGTCATTACCCGGGTAAGTCATGCTCAAATGTCTCAGTTACTCGAGGTAGTACCCGAGTAACCTATGCAAAAATGAGTGCATTACTCGAGTAGATACTCGAGTAATGAGGTAAGTGCTCTCGGCATTTAAATCCTGCCAACATTACTGGAGTAGAGCATCGAGTAACCAAAGTTTATTTGAAGGTTTACTCGAGTTGGTACCCGAGTAACTCATAAAGTTGTGAGTGCATTACTCGAGTAGCTACCCGAGTAAATAACTATTCCAAAGGTTTGAAATTTAGTTTACTCCATGCACTACCCGAGTAATCTTATACTTGTTCATTAACTTGCAGTTGATAAATGATTTCCCGATGATACTCGAGTAGGTACTCGAGTAAACTTCAAGAGATACTCGAGTAAGCATACCCAGAATTTTAGAAATAATTCAAATCTTCATTATATTGTTTTCTATATGATTAACCTTCCATTGTATTAGTATTCTTAGTATATTTACAGAGAAACAATGAAGAAATCATATCAAGAGATGAAAGTCAAAAGAAACGTTCAAATGCCAACCACCGCCAACGGATATTTTTCAAAAACTTGAAAAGTCAATAGTGGCTGCGCACTCACCAACGGACGAAAGGAAACGTTCCAACGGTCATCACCAACATATCTATATATATGGGAACCTTCAAACAGAGAAGAACAACCAAGCATCCATACGAACGTATCATTAAGTTCATTGCTCTGTTTTCACGTTGAAATTGTATTTATATGCTTCAGTGATTATCATTTACTCTGTAAGAGAGATATTTCATTCAAACTCAATATTTGTTATTGAGATAACTTAAGGTTGTGGAACCTTGAGTTGGGATTGGATTACAACCTGTAAGGGGGAGCGAGTGTCCAGGTGAAAGGAACTTGCTTGTATTGAGGTGCCAAGAACCCACTGAATCTTGGAAGTTATAGTGAAACTCTCAAAGAAGCTCTGAGGACTGGACGTAGGTCAAAGTGGTTGTGACCGAACCAGTATAACTCCCGGTGTACACTTCGGTGATATTTCTCCTTACTCATTACTGTTTTAATTCTTTTGTCAAAGTTTTATATTTTCGAAAGAAATTTCAGTATCACCCAATTCACCCCCCTCTTGGGTGAAACGCTTGATCTAACAAAACATGCCGGATCATATGATGATTAAATCCCATAAAGATCTAAGAGTTACATGTGATGTAATTGGTAAATAGGTTACCTACCTAAATAACTTGAATTTAAGCATCTTGCCAAAGCGGACTTAAGTTTAAGCCAAATATGGATCTTAGCCCACTAATTATTATATTGAGGGTTGTTAATTTAGTGGGAGATTACTAACTAACTTTGTATATTTTAATTGTAGAATCATGTTGACTAGTAATACTGCTACACTATCTTTGCGATCGGTCCTTGAGAAGGACAAACTTAATGGGACAAACTTTCTTGACTGGTTCAGGAACTTGAGAATTGTTCTCAAGCAGGAAAGAAAGGCTTATGTCCTAGATCAACCCATTCCTGAGGAGCCTGCAGCTAATGTTCCAAGAGCTCAGAGAGATGGTTACACAAAGCATAAGGATGACTCTGTGGATGTAGGTTGCTTGATGCTTGCCACTATGGTTCCAGAGCTCCAAAGAGATCTGGAACTCATAGAGGCTCATGAGATGATTGTACATCTCAAGGAAATGTTCCAGCAACAGGCAAGGCAAGAAAGGTATGAGACCACAAAGGCCTTACATTCCTGCAAAATGGCTGAAGGTGCATCAGTTAGTACTCATGTGTTAAAGATGAAAGGCTATATTGATCACCTTGAGAGGCTTGGATTTCCCATGAGCCAGGAGTTAGCTACGGATTTGATCCTCAACTCACTCCTGGAGAGTTATGACCAGTTTGTTATGAACTACAACATGAACAACATGGAGAAATCAATTTCTGAGCTGTATGGGATGCTCAAAACTGCTGAGCAAAGCATTAAGAAAAAGCCTAGCACAGTTTTGATGGTTCAGAAAGGAAAGGGTATGAAAAAGAAAGGGAAGGGCAAATGGAAGGGTAATGGCTCAGGTGGTAAGACCAAAGATTCAAACAAGCCCAAAACCAAGCCTGCACCCAAGAAGGCAAAGCCTCTAAAGGAAGGAGTCTGCTACTTCTGCAATGAACCCGGTCATTGGAAGAGGAATTGCAAACTCTACCTGGAAGATCTGAAAAAGAACAAGAAGGATAGCGAGGCTATCGCTTCAGGTATTTATGTTATAGACATTCATTTTTCTATTTCCTCTACATGGGTATTAGATACTGCATGTGGTTCTCACATTTGTACAAATGTGCAGGGTCTAAAGGACAGTAGAAAGCTGAAGAAGGGCGAGGTGGACCTATGAGTTGGAAACAGAGCAAGAATTGCTGCTTTAGCTGTAGGCACTTATGAATTAGTTCTGCCCAGTGGGCTTTTGTTAGTTTTGAACAATTGCTATTATGTTCCTGCTTTGAGTAGTAACATTATTTCTCTTTCTTATTTGGATAAGGAAGGTTATACTTCCATTACTAGGAATGGTAAATGTTCTATTTATCGTAATGACATTTTCTATATTGATGGTGATTTGCATGTTGGTCATTATATATTAAATTTGGAACATCATAATAATGGGAATATATATAACGTAACTACTAAGAGGATAAAATTAAACGATTTGAATCCGACCTACCTATGGCATTGTCGTCTAGGCCACATAAATGAGAAACGCATTTCTAAACTCCATCAAGATGGATTTCTAAACTCATTTGATTTTGAATCATATGATACATGCAAATCTTGCTTATTAGGAAAGATGACTAAGACACCTTTTACTGGGCACAGTGAGAGGGCTACTGAATTATTGGGCCTCATACATACAGATGTATGTGGACCATTAAATATAGCTACCAGAAGAGGTTATGTCTACTTAATTACATTTATAGATGACTTTAGTAGATATGGCTATATCTATCTAATGAATCTTTTGAATTGTTCAAAATATTCCAAAATAAAGTACAAAACCAACTTGGTAAAACAATTAAAGTACTTCGATCTGATCGAGGTGGTGAATATTTGAGCCAAGAATTCATTGACCATCTTAGGAGTTGTGGGATAATCTCACAATTGACTCCTCGAGGAACACCACAATGGAATGGCGTTTCTGAACGGAGGAATCGAAAACTATTAGATATGGTTTGATCTATGATGAGTCAAACAGATCTTCCACCGTCCTTTTGGGGACATGCCCTAGAGACAGCTGCGTTCACACTAAATCGTGTTCCATCTAAGGCAATTGAAAAGACACCATATGAGATATGGACTGGAAAGAAACCAAGTTTATTTTTTCTCAAGATCTGGGGATGTGAGGTCTATGTTAAGCAACAAGCCTATGATAAATTAGCGCCCAGATCCACAAAGTGCCTTTTCGTGGGGTATCCTAAAGAAATGAAAGGATACTATGTCTACAATCCCGCCGATAACAAAGTGTTTGTTATTCGAAATGGCAAGTTTCTAGAAAGAGAGTTTGTCTCTAAAACAACCAGTGGGAGCGACGTACATCTCGAAGAAATTCGAGAGCTACAAGATGGTACAGAACCACATATGGAAATTAGAGAAGACTCACAACAAGTTACTGAGCCTCCTCAAGTAACACAAGGTCCACAAAGATCTGATAGGACACGGCATCAGCCTCAGAGATATGGATTTATGATTACTGAAGGCCGTGATGTGTTGCTCATTGACCAAAATGAGCCCACCACCTATCGAGAAGCCACAGTGGGACAAAACTCTGAGAAATGGCTAAATGCCATGAAGTCTGAAATGCAATCCATGTACGACAATTAGGTATGGACCTTAGTCGATCCACCTGAAGGTGTAAAAATTATTGGGTACAAATGGGTTTTCAAGGAGAAAACTGACATGGATGGCAATGTAAATGTCTTCAAGGCACGACTGGTTGCAAAAGGATTCACTCAAACTCATGGTGTAGACTATTATGAAACCTTTTCCCCAGTTGCAATGGCCAAATCAATCAGAATCCTTCTTGCCATTGCAGCATATTATGACTATGAAATATGGCAGATGGATGTCAAAACAGCCTTCCTTAATGGAAAGCTGCTTGAGGATGTGTACATGACACAACCTGAAGGTTTTGTGCGTCTAGAGGACTCTGGTAAAATTTGCAAGCTTCAAAGATCCATTTATGGATTGAAGCAAGCATCTCGGAGCTGGAATTATCGTTTTGATGAAGTAGTCAAAGAGTTTGGATTCATTCAAAACATCGATGAACCTTGTGTTTACAAGAAGGTTAGTGGGAGCATAGTTGTATTTCTAGTGCTTTATGTAGATGACATCCTACTCATTGGGAATGATATTCCTACCTTGTAGAGTGTCAAGTCTTGGTTAGGAAAGTCCTTTTCAATGAAAGACTTAGGTGAAGCCACCTATATCCTAGGGATTAAGATCTATAGGGATAGATCCAAAAAACTAATAGGCCTAAGTCAGAGCACATATATAGACAAGATACTGCATAGGTTCAGTATGGATGATTCAAAAAGGGGTTACATACCCATGTCTCATGGCATCCATCTTAGCAAGGATCTGTGTCCTAGTACACCTGATCAGCGAAATCACATAAGTAAGGTTCCATATGCCTCGGCCATTGGATCCATCATGTATGCCATGTTATGTACTCGACCGGATATCTCATTTGCCTTAAGTATGACCAGCATATACCAACAAGATCCTGGTAAGGGTCATTGGACTGCCGTCAAGAATATCCTAAAGTACTTAAGAAGGACTAAGGACTTATTTTTGGTCTATGGTGGATTGGATGATGAGCTCTGCTTAACCAGTTACACAGAAGCAAGTTTCCAAACTGACCAAGACGACCTTAAATCACAATCCGGATATGTATTCGTCCTGAATGGTGGAGCAGTAAGCTGGAAGAGCTCCAAGCAGAGCACTGTAGCAGATTCTGCAACAGAAGCTAAGTATATAGCAGCATCAGATGCAGCTAAAGAAGCCGTTTGGATAAGAAAGTTCATTACTGAACTAAGGGTAGTGCCTACCATCTCAAATCCAATAGATTTTTATTCTGTGACAATAGCGGTGCTATTACACAGGCCAAGGAGCCTAGGTCACATCAAAAGGCCAAGCATATACTCAGGCGATTTCATCTTATTAGAGAAATCAATTATAAAGGTGATATAAAGATATGCAAAGTAGCAGGAGAAGATAATGTTGCTGATTCTCTTACTAAGCCACTTGCACAGGCAAAGCATGAGCGTCATGTTAGGGCAATAGGAATTAGGCAAATTAATGATTGCACCTAGGGCAAGTGGGAGGATGTTGGAAATTGTGCCCTAAGGGCCAATCATTGTACTTTGAACATTATTATTTTAATGAAATTTCTCCATTCTGTTATCATATTATTTGCATGTTAACTGTGATAATTGTATCCTTGGATAATTCATAAAGATTGTCCTAAAATGTCCCTGGTCGGTCATCTATGCGGGAGCAGAGATGAAACAAGACCAGTATGACTTTGATAAGATATGGAGATACGAATCAAAGTCTTAGGCACTTGTAAGAGTACAAGGTGCTGGACCGACCCACTATGAGAAAGCTATATGGATCAAGTCATAAGCTTTTCTCATGTATAACCACGTCATAATGCCCTTAGACCTGAGGTCATCATGGATTCCTACATGAGAGTTGCTAAGCTTTGAACTAGTCAAAAGTCACTTTTGACCGGGTGATGATAAAGGCTACGATCGGGCTTAGTGGTTTTTCATGCAGAGGAATATGAATGATCAAGATGGAATTTGTCCCTCACATTAGTAGAGAGATATTACTGGGCCCCTCGATGAGTGAGTCTGAGAAATGTATGGCCATACTATGATGAAAGGAGTTTCTGTCTCTGTTATCAGGCTACTCAGGAATCGAGAAAGTAATGGTCAGGAACAAGAGGATGACATTATCCATGCCTTATCCTTGATCAATATATCGTGTGACAAAAGGGACGTGACATGGTTGTATGACAGGTTGCATCGTGATAACGATCCTCATATGAATTGGGAAGTCGTAATGTCTTGCTAGAGGCCGCTTGCGATTTTTGGGTTAGTATAGTTATTGGCCCACTGCCAACTTCATATGGGCCTACAGGGTCGCACATAAGAATGACTCAACACGAGATAATGTTTAATTTAGGGTGGATGGATTTTATATTTATATATATATATATATATATAATATAAAATTCATTAATAATATTATATAGATATATATATTTTCGAAATATATATCTTATATATATATATATATGTATATATATATTATATGATATTATTATATTTAATAATATTATATAGATATATATTTTTTCGAAATATATATCTTATATATATATATATTATATGATATTATTATATTGTGTTAGTTTTAAATTTAATTTATTAAGATATATTAAATTTAATAACTAACATATAGAGATATAGTATCTTAGATTTAATTTATGAAGATAAATTAAATCTAATGGCTCTTTATTTAGATTAAATAAATAGGTTAAATTAAAACTGTTGGACAGATTTAATTTAAACTGAATTTATTTAATTAGCTCATCAAGATAATTCATTGTTAATTAATTTCGAAATTAATGATGATTAATTTTGAAATTTGAAAATAGCCCTCATAGGTTATAAACTTGATAGAGCAGATATATGCACATGCACATGAGAATTGAGAGCCGCAAGAAAAACCCTAGGAGACATTAGAGGCGCTAGCACGCAGTCTCGGTTGGAGAGCATTCGTGTGGATACCGGTAGAGGGAGCGGACCTGACGTATTGGCTCCTAGAGATCGTGAAAACTCTGAATCATCAAAAAGGTATGAATCCTTCCAACTTGGTTTAAACGCCGTTGATAGATCCTCGATTAGGATCGGTGAAAATTTTTAAAATTCTTCCGCTGTACCTACCGATCCTAACAGTGCCTTGTTTGGATAAGAGGTAAAAATCTGTTTTGGCTTTAGGCACAAAATTGCAACTACTAAACAAGGCCCTTATTCATTTAACATCCTCTTAAAAACAAATGTGAAAATAAATTATGCACTTGTGATGTTCCACGCTTGTCCTTCATTAAGTTCCAAAATACCATCTTTGACCTTGACCACTTAAGTTGTGCGACATCATCACCTACAAAATTAGATTCACAAAGGTAATATCTTTTACTCACAATTAAAGAATAATGGGAATAAAAACTATTAATTAAAAATATAACAATTTAACCACTATAATCCCCAAATTATTCTTTCACTAAAGTCTCACATTAACACTTGATTATGCCTAAAATATTCAATTAAGTTCCACAAAAGTCTAAGATTAATTAATAAAAATATATAAATATTGAGCTCTATCAATTCCCCCACACTTAAGCTTTTGCACTCCTAAGCAAAACATTAAACTCAACACTAGGCAAAGAGATATGAAAGTTGAAAGAATAGGCAAGATCCAGCTTCAAGAATCACACTTAGTCAAATAACAATGTATCCACCTATCCAAATATAATGAACATACCAAAAATTGAAGTAGCTAAGTAATGCAAGGTTTATTACAATGAGCTTAATTGGAAACCTTAACTAGGATAAGTGTTTGTATTCTACTCTCATATAAGGTAGTTTTTCTCTCACATCTACTTTAATCACACTCTACCATAGGCTTGTAATATTTCTAGGCTCTCCACTACTTGCAACAATGGCGTAAATAAATCCAAAGGACTTTGTAGGGTTGTAATATTGAATAAGCCAAATGATGGAAAATGTAACAAATACTATGCTTGCACCAAATAATTTGCTAGATCACTTACCACTATAGAACTAACTTAATTCATATATTTTACTATTGTGACTTTATTTCTTTCTTTGAATTTTTCTTTTTTTATTAACATTTTTTCTCTTCTTTTTCTTCCTTTCTATTTTCTTTCTTTTGACTATTCACATGGCATTTTTTTATTTTCCTTTTCTAATATATAATAGTACTCTCTCTGTTTCTATTTCATTGTACAAATGCTATGTTTCCATAGAAACAAAAGTGAAAGGCTCAAATGGGTAAACAAAGGTGAACAATGATTGTTTTGTGTTTAGGTTAGAAGGTTTAAAGATGAATGTCAATGTCATCTCTATCCATACCATTGCAAGATGCAGCCTCAAGCAAGAAATAAAACAAGTTCTAGAGAGCAATAACCTAGGTGGATAAATCACATAATGAAATGAGCAATTAGACCCAAAACACCTTCTAACTAGGCTTTTTGTTCCCTAATAAACTCATCAAAATTAAACCATGCATCATTAAAACACTTGAATTTTGTGGCAATTCACTAATTTAAAGCAAGTTTCAACTATGAATCCAACTAAGAGTAATCAAGATATTTGATCATGACTAAAGGCTTCAAAAATCTCAGTGAATTGAACCAAAAACAACAGAGGACACAAGTAGGAGATAGAGGCATATGATATCATAGTGAAATCCATCATGAGAATAAACACACTCCCTTACACTCAATCCTTACATTGCCCTCAATGTAAGTCATAAAAACAAAGAACCTAGACGCACTTATCTCTTGGGTGAAGTGAATGTTGTGAAGTCCAGTTCAAGATTGAAGCACAACATATGATCGTCACAAGAAGAGAGAGAAGGACAAGACATAAGTGAAAATAGTTCTTAAAAATTAGGCATAACGATATGGAGAAAAGGGTAGTGTAGGATAAGGCTAAGTACAAGAGTATGATTCAAAATGGAGTTTATTCAAAACAAACTACTTTTGACTACTGATAAGTCCTTCCCCCACACTTGTTCAATAGCATATATAAAATAAGGAACAAGGTAAGTAAAGAGACTACCGTGTACATTATGGTAATTGATGACTGGCATGGTAATGCTTCAACAAATGACCATTTACTTGAAACTTTGCGCTACTTACAAGATCTTCAGCTCTATTAACCCAAATCTATGCACCGTGACCTGTAATATCCCAATTTTTAATTAAGGGCTAATGATGATTATTGTGGATAATCATGAATTTAAATGGGAATTATTATGTGTTTTATGGCTATTTTAATGAATATGTCATAATTGTTGGAAATTTGGAAAATGGGAATATTGACCATAAATTGGTAATTAATGGAGAAATTAATTACTAACCAAGAGAAAATGATATGTGAAATTAATTGGCTAATGGAGAGATTAGAGAAGCTAATTGGTGACTTATTTTGGGGTGAGCCAATAGCATTGTGACATGTGGCAAAAAAGGGTGTATGTGTGTGAAGGTCAAAATTGATTAAACAATCATTTCTCTCTCCTCTCTTCTCTCTCAATTCGGTGGCATAGGAGGGAGTAGCATCATCATTGTTTCCCTTCTTCCTCCACACTCCATCTCTCACTCTCATTCTCTCTCTTCTCTTCCTCCATTTCTGGTGACCAAGTTAACAAGAAAGAGAAAGATAAAGCTGGTGATTTGGGTAAGTAAATGCCCTCCATTGCTCAAACACCATTCATTAAAGTTGTTCTATGAGTGATAAGCTTCATTTTGATGGTTGTAGCTTGTCCATTGGTTGTGGTTTGTGATCACACGAAAATTTGGTTGTTGGAGAATCAAAGAGTATTTTTAGAGAAGTTGAAAAGGTATGTGAAACCAATATATCTATCTAAGTTTCATGCCATTTGAAGTAGTTTGTAATTTATGGAAATTTTGGCTTGAATCCGAAAATGAGTGCCACTGTTCATTTGGTATGTTTTTGGCTTGAGAAAGGTATCTTGGAATGAGTTTAGGATAGATAGATTGATTGGTGATTGAAATATGATGTTTGGATGAGATTGGTATTTTGTTGATTTTGTTGCCCAAAACCCAAAGCATGATAATGGAGTAGGATTTTGATGATTCTGATGATCCCATTGAGTTTATTGGGTATTTTTTTGTGGGAGTGGCATTATGTAAAGTTTTGTGTCTATTGCGATCAATTGGGCAAGTGTTGGGAAAATACCTCTGTTTTGCTGTGTTTTCTGATTTTGATAGAATCACTCGAGTGATTTAGGATTCACTCGAGTGTAGGATGAAGATCACTCGGGTGAGGTTGAGTGTCACTCGAGTACTGTGGTATATTCTATTTTCTCTTCAGTTTTTCTGTTGTGCTTTCTGGAAAATTCAAGAGTGTATAGTCTCACTTGCGAGTGTTGATCTATCACTCGAGTGCAATGTCCTGTGCTCGAGTGCTCCTCTTCGTGGTAAACTCTTGTGCTCTCGGGTTCTCACTTTCTGAACTTCACTCTCTGGTGCTCGAGTGAGGCATTTGGCCTTCACTCGGGTAAGGTCCAGTGTGCTCGAGTGTTATAGTCTTTGAAAAGTCCTTGTGCTCTCGGGTGTTCACTCGCTATCCTTCACTCTCTAGTACCCGAGTGCAGACTGTACCATCACCTGAGTGAGGCCTTCTTCACTTGAGTATTCGTACAATCTCACTCGAGTGAGGTCATCTTCACTTGAGTGTCGTAATGAAAAATGTCAGTTTGGAGCTTCAAAAGGGGGATCTTTGGGATAGTTCTTCCAACCCCTTAGGGCTATTGTTAGAGGTATTCTTGAGTACTATAAGAGTAATAATGATAACCATTTAAGTGTTAAGAAGCCATTGAGAATTAGAATAGAGAATTGACTCTTCGTCCCTAATTATGATTCTAGGATACGATATTTTCCCTACGCGGGAGAGACCGGTGCTAGGGAACGCCCGGAAGGATCAAGGTAGTGACTTTTCTCTCATATTGTGTATGATGTTTTGGTATGCATAACTTATCATTGAACTGCATATGCCATGGTCCATTACGACGTGAGCATTTCAGCGTGAGCCGTATAGGGATTGACGCTAGTAATCTCTAGGTCGGCCATTGAACTGCCGTCATAATCGACATGGATCTTTGTGAATCTGACTCGTGGGGCGGCGTTTGTGAATCCAGTCGTAGGCTGTGTGTTGATCTTTCCTGTATGGCTTGCGTTATGAAATGCTTTATATGAATCCTTGCTGTGGTGAAATATATTGTGTGGATTGTTATGATGCAATGGAGCGTGGGCAAATCAACGTAAGCAATCGTAAGGGATGACATGTGTCATACTAACCATTGCCGTTGTAACTACCGTTGTAGTTGCTTTGTGTGTATGATGATTTGATTTCATGCCTTATTGTTGTACATACTATGATTGATTTGACACTACGGGATTCCTTAGAATCTCACTCTCCCAAAATTAAATATTTTAGACAGAGCTGAAGGATCAAAAGGCAAGCAGGTGACAAAGAGCGGGTAGAGCTCCGTGTTAGGAGTTCCTTTTTGGTTAATGGTTATCATTATATATCATTTGGATATTTTTGGGAGAAACAATTGTATATATTTGATTTTGTGTAATCCCCAAGTAAAGAGTATGAATTATAGGCTTTGTGCCTTTATGTAAACCCTTATTTAATGAATGGGACCCGAGTGATTGAGGAATTTACTTTGCACTCTGATATTTGTAAATGGAATCCACCTGTACAGGCCGTTATTGTTTTGTATTCTGAACATGAGACCATGGTGAATAAGTTTTGAAAAAGTTTTTGCAAATCCGATTTTGGGCAAAATATTACCTTAATAAGTCTCAATTTGAAATATGATATCTAATTCCAACTTAATTATGTGTTTAAGAACTTAATCTCGGCCTAAGGTGGGAAGGGGGGGTTACATGACCACTTTGTAGGGACCTTGCCATTTGGTTTGAAGCTTCCCATTTTTGAGCTTGAATCTTGCCTTGAACATAAGTACTTGCTCTCCTTGATAAAAATGCTTCCGTAAGATGCCTTGATCATGATTCAATTTGGATTTTTCCTTATAGATACGGGAACTTTCATATGCATCCAACCGCAACTCTTCAAGCTCTTGTATCTCAAGCATCCTTTCCTCAGCAGAACCTTGAAGATCCATATTACAAGTCTTCACAGCCCAGTAAGCTCTATGTTCTAGCTCAACAGGTAGATGGCAGCTAGTACCGAAGACTAACCAGAAAGGAGACATGCCAATGTGAGTTTTAAAAGCTATACAATATGCCCAAAGAGCTTCATCCAACTGGAGACTCCAATTTTTCCTACTTGGCTTGACAATTCTCTCCAAGATATACTTGATTTCCCTATTAGACACCTCAGCTTGTGTAATACCCCGAATTCTGAGACTTGAGCTTAGAGAATAAGCCTGAGATTAGTGGACTGCTAAGCCCTGGTTTAGCAGGATCCCAAATTTTGATTAAGAGATAATGACTCCAAAAGTGGATGTGGTTAGTGATAAATAACCCTTTTGGAGACTATGATGTGATTTGGCACTCGAATGTGATTCGTATGTGTTGTGAGCAGCGCTGAAACCCTGTATTTGAGTTCAATTATGGATTAACATCTAAATTGAATAAAAATAAGGGGAAGGGCATATGTATGGTGTAAATGAATGAGAAAATGTATTTGGTGGTGATTCAAGAGGAATTGCCACAATCAGGGGCAAAACGGTAAAGTTACCGACCAATTGGTCAGTTACCGAAGAGGAAACTCATTGGTAACTTCAAGATCAATGGTTAGGATTGATTTGTACAAAAGATCAAGGGGTGGAATCACATGTGTGTGAGCTTATGTGAGCTCATGTGAGGTTTGTCAAGATGGTGACACTTGGCACTTTGTGAGCCCTTGGATGAGGTCAAAGTGTCAAACCTCATTTTCCCTCTCTCCTCTCTTTATTTGGTCAGTTTTGTCATCCCAAAAAACTGATCCTCTCTTCATCATCTTCATCTTCATCTCTCTCTCTCTCTCATTCTCCATTTTCACCAAGCACAAGGGGAGGAAAGAGAAAACTAGAGGTGAGATTTTGGTTGGTTTATGGTCCTCTAATGCTCTAATGTCCTTCTATAAAGTTGTTCATAGTGATGAGAGCTTCATCTCTATGGTTTTAGATTTATGGGAGGAGGTGTTTTGGAGCTTGAGCAAAAGTGGAAAGATGAAGAATCAAGGAATTTGTTTGGGAAAGAGGAAGAGGTGAGTGCTTTCTTCCTTTTGATCTAAGTTTTGTAAGTTTTGGTTAAGTATGGTGAGTTGTGAATTTTGCCCTGATTTTATGGTATTTTCGTGTGGTATGTAATTGGATGAATTGGATGTTGTTTTATGTTGGAAATGGTGTCATGTTGTGGTATTTAATCATTGGAATTGATTTGAATTGGATTAGACACATTGGTTGCAAAACTGGAAATTCTGTCCAGTGTGAATTCTGTCTGAGCAGTCTGGTTGTGTGGACGTTTTGACTGGGTAACGGATATCAGGAAATTATGAAACTTTCCAGTCTTAAAGATCACATCCTAAGCTTCAAAATGAACACATAAGTTTTGCCATTTCGTTTTGTCTTCTGTGAGTTATGGCTGTCCAAATTTGAGGTAAAAAATGCATACTGTTTTGGGACAGTCTTGAGTTTTGGGGAATTCTATATTTATGTGGTGATTTTCAGTATTAGCCAATATTTTTCCTGTGTAGAGGACTTGAATAGCTTTCATTTGGCTTTGGGATCACCTCATTTCGATTTGTTTGGAATTAGTTATGATTTTTAGAATTTCAGCCAAGAAACTGGATTTTCTTGGCCACGGCCAGTGGATTCTGGGCCGCGGCCCAAATGTTTCTGGGCAGTTTTTGGCCGCGGCCAGTGGATTTGTGGGCCGCGGCCAACCCCCAAAAATTAGCATTTTGGACTTTTAAAAGGTGATCTTTGGTCAAGTGTTTCCCAAGCCTTTAGGCATGTGTTTAGGCTTTGATTAGCCACCTAAAGGTCATGAATGATAACCAACTTAAGTGTTTGAGAGTTAAGGAATTGGAAAAGGGATTAACCCTATGTCCTTGTTTGGTTATAGGATTTGGTGTTCGCCCTGATCGTGAGAAGTCGGAGCTGGAGCTTACGTGGAAAGAGGGTAGGGAACATATCTCTTCTGCTTGTATTTGATATATGTGTTAGTGTGTTGGTGCATGTCTTAGCTTTGCATAATTGTGTGTAATTTGAAGCTATGTTTCAATTTATGCTATGGCCATAGGTATATTGTTCGAAGCATTGAGCTTGCAAATTGTCATTGTGTTATCATGAGTTGTGTGATGCAAGCATGTCATGCATTAAATATTTATCGTACGTGCATATTGATATTGTTATCCTACTGAGATTCTCTCGAATCTCACCCTCCCCTATCAACATTGTAGACAGGGAAGGAAGAGCGAGGATGGTGCAGGCATTCAAGGACGGTGAAGACTCCTTAGAGTATTTGAGTTTGGTAGTTGGTTATCATAGATGTTGGGATAATTATATATGATATGGATGTATATTTGAGTATGTATTCAGATATGTATTTGAGAAGACTTTGTGTAATCCCCATATGAGGGCTTGTAGGGGCGAATATGCCCTATAAGGCTTTGAGTTGATGTATGGAACCCGGGATTGCCGGGATTATTTTTGTGTACTCTGATTTGTTATGAATGTGATATTCCGCGTAGTAATTGTATTCGAAAAGTGATTATGAGACCAAGTTTATAAATGATTTCGAAAGGTATCTGTGAAAACCCTATCGTGAAGATGGGATTTTAAATAAGTTTTGTTTCTTATTGGTCTCTATTTCATTTTAATTGCGTATTTTGGATATAATTACGGCAGGGGGTTACAGCTTGCCTATTTGTCTGTGGATGGTATGGGGTAGAATCTTGTGGAGAACACCATATTTGAATAGCAAGTTGTCCATCAATTTGTTGCAAAAATGTGAGCCACGATCACTCACAATTGCTCTTGGCACACCAAACCTACAAAAGATATGAGTACGTAGGAATTTAATAATAGTAGAGGCATCATCCTTCCTTGTAGGAATAGCCTCAATCCACCTTGAAAGGTAATCAACAGCCAACAAAATGTACAAATATCTATGAGATGCAGGAAATGGACCCATAAAATCAATGCCCCCAACATAAAAACTTGACAAAACAACATGGGTTGCTGTGGCATTTCATGCTTTCTAGATTAACCCCAAAAACGCTGGCTTGCATAACAAGTTTTACAAAAAGCATAACAATCCTTAAAGAGGCTAGGCCAATATAAACCACAATCTAATATTTTCCTATCAGTTCTCTTTGCCCCAAAGTAACCACCACACAACAAAGAATGACATGAAGTTATAACATAAGAAATTTCATCATTTGGCACACACCTCCTAATGACTTGGTCACACAATGCCGCCACAAGTAAGGAGGATCCCACAAATAGTATTGAGCTTCATGTTTTAGCTTCTGTTTCTAAAAACAAGATAAAGAATCAGGTAAGACTTCAACAGCAAGATAATTCACAATATGGCAAACCATGGATCATGAAGTGTAATAGCAAGGAGATGGACATTAGGAAAACCATCACAAGTAACTTCAGCATCAACTACTCCTTGTGTAGCAAGGGGCAAGATGCTTAGATGATCAGCAATAAGATTTTCTGCACCTGTCTTGTCCCTAAACTCTGTGTTAAATTCTTGAAGTAGTAGCATCCACCTTATCAATCAAGGCTTAGTATGAGTCTTCTTAAATAAGAACTTGACAGCAGAATGATCAGAATAGATAATCACTTTAGAATTTACTATATAAGACCTAAACTTCTCAAGTTCAAAAACAATAGAAAAAAGCTCTTTCTCAGTGGTAGTGTAATTGATTTGAGCCTTATCCAATGTTTTAGAAGTATTAGCAATAACACAAGAGGTCTTACAAATTTTCTGACTTAGAATTGCACCAACAGCACTATTAGAAGCATCACAACAAAGCTCAAAATCAAGATCTCAATTAGGAGCAATGAGTATAGGTGGAGAAATGAGTCTAGACTTAATTTCATCAAAAGTCAATTTCCATGCATCATCAAAGATGAAATCCACATCTTTCTGAAGAAGCTTAGATAGGGGACAAGCTATTTTATTAAAATCCTTAATGAATCTTCTATAAAATCTGGCATGCCCCAAGAAAGATCTAAGTTCTCTTAAGTTAGAGGGATAAGGAAGAGATGAAATTACTTCAATTTTAGATTTGTCAACTTCTATACCCCTCTTACTTATCAAGTGGCCTAAGACTATTCCTTGATACACCTGAAGTGGCATTTCTCAAAATTTAGCACAAGGTTCTTTTGCGCACACTTTTCTAATGCTCTCTGTAACCCCTTTCGATAATCAGGCCGGGATTAGCGTTTAAGCAAATTTAATTATCGAAAAAGAAATCCGGGACAATTAAAAACTTTTTAAAACATCTGTACAAATAGATCTCCATTCATTTCATTCATTTAAACAAATGGCCTGTTTGGTCTGTTACATATACAATATCAGAGTAAGACAATTCCCGACGTTCACCCGGGATAATAACATTAATCCAAAGGTTTATACAGGGCATCAATGCCCATCTCAGTATCCATACCGGGGATTACACAAAACTATACCACTACAATTCTATTCAATATGTATACATTTATCCAAAATGATAACCAGTTCAATATAAAACCAAAATATATAGCTAAGACTACCGCTGGCAGTCCTAATTGTCCTTTGCCACTTGCTTGCTTTTCGATCCACTTGCCCTGTCTAAAAATATTATTTGGAAAGAATTAGATTCTAGAGAATCCCAGTAGCAACAGTTTATTTATATGATGCATATATACAAAGTAAGTCACATATATCACAATACAGCAATCAATATTCGAGACCGGGCTTTCGCCACGTTCCCTTCACTATATACGAGGTCGGGCTTCCGCCACGTCCCCTTCACTTTTACTGTAATCGAGTCCGGGCTTTCGCCACGTCCTCTTCACTTTCACTGTATTCAATGACTAATGCAAACAAGCGATGCAATACACATGATATAGGATAAAGTGTAACTACCTTTGTCTTTCCTTCCTTGAGCAGGCGTATGCCTTCTATGTTCCGGGAAAATATCAAATCCTATAATCATTAAGGACGAAGCATTATTCTCTATTCCAATACTCAATTGACTTCAAAACACTTAGTTTTGGTTATCATTAAAGTCCCTTAAGTAGCTATGAAAGTCTCTAACAATCGCCTAAAAGAATTGGGAAACACCGGGTTGGAAACCACTTTTCAAAATCCTAAGGTGCTGAAAACAGGGGGTTGGCTGCAGCCAAGAAACCTCTGGCTGCGGCCAAAACACGTACAGAAGGTTTCTGGCTGCAGCCAAGAATTTCTGGCTGCGGCCAAAACACTCACAAAAACTTTTGCGCTGCAGCCAAGGCAACTTCAAAAATTCATAATTAATTGTAGAAAAATTGAAATGAGGTGATCCCAAAGCCCATTGAAATTTATTTTAGTCCTCTTCATAGGAAAAATATGAACCAATACTGGAAATCACCATAAAAATCCCAGAATTTCACAAAACGCATCACTACCCCAAAACAGAGTTCTGTTTCAATCCCAAACTTTGGACAACCATAACTCACAGAATACTAAACCAAATGACACAAACTATATGTCCATTTTGAATCTTGGGATGTGAACTTTAAGACTGGAAAGTTTTACAATTTTCTGAAATCATTTGGTCATTCAAAAGGCCAATACAAACAGACTGCTCAGAATAGACTTTCAATGGCAACATTTCCAATTTTCTACCAAAGTGACCAATGGCTCCAAAATCAACAATCAAGCCTATTCCTTAGACTAAAACACTCAAGGAATCCAATAAAATCATTTAAACAACCTAATTTCCACTACATTAGCATGCTTTGGTCTATGGCCACACTAAATACTAACTTTCCAAACTTTCCAATCTCACTCATCTCTTTCCCAATCAATCCTATCTATCCATACACATTCCAAATATACCATTTCTATACCTTTAACATGCCAATTGACCAATGACACTCATTTTCAAAAATGGCCAATAAATCCCAGAAATTCAAAGCTACCTCAAATGGCACAAAACTTAGATGGGTAGATAGGTTTCACTTACCTCTTTAACTTTCTCAAAGTGACTTTTCAATTCTCCAACTTTCACAATCTCTTGAGGTCACAAACTAACACCAATGAACACATTACAACCATCACAATGAAGCTCTTCATTCAAGGATCAATATTAGAGAAGGAAGTTTGAGCAATGGAGGGCATTTCCCCTTACCTTTTGAAAGCTTTTCCTTCTCCTAGCTTCTTCAAAAATGGCGCAGAAATGGAGTGAAGAGAGAGATGAGATGAGTGTGTGAGGAAGAAGAAATGATGATTCCTTCTCCAAGCCCATGCTTCATCCAACGAAAAGGAGGGAGGGAGAGAGAAAAAAAACATTAAACAATTGGGGGGTTTTGACTTTTCTCTACCTCTCTCATACTCTCATCTTGACACATGTCAATTCTTCATTGGCTCCCATAAAGGTAAACCACCAATTAGCTACTTTAATCCCTCCATTAGCCATTTAATCACACTTCTCATTTTCCTATAGTTAGTAATTAATTTCCCATTAATCACCAACTTAAGGCCAATAATCCCATTCTATAAATTTTCATCAATTATGACATATTAGATAATATTGTCACCAATACACATTAATTCCACTTTAATCCGATAATTATCCTCAATAATTATCATTAGGCCTTAATCGAAAATTTGGGGTGTTACAATTCTCCCCCAGTTTAATAAATTTCGTCCTCGAAATTTGTTACACCATTGGGGACATAAACCTCAGACGCCTCCCCATGACGGCTTCCGTTCCTCGAATTGTTTCTCATTAGAACAGTCCCTTCAAGACCACTTATACAATAACATGTTACAGGTCCGATTCTCACAAGAATCTCAATGGACCAATGCGTTGTGGCTCCATTTCTTTCTCTTAATCGCTTTACCGATTCTCATGCCCGAAGACACTATCACGAGCTTGTGATCTCCATTTTCAAACTCTAGAGGTCTTCACCTTATTCGATCATATTTCGGATGGACTGCACCCGCGCATCCTGATTTTGAGTCACTCTAGTCATTGACAGCAAGTCACCTTCCCTTTTCGGGTACAATTTAAACCACCACAAATTCACTGCGTCAATCGACAGCTTCCGTTGTATTCACATATGCCTCAGCTTCCGCTGTTTTCAACAATACTTCAGCTTATGCTGTATCTTTTCCACAACGTTAACCTCACCCGTATACCCACTAGTTACTCCGCTAGTGGTAACCGGGACTTTTAGGCATTCACAATCACATCAGGTCACTCCGGAATCTCAATCTCTTCTATCCGAAGCACCCTACCGTAACGGCCCACCTAGAATCTCAGTCTCTTCTATCCAGGCGATCGGTTGAGAGTCTCAATCTCCCAACACCACCTTCATCCTCTTTCTCCACACAAAGCAACTACAACGGCAGTTCAACGACCGAGCTAGAGATGACCAACGTCAATCCCTAAACGGCTCACGCTGACCTGCACACGCTGCATTGCACCTTAATACAATTCACACAATATACTTCACCATAGCTGGGATTCATATAAAGCATTTCATACACAAGCCACACTGGCAAGATGTACAACACACAGCCTACGGCTGGATTCACAACACACCGCCCCACAGGTCGGATTCACAAAGATCCATGTTGATTACAACGGCAGTTCAACGGCTGACCTAGAGATGACCAGCGTCAATCCCTAAACGGCTCACGCTGACCTGCACACACTGTAATTTGTAACATCCCCCGCCGATGCTCTCAGGAACGCCTACTCCGGTACAACCGGCTACGGCACCGATCGTAGTGCCACCCGTACTACCATTCGGGCATGGCAAGTAGCTGGGCATCAACCTAGGACTCACAAGAATTCGGCGCATTTATGTCTTTATTGTCACACCCACCCCGCTACTCACATTTCACAGCGGCTGGATGCCCACCCTGGTACTCACATTTCCCGGTGACTGGTACCCTCCGTATTGGCCTAGGCACTCCCGCCTTACCCTCCCAACTGGGCCTCAACCCTTTGGGCCACGAGGGAGACTCATAATACACAATCATATCAAGCTAGAAATGGGTATTTATTCATCACCGATGCCTTTAACAACATCACCTTCAGTACCTTAAACTCTTTTCATCATACTGGGATCCTCCAAGACCCCCTTTCACAATATCACTTGGCCCCGAAGTTTTACCTCCAGAAGCCATGCTCACACATTGCACTTACTGCCTCGAGCTTCAGCTCTTCTCTAATCTACGATTCAACATCACGACGGCTGCACTCCATGGTTAGTCATCAAGGCGGCTGCACTCTATGGTTTGTCATCACGGCGGCTCCACACTAGGGTTCATCATCACAGTGGCTCCATGCTAGGGTTCATCGTCATGGTGGCTCCACACTATGCTACTGCACCCGATGCTTCACTCAGTCACCTGACTGGTCAGCCCCTTCGGTCAGAATTATCCGTAGGTAGCCCTTTCCGATCAGATCTCACCGTAGGTAGCCCTCTCTTATATGAATTCTTCGCAGGTAGCCCTTTCCGATTTGTATCCTCCGTAGATGACTCTTTCCCCGTGCTAGGTTAACAACCAGCAACCTTGGAATACCTCAAACACATCATGTTCACACGCTTCCGCTGCACACTCTGAGGTCTACCTCCTCATCTGTGCTTTCACAATGTCAGGATGATTTAGGAGTTCCACAGGAATCTCCCACTACACCTGACCACACGCACAATCTGTGCCAGGCCTTAACCCGATTTACCTTAAATCAGTTAGAGCCATAACTAGCACATCATTGAGAGCCCATACTCCCAACGTTCCCATAACTCTTCTTTACACTTCAACTCTTGAAACCTCACATTAATCGAATCGGGAAACCACTTCCCTTAATTCCACAGAGTATCATCCACTCCCATACCAATCCAAATATTTCTGCCAGCCTAAGGTACACTAGTCCCCTAGGACTTAGGGCCTTTGGACATACCATTCCACTATAAGATCACCGACATATATTATTATATATCCTAGGGTCTCCAACCCAACATCTAGGTTTATCATGACACCTAGAACCTCATTGTCACATACCTTGGAAATCATTTTCCTCGGTTTTCAAACCTAATCCATCATTTCCTACAAATGATCTGGTAGATTATCTTTAATTACATCCATCTCTGGGTCTATAATTAAATTCTTGGATGAACCATTATATCATTCCATTCCACAATGATTCACCACTTCAGAATAACCAATAGTGTATACACATAATCCACAAATCACATATATATCCACAATAACCAAACATAAATGTGTATACACAACCACTATCAGAAATAATCTTCTACCCCAAGGCAGAGATCTAAGGGAGCTATCCTAGCAAATTCCCATGTTTGCCAGGAACTACAGCTCTGATACAAAAAAATGTAACCCCCTCCGTAATTATATCCGAAACACGTGATTAAAAATGAAATAGAGACCAATGATAATCAAAATTCATTTACATTCCTATCCTTAAGATAGGATTTTCACAAATACATTTATCAAACACTTTAACCTGGTCTCACATTCATATTTCGAATACAATTAGTTCGTGAAGATAAATCACATTTATATAAATATCAGAGTTCACAATAATAATACCGGCAAACCCGGATTCATACATTCACTAAAGATTCATAGGGCAATACGCCCTTTACAATTCCTCAACGGGGATTACACAAATCCATCTTTAATACATAACCAAATAACCCAATAGACATCCAAGCACATATACATCCAATATCCAATTATACATTCTAATCTATCATCCAAACATATACAATTATCCCAGCATATAACAATAACCAACTACCAAATCCAAATGCCCATAAGGGATTCTCGCCGCCCCTAGTCGCTTGCTCCTTCCTCGAGCCACTTGTCCTGTCTAAAATGTTGGTAGGGGAGGGTGAGATTCTAGAGAATCCCAGTAGGAAATAGATACCAATATGCATGCAAGATAAGTGTTTAATGCATGACATGCTTGCCTCACAATAACTTGTGCTCACATAATGATATATCCGCATGCTCAATGTTTCAACAACATACTCATGGCCATAGCATAAATAGAAACAGAGCTTCAATCATTCATATATGCTTCACATAATCAAGCAAAGCAATAACATGCATCAATACACAAACACAAATATCAATACATGCAGGAGAGGTAAGTTCCCTACCCTTATTCTTTCCACGTATGCTCCAGCATCGGCTACTCACGATCCGAGCGGATATCAAACTATGATCAGGGCGAATACCCAACCCTATAACCAAATCAAGGATATAGGATCATTCTCTTTTCCAAATTCTCATTTTCATAACACTTAAAGTTGGTTACCATTCACACCCTTTAGGTGGCTATAATAAGGTCAATGAAAGCCTAAAGGATTGGGAAGTACTAGGTTGGAAATCACCTTTAAAAATCCCAAAATGCTGAAAATGGGGGTTGGCTGCAGCCAAGAACCCTCTGGCTGCGGCCAAAACACGCACAGAAGGTTTCTGGCTGCAGCCAAGAATTTCTGGCTTCGGCCAAAACGCACACAGAAACTTTTGTGCTGCAACCAAGACTTTTCTGCTGCAGCCAAGGCAACTTCGGAAATTCATAACTAATTATAGAAAAATCGAAATGAGGTGATCCCAAAGCCCATTGAAAGCTATTTTAGTCCTCTTCATAGGAAAAATATGAACCATTACTGGAAATCACCATACAAATCCCAGAATTACACAAAACGCATCACTGCCCCAAAACAGAGTTCTGTTTCAATCCCAAACTTTGGACAACCATAACTCACAGAATACTAAACGAAATGACACAAACTATATGTCCATTTTGAAGCTTGGGAGGTGAAATTTAAGACTGGAAATTTTCACAATTTTCTGAAATCATTTGGTCATTCAAAAGGTCCACACAAATAAACTGCCCAGAACAGAGTTCCAAGGGACAGATTTTTCAATTTTCTACCAAAGTGTCCAATGACTCCAAAATCATTATCCAAACCTATTCCCATACAATTTTTCATAAGGAACACAATGGTAACCTCAAAATGACCAAAATCACAACCCATTTACATGCCCTGTTTTGACCAAAGCACAACCAACACAAAAGGTGCAAACTTCACATTTAAGCTTCAATACAATTCTATCAAATCAAAACACTAAACAAGGCACCATTTCCATAACAACAACATACCATAATCCCCAAGACCCTAAATCACGAAAATTAGGGCTAAAATTCCAGAAATTCAAGGCCTAACCAATGGCCTCAAAACTTATATAAAAATGAAGCTTTCACTTACCTCAACAACTTTCCCAAAGGCACTTCATGATTCTCCAACTTGTACATTTTCGTGATTCCTCAAATCACCACCAATGGAGAAACTACAACCAACAAATTGAAGCTCTCACTCCAAGGAACAACTTTATAGAAGGAAGTTTTGGCATTAGAGGTCAAGATCTTACCTTTTGTACAAGCTTTTCCTTCTTCCTCTTTGGTCTCCAATGGCGAAAATGGAGAGAGAAGAGAGAGATGAGTGTGTGATGATGAAGATGAGGGTGAGGTGCAGAATTTCTGCCCCTCCCAAGCCCTTCCATGCGCATGAGAGAGAGAGAAAAGAGGGAAAATGAATAAAAAAATGGTGCTTTTACTTTTCATCTCATCTCTCTTCATCATCAAGTGACACTTGTCCACATTTTATGCATTCTCATAAAGTAAGTAACCACTTGGTTACTCTACTCATTCCATTAGCCATTTAGTTACATATCTCATTTCTCCTTAGTTAGTAATTAATCTCTTCCATTAATCACTAATTTAGAGCCATTCTTTAAATTTTCCCAACAATTATGGCAAATTAATTAATATTGCCACCAAAACACATAATTATTCCACTTAATCATCCACAAGAATTGTAATTAGCCCTTAATTGAAATTTGGGGTGTTACACTCTTCTAAATTCAATAAACATTCTTCAAAAGAATTCCCATATATAGAAAAATCATCTATGAATACCTCAATACCTTGTTTAAGTAAGTCACTAAAGATAGAGAGCATGCATCTTTGAAATGTCCCAGGAGCGTTGCATAACCCAAAAGGCATCCATTGGTATGCAAATGTCCTAAATAGATAGGTAAATGTTGCCTTTTCTTGATCCTCCAGTGCAATAGGAACCTAAAAATAACCAGAAAAACCATCAAAGAAACAATAATGTGATTTGCATGCCAATCTTTCTAACATCTTATCTATAAAGGGGAAGGGAAAGTGGTCCTTTTTAGTTTCTTCATTCAACTTTCTAAAGCCTATATAAACTCTCTAAGAGTTTTGGACTCTTATTATAATGAGTTCATTCTTCTCATTTCGCACAACTGTTATTCCACTCTTTTTTGGAACAACTTGGACTGGACTGACCCACACGCTATCTGAAATACGATATATGATCCCCATACTCAAGAGTTTGGTGACTTCCTTCTTAACTACATCTAAGATGAGAGGGTTGAGTCTAGTTGGGGCTGTCTCACAGGTTTAGAACCCTCATTTAAAACTATTTTATGGGTGCATACAGTTGGGTTAATACTTGGAATATCACCTAAAGTCCACCTTATTGCCCTCTTGTGTTTCTTCAATACATGGACTAAACTCAACTCCTCAGATGTACTTAAGGAACTAGAGATAATGACAAGTAATTGATTATGTTCGGCAAGAAAATATACTTCAAGTTTGGGAAAGGGGTTTTAAATCAAGTTTAGGGGGCTATACAATTGAAGGTAAAAGTTTTTTCAACTCAAGTGCACCAAGAAACTTCCCTTTCTTATGAGAATCCCCACTAAATGTTGGATTAAAGGTATGTCCCCCTTGTTCAGATGTGGATTGAGGTTATGGCTCATTCACAAAGCAACCTTGACTACCACCTACATCATACAAAGAGTGAAATATATGATAGGTAGCATCATGAAATGGTATGTAACAGTTTAATAATTGATTAGAACTGAAATTCTCCCCTGTTATAATCTTGACATGTGGTTGTCCATTGTTTTCAGAATTTTCAGCAAGGAAATTTATGGCTTTTGACCTGTTAAGTTCATCACCAAAAGGAGAATGTAAGTATTTCAATAATTGGAAAAAAGTGAGGTTACCCATACAATCATCCTTGAGGTTAAGAGAAGTTTGAAACTTGTAAGATGGAGGAATGTGAAGCTTAAACCCATGAATTACAGTTGTGCCATCAGTAGCACATTGATTTCTTTCCTTATGTTCAACAATGACTCCATTTGTGTCTATAGGAGTAGATTCTGCTAATGGATGTTGCATCACTTCCAAAAGTGGAATCCACTTCACTAACATTCTCAAATTCTGCAAAGCTACACAATAAGTCTTTACCAACACCATGATAACTATCGAATGAAGATATAGTACTACTAAGGTTAGAAAAATCAAAAATAAAAGGATTAGAGCTATCAATTGACATGCAATCAATACTACACACATAATCATCATCACAATCAATAGAGGGGGAAGAATTTGAACTAATGGTAGCATATACATCATCATTACAATCATTTTTCACACACAATGGTAAAGTAAACTTATCAATTGCCTCTTCCAAGGCCAAATCAATCAAATTTAAGCCAAGAAGGGAGTAGTCCTTAAATGGGTGATTCATAGCTTCATAAACATTGAATCTAATCAAATGATCACCTACTTCCATAGTTATGTATCCATCTTTTATGCTAATGATAGTATTAGCTGTGCGCATGAAAGGCCTACCCAAAATCAATGGTTCCTCAATTGAGACCTCAATAGACATGTCTAGGACATAAAAATCAGCAGGAAACACTAAGTCTTTAACCTTAACTAAGATGTCTTCTAATAATCCATGAGGTTTCCTAGAGGTGCGATCAACTAGTTGTAGGATAACATTAGTGGATTTGATGTTTGTGAGGCCAAGAAAAGGTGTAAACAGAGTAGGACATGACATTTATAGCAGCTCCTAGATCAAGAAGAGCATTACTAAAAGGCATGGTACCTATAGTGCATGGAACAGTGAATGAGCCAGGGTCTTTACACTTAATTGGAAGATGGGGTTTAAACATAGCAGACACACTATGACTCAATTAAACACACTCATTGGGTTTACACCTATGCTTTTGGGTACACAAATCTTTCAAAAATTTAGCACAAACAGGCATTCCTTTCAACATATCAAGCAAAGGAAAATTAACTTCAATCTTACTGAAAATATCCATCATATCAATAAATTTCTTTTCATTTGAAACCTTTTTGCTAAGCACATATGAATTAGGAAATCGAATTTCAGAGAGATTTGCCTTTTTACCTTCCCCTTTGCTTGAAGAAGGAGAAGTTGAAAGGTCAAGTACCTTAGTATTTGTTGAAGTTGACACTCCTTGCTTGCTATCCAGATTTGAATTTGGAGAAGAATGGCTTTGTAGAAGTTCCTGTTCAGCCACACTCTCAGATTTTCTAATAGCAAGGTCAGTACTTTGATCAGAATCATCACTACCATTAATTTCTTCCACTTTTTGTTGCAATGGAACCTCAACCTCTTTATTATGCCTATCACTAGAATGCATTCCAGATTTGAAACTCTTAACATTTTCTTCAAATCGAACTTGTTTACCCACTTGTTTACCACTTCTCAAGGAGATAGCATGTACATCCTAAAGATTGATCATAGTGTTGGAAGGCAACCCTTGTCCACTTTTAGCTTGTTGCTCATTGAGGTTATCAGAAATTTAAATGACAAATGATGTCAGATTAGCATTCTTAAAATCTAACAACTCCAACTTGCTAAAGATTGTGTCAAACTTAGTCCCAATGTTAGAAAATTTAGAATTGGTTTGAGCTTTCTTTTCATCAAATCTTGAGGCTAACTTACCCATGGAAGATGACACATTGTTCATACACTTGAGAAGTTGAGAGATGTCATCCTTAGTAGCATGGGATTCAGGTGTAGCAACCACTATTTGTTGTATATTAGATTGGTTTAAAGGTCCTTGATTTGGAGCTTGATTTGAAGAACTCCCTTGAAATTGATTCTGGTTCCTCCAACCAAAGTGAGGATGGGACCTCAAACCCTCATTGTATGTGTTGAAATAGGGATTATAAGGTCTTTGATTCTGCCCTTGTCTCCCTTGAAAAACAGCAAGACCTCTCTAAGTTGGTATGGTCAATTAGGAGTAATATTCATGTGAGAGCTACATATGTCACAGTTAGGAGCCGCTAACACTTGAGAATGTGACTCATGAATGTTCACATTGTTTAGGTGGGCCATAAGTGTAACCCCCTACCGTAATTATATCCGAAATACGCAATTAAAGTGAAATAGAGACCAATAAGAAACAAAACTACATTTTACTAACCCATCACATGACGGGGTTTTCACAATTACCTTTCGAAATCATTTATAAACTTGGTCTCATAATCACTTTTCGAATACAATTACTACGCGGAATATCACATTCATAACAAATCAGAGTACATAATGTAATCCCGGCAATCCCGGGTTCCATACATTAACTCAGAGCCTTATAGGGCATAGTCGCCCCTACAAGCCCTCATATGGGGATTACACAAAGTCTTCTCAAATACATAGCAAATCCTCATCCACATACTTATATACACATCCAAATCTATATACTCCCAACTATGATAACCAACTACCGAATCTTCAACCCGAAGGAAGTCCTTGCCGCCCATGATCACTTACTCCGTCCTCGATCCACTACCCTGTCTGAAAGGTTAGTAGGGGAGGGTGAGATTCGAGAGAATCTCAGTAGGATAACAATATCAATATGCATGTACGATAGATGTTTAATGCATGACATGCTTGCATCACACAACACATGATAACACAATGTCAATTTGCAAGCTCAATGCTTCGAACAATATACCTATGGCCATAGCATAAATTGAAACATAGCTTCAAATTACACACAATTATGCAAAGCTAAGACATGCACCAACACACTAACACATATATCAAATACAAGCAGAAGAGATATGTTCCCTACACTTAGTCTTTCCACGTAAGCTCCAGCACAGCTTACTCACGACCAGGCGAATATCGAACCATGTCCAGGGCGAACACCAACCCTATAATCAAAGCAAGGACATAGGGTTAATCCCTTTTCCAATTCCTTAACTCTCAAATACTTAATGTTGGTTACCATTCATGACCTTTAGGTGGCTAATCAAAGCCAAAACATATGCCTAAAGGCTTTGGAAACACTTGACCAAAGATCACCTTTAAAAGTGTAAAATACTGCTTTTTGGGGGTGGACCGCGGCCCAAAAATCCACGGGCTGCGGCCCAAAACTGCCCAGAAACGCTCAGAAAAATTTGGGCTGCGGCCCAGAATCCGCTGGCCACGGCCCAGAAAATCCAGTTTCTTGGCTGAACTTCCAAAACTCATAACTAATTCCACAAAAATCGAAATGAGGTGATCCCAAAGCCAAATGAAAGCTATTCAAGTCCTCTACACAGGAAAAATATTGGCCAATACTGGAAATCACCACAAAAATCCAGATTTACACAAAATCCAACATTGCTCCAAAACAGAATCCAGTTTCGTCCTCAAACTTTGGACAAACATAAATCGGCAATTGGCTTCCAACATCATTTGCTCATTCAAAACGGCAACACAAACAGACTGCCCAGAACATAAATTCAATGGACAGATTTCCAAATTTGCACAATTGGCTTCCAATGGTTCAATTTTCATATCAAACATCATTCTCACACAAAATTTCACAAGGAATCCATTGGAAATACCAAATCAACCAAAATCACATTACATTGACATGTTTCCACAAGATTCACAACATGTCAACACACAACCACAACACAACACACATTGTCATTCTTTTCATTCCAAGTTCTCAAACCAATTCCAATAGCCATATCACACAACAAGATACCAATTTCACCACAATACACAAGGCAATTCCTCAAATCCAAAATCACATGAAAATCAGGGCAAAATTCGAAATTCACAAAGCTCATCCACAAATCACAAAACTTAGATCAAAAGGCTTCAAATACTCACCTCTTCCTCTTTCCCAAACCAATTCCTTGATTCTTCATCTTTCCACTTTTGCTCAAGCTCTCAAACACCTCCAATCAAGAATCTAAAACCATAGAGATGAAGCTCTCATCAACATGATCAAGATTAATGAAGAGGATTTAAGCATTAGAGGACCCCAAATGCACCAAATCTCACCTTATTTTTTTCTCTTTCCTCCTCCTCATGAACGAACATGGAGTTTGAGAGACAGAGAGGGAGTGAAGATGAAGATGAAGGCAGCATTTTTTGGGTACTAAAAGCCTCATTAGGCTGACCAAAAAGGAAGAGAGGAGAGAGTATGAGTGTTGACAAATTGACCTCATCCAAGGGCTCACAAAGTGCCAAGTGTCACCACCTTGTTCAATCTTCAGGAACTCACTTAGGCACACACACATGGGATTCCACCCCTTGATCTCTTGCACAAATCAATCCTAACCATTGATCTTGAAGTTACCAATGAGTTTCCTCTTCGGTAACCGATCAATCGGTCGGTAACTTTACCGTTTTGCCCCTGATTATGGTAATTCTCATTGAATCACCACCAACACTTCACATCTTTTCATTTAGCCACAATATGCGCCTTCCCTCTATTTTAAGTCAATTTAGATGTTAATCCTTAATTGAGCTTAAATACAGGGTTTCGGCGCTGCTCACAGCACATACGAATCACATTCAAACTCAAACCACATCGAATTCTCCAAAAGGGTTATTTATCACTAACCACACCCACTTTTGGAGTCATTATCTCTTAATCTCAATTTGGGATCCTGCTAAATCAGGGCTTAGCAGTCCACTAATCTCAGGCTTATTCTCTAGCCTCAAGTCTCAGAATTCGGGGTATTACATTTCTCCCCCCGTTCAATAAATTTCGTCCTCGAAATTTGTCGAACCACTTAATCCATAAACTACGGATGCTTCTTCACGACAGCTTCCGTTTCACCAATTACTCTATCTTGGGAAAGTCTTTACTAGACCACCCCCACAATTGGTGCATCACAATTCAGATTCTCGAAAGAATCTTACACAATAAATGCAACCCAGTTGCCATAAACTGCAATCGGCCCATTTCACGATTGCCGCACAAAACTCTATGATCACATAACCACAATACCTGGAGGCTCTAAATCATGAGCCATCATAAGATCTCAGCAGTTGGGCAGCATAGGCCACCACTCCGCTTAACTCAATCTAGTTACCCCTTCCGGGAGTAACCCCAAAACACCACAACCTCAATACATCAAATGACAGCCTCAGCTGTATACACAAACATTCAGCTTCTGCTATATCCACTTTCACAGCTTTACCCTCACCCGTACACCCACCAATAACTCCACTAGTGGTAACCGGGACTTTTGGGAATTCACAATAAGATCACATTGCCGTATCAAGTTTCACGACGTTACCCTTACCCATCCGGGACTTTTGGGTATTATACAATGTCTACGACAGATTTACATTGATGCGTGACGATTGTCACAAGACAACAACACCCACGGCTGTATACACAATGATACATAGCTTTTTCCACTTGCACAAATACGACAGCTTCCCGTTGTCTCACAAATACAAATTACCCTTCCGGCATTCACATCACCGTTCACATTTACAACAACACACATCGCAGATTCTAATTTTATGCACCGCCTTTCGGCCTGGGGTTAACACCGGTGCAACCAACGTGGTGGCTAGCCAGGTTGGCCATACCGGGGTAGTGCCCTCAGAATAGAGAACCCCCGATCATATAGTCGAATTAGCCATCAGCTGAATTAGTTCTGCTCTGCTATACAACTATACCTCAGTCCCAGCTTATCCACAATTGTCACAGATTCACAATCACACTCCACTCTCATCCCCTTTCTCCGCCAGGAAGACACATATAGCCATTCTGGCTCACAAATAATAGATTCGCAATCACACCCTACCCTCATCCCCTTTCTCCGCCGGTAAAACACACAGTCTTTACCCGAACCGTTGTTAGCTACTCAGGGACTATTGGCGTAGAGATGCATACACATAAGATCCACAATCACACCCTACCATCATCCCCTTTCTCCGCCGGGAGACACACAGTCTTTACCCAAACTGTTGTTAGCTACTCAGGGACTGTTGGCGTGGCAGTGCATACACAATAGCTCATAGAGCTATCCGGCTTTCGCAATTGGCCCGTCGGCCTTCACAAATAGCCTGTCCCCCGTAAACTACCGCCTCGAAGGCACGGTCCTCCCACCGGAATCACTCAATGGGCTGCAGGTGAAAGACTCACAATGCACAATTGCAACAAGCTGGAACCAGGCATTTTAATAATTCCACCCACCACAAATTCTTTTCACCAAACTAGGATCCTTCAAGACCCCTTTTTCACAAAATAATCTGGACTTCGAAGTTTTACCTACCGAAGCCATGATTAACACATCATTCTCACGGTAACCTCGAGCTTCTGCTCAACACAATTCTCAAACATATCACATTCTCATGCTTCCGCTGCACACTCTGAGGTCTTTCTCCTCATTTGTGCTTTCACAGTGTCAAGTTGATTTAACAGGAGTCCCATAGGAATCTCCCACTACAACTGACAACATTCACAACATATATTTATCTATGCCAGACCTTGGCCCGATTCAAATTGAATCATTTAAAGCCACATCCAACACTTCGTTGAGATCCCATACTCCCAACGTTCCCAGAGCTCTATTCTACGATTCAACGTCATGGCGATTACTCTCAACGGTTCGTTATCAAGGCGGCTGCACACTAGGGTTCATCGTCACGGTGGCTCCACTCTAGGGTTCATCGTCATGGTGGCTCCACACTACGGTACTGTACCCGATACTTCACTCAGTCACCTGACTGGTCAGCCCCTTCGGTCAGCATCCTCCGTAGGTAGCCCTTTCCAATCAGATCTCACCGTAGGTAGCCCTCTCCGATCAGATCTCACCGTAGGTAGCCCTCTCCTATTAGAACTCTCAATAGATAACTTCTTCCCTATGCCAGATTATCAACTAGCAACCTTGGAATACCTGATACACATTTCAATTCAATCTAGTACCATACTCCGGTACCACAGACCATATAGGTCATATCAACTTCCTAAGAATCAGCCCAGCTATTGAGTCTTATCCATGGATAATAGTTCATCTCGTAAACCTCAACCTCAGTTGAACTGGGAAATCACTTCCCTCAATTCCACGGAGCATTATCAAGCCCAACACAAATCCAAATATCTTTGCCAGCCTAAGGCACCATGGTCCCCTAGGTCTTAAGGCCTTTACACACAAGCTCAATATGATATCACTACATGTAACATCATACCACCTAGGGTTTCTCACCCAATATTTAGGTTAGTCACGATACCTAGAATCTCAATATCACACATCTAGGAAATCATTTTCCTTAGTTCTCTAATCAGACGATGGGTCTGATTACCTCCACCTCTAGGTCTACACCTCAAATTCTCAGGCGAATCATACTGACTCACCATATCCATAACACAAATAATGTATACACAGTCCCTTAAGCTCATATATCCACAAATAGCAAGGACCTTAATGTGTATACCACAACAAACAAAGTCATCTCCTATGACTTAAGGTAGCAACTACTGCCATTATCCTAGCAAATCCTTTACTTGTCAGGAACTGCAGCTCTGATACCAAAATGTAACCCCCTACCGTAATTATATCCAAAATACGCAATTAAAGTGAAATAGAGACCAATAAGAAACAAAACTACATTTTACTAACCCATCACATGACGGGGTTTTCACAATTACCTTTCGAAATCATTTATAAACTTGGTCTCATAATCACTTTTCGAATACAATTACTACGCGGAATATCACATTCATAACAAATCAGAGTACACAATGTAATCCCGGCAATCCTGGGTTCCATACATTAACTCAAAGCCTTATAGGGCATAGTCGCCCCTACAAGCCCTCATATGGGGATTACACAAAGTCTTCTCTAATACATAGCAAATCCTCATCCACATACTTATATATACATCCAAATCTATATACTCCCAACTATGATAACCAACTACCGAATCTTCAACCCGAAGGAAGTCCTTGCCGCCCATGATCACTTACTCCGTCCTCGATCCACTACCCTGTCTGAAAGGTTAGTAGGGGAGGGTGAGATTCGAGAGAATCTCAGTAGGTTAACAATATCAATATGCATGTACGAAAGATGTTTAATGCATGACATGCTTGCATCACACAACACATGATAACACAATGTCAATTTGCAAGCTCAATGCTTCGAACAATATACCTATGGCCATAGCATAAATTGAAACATAGCTTCAAATTACACACAATTATGCAAAGCTAAGACATGCACCAACACACTAACACATATATCCAATACAAGAAGAAGAGATATGTTCCCTACACTTAGTCTTTCCACGTAAGCTCCAGCACAGCTTACTCACGACCAGGCGAATATCGAACCACGTCCAGGGCGAACACCAACCCTATAATCAAAGCAAGGACATAGGGTTAATCCCTTTTCCAATTCCTTAACTCTCAAATACTTAATGTTGGTTACCATTCATGACCTTTAGGTGGCTAATCAAAGCCTAAATATATGCCTAAAGGCTTGGGAAACACTTGACCAAAGATCACATTTAAAAGTGTAAAATACTGATTTTTGGGGGGGGTCGCGGCCCAAAAATCCACAGGCTGCGGCCCAAAACTGCCTAGAAACGCTCAGAAACATTTGGGCTGCGGCCCAAAACTGCCCAGAAACGCTTAGAAACATTTGGGCTGCGGCCCAGAATCCGCTGGCCGTGGACCAGAAAATCCAGTTTCTTGGCTGAACTTCCAAAAATCATAACTAATTCCAAAAAAATCGAAATGAGGTGATCCCAAAGCCAAATGAAAGCTATTCAAGTCCTCTACACAGGAAAAATATTGACCAATACTGGAAATCACCACACAAATCCAGATTTACACAAAATCCAACATTGCTCCAAAACAGAATCCAGTTTCATCCTCAAACTTTGGACAAACATAAATCCCAGTTCACAAAACGAAATTTAATTTTCGGGGGGAGAATTGTAATATCCCACATTGTAATTAAGGGCTAATGGCTTCAAAGTGATGTAATTAATGATAATTAAACACTTTTGAAGGATATGTTATGCAATGTGATATAAAGGCGATTATTAATGGTTTAATGAGTATGGTGCTAATCAAGGGTAAAACGGTAAATTTACCGATTGACTGGTAAGTTACTGGAGAGGAAACTCCTTGGTAATTATGATCAATGGCTAGGATTAAATGTTAAGAGGTGGAATCAAGTGTGTTGGAGAGTTTGTGAAATCATAGGAGGAAAGATGAGATGTTGCCATGTGTCCAAATGAGAGCCTTTGGATGAGTCAAAATTTTCAAACTCTTCCTCTCTCCCTCTCAAGTCGGCTGTGTGTGTGTGTATAGGATATTGATCCAATATTTCTCATCTCTCTCCATTCTCTCCATTTTCGCTGAAGTTAAGCAAGAAAGAGAAAGAAAGGGTTTGAATTCTAGGTGAGTATTTAACTCTAAATGCTCACTTCACCTTCATTGATTTTGTTCAAATGGTTAAGAGCTCCCTTGCTATGTTTTCAGATTTGTGAAAAGTGGTGTTTGATTGTTGGAAAAATCTGAAAGTTGGTGGAATCAAGGTGTTGATTTCAGCAAGTTTAAGAGGTAGGTTTATGATGAATTTTGGTATATATGTTATGATGTTTGCTTAATCAATGAGAATTCTGGAAATTTAACCTAATTATGATGTTAAGTGAAGGGTAGGTTTTGATTAGAGTGTCACTGTTCATTTGGTCAGTTGTGACACTTGGGAGTGATTAGAATATGATTTGAAGTTGAATAAGGGAAATTTATTAGAATGAAGTTTTGAGTGGTTTTATGATCTAGAGTGAGAATGTGTTGATTGGAGATGTTAAGGTGACATGTGGTGATTGTGGTAGAACATGCTCATGGATAATGAATATGGTCATTTTGATGGCTCCAATGTGTTCCTTGAGCTAAATTGTGTGAAAATAGTATGTGATTTGAAATTAGGGACCATTGGAAACCAATTGGCAAAATCTGGAAAATCTGTCCAATGTAAGTCTGTTCTGGACAGTCAGATGGTGTGGACGTTTTGACTGGGCAAATGATGTTGAAAAATTATGAAACTTTCCAGTCTTAAATTTCACATCTCAAGCTTCAAAATGGACATAAAGTTTGTGTCATTTGGCTTTTTGAGCTGGGAGTTTGAACTGTCCAAAGTTTGGCATCAAAGCTGGACCCTGTTTTGGTGCAATGTTAGGTTTTTGGTAAATCTGGACTTTTGTGGTGATTTCTAGTTATGGCCAATATTTTTCCTTGAAAGAGGACTTAAATAGATTTCATTTGGCTTTGGAATCACCTTATTTCGATTTTTCCTGAATTAGTTATGATTTTTAGAAGTTCAGCCAGAAACTGGATTTTCTTGGGCCGCGGCCCGTGGATTCTGGGCCGCAGCCCAAATGTTTCTGAGCGTCTCTGGAGAGTTTTGGGCCGCAGCCCATGGATTTTGGGCCGCGGCCCAACCCCAAAAATCTGTGTTTTGCACTTTTCAAAGGTGGTTTTCGGTATAGCCTTTCCCAACCCTTTGGGTATATGTTTAGGCCTCTAATAGCCACCTAAAGAGTCTAAATGATAACCAACTTAAGTACTATGGAATTAAGAACTTGGAAAAGAGATTGATTTATTGTCCCTAATTTGGTTTATAGGATTCGACATTTGCCGTCCTCGTGAGCCCACTGAGCCAGCAAACGTCAGGAAGGAACGAGGTAGTAACTTTTCTTTCGTACCATATGTGATGCATTGTATGTGTGTATTATCATTGAGTTGTGATAAATTCGTATGCTGCGACATTGTGAATATGTGTAAACACCGTCATACCAATAGTCCCTGAGTAGCTAACAACTGATCGGGCAAGGGTTGTATGTCTTCCCGGCGGAGAAAGGGGATGAGGATGAGGTGTGATATGTGTGATTATGTGAAAAGCCGAAAGGCTATTTGTGAAGGCCGACGGGCCGATTGTGAAAGCCAGATAGCTATATGAGCTATAAGGCTATGTGTATGCACTGCCACGCCAATAGTCCCTGAGTAGCTAACAACGGTTCGGGTTAGGACAGTGTGCCTTCCCGGCGGAGAAAGGGGATGAGGGTGGAGTGTGATTTGTGCTGCTGCTGTATGATGATTTGCTTACATGCTGTGTGCTTATATGTGGTATAAATGTTTTGTTACTACTGGGATTCTCTTGAATCTCATTCTTTCCTTTAACTAACCTTTCAGACAGGGCGAGTGGCTCTAAGGAGAAGCGTACGACCCGGAGCGGTTAGAACCCTATAGGGACATTTACTTTTGGATGTGTTGGTTAAACCTGTTGGACAGGAATTTTGTAAATTATGTTTGGGTTGTAAATGGTAGTTGACTACAGTTGTGTAATCCCTATATGGGAATTTTAAACCTTCTAGTGAATGAATAGAACCCGGGGGTTGCCGGGATTGCTATTAGATATTCTGATATGAATGGATGTAAATTAACTGTGTTAGATCTCATGTTTTGATGATAACAAAAGTATGGTTTGAAAAGGAAATAATTAATAAACAAAGTTTGAACTAAGTAATGACAGGAACAAACATCACTTGAAGTAAGCATTGGAGTAATGAAGAAAGGCCAAGAGAAAATGCTGAGGAACTTGATCAGAAGCAAATCTTCTAAGGCATTACTCGAGGAGCTACTCGAGTAATGAGACAAAACTTGAAGTAACCAGAAGCAACTTCCAGTAACCTGCCAACGTTACTCGAGTAGGTACTCGAGTAATAGTGTAAGTATTTTCAAGTTGCTCTCGGCCTGCTAATGTTACTCGAGGAGGTACTCGAGTAACCAAGTAAAAACTTCCAGTTGCCTTCAAGTTTTCCAAATGATACTCGATGAGCTACTCGAGTAACCGTATGGACCTCTCGGCATTTTATACCACTGCTAATGTTACTCGAGGAGGTACTCGAGTAACCCTGTGAAAACTTCCAGTTGCCTTCAAGTTTTCCCCATGATACTCGAGGAGCTACTCGAGTAAACCTGTTTTTGAAAATGTGAAGCTCTCGGCACTTTGTACCACTACCAATGTTACTCGAGGAGCTACTCGAGTAATGCACTAAGGTGAGTGAAAACTTGAGGTTAGTACCCGATTAACTTGAACTCTCTTTATTTCATCTTCCTCAAGTCCTTATGGTTTAAGTGGATTCCTCGAGTAAGTACCCCAGTATATGCAAATGTTTTCAAAGTAAACTTCAAGTCATTACCAGAGTAAATCATGCTCAAATGTCTCAGTTACTCGAGTAGGTACTCGAGTAATGAGGTAAGTGCTCTCGGCATTTTAATCCTGCCAACATTACTGGAGTAGAGCATCGAGTAACCAAAAGTTTATTTGAAGGTTTACTCGAGTTGGTACCCGAGTAACTCATAAAGTTGTGAGTGCATTACTCGAGTAGGTACCCGAGTAAATAACTATTCCAAAGGTTCGAAATTTAGTTTACTCCATGCACTACCCGAGTAATCTTATACTTGTTCATTAACTTCCAGTTAATCAATGATTTCCCGATGATACTCGAGTAGCTACTCGAGTAAACTTCAAGGGTTACTCGAGGAGCTACTCGAGTAAGATTACCCAGAAATTTAGAAATCATTCAAACGTTCATTGATTTGTTTCCTATATGATTAACCTTTCATTGTATTAGTATTCTTAGTCTATTTACAGATAAACAATGAAGAAATCATATCAAAAGATGGAAGTCAATCCAAACGTTCAAATGCCAACCACCGCCAACGGATATTTATCAAAAACTTGAAAAGTCAACAGTGGCTGCGCACTCTCCAACGGACGAAAGAAAATGTTCCAACGGTCATCACCAACATATCTATATATATGGGAACATCCAAACAGAGAAGAACAACCAAGCACACATACGAACGTATCATTAAGTTCATTGCTCTGTTTTCACGTTGAAATTGTATTTCTATGCTTCAGTGATTATCATTTACTCTGTAAGAGAGATATTTCATTCAAACTCAATATTTGTTATTGAGATAACTTAAGGTTGTGGAACCTTGAGTTGGGATTGGATTACAACCTGTAAGGGGGAGCGAGTGTCCAGGTGAAAGGAACTTGCTTGTACTGAGGTGCCAAGAACCCACTGAATCTTGGAAGTTATAGTGAAACTCTCAGAGAAGCTCTGAGGACTGGACGTAGCTCAAAGTGGTTGTGACCGAACCAGTATAACTCCTGGTGTACACTTCGGTGATATTTCTCCTTACTCATTACTGTTTTAATTCTTTTGTCAAAGTTTTATATTTTCGAAAGAAATTTCAGTATCACCCAATTCACCCCCCCTCTTAGGTGAAATGCTTGATCTAACATTTGGTATCAGAGCGTAGGTCTTCTTGTTAAGGTATAACAACCTAAGAATGATCCAATGGCAAGCATGGGTGAAGGAATTCTTCCCGACGGAGCATCCATCACTAGACCTCCCGGTTTCAATGGAGAACACTTTTCTTTCTGGAAAGCAAAATTCAGAGTGTTCGTGATGGCTACTGAATATGGGCTATGGGATGTAATCGAGAGTGGAAATTATCAACCTACAAAGACTGTAGATTCTCAGAAAATTCCAAAGACGCCAGCGGAATATGATGAGAATGACAAGAAACTTATCACTCTCAATAGCAAGGCAATTCTGATGTTACAAAGCTCTTTGAGTCAAAATGAATACTTCAGAATTTGCACACTTCCAACAGCAAAGGAAATGTGGGAAGCTCTGGAAATAGCTCATGAAGGAACTTCGGGAATAAAAGAGAATCGAATCAATACCTTGATCACAGAATTTGATCTACTTCGAATGTAATCAGGTGAGTCAATTTCTGAATTCGAACTTAGATATACTCATCTTGTTAATCAACTTGCAGCACTTGGAAAAGTCTATGATCAAAATATCCAAGTACGAAAGATTTTGAATATTCTTTCTAAAGAGTGGGAGGCCAAAGTCACTGCGATAGAAGAGGCAAAAGGAGAATCAATGAGATCAGTTGCTTCTCTATTTAGAAGTCTTTCTGAATATGAAAGCAAATTAAAGTTCAAACGGGAACTAGATGACATCAGTGACAAAAGAAAGAAAGGTCTAGCACTAAAAGCGAAAGAAGAAAATCAAGATGAAGATGAGGAGTTTGATGATGATGAAATGGGCTTAATCATAAAACGATTCAGAAAGTTCTACAAGAAAGGTCAAGGCTTCAAACACTTTCAAAAAGGAGGAACTAGCAACAAAGACCATATCATTTGCTATGAATGTGGAAAACCAGGACATATCAAATCAGAATGTCCAGAGCTCAATCAAAAGAGCAAAGAAAAGAGAAAAGGCAAATTCTTTAACAAAAAGAAGGCCTTTGTATCTGCTATATGGGGAGATAGTTCCTCAGACGAAGAAAGTGATGAGGAAGAAGTAGCCAACATATGTCTTGTTGCTCAAGAAGAGACAGAAGAAGAGGTAAATGATTCTGAACCTACCTATGATGAATTACTCTCTGAATATAATGTTTTACATTCTGAATTCATCAAAGTAGTTAAAGAATTATTTGTTTTCAAAAAGAAAAAAAAAGCTCTTGAAATTGAACTTAAAGAAAGTTCAGAAAAGAATTGTGAAAATTGTTCTTCGTTGAAAAAGAAAAACATTGATCTCACAAAAACTCTTGAAAAATTTACCAAAGGAAGTGAGATGCTAAGTGTGATTTTAAAAGAACAACGATTTGTAAATGACCGATCTGGTATTGGATATGATCCAAAAACAGATAAAAGGAAAGGTAAAAAGAAAGTAGGAGGAAAGCCATATTTAAATTATTTTCAACATTCTGTGCATATATCAAATCCTTTTGCATTTTGTAATTACTGTAACAGAAAAGGTCATTATACCTCTTCATGCATTCATAAAAAGAAAAGAACAATAGGAACCTACAAATGGGTACCTAAAGGCACATATGTTCAGAAAATCATTTATACTAACCCAAAAGGACCCAAAAAGAAGTGGGTACCTAAGACTTAGTCATTTGATTGCAGGTATGTCTTAAAGCATCCAAAAATAACAAGTGGTTCATAGACAGTGGATGCTCTAGACATATGACCGGTGATTTCGAAAGTTTTACCACATTGCAACCTAAGGAAGGAGGAAAGGTAAAATTTGGAGGAAATCAATCCGGAAAAATAGCAGGAATTGGTGAAATCAAAAATGACAAAGGCATACAAATCAAAGATGTATATTACATTGAAGGCTTGTGTCATAATCTGCTGAGCGTAAGTCAAAGTGCAGATAAAGACAACTGGATAATATTTGATTCAGAGGAATGTCTAATTATCAACAAGAGTGACTTACAGCTTGATAAGAAGAATATCAAGGCTAAGCTCAGAGCAAAAAGGGAAGGTAATTGCTATACCTTAGATATTAGTAGAAATGAATCTGAAAACTGTTTTCTGAGTAATACCGATGAAAGTTGGCTATGGCATAAAAGATTGGCTCATGTCAATATGCATCAACTAGGGAAATTACTCAAAAAGGATTTAGTGCTTGGATTACCCAAAGTTAATTTCAAAAATGACTTGATTTGTGATGCATGTCAAAAGGGTAAACAAACTAAATCATCTTTCAAATTGAAAAATGAGATTTCAACAAATAGACCATTACAATTACTACATATGGATTTAGTTGGACCAGCAAGAGTAAAGAGTCTTGGTGGCAACTTATATTCATTGGTCATTGTTGATGATTTCTCTAGATTTACATGGGTTATTTTTCTATCATCAAAAGATGAAACCTTTGAAGAATTTATTATTTTTGCCAAGAAAGTGCAAAATGAGAAAGGTATGTCTATTGCAGGTATTAGGACTGATCATGGTGGAGAATTTGAAAATCAAGCCTTTGAAGAGTATTGTGATACTAATGGTATTGATCACAATTTCTCTGCTCCAAGGACGCCCCAACAAAATGGAGTTGTGGAATGTAAGAATAGAGTGCTTACTGAAATGGCTAGAACAATGTTGAATGAAAAGAACATGTCTCAAGTTTTCTGGGCTGATGCTATGAGTACAGCATGTTATATTTCAAATAGAGCCTATATCAGAACGAAACTTGGGAAGACACCATACGATCTATTCAAAGGAAGGAAGCCAAACATTGCTCATCTACACATCTTCGGTTGTAAGTGTTTCATTCATAATAATGGTAAAGATAACTTAGGAAAATTTGATTCTAAAACTGATGAAGGAATTTTCCTAGGATATTCTAACCGAAGTAAAGCATATAGAATTTTCAATAAAAGAACTTGTGTTGTTGAAGAATCAATTCATGTTGTATTTGATGAAATTGAATCCTCTGACAAAACGATTGATGAAGAACAGGAAGCTGTTTTAAATCAAGAAAATGGTCAATCTATCTCTAAGTCTCTTATTCCAGAGGTTGATGAAACTAAGGATGAAGAGCAATCCCTAGGTCAACCTAAAGCCTGGAAATACAATAGAAGTCATCCCTTAGATCAAGTCATAGGAGATGTGAATGAAGGGATCAAAACCAGAAATAGAGTTTTCAATGAAGTAAGTTTTTCTGCATTCATTTCTGAGATTGAACCTTCTAATATTGATGAAGCCCTATCAGACAATGATTGGGTCATAGCAATGCAAGAAGAACTAAATCAATTTGAAAGGAATCAAGTTTGGGATTTGGTGCCCCGACCCAAAGATCATACGATCATTGGTACTAAATGGGTATTCAAAAACAAACTTGATGAATCTTCAATTATTGTCAGAAACAAGGCAAGATTGGTGGCCAAAGGCTATAATCAGGAAGAAGGAATTGATTATGAGGAAACGTATGCTCCAGTGGCTAGATTGGAAGCTATACGTGTACTTTTAGCCTTTGCATGCATCAAAGGATTCAAACTCTATCAAATGGATGTTAAGAGTGCCTTTCTAAATGGTTACATCATGGAAGAAGTGTATGTAGAACAACCTCCAGGTTTTGAGGATGTTACTAAACCTGACCATGTTTTCAAACTTAAAAAGGCCTTATATGGTTTAAAACAAGCTCCTAGAGCCTGGTATGAAAGGCTTAGTAAGTTTCTCATCGATCAAGGTTTTGTACGAGGAAAAGTTGATACAACATTATTTATAAATCGAAAACATAAAGATATTTTAATTGTTCAAATATATGTTGATGATATTGTTTTCGGTGCTACTAATGAATCTCTGTGTAAAGAATTTTCTGAGATAATGCAGGGAGAGTTTGAGATGTCAATGATGGGAGAATTGAATTTCTTTCTTGGTTTGCAAATCAAACAAAGAAAGAATGGAATCTTCATATCTCAAACAAAGTATTTAAAAGAGCTATTGAAGAAGTATGGAATGGATGAAGCAAATGGCTCAGACACGCCTATGAGCTCAACAACGTTGCTTGATGCTGATGTCAAAGGGAAAGACTACAATATCACAAAATATAGAGGAATGATTGGATCATTACTCTATCTCACGGCAAGCAGACCAGACATCCAATTTAGTGTTGGCATATGTGCAAGATATCAATCGGCGCCAAAGGAATCACATGCTGAAACGGTCAAACGAATCTTTAGATACCTTGCTGACACACCAGAATTAGGTTTGTGGTATCCCAAAGGAAGAAGTGAATATTTAGTTGCATATTCAGATTCTGATCATGGAGGATACAAGACAGACAGAAAGAGCACCAGTGGACAAGGACAATTCCTTGAAGGATCTCTTGTATCATGGTTCAGCAAGAAACAAAATACAGTGTCTCTTTCGTTAACGGAAGCCGAATATGTTGCAGTCTCAAGTTGTTGTGCACAAGTGATATGGTTAAAACAACAACTACAAGATCTTGGTATTTATCTCAAGGAAATACCAATCTATTGTGACAATACTAGTACGATAAGCTTGGCAAAGAATCCAGTTCAACATTCTAGAACCAAGCATATCGATGTCAGACATCACTTCATCAGAGATCATGTTCAAAAGAAAGATGGGAAAGTGATATTCATTCCTACTCATCTTCAACTAGCAGATATCTTCACAAAACCCCTTGCAAAAGATCAATTTCTATACATTAGAAGAGAATTGAGAATGGTAAATCCCAATGAGTTATAAGTAATTTCAGCTTTTCATAATATTAGATGAAGTCATTTAATAATGTTTTGATGATCACTAACTTAAGCATCGGAGTATATAGAAACTTGTTTTGCAGGAAGAAAGAAACTCTGTTTTGAGAAACAAAAACAGAGGTGATCAGAGGACATAGTTACTGGAGTAACAACTTGAAGTTATGGACAACAGAGAAGCATTACCCGAGGAGCAACTTGAGGTAAAGTAGCATGTTACTCGAGTATGTACTCGAGTAATGGTCCCCAAAACTGGAAGTAACGGATCAAGTTACTTGATTTTCAAACATAACGGTTCAGTTTTCAAAGAAATGAAGAGTCAGAAGTTGTAAAGCTATTTACTCGAGTCAGGCCTCGAGTAAACTTGAAGCTTACTCGAGGCAGGCCTCGAGTAATGTCGGAGCTCAGATTCTCAAAGTGTTGAATAATGACTCAAAACTGACCCAAATGGACTATGAATGATCGAGGGAACATCCATGGATAATTACTATATTATTCATGCCAGGTACGCAATTTAAATAAATTATTTTTGAATTTTTCTGCATGAACACTCGAGGAAGGCCTCGAGTAAACTTGAAGTTTACTCGAGTAAGGCCTCGAGTAACGTCGGGTTTTAGGTCTTTATCTTGCGCAAACTCGGTCATTTCCACAAAATCTCCTCGAGTAAATCACTATACACCCTTTCAAAAACTTTTCTCAATCGATTCCTTGCCTCATTTCCGTCAAAACCCAACTGATTTCAAGCCCAAAAACTTCCTATTTTGTTCAAAATCTTTCTGACCTAAACTCGCGACAGTTACCCTGTTTTACTGTGATTTTTGATTTTCTGTGTTTCAAGATGGTTAGAACCAAGAATCTCAACTTCACAGATTCCTCTGATTCACAACAAAACCCTGATCTCCTTTCTCCTCCTCCAACAAAGAGAAGAAAGTTAATCCCGAGACCAAAAGCCAAAACTCCTCTTCAACCTCAATCAAAACCTAAAGCCAAAGGAGTGGTGATCAAAGAGCCTATTGTGACTAGGGCTCAGTCTAAAAAGAGCACATCTACTGGAAGAAGCAAAGGTGCCAAAACTCCCTCACCTTCTCACTCTGACTCCTCTACACCCTCTTTCACTCCAAAGGCTATCAAGAAGCCAAAATATGACAAGAATGTGGCTAAGGCAATGGCTGGGATCATTGACCAAATGGAGAAGGGTCAATCTTCCAAGAAGTCTAAGATTCCTGAAGCAGAGATCACTACCCCTCCAAAGGGATTCAATGTGGGCAAATTGGTGGAGTCTCTGAAGTACTCAACACAATTCTCCAGAAGAAAGGTGTGTAAGACACACTATTTTGATATGAAGTTGCTTCAAGAGGTAGTGAAGTATGACCTAAGTTCCTATCTAGATCCTTTTATGCCTTGGCTATCTATTAGGTTACCATTTTGTACTAAAGTGATCACCCATTTCTATTGTAACCTAGAAATTATAGATGAGCCTAACCGAACCTCAGTAGAGGAAGAGATGACCACAACTGTGAGAGGTCAAAAGATTTTAATTTCACCATCCAGAATTAACTTATGGTTAGGAATAGAGAACCCCCCAGATGATATATATTCTGAACTTGAGCCAAATCAAATTTTCACCATTCTCAAACCCGGTGAGTTAGTTGGGCCACTAAATTTTAAACCAAGTGACATGTGTGATCATCATAGAGTCCTTTGGTACATATACTCTAGGTCCCTAGTAAATAAAGCCAACAACTACACCCATTTCTCTGATAGGGACTTTAGGTGGTTTGCTTCACTTCTCCTGAAGGAGCAAAAGGATCTGGGAGAGTATATATTTTCAGAGATGAAAAGGTACAAGGTGGATGGAAAGGGTACTACTCCAATGCCATATCCTCAGATTGTGTCTCTAATCCTGAAAGAGAACAAAATATGGTATTTGGATAGCAAAGAGCCAATTGAGAGGTTGTCCCCGGTCGGAAGGAACCAAATTGGGAAACTGAACATCGACATCCCTCTCAAAGGCCCTATGGAGTCTGGGTCCAAGAAGAAGCGAAAGGTCACTGAGACAGAGACCAGTAGGTTGGATGATACTCAGTCATCGGCTCCAGCCGCTACCACATCATCACCATCCTTCCTCAATGCCACTCTCCAGCACTTCATGGAGAACATACTCAGAGGTTTCCATGTGGACATAGCCAACACAAATGCTGAGCTAATTACCAATACCAACTTCAAGATGGGAGAACTGGTTGAGAAAATTGACAAAAGGCATGAGGAGTTGGTTGAGAGAATGGATAGGAGACATGAGGAGTTGCTAGCAGAGCAACGTGCCCAGGGAGAGACCTTGAGATTGATCCTAGCAAGAATGGATTCATTGGGTCCTGGACCTTCTGCCGGTCCGTCTTCATCTGCACCACCACCACCTCCAGTAGACCCTCCTTCAGACATTCCTATTCCCGAGGCTGAACCATCAACCCCTCTGGTTTCTGATCCACTTGAGCCACAAGGCAAAGATATCTTATTCACAGTAGATGATCCTGATACCCATGAGACCACACACATTATCTTAGATGATTCACCACTTAAACCACAGCCAGAAACCACTTCCAAACCTATTCCCTCTCCTACCCAAACAGAGGAAATATCACCTTCTTCCTCACCTGAACAGCATACACCTGAGGTTGTGATCTCTCCTGAGACTCAGACCACCCCAGAAGGAGAAACCTCTACTATGGTTGTCTTCCAACCTTTTCCTCCCGGCGATGACATCCATATCCCTCCACTTCATCTGCCTGATCCTGTACCCTCTAGTTCATTTGATTCTTTAGACTCAAATGATTCTATGGTCCTTCCTGTAACACCCATTTCCATGGCCAAGCCTCCTAGCCCTCCACTTGAATGATGAAGCCAAAAAGGGGGAGAAGAGCTTGAGTGATTTTGTGGATGTGTCCTAGTTCATTTTGGGGTATTTGGGTGTACATGGGATTTTAGGGAGCTTTTTGATTTCAGCTTGAACTTATCTTGTAATTTGAAATTCTTAAAGTTTAATGCAAGTGTGTTTAAATTATGACTTCATTTGATATCATTTAAGTCTTTGAATTATGATACATGTTTGGACTAATGAAGTTGTTATGTATGCAAGGTATAAATCAACCTTAAAAAGAAATAATTAATTAAGAATCTAATTTGAAAAACCATGTTCAAAATCACCAAGTTTTGTCATCATCAAAAAGGGGGAGAATGTTAGATCTCATGTTTTGATGATAACAAAAGTATGGTTTGAAAAGGAAATAATTAATAAACAAAGTTTGAACTAAGTAATGACAGGAACAAACATCACTTGAAGTAAGCATTGGAGTAATGAAGAAAGGCCAAGAGAAAATGCTGAGGAACTTGATCAGAAGCAAATCTTCTAAGGCATTACTCGAGGAGCTACTCGAGTAATGAGACAAAACTTGAAGTAACCAGAAGCAACTTCCAGTAACCTGCCAACGTTACTCGAGTAGGTACTCGAGTAATAGTGTAAGTATTTTCAAGTTGCTCTCGGCCTGCTAATGTTACTCGAGGAGGTACTCGAGTAACCAAGTAAAAACTTCCAGTTGCCTTCAAGTTTTCCAAATGATACTCGATGAGCTACTCGAGTAACCGTATGGACCTCTCGGCATTTTATACCACTGCTAATGTTACTCGAGGAGGTACTCGAGTAACCCTGTGAAAACTTCCAGTTGCCTTCAAGTTTTCCCCATGATACTCGAGGAGCTACTCGAGTAAACCTGTTTTTGAAAATGTGAAGCTCTCGGCACTTTGTACCACTACCAATGTTACTCGAGGAGCTACTCGAGTAATGCACTAAGGTGAGTGAAAACTTGAGGTTAGTACCCGATTAACTTGAACTCTCTTTATTTCATCTTCCTCAAGTCCTTATGGTTTAAGTGGATTCCTCGAGTAAGTACCCCAGTATATGCAAATGTTTTCAAAGTAAACTTCAAGTCATTACCAGAGTAAATCATGCTCAAATGTCTCAGTTACTCGAGTAGGTACTCGAGTAATGAGGTAAGTGCTCTCGGCATTTTAATCCTGCCAACATTACTGGAGTAGAGCATCGAGTAACCAAAAGTTTATTTGAAGGTTTACTCGAGTTGGTACCCGAGTAACTCATAAAGTTGTGAGTGCATTACTCGAGTAGGTACCCGAGTAAATAACTATTCCAAAGGTTCGAAATTTAGTTTACTCCATACACTACCCGAGTAATCTTATACTTGTTCATTAACTTCCAGTTAATCAATGATTTCCCGATGATACTCGAGTAGCTACTCGAGTAAACTTCAAGGGTTACTCGAGGAGCTACTCGAGTAAGATTACCCAGAAATTTAGAAATCATTCAAACGTTCATTGATTTGTTTCCTATATGATTAACCTTTCATTGTATTAGTATTCTTAGTCTATTTACAGATAAATAATGAAGAAATCATATCAAAAGATGGAAGTCAATCCAAACGTTCAAATGCCAACCACCGCCAACGGATATTTTTCAAAAACTTGAAAAGTCAACAGTGGCTGCGCACTCTCCAACGGACGAAAGAAAATGTTCCAACGGTCATCACCAACATATCTATATATATGGGAACATCCAAACAGAGAAGAACAACCAAGCACACATACGAACGTATCATTAAGTTCATTGCTCTGTTTTCACGTTGAAATTGTATTTCTATGCTTCAGTGATTATCATTTACTCTGTAAGAGAGATATTTCATTCAAACTCAATATTTGTTATTGAGATAACTTAAGGTTGTGGAACCTTGAGTTGGGATTGGATTACAACCTGTAAGGGGGAGCGAGTGTCCAGGTGAAAGGAACTTGCTTGTACTGAGGTGCCAAGAACCCACTGAATCTTGGAAGTTATAGTGAAACTCTCAGAGAAGCTCTGAGGACTGGACGTAGCTCAAAATGGTTGTGACCGAACCAGTATAACTCCCGGTGTACACTTCGGTGATATTTCTCCTTACTCATTACTGTTTTAATTCTTTTGTCAAAGTTTTATATTTTCGAAAGAAATTTCAGTATCACCCAATTCACCCCCCCTCTTGGGTGAAACGCTTGATCTAACAAACTGCACAGGTGATTATATTCGATAATTGAATTTGAGACCGGAGTAGGAAAGAAGTTTTGAAAATTTTGTAAAGTCCCTACCATAAAAGGGAGTTTTAAACGAGTTTTGAACTATTCGACGGTCTCTAAACCAATTTAATTATGTGATATCAAATTATAATTACCCTAATTAAGGCAGGGGGTTACATTTTGGTATCAGAGCTGTAGTTCCTGGCAAGGGTAGAGTTTGCTAGGATAGATCCCTTAGACAGTAGTAGGGATAGAAGATTTTCTGTGAATGATTGTTGAGTATGCACGTGTATGATATATTGATATGGATATATAAATGAGTTTTGTGACTATAAGTGCATACTATTTCTGCTAAATTAATGGGGCAAGTTGTTTGTAGAATGAAGAAAACTAGAGGACGCCCCAGTATTCCGCGTGTAGACCCAGAGGTGGAAGTCGTCAAGGATAACCCACCGGATGCAATGCAGGAATTAATGGGTCTAATCAGAGATCAGCGGGATATGATGACTGAGCTAAGAGAAGAGCTCAGAGCAGAGAAGGCGAAGAACAAAGAGGACCCGGTTCAATCCACTCCGGTGGAAACTCAAGAAGAAACCCGCCATGAGGACACTGCTGAAGGGTCAGCACGACCCCTGGAGTCCCCACCTCACATTGTCCCAAATCAAGAATCACATGGGATGCCAGTTAAGGAGGAAAGGGACCTTCAGTTTTGGGTCACAAGATTCTGTAAACATCTGCCTCCGGTGTTCAGAGGGAGGTTTGACCCCCAAGCAGCCGAAGATTGGATGAACAGGCTGGAGAAAATATTTGAGGTCCTTGGGTGCTCGGATGAGGTGAAGCTACGCCTGGCAGTCTATAAGCTCGAGGGTGATGCGGACCGTTGGTGGAGAAATATCTCTCTTACTCTGCGCAGTAGAAATGTGCCACTGACTTGGGAATTGTTTCAGCAAGAATTCAATGAGAAGTATTTTCCCAAATCAGTGCGGCTTGAGAAGGAAACAGAATTTCTTAATATCAGATAAGGGGACACAGAGAGCTTTGATGATTACTTATCCCGTTTCGTTCGATTGGCTCGGTACTCCTCCTACCTCCGGTTCAAAGATGATGAAGAATGGAGTTCTGATATGCTCATTTGCGGTCTAAGGCGAGAGTTGAGGAAACGCCTAGCTACTCATCAATTTACCAAGTTCAACAAGGCGGTTGAACAGTGCAGGATTACAGAGAATAACTTGAGAGAATTGTATCCTGCCAGGGTTACTGGCCACCGCAATGAACCTAGTAAGGGTAATGTTTCCCAGAAGCGGAAAGGCCAAGGATCATCTTCATTCAAGGGCGGTGATAAGAAGCCCAATCAGCCTAGAGACCGTGAACCTCAGAGATTTGCGACCGAGTGGAAATGTCCTCGCTGCAACAAATCACATTATGGCCAGAATTGTCGGGGAGAAATGATCTGTTTTAACTGTAAGCAGCCAGGACATCTTTCCAGAGATTGTCAACGACCGCGAGTCGAGCAGAGACCGAAGACACAGGGCCGTGTATTCGCTATGACCCATGAGGAGGCCCGCAAATCTCCTGAGCTGATACAAGGTAAAATTCTACTTCATGGCCATCTGTTGTAAGTTTTATTTGACTCGGGTGCAAGTCACTCCTTCATTGCCTATGATTGTGTGAAGCGCCTGGGATTGCATGTGCACAAACTGCCATTCGAATTAGTAGTGTCAACTCCAATGGGTATTAAGGCCTTAACCACATAAGCTTACTTGAATTGTGTCGTAACTGTGGAAGGGCACCAATCTATTGTAGATTTGATATGTTTGCCGCTTTACCAATTAGAAGTCATTTTAGGTTTTGATTGGTTAACGGCAAATAATGTGTTGCTTGATTGTGGAAACAAGAGGATAGTATATCCTGTTTCTCAGAGGGTCGAAACTGTGAGTGCCAGTATGAATTTTCTTTCTATGGCTAAAGCTGAAAAGTATCTTAAAAAAGGTTGCCAGGGGTATGTGGTGTTTTTCTCTGTGCAAGGGGAAACTGGTGAGATTTTGAGTAAAGTACCCGTGGTAAATGAATTCCCTGAGGTATTTCCAGATGATCTTAGTGGATTGCCTTCTGAGAGGGAAGTTCAGTTCCCAATTGACATTGTACCTGGAGCTGGTTCTATATCTAAGGCCCCATACCGCATGGCCCCAAATGAAATGGCGGAGTTAAAGAAACAAATAGAAGATTTGCTTGAGAAAGGGTTTATTAGACCCAGTGTGTCGCCTTGGGGAGCTCCAGTGTTATTTGTTAAGAAGAAAGACGGGAGTCTTCGATTGTGTATCGACTACAGAGAACTGAATAAAGTTACTATCAAGAACAAGTACCCTCTTCCCCGAATCGATGACCTACTAGATCAACTATCTGGTTCGTGTGTATTTTCAAAGATTGATCTAAGGTCAGGCTATCATCAGCTGTGAGTGAAAGCAGAAGATGTTCCAAAGACTGCTTTTCGGACTAGGTACGGTCACTATGAGTTTTTGGTGATGCCATTTGGGCTAACCAATGCGCCTGCGGTTTTCATGGATTACATGAACCGTATCTTTCGACAATATTTGGATCAGTTTGTTGTTGTGTTTATCGATGACATTCTGATATATTCCAAGAGTATGGAGGAGCATGAGCATCATTTGAGAGTTGTATTGAATACATTGCGTGAGAAACAACTATATGCTAAATTGAGCAAGTGCGAGTTCTGGCTATCAGAAGTGAAATTCTTAGGCCATGTTATCTCGCAAGAAGGGGTCTCTGTGGATCCCAGTAAAGTGGAAGCAGTACTGGACTGGAAGAGGCCAGAATCTGTGGCAGAAATACGCAGTTTTCTGGGTCTTGCTGGTTATTATCAGAGATTTATCCAAAATTTCTCCCGTATTGCGTTGCCGATGACCAAGCTCATGAGAAAGGATCAGCCGTTTGTGTGGGATGAGAAATGTGAAAACTGTTTTGTGGAGCTGAAGGAGAGGTTGACGACGGCACCTGTGTTGATTTTACCCGATCCCAGTTTGACATACGTTGTGTATTCTGATGCCAGTGGGCAGGGATTAGGGTGTGTCCTTATGCAGCAGGGACGTGTGGTGGTTTACGCCTCTCGACAGCTCAGACCTCATGAATTGAACTATCCCACTCATGATCTGGAGCTTGCGGCCATTGTATTTGCTTTAAAAATTTGGCGTCATTACCTGTATGGTGTGACTGTGGAATTGTACTGCGACCACAAGAGTCTCAAATATCTGTACGATAAAAAAGAATTAAATATGAGACAGCGCCGCTGGATGGAATTGCTTAAGGACTACGACCTGGAAATAAAATATCATCCGGGTAAGGCAAATGTAGTCGCTGATGCTCTTAGCCGAAAGACTGTGCTTGTTGCAGCTATGATGATACAAGAAAGGAAATTGATTGAAGATTTCCGTGATTTAAATTTGACAAACCAGATCATCTGTGCCAGTTACACTGTTTCTCAAGAGGAGAGTGATCTAAGGGCGGAAATTGAAGAAGCTCAGAGTCAAGATGACTGGATACAGCGCAACCTGGCTCGAATTGAGCAGGGAGAAATTCTAGGCTACGACCTATCTCCTCGTGGATTGGTTCGTTATCAGAAGAGAGTTTGCGTGCCACTTAGGGCGGAGTTGAGGCAGAAGATTCTGGATGAGGCGCACAAGAGCCAATATACTCTCTATCCTGGTATGACCAAGATGTATCATAATTTGAAATCGGTGTATTGGTGGCCAGGTATGAAGAGTGATGTGACCAAATATGTAGCAAGGTGTCTCACTTGCCAGAAGGTAAAGATCGAGCACCAGAGACCGCCTGGTTTACTTCAGAGTCCTGAGATTTCGGAATGGAAATGGGAAAGCGTGACCATGGATTTGGTTGTGGGATTGCCCAAGATCAGAAACTATGATGCGATATGGGTAATTGTGGATCGGTTAATGAAGTCGGCACACTTCATACCAATCAATGCTGGTTATTCTCCTGATAAACTAGCGGAGATTTATATCCGAGAGATTGTCAGACTTCATGGTACACCAAAGAATATCATTTCCGACCGAGATCCGCGATTTACTTCAAGATTCTGGAAAGCATTGCATAAAGCTTTAGGTACTCAACTGAGATTCAGTACAGCTTATCATCCTTAAACGGATGGACAATCTGAGAGAACAATTCAGACGCTGGAAGATATGTTGCGAGCCTGTGTTCTCGACTTTAAAGGAAGTTGGGATCATTTCCTTCCACTTGCTGAGTTCGCCTACAACAATAGCTATCATGCGAGCATCCAAATGGCTCCGTATGAAGCATTTTATGGAAGACGGTGTCAATCACCAATATGCTGGAATGAGTTATCCGAAAGAAAGCTTTATGGGCCAGATTTGGTTGATCAAACCTCTGCACAGATTCGGGTTATTCGTAAGAGGTTGCTTGCAGCGCAGAGTCGACAGAAAAGCTACGCTGACAAGAGAAGACGGCCTCTAGAGTTTGAGGTTGGAGATCAAATTTTTCTGAGAGTATCACCAGTTAGGGGTGTTGGGCGAGCGATCAAGAGAAAGAAGCTGAGCCCGAGATATATAGGACCTTTTGAAATCCTTGAGAGGATTGGACCTGTTGCGTACCGAGTAGCACTACCTCCGAGCTTGAGCAGGCTCCATGACGTATTCCACGTTTCTCAACTGAAGAAGTACCAACCGGATCCATCTCACATAGTTGAGTATGAGGAGGTTGAGCTACAAGACAACTTCACATATGCGATAGAGCCAGAGCAGATCATAGATCGAGAAGAGCGACGGCTCAGACACCGAAGCATTCCATATGTGAAGGTGATCTGGAAGGGAATGACTCAAAGAGAGGCAACATGGGAAGCGGAGGAAGATATGCGAAGACGATATCCGGAGTTTATGGCTCAAGTTGTGTAACAATTTCGAGGGCGAAATTTAATTTTCGGGGGGAGAATTGTAATATCCCACATTGTAATTAAGGGCTAATGGCTTTAAAGTGATGTAATTAATGATAATTAAACACTTTTGAAGGATATGTTGTGCAATGTGATATAAAGGCGATTATTAATGGTTTAATGAGTATGGTGCTAATCAGGGGTAAAACGGTAAATTTACCGATCGACTGGTAACTTACTGGAGAGGAAACTCCTTGGTAATTATGATCAATGGCTAGGATTAAATGTTAAGAGGTGGAATCAAGTGTGTTGGAGAGTTTGTGAAATCATAGGAGGAAAGATGAGATGTTGCTATGTGTCCAAATGAGAGCCATTGGATGAGTCAAAATTTTCAAACTCTTTTCTCTCTCCCTCTCAAGTCGGCTGTGTGTGTGTGTATAGGATATTGATCCAATATTTCTCATCTCTCTCCATTCTCTCCATTTTCGCTGAAGTTAAGCAAGAAAGAGAAAGAAAGGGTTTGAATTCTAGGTGAGTATTTAACTCTAAATGCTCACTTCACCTTCATTGATTTTGTTCAAATGGTTAAGAGCTCCCTTGCTATGTTTTCAGATTTGTGAAAAGTGGTGTTTGATTGTTGGAAAAATCTGAAAGTTGGTGGAATCAAGGTGTTGATTTCAGCAAGTTTAAGAGGTAGGTTTATGATGAATTTTGGTATATATGTTATGATGTTTGCTTAATCAATGAGAATTCTGGAAATTTAACCTAATTATGATGTTAAGTGAAGGGTAGGTTTTGATTAGAGTGTCACTGTTCATTTGGTCAGTTGTGACACTTGGGAGTGATTAGAATATGATTTGAAGTTGAATAAGGGAAATTTATTAGAATGAAGTTTTGAGTGGTTTTATGATCTAGAGTGAGAATGTGTTGATTGGAGATGTTAAGGTGACATGTGGTGATTGTGGTAGAACATGCTCATGGATAATGAATATGGTCATTTTGATGGCTCCAATGTGTTCCTTGAGCTAAATTGTGTGAAAATAGTATGTGATTTGAAATTAGGGACCATTGGAAACCAATTGGCAAAATCTGGAAAATCTGTCCAATGTAAGTCTGTTCTGGACAGTCAGATGGTGTGGACGTTTTGACTGGGCAAATGATGTTGAAAAATTATGAAACTTTCCAGTCTTAAATTTCACATCTCAAGCTTCAAAATGGACATAAATTTTGTGTCATTTGGCTTTTTGAGCTGGGAGTTTGAACTGTCCAAAGTTTGGCATCAAAGCTGGACCCTGTTTTGGTGCAATGTTAGGTTTTTGGTAAATCTGGACTTTTGTGGTGATTTCTAGTTATGGCCAATATTTTTCCTTGAAAGAGGACTTAAATAGATTTCATTTGGCTTTGGAATCACCTTATTTCGATTTTTCCTGAATTAGTTATGATTTTTAGAAGTTCAGCCAGAAACTGGATTTTCTTGGGCCGCGGCCCGTGGATTCTGGGCCGCAGCCCAAATGTTTCTGAGCGTCTCTGGAGAGTTTTGGGCCGCAGCCCATGGATTTTGGGCCGCGGCCCAACCCCAAAAATCTGTGTTTTGCACTTTTCAAAGGTGGTTTTCGGTATAGCCTTTCCCAACCCTTTGGGTATATGTTTAGGCCTCTAATAGCCACCTAAAGAGTCTAAATGATAACCAACTTAAGTACTATGGAATTAAGAACTTGGAAAAGAGATTGATTTATTGTCCCTAATTTGGTTTATAGGATTCGACATTTGCCGTCCTCGTGAGCCCACTGAGCCAGCAAACGTCAGGAAGGAACGAGGTAGTAACTTTTCTTTCGTACCATATGTGATGCATTGTATGTGTGTATTATCATTGAGTTGTGATAAATTCGTATGCTGCGACATTGTGAATATGTGTAAACACCGTCATACCAATAGTCCCTGAGTAGCTAACAACTGATCGGGCAAGGGTTGTATGTCTTCCCGGCGGAGAAAGGGGATGAGGATGAGGTGTGATATGTGTGATTATGTGAAAAGCCGAAAGGCTATTTGTGAAGGCCGACGGGCCGATTGTGAAAGCCAGATAGCTATATGAGCTATAAGGCTATGTGTATGCACTGCCACGCCAATAGTCCCTGAGTAGCTAACAACGGTTCGGGTTAGGACAGTGTGCCTTCCCGGCGGAGAAAGGGGATGAGGGTGGAGTGTGATTTGTGCTGCTGCTGTATGATGATTTGCTTACATGCTGTGTGCTTATATGTGGTATAAATGTTTTGTTACTACTGGGATTCTCTTGAATCTCATTCTTTCCTTTAACTAACCTTTCAGACAGGGCGAGTGGCTCTAAGGAGAAGCGTACGACCCGGAGCGGTTAGAACCCTATAGGGACATTTACTTTTGGATGTGTTGGTTAAACCTGTTGGACAGGAATTTTGTAAATTATGTTTGGGTTGTAAATGGTAGTTGACTACAGTTGTGTAATCCCTATATGGGAATTTTAAACCTTCTAGTGAATGAATAGAACCCGGGGGTTGCCGGGATTGCTATTAGATATTCTGATATGAATGGATGTAAATTAACTGTGTTAGATCTCATGTTTTGATGATAACAAAAGTATGGTTTGAAAAGGAAATAATTAATAAACAAAGTTTGAACTAAGTAATGACAGGAACAAACATCACTTGAAGTAAGCATTGGAGTAATGAAGAAAGGCCAAGAGAAAATGCTGAGGAACTTGATCAGAAGCAAATCTTCTAAGGCATTACTCGAGGAGCTACTCGAGTAATGAGACAAAACTTGAAGTAACCAGAAGCAACTTCCAGTAACCTGCCAACGTTACTCGAGTAGGTACTCGAGTAATAGTGTAAGTATTTTCAAGTTGCTCTCGGCCTGCTAATGTTACTCGAGGAGGTACTCGAGTAACCAAGTAAAAACTTCCAGTTGCCTTCAAGTTTTCCAAATGATACTCGAGGAGCTACTCGAGTAACCGTATGGACCTCTCGGCATTTTATACCACTGCTAATGTTACTCGAGGAGGTACTCGAGTAACCCTGTGAAAACTTCCAGTTGCCTTCAAGTTTTCCCCATGATACTCGAGGAGCTACTCGAGTAAACCTGTTTTTGAAAATGTGAAGCTCTCGGCACTTTGTACCACTACCAATGTTACTCGAGGAGCTACTCGAGTAATGCACTAAGGTGAGTGAAAACTTGAGGTTAGTACCCGATTAACTTGAACTCTCTTTATTTCATCTTCCTCAAGTCCTTATGGTTTAAGTGGATTCCTCGAGTAAGTACCCCAGTATATGCAAATGTTTTCAAAGTAAACTTCAAGTCATTACCAGAGTAAATCATGCTCAAATGTCTCAGTTACTCGAGTAGGTACTCGAGTAATGAGGTAAGTGCTCTCGGCATTTTAATCCTGCCAACATTACTGGAGTAGAGCATCGAGTAACCAAAAGTTTATTTGAAGGTTTACTCGAGTTGGTACCCGAGTAACTCATAAAGTTGTGAGTGCATTACTCGAGTAGGTACCCGAGTAAATAACTATTCCAAAGGTTCGAAATTTAGTTTACTCCATGCACTACCCGAGTAATCTTATACTTGTTCATTAACTTCCAGTTAATCAATGATTTCCCGATGATACTCGAGTAGCTACTCGAGTAAACTTCAAGGGTTACTCGAGGAGCTACTCGAGTAAGATTACCCAGAAATTTAGAAATCATTCAAACGTTCATTGATTTGTTTCCTATATGATTAACCTTTCATTGTATTAGTATTCTTAGTCTATTTACAGATAAACAATGAAGAAATCATATCAAAAGATGGAAGTCAATCCAAACGTTCAAATGCCAACCACCGCCAACGGATATTTTTCAAAAACTTGAAAAGTCAACAGTGGCTGCGCACTCTCCAACGGACGAAAGAAAATGTTCCAACGGTCATCACCAACATATCTATATATATGGGAACATCCAAACAGAGAAGAACAACCAAGCACACATACGAACGTATCATTAAGTTCATTGCTCTGTTTTCACGTTGAAATTGTATTTCTATGCTTCAGTGATTATCATTTACTCTGTAAGAGAGATATTTCATTCAAACTCAATATTTGTTATTGAGATAACTTAAGGTTGTGGAACCTTGAGTTGGGATTGGATTACAACCTGTAAGGGGGAGCGAGTGTCCAGGTGAAAGGAACTTGCTTGTACTGAGGTGCCAAGAACCCACTGCGTCCTTCACCTTTTCAAATTCATTTGGCCAGCAATTTCGGCTCCCTTCGATCTTCTTTTCTTCAATCTTTCTTTTCGGTCCAGCAGCTCCTCCTCATTTCTGTTGCCCTTTTCTTTTTTTTTTCCACTTCGGTTCACTCCATTAATTTGGTCCAGCTGCTGCCTTTTTACTACACAGCCGCCTCTTGCCTTCTTTCTCTTTGCAATTCAATTGTTTTTAGGTTAAAAGTGAGTTGTACCTTGTTTGGATAAGAGGTAAAATTCTGTTTTGGCTTTAGGCACAAAATTGCAACTACCAAACAAGGCCCTTACTCATTTAACATCCTCTTAGAAACAAATGTGAAAATAAATTATGCACTTGTGATGTTCCACTCTTGTCCTTCATTAAGCTCCAAAATAACATCTTTGACCTTAACCACTCAAGTTGTGCCACATCATCACCTACAAAATTAGATTCACAAAGGTAATATCTTTTGCTCACAATTTAAGAATAATGAGAATAACAAATATTAATTAAAAATATAACAATTTAACGACTATAATCCCCAAATTATTCTTTCACTAATGTCTCATAATAACACTTGATTATGCCTAAAATATTCAATTAAGTTCTACAAAAACCTAAGATTAATTAATAAAAATATATAAATATTGATCTCTATTATTTACATAGGCTACCAAAGCCTATGTTTCAGTCTGCTTCTCTTTGACCTTAATCAAAAGTAAAGACATGCCTGAAAAATACTAAATCAATGATGGGGTAAGACATAAAGTCTCAGTAACCAAAATTAATTTATAAAATATGCAGGAACGGATTGCAAGTTAGAGAAGCATGTTTACTAATATAATAATAATATTCTCAATAATTAAATCTTATATAATAATTTCAATGATTAGAATCATCCCCACTAATCCATCTTGCTCCTCCTTATATCTTTTAGAAGTGGTACAGCCTATCAATACTAGTATACCCGGCTAAAGGTTAGCTAGTCACTTTAAGAATACTACCCTCTCCCATACCACCACCGATATACTGTAACAAGGAGGTATCTGCCCAAAACACTCAACTCAAAATATGGGCCTGGAAATGAGAGAGTCGATGTACACAGTTTCACCATATCTCTTTCACACAACCTAACATATCCCATAACAAAAACATAATATATCAATATAGTTTTCTAAAACATTTACAAGATTATCATTTCTTATACAACATTCCATCATAAACATTATAACTATCACAACAGTAAAAATCTTAATAATAATTTCTACTCATATATACAAGGTTGGAAAATACACTGCTTCACTTAACTAAATTCATATTCAAACATACACATGTTTTTTCAAAATACATATAAGTAGTATAGATGAAAGTAAGGTTTAGATAACATCTTACAGCCTAAAGCATACATATAGAATAAATTAATCTTGGTAACCTCAACTCCAAGCTCAACCTTAACATGAGCAAAGCACGAGCAATCACCGATCACAAGAAAAGCTCTACATTATCAATGTAGATACCAATCAACCACAAACAACAATACAATAAATAAGTTATACACTTTAACTCCAAAAAAACCCCAATTTCCTCTACAACCATTATACTCAACAATCCTTAACCTCAACAATCAAATGTCATAAATCACTTCTCATAAGCCCAAATCAATTATTAAAATCCTTAGATAACCTTTACACCATCATCTTACATCAATCACTCAATTTTATAAATTAAAATTTCATCTCCACACACCTATAGTCATAAAATCATCAATACTAGTTAGAACTGACGAACGACTTGTTCTTACCCATTGAACCTTTTTCATGGGATCACCAATCACAAAGGTTGGGTTGTTATCCCTGTCAATTAGTAGCTGGCTTTAGTTCCATTCCCCTCGACTAATTTATTTCATTGTAATACCCCGAATTTTGAGATTCGAGGCTAGAGAATAAGCCTGAGATTAGTGGATTGCTAAGCCCCGGTTTAGCAAGATCCCAAATTGTGATAAAGGGTTAATGACTCCAAAAGTGGATGTCATTAGTGATAAATGAACCCTTTTGGAAATTATGGTGTGATTTGGCACCCGATGTGATTCGTATGTGCTCTGAACAGCGCCGAAACCCTGTATTTAAGTTCAATTATGGATTAACCTCTAAATTGACTTAAAATAGAAGGGAGGGCGCATTGTGAAAGAAAATGAATGAGAAAATGTATTTGGTGGTGATTCAAGAGGAATTGCCGTAATCAGGGGCAAAACGGTAAAGTTACCGACCAATTGGTCAATTACCGAAGAGGAAACTCATTGGTAACTTCAAGATCAATGGTTAGGATTGATTTGTGCAAAAGATCAAGAGGTGGAATCATGTGTGTGTGTGCCTATGTGAACTCATGAGAGATGTGATAAGGGTGTGACACTTGGCACAATTTGAGCCCTTGGATTTGGTCAAAGATTTCAACTCATTTTCCCTCTTTCCTCTCTTTATTTGGACGGTTTTTTTTTTGCCCTAAGCATCTTATCATCATCTTCATCTCTCTCTTGTTCTCCATTTTCGCCAAGAGCAAGGTGGAAAGAGAAAAGAATAAGGTGAGATTTGACTTGTTTCTTGTCCTCTAATGCTTAAACACCTTTCTATAAAGTTGTTCATAGTGATGAGAGCTTCATCTCTATGGTTTTAGATTCTTGATTGGTGGTGTTTGATGGCTTGAGGAAATTTGGAAAGATGGAGAATCAAAGAATTGGTTTGGGAAAGAGGAAGAGGTGAGTATTTGAAGCCTTTTGATCTAAGTTTTGTGATTTGTGGATGAGTTTAGTGAATTTCGAATTTTGCCCTGATTTTCATGTGATTTTTGATTGGATGAATTGGATTGTGTTTGATGATGAAAATGGTGTCATATTATGTTTTGGCATCATTGACATTGGTTTTGAATTTGAAATGGAAAGAGATTGTAATGTAGAGTTGGTATTGTGAATTGTGTGACATGTTGCAATTCATTGTGAAACATGTCAATATAATGTGAATTTGGTTGATTTGGTATTTCCAATGGATTCCTTGTGAAATTTTGTGTGAGAATGATGTTTGATATGAAAATGAAACCATTGGAAGCCAAATTGCAAAAACTGGAATTCTGTCTTTTGAGGTTCTGTTCTGGGCAGTCAGTTTGTGTGAGCGTTTTGAATGGTCAAATGATGTTAGAAAATTCTGAAACTTTCCAGTCTTGACGTTCACATCCTAAGCTTCAAAATGGACATTTAATTTGTGCCATTTCGTTTTTTGAACTGGGATTTATGTTTGCCCAAAGTTTGAGGACGAAACTGGATTCTGTTTTGGAGCAATGTTGGATTTTGTGTAAATCTGGATTTTTGTGGTGATTTCTGGTAATGCGACATATTTTTCCCATAAAGGGGACTTGAATATCTTTCAATGGGCTTTGGAATCACCTTGTTTCAAGTTTTCTAGAGCAAGTTATGAATTTTTGAAGTTTCCTTGGCTGCAGCCAAAATTCTGGCTCCAGCGCAAAACTTTCTGTGTGTGTCCTGGCCGCAGCCAGAAATTCTTGTCTGCAGCCAAAATGTTTCTGTGACGTTTTTAGCCATTTTTTGCTGCAGCCAGAGAATTCTTGGCTGCAGCCAGAACCCAATTTTCAGCAATTTGTGATTTTGAAAGGTGATTTCCAACCTAGTACGTCCCAATCCTTTAGGCTTTCATTGAGCTTATTTTAGCCACCTAAAGGGTGTGAATGGTAACCAACTTTAAGTGAAATGGAAGTAAGGATTTGGAATTTAGATTGACCCTATGTCCTTGATTTGGTTATAGGGTTGGATATTCGCCCTGATCGTGAGCAGCCGGAGCTGGAGCTTACGTGGAAAGAGTGTAGGAAACATATCTCTTCTGCTTGTATTTGATATATGTGTTAGTGTGTTGGTGCATGTCTTAGCTTTGCATGGTTATGTGCTATTTGAAGCTATGTTTCAATTTATGCTATGGCCATTAGTATATTGTTGGAAGCATTGAGCTTACAGATTTGTCATTGTGATAGTTATGTGATGCAAGCATGTCATGCATTAAACATTTATCATACATGCATATTGATATTGTTTTCCTACTGAGATTCTCTCGAATCTCACCCTCCCCTACCAATAGTTTAGACAGGGTAGGTGGATCGAGGATGGAGGCAAGAAACCAGGGGCGACAAGGCTTCCTTCGGGATATTTGAGTTGGTAGTTGGTTATCATAGTTGGGAGTATTATGTATATTTGGATTTAGATTTGGATATGTATGGGTTGGAATATGTTTGGATATGATATTTGTAGATGTATTTGAGAAGATTTGTGTAATCCCCATATGAGGGCTTGTATGGGCAAATGTGCCCTGTAAGGCTTGATTAATAAATGGAATCCGGAATTGCCGGGATTATTGTTGTGTACTCTGATTTGTTATGAATGTGATATTCCGTGTAGTAATTGTATTCGGAAATGTGATTCTGAGACCAAGTTTATAAATGATTTTGAAAGGTATTTGTGAAAACCCCGTCTGGTATATGGGTTTATAATATTAAAATTTGTTCTTATTGGTCTCTATTTCACTTTATTGCGTAATCCGAATATTAATTACGGCAGGGGGTTACATTTTGATCATGTAGGGTTTTATTAACAGCCAATAGGTCTATTATTGACCTCACCAAATCGATTGAGATAACTTCACCACAATTCTTAAGCTAGCTTTATCATATCATATCACAAACGATTTTCACTTACATCATTGTTCTTTCTACAATGGCTATTACCATTTGACAATCACAGATCATCGAAAATAAGTGTCAGTTTCTTACCAAAATATTTGCTAAGAGGTTTTCAACATTCTTAGCATTCCATTCATTTCCAGAGTAATCAACTCTGACTCACATAATATTTTATTTTCATCACCACTAAAGGTCAATGATAACTAGTGGATTTTCACATATTGACTGAATTTTAGTTAACATATGTGTACATACATCAATACAACGGGAATCCACGATACATGATGCCATCATTTATTACATCCCTTAATTATTTCTTTCTCTTCATGAGAGTTTACATGCACTCAATCTCCACACATCATCTGTTATGTTACAAGATTAACATTTATCAGTGCTACAAATTCTCAACAATTTGTGCATATATTGATTGAGCTCTAAAATCGTTTCAAGTAGCATATTAACATTATAAAAAATATTCACATGTTGATTCTTAAAACCAATCATCAAGTACATTTCTCATGTGCCATTATTATTCCTTTATGATCTCAATGCTCCAAATCATATTTTTTATTCACTCATGATTTCAATTTCAAATTAAATATGAAGTCTCATAAGATCATACATGACCATGTATGCTATCCACATTAAAATTCAATATGTGTTCACAATAATCATGCATGCTTATATCAAGATAAGTACATATCCACAAATCATTAAAATCACAAATATATACACCATAAAAATGACTAGATTTTTCATGCTATAATTATTTCAATGCTTGTTTCAAGCCATAGATAGTTTAATAGCAAATAACATAACACATGTCGCATGGCAATTTATAATTTTATGACATATTTTCTTCTACCAAAATAATAATAATATATTTTTATTTCAAGGTACCACAAGCCATATCATTGAAATATTTTATAATCAATAAAATTCTAATTAAATTAGAATCTCACATAATATATTTATAAAGATTCACACTTTATAAAACTACATAATCATATGGTTGTCTATTACAACAAGAGGTTATACCAATTTAATCTTCCATTCTAATTAAATGAGAATGTCTCAAACATTGTCATTTATTTCACATAAAAATTTTCCTTTTCACAGAAAATAACAAAGCCTCAACTTAATATATATATTTAATAATATTCTGTCCTCACACAGAATTTTCTACATAAATTTCTAAATATTTAATTATTTTAAATACCAATACTTAATAACATTCAAAAGTATTTAAACATGTGAAACCAATGCCACAAATTCTCTTTGAAAATTTCAAATGATCATATTATAAAAATCACCGAAATATAAACATAATTTGTAGCATTAAAAATCTATGATTTTCAAGATTAAAACGAATTGATATGGTATATCAAAATAAATCACACATCGTGTAATTAATTATTTCTATTCATTGATCATGGTAAAAAAATCCTTCTGATAAATTAAATAGTGGCAAAGATATTCACAAATATCACCAGATTTATAAAACAAAATTTTGTTTCAAATTGTTGTCAACTTTTTATATTTTAATTATCTAATTATATACTAATAATATCTATTTAATGATAAAACTAAACTCTTACGAGTTTACGATTCGAGTTCACGATACGAATTTACGTCACTATCACGAGTTTGCTTAAACTCGCGAATTTGACAACCTTGCTTCCAACTATTATCACGTTAAACACAACAAATCCTAAAATTTATTCATCCATAATAGGAGATTCGCAAAATTGTAGGATAGATAATAGGGAATTAGCAACTATTAAACAAAATAATATTTCATTGACGTTAAACCCTCCACATAAATATATTTAATTTCTGCAACTAGAAACCAAATAATAAAATAACAAGCATGAACCCAATAATGATCTTATTATCATCAAAATTTCATCTCCATACCATAACTAATTTAATTCAAAATATTCACTAATCAAAAACAATAAAATCTCCCGATGAAACCAAGGGCTTATTACTTGAGGAAAGGAAAAACGTTTGCCTCATAAATCAGAAGATATATATTATCTTCACTTTATTAATTTAATATTTGCCAAATCCTCATTAAAATAAGGAGAGCTAATAGGACATTTATTAACTTCCCTATTAATCAAAACTAATATTTTATTGACAACAAAGCCTCCAACTAAAATAAATTTACCATCATAAAAAGCTCGTATTAGCATAAATAATTAAATAACATATTGATTTCTATGGGCACATCAATACCCAAAAATCTCACATCAAATATTGAAAGTTATAACCACATTATTAAATATTTTAATATATGCCCACCAATTATTCTCAATCAATGTGTACCTGGGTAAAGATTAGAAGTCAATAACGGTAACTCCAATGTGTCTCTTCTTCTTCTTCATGGTCTTCTCATATGGTGGCAAAGACAATTTCTCTTTCTAATCATACTTGCAGACTTCTTTTCTGCCTCTTACATGTGTTTGCAAAGATCACAATACCTTCAAAATCTCTTTACCATAGAGATTAAAATAGTCCGGTTGAAGGGAAAATTGGATATTCGTCTATTATATTACTGATCATGGTCTGCCTTAATCATATGCTTATTTTAATATACTTTCATCAGATACAGCAAGACCCAATTCTCACTCCCTCCATTCTCAACTATTGTCATCGGACCAACACGTTTTCCTTTTGTGCTTACGCACTCAGCCTTGTTTCCTTTAATTGTCTTCTTCAAGAACCCGTACAGGTTGAAAACCTATTGCTCTAAATTTCTTTCGCATTGGAATTTAGTCTCATGAAATAGGTTTACCACTTTCTTTCACGAGCCTTTGATTTTAATTTATTGTAGATATTTATATAATTCTATGATCCAAATAAATAATCTCGGACCCAAGATTCAAGAATCGTCAACTTAAACACAATAAACAGTGATGCACCCCCAATTCCTCTAAAGTGACATTCATAATCTCAGTTAAAGGGACAAAAAAGATTCGGGACTTCCTCACTTGAAAAGTGCATACGGTAACCATCAAATTAGTACTAGGAATGCGGGCTAGCCGTAGGTTGCGGGCCAGCCCGCGCGGGCTAGAATCTTAGGCGGGGCGGGCTGGTACAGCCTGCCCCCTTCGCGGGCTGGCTTTTGCTAGCCCGAGCCCGTTTAGGCGGGTTGGCAGGCTGGTTCTTTTTTTTTTTAATTTCATTTTTTTAAAAAGATTTACTCTCTCTTTCACCCGCTCATATCACACTTTTTTTTTTTATACATTTGTGTTATGAAGTCAATTTTATTATTACTTTCCTTTTTTTTCATTTATTCACATAACAAAAACATATAAACACATCTCTTTTAAATTTAATAATAATAGAATAAATAAATATAATATGAAAATAAAAATGTCAAATAAAAAATATGAGGAATTAATTAAACACGGCATCAAATGAAAGATAATAATAAGGGTATTTGAATTTATTTAATTTAAAAAAACCAAAAAATTAAAAAAAAAAAAAAAAAAAAAAAGCGAGCCAGCCCGCGGGCTAAATGGGCTGCCAAAATGGTAGCCTGTTTAAGGTTTTTTTGGGCGGGCTGGTGGGCCAACCCACCAGCCCGGCCCAAATTACCGGCTCTACATCAAATTCGAAAACCAGGATGAGCAAGGCACAAAATGAAATGAGAAAAAACGAGGACACCGATGGGCGAATGCCCAAGAAGGGAGGTTTCAACTGATTAAAACTAAATTCATTAAAGGAAAAAACACCTCCGTAGAAATAATTCATAAAACTTTAATATCTTTTAAAATTCTCACATTGAAGAATATTCAGATCTTAACTTATCAATAGTTTCCTCGGGAAGAGAAATAAATATAAGGAGGCAGAAGTTAGAATTAAAACTTATCTGATTTCCCTTCTAATCAATCAAACCAATTGTGGAATGCTCATCATAATGCACTTCCAATATAAGCACGAAAAATATCTCTTAACATTGTAGGTAAAATCTGTAAAGAAATAAGAAAATATTTAATTTGAGTCGTATCCGAGGACACTGTTTTTAAGAAATATTACGCAGTCCCCTCAGTAAATAGAAAGCGGTATCTCCCCAAAATTAAACAAACCCTTCCTGTTAGGATACAAGGCAGCAGAACTGGAAGAAGATAAAGTAACTCAGTGAGATATTACTGAGGCTTCTATTTTCTCTCTTCTAAACGGTGTCACGGTTGGGGTATTTATAAACAATGAATTAATACATTGAAGTGGTGCCTCTTGAAGACTACACATTTTCAATTAGAAAGTCATAACCATCTGTTAGATTTATGAACCATGTTGATTCATAAACCAACACAAATCCCTTGATTCATAAGTACATGACTTCTCAAAACGCATCTCTTCATTTAAACATATTCCATAATATTAGAGAGACTCTTTCTTTGATACACTCATATACAATATTTACAACAACATAAGCATAAATCAATCATTAAACAATTCTTTAAATCTCCACATAATTAAAATCATATCAAACCCTAACTCAAATATCAAATGCTAACTCATAATTTAATATAAATCAAAATCCAACAAAACTAAACCTATTAAAATTTCAATAATACCTCCAATATCTCAAATAAATTGTTTAACCCAAATTTAATCAACCAAAATCATCCTAAAAGTATAATTTATGATCCATTTTAAAAGAAATTCGTTATAAAATCATAAGACAACCAAATAATAAATCCACCAATTAAAATTAGCTATTAGCCTTATTAGCCGTCTAGCTTTACCACAAGCGTGCTGGTTGAACATAACATAAAAAGATTGTTCCTATGAGGACTAAGGGGGAAAAAATTGAGCTAGTTATAGCAATTATATTCTTAATCAAGTTGAGCAATTTTTTTGTTTTAGTTTTAAGAAATCCAAGGAAATAAGGAAAACAAACTGGATTTAACTTTACAAGTATTAAAAACTTAGGATTATCTATCTCTTTTTATTTCATGAACTAGTTAATTTACTCTCAATAAGCAATAAACCGAAGATATGTATTTGGCTAAGATTCAAAGACATTTGATAATGCTCTCTCAAGTCAAAACCAAATATTTATCCTAATAAACTAATCAATCTCTTGTATTTATTTATAAGGGCTAACTTTAAACACCAATCTTAGTCTCACACTGCTAGGTTAGTAACTATATATTTATGATACTAACAAACTATCCATTTAATACCCAAACTTCAAATCTAACATGATTTTATTCAAGTTCTACGCTTAAACTATTTTTCTCAAGAGTAATTTAAATGAACAAGCAACTAAATAATGATCAGGCATTTAGAGGCACTAAGAGCAAGATAAAATAACACAAAAACTTCATTTAATACAAAAAGAGAATAAATAAATAGTTCAATCCATAAATAAGTTCAAAAAATTCCTATAATAAGAAAATTAACTATACATGTTCATTAAAATCAAAATCGAAGTGTAACAGTAGTAATTCATTACTAATTTCAGAATCACAAGGGTGTAGGTTCTTGAAGCTTAGTCATGTTCTTCTTGGTCAGCAACAACTCTAGCTTAGATCAGCGTCTCGCTCCTTTTTTCCGTCGTTCTTGTTCTCTTATTCTCACGGTCCGACTCTGCTTGTCGTCACCCGAATTTGACTCTGCTTCGCGTCTCAGCCATCGCAACTCTCTGCTTTTGCTTCCCTTTAATAGATGCATTTTAGGGCGGCCGTTTTTTGTGGGCTCCATGCGTGTTAATCCAAATTTCATAAAGATATGATATGACATATATTTTGGCCTAATCTGTATCTCTTATGGCTTTGTTTCTCCTGACGTTTTTTTTATCCTTTTCTTGTGCCAAGCTTTAGCTCTTTTTGTTGGATTTCGGGCGTACTTAGAATCCGTTGATTCACTGAGTACCCACACGAGATCGGAGCACCAATTCAGACTCTGATCACGTTATACGGCAGATTCACCACTGGAGAAGAGGACCCAGAGAGAGAGGAGTTTTTGGAAGTTTTCTTGCGATGTTTTTCCTATTCCCACCAACTGAGAATAACCCCTTATAATACGTACGGGAGTTATTATGATTTGAAACTCAAATCATAAGGATAAAACTCCTTAATTGGACCCATACTTTTTCATAATTTTATAATAGCCCCAATTGAATTGGGCTTGGGCCTGATCCACTAAGGGTGGACAAGGCATATTCCAACATCTCCTACTCATACTTGGTGGATCAAATGTTAAGGGTCATATCTCTTTCTCTTCCATCCTTCTGTCATACTAGGTGCTCTGCCGTAACCCCGTAGGCATGACACCTCCATTTGGCTATCTTGTATTAGAAATCCCTTTCACAGAGACCAACACAAAACAACCCTGTAGTGCAGCTTGGTGATATTTAATATAATGCCTCCGATGTCCTAGATTTTAACCCGTATACACTTTCTCTATGGCCAATCTAATCCCTTTTGAGTCAAGATAAAACTCAGATGGCCTTTCTCATATGCATAGTATCCACACTTATGAAATTATCCAAGTAACATCATAAGGGACCGGTCTCAGACACAAGCATAAGTGTGTATATTCCAAGTAATCTTTCTTTCGCCCATATATCATTTCAATATGAATCAACCGCTTTCTTAACATAATGCCTTTAGATCATATCGATCATGATCATAGGAAAAAATGCTAAAGTAGCAGACGTCAAAACATATCTCCATCATATTGTCAAAGTCAGAGGATATCATAAAAGGGTAAACTTTTCCGGAACTCACACAACAATGAAGCAGGGATCTTTCACTTGCTTCCCGTTTGCGGTTCTCTAGCACATGCGGTATGAATCATATGCTACGGTGTTACTCTTATACTATAAGAGCGTATGTCGTTTTAATCTTATCATTAACACCGTACAGACTAAAGTTTAGACACACACAGTATTTAAACCAAAATTCTTCAGCTTTACTCACATGACGTCAATTTGAAGAATTTGTTGTCTGGCTACAGGTATCATAGACGTGGGTTTCCATGATTCGATCCATATTTATAATTACAGATCTCATCCCGACTAAATGCACTACTAAGTCGAGGTGACATTTAGTTTTGTGTTTCTTCTCTACCATATAAGCTCTCTCACTACTTTATTGGTGAACACATATGTCTCATCTTTGCACACTCCTTCTGAGAGTCAAAGGTGGTCGCTTGTGTGGGAAAGCTGACCTCATCAACCTGTACGACATACTAGACATTGTATACTTTCACATACATATGAAAAACCATAAAGAAGTATTTATACTTTACTTCCTATGCATGCCAAAGGACTCATTATGCTCTTCATGTATTTCCTTGGCCACCTGCTCAGTTAGGGGACTTTGCATAGGAATGTGTTGTTCAACAATAACTTTATGTGCTATAACATTTCTAACAAGAATCACTTCTTCGTGTTTAGTCTTGATATGATACTTAGGGTCTTTTACGTAGGCAATGACTGTAGTGTTTTTACAATACATTAACACTAGATTTAAAATTCTCACTTTCAAATCATAGATATTTTCCCAAACATCATCAGCCATATAGCCACATGTACTGACATAGTACATTAATATGTGCATGATCATTATACGCCCTAAAAAGTATCTTAAGACCTTATGTGAAGACATTCCATGTCTCTCACAATGGTTAGACTAGTACCAACATACAAGTCTTATCACAAAATAGATATCTGGTCTTGTACACATCACTGCATACATAAGACTACCAACAGCGTTTGCATGGAAACTTTTTTTTTCATTTTCTATGTTGATTTAGTTCAGGGACAAAATCAAAACTCAAAAAATCATTACTGAAGCCACTGGGGTATCTATGGGTTTGCATTAACTCATATAGAAATTGCTCAAGGATCTCCTAATATAATTGTCATTGCAAATAGAATTCATCATCCATATTACCACTTAAAGGTGTAGGTTTTACATCCTCTTGATGTATTACTAAATCTAAATAGTAAATTGTTGTCAGAATAAGTCTGATTAAAAATGCACAACAGGTAAGATGAAAGCCTTCCTGTTATGCTCTCCCTTTTGCAATCAAATGAGTATTTGCTAAATCTTAACCATGACTCTTTTTCAATGAATCATCACTTCCATTGCTTTCTTCCATTTTGCCTTTGCAGGAATCTTGTATAGAACACGACTCTATCTTCTAGAGCAGCCATAAATTTCTTTCTCAATTACTCCTTCTTATTTGAAGCTTCCTACTTCTCTTGTTTAGGTTTCTTTATTGACCCTTCAAAGCTCCCACTCACAAGGACTATTAAAAATCGCTGGCTGGTTCTATACTGTCTTGTCTATGTGTCTCGTAAAGAGACACATGGTCATCATTTTTGCCTTTATTTGAAAACTAATGCATAATAAATGTGGTAGCTTTCAGTTCTTTTCACTTACAATTCCATCTTTTCACTTATGAAAAAATGAAGTCAGTCACAATTCCATCTTTTCACTTATGAAAAAATGAAGTCAGTCACAATTCCATCTTTTCACTTAAAAAAAATGAAGACATCACTCTTATGAGCTCCCACTTACAATCACAATAGGAATGCGCAATTGACCCTTATGGTTTGCACTCTTATGATCTGTGGAAAATCAAATCCAATTCGCACTTGACCATAATTCATAGAGTGTAGAAGTGACCACTTTAGAGGGCACATGGTTAAGTTCAATACCACACACACTTGATGAAAAAAAATATGTGTACTAATCCACCAAAAGTGAACCTTAATACTCTCCCACTCACATTTGGTGGGCTAGCTTGAACCATCATAACCATGTCTCATAATGCTTCATTACACTTTTCAGTAAACTCCATCTGGTGGCGGAGTGTATCAGATAACTAGCTATCTAGCTATCTTTCTTCTATCACAGAGTTCATTTGATCATTCACAACCTTGATTAGTTCATACATAGGATTTTAAAAAAAAAATTATATAATTTATTCAAGTTGCTTCACAACTTATCAATTTATAGTCTTAAATACTTAAACTTCATACTCAGTACCAAATTTATCATAGTGGAATAATTACAATGAAAATACGGTCATTTTCCCTTTACTATAAATCTTTTTGTATTGCTTTACTTACTAGACTATCACAAGGACATCTGCTCATTGGAAACTAAACTTTGCAATCCTCATTATGCTAATTTTCGTAGTAATTCTCATGTCCTTGTCTAGTATGACACATAATCAAGTCAATACTTGAATCACAAAAGGCGATAAAGCAACTAAGCATAGAGATTCACCAACAATACTCAACTCAAAGAAATCTCATGAAAGGAAAACTAAATCAGAACAATGTATGTGTCACAAAATTATGAAAGTTTAAATCAGTTGAACCCTTAATCTTGATAGCATGAGACAACAACTCAATCTCATTTAATGAAGTGCATGAAGCACATCATAGAGAATTAATGTCGTTCCACTACATAAAGTAGACTTGTAGGTGCTTATACCTTTTACTTCAATCCTCAGGTCGCCACTAACATTAAGCTTCTGGCTTAGATTTGACAATAGAGAACATTATGTAAAGAATTTCAATCTCTATCATCATGATTTATAGAGCTTGTGTCCTTTTTGTGTTCCTCTTATTTGGAACAATTCTCTGCAAAATGGACGTTTCTTTAGTAGGAAAAGCATTTAACCTTACTTAGGTTAGCCTTCTGCTAGGAGAAATTCTTACCCTTCTTTGAACTTAGGGTCGTGCTTCTATCTCTTTTCTGGAATCTCTTACCCTTCCTCAATATTGGGTGTAGAGTGCGGAGGACTTGGCCTCCCCTATGGGGTAAGCTTGTCCAGAGGACTCACAAACCTCTAGACATTCATTTCCTAGCCCTAAGTACTTCAATACATCATTGAAAGTAATAATGTTTTGTTTTGTTTTTTTTATTATGGGTCATACTGAGTTTTATGAGCTCCCACCTAGAAATGGAGCGTCTTGATGAACAAACTGAACTTGTTCATTAAATAATACATGTTCAGTTTCTCTCAGTTTCCTTGTTAAGTTGGTTATCTCATGTAGATATTGTCTCTTAAGAGGTGATTGAAGTACCTCAAGAGATCATCTTTGAATGTAATTCACATGGCATTTCTGTTGGATTTCTTTCACATTCGCACATGCATTTTTCAAGTATAGCATACGCAGGGCAATTAATGTTATGAAGTTTCCCTAGTCACGGCCATGTCAGTCTCATAACCTCTTATTTTGCTGAGTAAATTCTTAGCTTTAGTGCCATTTGACCCAAGTCAATAGCTTTACAACATTTGTTATTCATACGAGATCTTTCAATGTCAGATATCACAATTGTCCCCATTTAGCTTATTGATTAACATTCTTGTTCTTGGCAGCCTTCCTTAGCTTAATCACTTAAATCATTCCACTTATAGGGTAATTCACAATTGATTTAAACCAAGAATGTCTTTTTATAGCACATTTAAGTATACAATGTCATGTACTTATATTATTCTTGACTAGAAAGGTAATAACAACATTGGGTCTATGATGAGGAGAATACGTTTGTACCTCCCATCACACATATTCCAACAATGCCATTATCATTTATTAAGAATTTCATACAAGTACTTCACATAAAATGCTCAATTATGACTTTCCGAAAGCTCCCACTTAGATAGAGCATATGCTAGCTCCCACTTAGATAGAGCATATTGTTCTCTTAGAAGACTCATTTTTCAAGAGCTTTCACTCATAAAGAGTGTTTGACATTTACTTCTTCATGTCTCTTAGAGCATTATTATTATGTTGATAATGTCTTATTATCAGGGAATTTTGGGACAATTCAATAGTTTTCTTTAGCTTCATATTCATCTCATTTCTTTATTCTAAATCTTCAGCCAAACAAATCTTTAAGGGGAGAATTTTATTTATTTCTCAAACCCAATTTGATAAGGTTCACAATAAACACTATTTTCTAAGGCTAGAAGAATTTTATGTCCCATGTTGTTTTAATTATCTTCCAAAGTTTCTCTATCACATTGAGAAGATGTTTCAATTGTCTTATGCAATTTGAATTGTTTCATTCTAGAAACATTACATATTTGCTCTTAAGTCTTTTATGATTCCTAATGTTGGTGGTTGGACTGGGCTCAAAGCTCATTTTCACTCATGAAATGGGCTTTACCTTCTGAGGTTCATCACTTGCCTGAATCTAGCATTTGGGAGCTTCTCCTTTTGAGATTCCCTTTTACTATGATTTGATACTTTCTCTTTTAGTATCAAATCCTTACTTTTACCTCTGTGAGGTTTCCTCATATATGAATCTTGACATTCACCTTCTTAAGATTCACGAGATTCAGGTTTATTTTTAAGTTTATCTTCCGAATTTCTTTTTGGTCACACGTCTTATTCAATTTCAGGTTCTAATGAACCTTAGTTTGAATCATTTTCCTCTTGAAACTCTCTTTAGGATCTTCTCCTTCTAGGTTATATTTCAAGGCTCAATTTTAAATGAGCAAACCCCTCTTCCATCTATCACTTAGAGGCTCACATTACTCTAAGTAATTTATGCATGAATCATTATTTAGAGATAACATCAAATAATTTTCACCTTCTCAAATCTACTACAAAAGGTGGTTTAGTGCTTTTTGAACTCCCCAAATTCATATTTATCTCAAATAAAATAAATATGAATTATTAAAAATATTTTAGGATTTTTAAACTCATAAAAAATCATCCAAGATAGCACTAAATGCCTCTAAAACATATTCAAATATATTCAAAAAAAATTTGAATACACATCAACATGAAGATCTTGAATTTAGGGCTTTTTAGAAACAAACCACGTATGAATCGGAGCTCAAACGCGCCTTCATGCGCCCCTAGAAGGAGGAGAAAGGGGAAATTCTGGAAAAAATCGAAAAATGCGTCGAATCCCACTCTCGCATCACACGCGCCGCCACAAGGTTTCCTAAATGTGGCACGCGCCATCTGTTTGGACTCCACGCGCCATCTGCTATCGGTCTATGTCTACCACGTGTCAAACGGGTATGCCACGTGGCCACACGCGCCACATGTAACCCCCTGACTTTAAGCACGTAATTATAATTCGATAATGCATAATTAAATCAGATTAGAGATCGTCGGATGATTTAAACTCATTTTTAATTGCTTTCTCACAGCGTGATTTTCACAAAATCTTTAAAATCTTTTTCCCATCCTTGTCTCAATTTCAATGTTCGAATATAATTACCTGTGCAGTTAATATACATTCATTCATATCAGAGTGTATAATCAAATCCCCGGCAACTCCCGGGTTCTATACATATATAGCCTGAGGGTTTATAAGTATCCATTAGGGGATTACACAACCAAGACCGAATATAATACTCATATCTCAAAATATACTGTCATCCCAAGTTCTAAATGGATAACAACCAAGTTCTAAATGGATAACCAACGTCTCCAAAGTCGAATATACCCCTAAGGGTCCTAATTGCTCCGGGTTGGCCTCTTCTCTTTTGAGCCACACGCCCTGTCTGAAATGTTAGTCGTAGGAAAGAATGAGATTCGAGAGAATCCCAGTAGTAACAAACCACTCACACAATGCATAAACACAAAGCATGTACATAAATCACAACCAGCAACAGCAGCAGCAATCTCAAAGATACATGGTTTTCACCACAAACGACAGCACTCACGGCTGTATACACAATACGACAGCTCTTGCTGTAGTCATAATCACAACAGCTTACGCTGTAATCACAATAACAACAGCTTGCGCTGTAAACGACAGCTTGCGCTGTAAACAACAGCTTGCGCTGTAAACGACAGCTATCACCAGCTGTAACCGCAGCAACATCAAAGATCATCACAAAGCAGTGATAACACACACATACAAAGCATTACACATAGTATAAGAGAGAGAGAGTCACTACCTGATCCTTTCCCGACGTTTCTTGGCACATCGGGCTCACGAGGACGGCAAATATCAAATCCTGTAAACCAAGTTAGGGACAACCCGTCAATCTCTTTCCCAAGTTTTATCTCTATAATACTTTAAGTTGGTTATCATTTGAACTCTTTAGGTGACTATTTTAGGCCTAAACATATGCCTAAAGGGTTGGAGAAAGTTTGCCCAAAAGACCTTTTCTAGAGGTTCAAAATGCAAACTTTCACTGGTTGGCCGCGGCCAGCCCAACTGTGGGCCGCGGCCAGCCACCTCGGCCAGCGGCCAGAATCAGGTCAGAAAGTCTTGGGCCGCGGTCAGCCCCTAACGGGCCGCGGCCAAACTGTGGCACTGACTCCTGACTGATTTCAAACACTCATAACTTTGTGCACATAACTCAAAAGGACTTAAACTTTATATGGATGGAAAGCTTGCAACATGAACTACAATCCTGGAAAGTTTCATAATATTTAGACATCATTTGCTAGGTCAAAATGTCATGCAAAGTCAGGTCCCTGCACAGCATTCTGAACTTAACAAATTTCTAGACTTAACCAAATTCCCCAGATTTTGCCAATTGGCTTCCAATGGTCCCTAATTTCAAATCAAATACTCCCTCCAGTCCTAAATATAGGACAAAGTTTGTAGTGCAAATTGCACTACAAACTTTGTCCTATATTTAGGACCGGAGGTAGTACTATTTTCATACAATTTGGCTTAAAGAACACATTAGAGCCATCAAAATGACCATATTCATTATCCATGGGCATGTTCTACCACAATCACCACATGTCACCTTAACATCTCCAATCAACACACACATTGCAATCCATTCCAACCCAAAATTCCAAGCCAATTCCAAATGCACAAAGACACTCTATGACACTAATTTCCACCCTAAAAACTAACCAAGTCATGATTTTCGAAATTTACCAAAAATCAGGGCAAATTCCAAAGTCCTCAAAACTCAACCAATGATCAAAGCAATCATACCAAAGTGCATCAACTACTCACCTCTTATGTCTTCCAAAGCCAACTTCTTGATTCTTCCACTTTCCAAAGTTCATAATCTCTCAACCACCACCAATGAAAATTCTGAAACCATAGGTTTAAAGCTCTCAACTTCTTGCATAACATTAATAGAGAACATTTGAGCATATGGAGATGTTCACTTACCTAAACTCCAGCTTTTCTCTTTCTCTTTCTTGCTCAAGCTCAACGAAAATGGAGGTTAAATGAGAGAGAAAATGAAAGATGATGATGCAGTTTTTCCCTTCACACATACACACACATAGCCGACTTTGACAAGGAAAGAGAGAGGGAAGAATATTTGACTTTGATCCAAGGGTCCTTATGATGACACTTTGCAAAATCTTACTCTTCCTACCATGAGTTCATATGAACTCATCCACACATGATTCTACCTCTCCCTCTTTCAATCCTAGCCATTGATCTCAATTACCAAGGAGTTTCCTCTCCAGTAACTGACCAATCAATCGGTAAATTTACCGTTTTGCCCCTGATTAACACAATGCTTACTAAACCATCATCAAACACATTTGCATCATAATTCATATTATTTACTTCAAGAGTGTTTAATTAACATTAATTACATCACTTGAAGTTATTTGCCCTTAATTATAATTCGGGATATTACACCACATGGCGTTTCTGTCCATTTAAATTTTTTTTGTTTTTTTTTTGAGTTTTGGATCGGGTTGGGTCCCGAGCCACTTCCCCGATCCGTTTTTTTTTAATGCGTCAAAACGACGCCGTTTAGAGGGTCTGGAGGTTGTCTTCAACCTCCAGCCGGGTCGACCCGGACCCAGTTTCAGGCGCGGGTCTAGTCCGTCGACCCGGTACCTTCTCTCTGCCGTAACTTCACCTTCCGACGTCCGTTTTATGCATTCTTGGTGTCCATTTTCATTGTTTTTTCGAGATCTACGCAATGGGAATATTTTCAAATCCTAAATCACTCTTTTTATGATGACCCAATTTGAAATTCCATTTTTTCCGTTTGGTTTCTTCGGTTCTTCGTTTTATTCCGTTCAATCCAATAATGATGTGTTTTATGAGGCTTTTGTAGTACATTTGTACTCATAGGACCAAATCTTAAACACATAACAGGAATGCAGAAAAACGAATCCACAGTATATCACCGAAAGGAATAAAAACGACACAGAATGCATGCATATATAATTTTGTTCAAATATATTAATAGAAACTCAATCTCATTAAGATATTCATATGTTACTGAGAACTTTTTGTAGGAAGATTTTCAGATATTCATGAACAAAAAAAAAACGGACAGAGTACCCACACAGACGTACGTACAGCAGAATATGGACTTATTTAAAACCTAAAAAGCTCTGATACCACTGTTGGATTTCAAGCGTAATTGGAATCCGTTGACTCACTGAGTACCCACACGAGATCGGAGCACCAATTCGGACTCTGATCAAGTTATACGGCAGATTCACCACTGGAGAAGAGGACCCAGAGAGAGAGGAGTTTTTGGAAGTTTTCTTGCAATGTTTTTCCTATTCCCACCAACTGAGAATAACTCCTTATAATACGTACGGGAGTTATTATGATTTGAAACTCAAATCATAAAGATAAAACTCCTTAATTGGACCCATACTTTTTCATAATTTTATAATAGCCCCAATTAAATTGGGCTTGGGCCTGATCCACCAAGGGTGGACAAGGCATATTCCAACACTTTTCAATATAATATTATATATGCAAATGAATATTGCCTATGTTGTACGCCCACACCGCTCCTCTTTATTTGGCTTTCATGTTTCATCTTCTTACGTGAGACCTGCAACTTTTCTGCATCTCCTTCATTTCCTCTTCCAACATTTTCTTGTTGTTTTTTATCATTTGTCATCTCCTTCTAAGCTCCTATAAAATATGATCGGATATAAGTAGATTTTATCTTAAAAATTTCTTTTTAATCTATCATCAACGTAAAGATAGAAAAATATATAAAATATAATTAAATAGATTTATCAAGTCTTCTTATATCTATATATAGTTATCTATTGTCAAAAATCAAAACTCTTCTAAAATTATAAGCCTAAAATTTTCATTAATCAACGCAACATTACCCTCATTAAAAAGATAAAATTATTTAGAATAGTATTATGAAAAGAGTTTGGTAGAAAAGAGTATATTTAAATACCTATTCACCCTCAAATAATGAACCTAGAGTTGGAGAAGGAGGCACCGCCAGCAATTGCTGGACGAAATCGCTCTCGCCACTGTTCAACAATTCAACACCTCTTAGAGTCGGCACTGTAGCTTATTAATTGCGTTTTGAGGGTATTTATATTAGCCTCATGTGACTACCAATTAAAGGGCCTCCTGCCCTTTAGTTTAGTTATTTTACTTTTTTTTTTTTTTTTGGTTCTTCATTTTTTTTGCTGTTTCATTTTTTTTTTTCAATTTCCCCTTTCTTTCTTTCTTTTTTTTTAACAATTTTTATATTATATTATTTTTTTACATAAATAACAATAACAATAATATAAAATACTATTATTCTTTCTACATTCTTATTCCATTTCACTAATACCATCCCATAATTATTTTTTCCCTATCATGAATCATATTTTAAATAAAACCCTTTTTGTTTCAATAATTACATGATAAATCCATTCATCATCAATAATTATTTCTTAATTATAATTAAATCATAATAGTAAAAATTAGGATGTTGCAACTCTCCCCACCTAAATAAAATTTTGTCCCCAACACTAACAACAAGTATTGAAAACATAAACACACAAGCATCACAAACCAGAAGTCCAACATTATACCAAAGTCCAAGGAATAATCCCCAAAATTCACATCAAGGAAGTAAACAACAATCACAACATCAAACACCAACTCACAAAACAACATCAACACAATAAAGCAACCACACAAGACATCCAAAATAAAAGTCATCAACACAAACACAATCACAATCACAACATCACATAAGCTTGACCATAGCACGAAACAGGCATGAATATCTGCACTATCACAACACACCGACATACCTGTACAAACAAGTTAGGGAAATCATGCCGCATCATTTGACCTTCAGTTGCCCACATTGCATCACCAGGAGACACACCCTTCCATAAAACTTTTGGGAGACGAATTATTCTATTCTGCAATTGTTAGTCCTTCACATCTAAGATCCTCTCTTCTTAAAAAAACATTATTGTGATAATTCTCTAATGTCAATCTAGCCTAAAAATATTTTTTCCCCCTCAAACGGTATAATGCCTCAAATCTAGCCATTTGTTTTTGTATTACTTCCTCTTTAATTCGTTATTTCCTTAACCACATTACTTTGTACAACTCAGGCACTTCTAAATTTCTCATCATTTTTTTAACAGTGAGGTGCAACTGTCTACAAAATTTAATTCCTTATGTCTTCAACAACACAATTGTTCAATAGTCCCTTCCAACTTAGGTCGAACAATTTTCAATTGCTATATACTTATAAGTCATCGAAGTTCTCATTTCTCTACATTTCTGTTAACGTACTACCATACAATTTATAATTCTCTTCTTTAATAATAAGAAGGTATTCACTCACATACTAACAAACTTCAACAACAATTTGATTGACAAATTCCACATCTTTTTGTAGTAACTTTGACAAAAGCAATGCAATTTTACTGAAATCTTTTATAAAACGTCGATAGAAACCAACATGCCCTAAAAATGACCAAAAGTCCTTAAGTGAAGATGGGTAGGGCAATGATAAAATCACCTCAATTTTTGCCTTGTCAACTTTAATACCTTGTTAAGAAATCAAATGTCCAAGCACTATGCCCTAAGTGACCATAAAGTGATATTTTTCATAATTCAAAATAAGTTTCTTCTTAATGCATCGTGCTAAGATATGATCAAGACTAGACAAGCAAGCATCAAATGAGTCACCATAAATAGTAAATTCATCCATAAAAACATCCATGCAATGCTCAAGGGAATCATAAAAGATTGACATCATGCAACGTCAAAAAGTACCAAGAGCTTTACAAAGACCGAAAGGTATCCTCCTATAAGCAAAAGTGCTAAAGGGGCAAGTGAATGTGGTTTTCTCTTGATCCTCAGGAGCTATGGGGTTTTGAAAGTGCCTAGAAAACCCATCTAAAAAGCAGTAATGACTCTTTCTCGATAATCTCTCTAGCATTTGGTCAATAAAGGGTAGAGGGAAATGGTCCTTCCTAGTGGCATCATTAAGTTTTCTAAAATCAATACACACCCTCCAGGCATTCTGTACTCTAGTGGGAATCAACTCATTTTGCTCATTCTTAACAACAGTAAGCCCACTCTTCTTTGGAACTACATGAACAAGACTAACCCACTCGCTATCAGAAATAGGATACATAATCCCGACACTAAGTAACTTAGTCACCTCTTTCTTTACAACATCTAAGATTAATGGATTAAGTCTCCTTTGGGGTTGTCTTACAGGCTTAGAACCCTCATTCAGCAAAATCCTATTAGTACATATAGATGGACTAATCCCTAGGATATAAGCTAATGTCCAACCAATGGCTTCCATATTCTTCCTAAGCACATAGAGCAATCTAGCCTCTTCATCATAAGACAAAGTAGTAGAAATAATTACAAGTAGTTTATCATCATGCTCAAGGTATGCATACTTAAGATTAAGAGGCAAAGGTTTCAATTCAAGGATAGGGGGTTAAACAATAGAAGGGATTAGTTCAGGGGGTTGAAAAGAGTAAAGAGAACTTCCCTTTGCAACCTCAGGTAGTTGGTGTGCATTAAGCTCCTTTGCATTCATATCTTGCTCCGTGACCTTCCCAAGTGTTGAGTGAACTTGAGGTTGACTAATAGCAGTAACAAACTTAGGTTTATCATCCTTCATACCTGCATCATAACTAGAGAGAATATCCTGCAAATATTTTAAGGTATGAGGAGAAATAATAGATTTAGGAGTAGTGGCAAGAGAATAAGTATCTTTAAGCCCATTATTCTTAGACGAAGGTTGTTGCTGTTGCGGATCAAGTCCATGAGAGAGTAGAATGGCTAGAAGGAAGCTCTCTTTGTCTTCTTGGTTATGAGAGCTATTGCAGTCACTTCCAACTATATTCTCAGCTTCTACCTTATTATAAGTATTTGCACACTCAAGAAGCAAACCTTTTTCAAAACCAGAATTACTTACAAAAGTGGGGTTAGTATCATTAGAAGAAAAAGAGTAAACTTGTGAAGCAAAAAGAGTGTAACCGATATCAAAATCAGGGCAAGTCACGTCACTAATACAAGCATCAGAAAGAGAATGTATAGAAGGTAGAGATGAAAAATATGCATCATAAGCAGCTATGTCATCATCAAGCTCAAAAGAATCATGTTTAGTATGCATATAGAAATAGTAATCATCATGCAAGCTCAATTCATAATTATCTTTAGCATCCTTAATGGCCAAATCAATAGCATTAACGCCTAACAAGGAATAATCCTCATAAGGGTTTTTTATGGCCTCATACATATTAAAATAGATTTTATGATCCCCAACCTCCATGGTTATTGCACCTTCCTTCATATCTATGATAGTGTTTGCTGTTCTAAGAAAGGGCCTACCTAGAATGAGGGTCGAATCATGAGCTAATTCACTAGACACATCTAGGACATAAAAGTTAGTGGGGAACACAAGATCTTTCACTTTGATTAAGATGTCCTTTAAGATGCCATATGGATACTTAATTGACCTATTAGCTAGTTGTAACACAACACTAGTGGGCTTAATAGCTTTGATTCCTATAGCAGTATAAACAAACTTAGGCATCACATTAATTGCAGCCCCTAAAGCTAACAAAGCAAAAGTAATGTTAACTGGTCCTATGGTACAAGGAATGGTATAGGCACCGGGGTCTTGTCATTTTATGGGAAGTTGAGGCTTAAAGATGGCTGACATATTAGAACTCAATTGGACTCTTTCATTGGCTTGAATTTTCTCTTATTTGTGCAAAGATCTTTAAGGAACTTACAATATGCAAGCATGCCCTTAATCATCTTGAGAAAAGGCATATTCACATCTAACTTACTAAAGAACTCAAACATTTCTTTTTCAGTTATATCATCATGAAACTTCTTACTTCTAAGGTAAGCTTTAGGGAAAGAAATATCAGAAATTTTTACCTCCTTACCATTTTGCATTAAGGCTCCTTGCAAGCTTGATTCACCCTTCTCACATGTGGATTGAGCTTTCTCATTTACCTCTTTCAGAAGTGGTTGCTCCTCCACTTGAGGTTGCTCAACTTCCTTACCATTCTTCTTCTCTAAGATCTCTTTCTCTTTGATATTTTCAAAGTTACCTAATTTCATAGGGCTCAAGGGTGGACTCTCAGCTTCTATCTCTTAGTCCACATGGTCTTCACCATCTCCTGGGAAATGCACCATCTTGCTACTTCTTAACTAAATGGCATTAACATATTTGGGGTTGATCACAGTGGTAGAAGGTAGACCACCCCCATTCTTAGCCTGCAAGTCATTAATAGTGTTGGAGACTTGAGTTAAGTGAGATTGCACCGTGTTATTCTTCATTTCCAACTCTTCCAACTTCTTGCAGATGTTTACCATTGATTTACTATCACTTGCTCTATCATTTCGCATCTATTATAGGATTGTGGCAATAAAGGAGAATTGACTATCATTTAAAGCTTTATCTTCCTTTATCCGATTGTCCATATTAGCAAGTTGATCAGCCATACTCTTCAACAGTTGGTTGGTCTCATCACTCTTAGATTGGGAAAGTAAGTTATCTTGGAGTGGAATGACCATCTTTGAAGATTCTTGAAACTGGCTAGAAGAAGCACCAGGTCCAATATTCCCTTGTTGAAAAATATTTTGTCTTCTATTATCATTGTCTCTCCAACTAAATTTAGGATTTTGCCTCTACCCTTTATTATATATATTTGAGTAGGGGTCCCATTTGGGATTTTTAGGGCGGCCTTAATGCATAACAAAGACCTGTTCATAATGAGATGGACAATTGCAAGAGATGTGCATAGATGAGCCACAAAGATCACAACTTAGGGCTGCCAATTCCTTACAACCGAGTTGACTTCTTCTTGAAGGGATGGTTTAGAAGCAATCTGATCTAATTTTGTCATCAAAGCAAAAATTTGAGCGGTGAAGGTGTCAAACTGAGGAATGTGTAGAGGTGAAGAGTTAACATGATAAACTCCTCTAGCATTCCTTCTTTGTTCCCCATAGGTTTGCTTAGCTAAGGCCATTTTCTTGATCAATTCCCAAGTTTCAGGAGCGGTAAAATCAATGACAGCACCACCAACAGCTACATCAATCTTATCTTGATCTTTCTCCTTCAAACCGTAATAGAAAGTTTGAGCTAACTGCTCATCAAGAATCTGGTGATATGGGCTCCAAGCCACGAGTGTAACGCCCCAAATTTTGATTAAGGGCTAATGATAATTATTGAGAATATTTTGTGAATTAAAGTTTAAATTATTATGGGTTATGTGGCAATTTAAGTTAATATGTCATAATTAGAGGAAGAATTGAAGAAATGGAAAATTAATGGTTAATTAGTTGTAATTGATGGAGAGATTAATTTCTAACTAAGGAGAAATGAGATATGTAGCTAATGGGTTAATGGAATTGGTTAGTATAACTATGTGGAGGATTAATTATGAGGAGATTGTATGAGGGAGTGACAAGTGGCAAGCTTACTTGATGGTGGAGTGTTTAGAGAAGTCAAGGGCATGGTGCAATGATTTTTCTCTCTCCCTCTTCCCTTGCATTCAGCTGAATGGAGTATGGGAGTCAAAGAATTATTATTACATCTCCCTCCATACACTCAATCTCTCATTGTCTCTCTCTCCCTCTCTCTTATGCGTATGAGACAAGGGAAGGCAGAATTTTTGCCCTCAACTTCAGCTTCATCATCACTCTTCATCTCTCCTCTCCCTCTCTTGTAACACCCCAAATTTCGATTAAGGACTAATGATAATTATTGAGGATAATTATCAAATTAAAGTGGAATAATTATGTGCTTGGTGGTAATATTAATTAATATGCCATGATTAGTGGAAATTGAAAGAATGAAATTGTTGGGCAATTAGTTAGTGATTAATGGAGAAATTAATTACTAGCTAGGAGAAAATGAGAAGTGTAATTAAAATAGCTAAAGGAGGGATTAAAGTAGCTAATTGTGACTTATTTGGTGAGAACCAATAGGCTTGTGACATGTGGCAAGAAGAGATGAAGCATGAGAGTGAGAAAAGTCTAATATAATATTTTAATAGTCTCTTTCTCTCTCTCTCTCTCTCTCTTTTTCTCTCTTTGTTCGGCTGAAATGGAGGGAGTATTATCATCATTTTCTTCCTCCTCTCTCCATCTCTCTCTCTCGTTCTGTCACACCTTTATCTCAATTTCAACCTTTTTCAGAGTATTTGCGGAAAACGATATGCGGTTCGGTAGGCAACACAGGAATAGCATAACTATACTGATAATATGTGCATGATTACATAAATTCCCCAGAGGAGTTTATACATGATACTTACGATTAAGGTAGCCGCACAAGGCTGCTAGGGTGTCTAAACTCATCCCAGTGAAACGGAGACTTCTTCCCATCTTCGTTCCACTACTGTAATCCCCTCGTACGATACTCTGCATTGTTCTCAGCATATCTACTGTCTTCTTCTGTCTAAATTGTTGGTAGGGTAAGGTGAGATTCGAGAGAATCTCAGTAGGAAACAGATACCATAATGCATGCATGATTGATGCTATGTGTATGACATGTTAGCTTTATCTAGATGTATGCCTCATAATGACATTTCTGCATGCTCAATGTTTCATACAACAAGACTATGGCCACAGCGAAAACAGAAACAGAGCTTCATTTATTCAAATATGCTCTACACAATCAAGTAAAGCAATCACATACATCATTACACAAGCAAAGATATCAAATACATGCAAGTAAGGTAAGTCCCCTACCTTAACCCTTTTCCGCCTCGAAACGCGTGCCTCGATCTACGTGCAAACAGCTCGGCGCTCCATATTCGATCATACAATTCCAAATATACCATTTAGACACTTCCAAGTGTTTCTAGGGGTTATATGAGTCTATCTTGAAAAATTACTAAAATACCCTCGGGGACCGACCCGGCCCCGCTGTACTCGGTCCGGCTGTACTTTTCCCAAAATTTTAACATGGGCTATTCTTGCATATTTTCACCCAAGGAATCCATTTTCGGACTCGGAATTACCAAATTCAATGTCAAATTACTAAATTTCCCTTGCAGCCCTACTTTTAGGGTTTTAGGGGCGTTTCCGTAATTATGCTTTCTCGGCCTTTCCCGAAAAAGTGCCCATATGTAACCCCACCTAATTTTCCCTCTTGAATCCAATGGAACCATTAAATCATTGAAAATCCAACTCTAAGGCCCATTTATAGTGCTGGCCAAAATATATGGGTTTTCAGGGGAAAATCGGGGTTTTGCGATTTCGGCTCCGTAAACACGTTCCTTTCTACTCCTAACCACTTTATTAACCATTACATTAGGTTATAACTAACATTAAGACCCAATTTAGGTAGCATAACAGCCCCACATACCCATTTTTCATTTTTGAAACCAATGACAATCCGGTGAAATTTCACCGATTAAATTGTCCACAGCAGCCAGAATAGTCAATATACAAGAGTTTGGAAGTCACCTCAAGCTCCTACTAGCTTTTCTCAGGATGGCTGAACCCTAACCCTTGAAACACCAAAAGATGAGCTTCCAAACCTTAAATCATATGCAAAGGAAGCTTAGGAACGGAGTTATACGCATTAGGAACCGATTTACCGAAGAAATCACTTACCTTTGTAAGTTTTTTCCTCCCCTTCTCTCTCTTTAAAAATTCTGCATCTCCTCTCTCTAAATGTTGAACTTCACGTCAGTTTATGCTTGAGGAAGGAGATGAAATGTTTTAATAATATATCAGAAATTTAACTAATTCATTTTCCCAATTTTTGGATTTTTACAAAATTCTGGCAGATTTCTACCTAAACTTTGAAAAATCATAACTAATTCTAGAAAAATCGAATTAGAGTGATTCCAAAGCCTATAGAACCCTTATTGAGTATAGTTTCAAAGAAAAATATAGAATTTTGCTGAATGGAATCACAAAATTCTCAGAATTTCAATCTTTGCATGTTGTTCCAGAAACTTCACAGTTTTTCTGTGCTGACTTCAAAAATTGATATCTTTTCAAAATCACATGACAAGCTCACTACCTCATAGGCGATTTCACCGAAAACATAATTATATTCTCCAAAGTTCACCATTTTACTTTCTTAATACCCCAAAGATATAGGAATTATTAGGGGATAAATTTGGGCTTCTACTAAATTGGGGCTTAGTAGTCCACCAATTTAGGCTTATTCCAAAGCCTCCAATCCCAAAATTTGGGGTATTACATTTCTCCCCTCGTTCAATAAATTTCGTCCTCAAAATTTGAACGTCTACAATTTTGGGATTAATCCTATCTCATTCTATTATCACATGCAGGCTCAAAAGCCATGTACCATCATAGTCATATTCCCATTACTAATCTCATATAGTATTTAGCATTCATCATCCATTCAGTATACAGTATGTAGCGTGTAATCAAACACAGGTTCCCACAGTGCTTGGTTCCATAGGCCTTACAGCCTCTTTGGGACTTCACCCAGATTCACACAATCACTTTTTTTTGTAACGGCCCAATCCTCACCCGAGTCCACGATCTTTTGGATGTCCCATACCTCGAGTCAACGAGGTTGGGCTACTGAGCCAGCCATGGTTCACTTTGTTAGGTTCCTCCCATGGTAGAATATCGTGCCTCATGTGAGACTAGTATAATTGGACACCAAAACCCTTAGTCACACTGGTCTTAATGCCTCCGCTACAACCTGGTATGGTTTGAATGTTCTGTCAACCTTAAAACATTACCTTGAACACATTAGTCTAATGTCATCACACTAGGCACCAACCACAATGCTAGACACACAGGTCTTACAACCTAAGGACACCGCCCTATGTAACCTTGCACATCGGGTCTTACTGCCTTGAGCCTCGGCTCATCACAATTTTCTGACACATCACATTTTGCAGACCTAAGGACTTACTAGTCCAACAGGTCTTATGATCTCAGGACTCATAGTCCATTAGTAACTCTAACCCTCATTGCCTTCTCGAGACACTGCCCGGTGTGTTTAGCCTTACGGCTTCGTCATTCTATTCTCACAATACTGAATATCCCAGTCTTACCACCCTGTACAAACCTGTACACTTTCTATAATTTATGCCTACCTATTCAGTGTTCAGAATCAAATGACTATTTGACCCTTATTGGTCGTACTGTGTGTACTATTTACTAGCCATACGATGTGCACTATTCACTGTGTGACCATCCACTGCTTGCACTATATCACAAGTGGATGATTCATTCTATGAGGCTACAGCTATGGAGATGCTCATGCCTCTGCTCGACCTTGTTGTATTAGAACACATCCCAATCCATGTCTACTTGCATCTGTGTAGACCATAAAGCTCGACTGTGGATCTGGGATTGTTATCACTAGTGCTGTTGAGAGGTATTCGTCACCATTATGCCCTACTACACTAGGGTTCATCCCAATTCCAATTCACATGTGTCACCACAAACTACAAAGATTGTGTGACTATTGACCATACAGGTCATCATACTGTACACTACGCAGGGTTTAATACTATACACCACACAGGATATAATATTGTACACCACTCAGGGTGTAATAATGTTCATCACATATACTGTAACACTGTTGACCATCAAGGCCATATTATGTTTTGGGATGATCAACAATGGTACGAACATCAACCCCTCCTGTAAGTTTCAAAATTGTACCTAGATTCACCACACTTCCGCTGCCCACTCTGATGCTTCACACTGTTAAATACAATAAAGGTGAGGCTATACTATCTGCCCACCTTGTCTTACTACCTCAATTAGATTCCCCTTAGCCTCCATAATAACCCATAATCATCCATAGAAAATGTGATAGATAAATATGTCATGCACCATATAGTATAAAATGAAAATCACATCAATCTGTGTGTGTACACAAAGTTCAAGGTTAAACACCCAGTTAAAACAACAATCCGTGTGTGTACACAATGTTTAGGGCCAACCATCTAGTTGAAACCCTTACGTGTACCTCAGCCAAGTCACCGACTACAGCTAGGTAAATCGTGTATCATAGCTGGGTCCTTACTAGGCCGAATGGTACATATACACTTCCTATCGGATGGTACATATACACTTCCCACACCACAGCTAGATAATATTCGTGTACCTCGACTAGGCACCAACCACAACCAGGTAATGTTCATGTACCTCAGCTAAGTCCCATACTACAGCAGGTAATGTGCCCTAGGCACGTGTTCATATCATAGAAAATAGAACATACAACATATTAACTATCATATAGTATATGAGAGATTATAGTTACTACATTGGCCTTTCTTGGATAACCTTCCTGATAATCATTGATCATTACATACCACTTGTTATCGATCTGAATTAGAATAACAATATGCAGTTCGGTGTACTTATAGGTACCATGCTGGGTCATACTCAGTGTACCCATAGGCACTATGTTCGATGTACCCGTAGGTACTATGCATCAGTTTCTGTAAGTCTACCGCCTTTAGTAAGCCCAATCCAGGCCCGAGGGACATGGTTCCGGATTTATCAATTTCAACTTTTTATTATCACAGTCGCACCAGATCGCACCAGCATCGTGTAACCCCCTCCGTAATTATATCCGAAATACGCGATTAAAATGAAATAGAGACCAATAATAATCAAATAACATTTACTAACCCATCACATGACGGGGTTTTCACAAATACCTTTCGGAATCATGTATAAACTTGGTCTCATATTCACATTTCGAATACAATTACTATGTGAAGATAAATCACATTCATATAAATATCAGAGTGCACAACATAATCATCCCGGCAATCCCGGGTACATACCTTCGCTAAAGATACACAGGACACAATTGCCCATTACAATTATTCAAATAGGGATTACACAATCTCATCTCAAATTCATAACCCTATATTCAACCGAATCATATACAGTCTTCACAACTCATTAATAACCAACTACCAACTCTCATCTCGATGGAGTCCTAGCCGGTCCCTCCACGAGTCACTTGCCCTGTCTAAATTGTTGGTAGGGGAGGGTGAGATTCGAGAGAATCTTAATAGGGAAACATTATCACGGCAAGATAAGTGTTTAATGCATGACATGCTTGCATCACATAACTCATGCACACATACAATGACAAATCTATAAGTTCAATGCTTCTAACGATACACATATGACCATAGCATATATTGAAACATAGCTTCAAATCATTCATACATGTTCCACATAATCAAGCAAAGCAATAACATGCATCAACACATTAATACAGTTATCAGAGCATGCAGGAGAGATAAGTTCCCTCTACCTCCAGTCTTTTCTCCTCGATTTATGTGCCAACAACTCGGGGCTTCACATTCGATCCTACAATGTCAAATGTACTATTTAGATACTTCCATAGTATTTCTGGGGGTTATATGAAGCTATATTGAAAACTTACTAAAATACCCCCGAGACCCGGCCCGGCCCTGCCGTACCCGGTCTGGCTATACTTTTCTTGAAATTTTGACATGGGCTATTCTGACATATTTTAGCCCAAGGAATCCATTTTTGGACTCGGAATTATCAAATTCAATGTCAATTTACAAATTTACCCTTGGCAGCCCCACTTTAAGGGTTTCAGGGGCGTTTTCGTAATTATGATTTTTTGGCCTTTTCCGAAAAAGTGACCAACTGTAACCCCACCTAATTTTCGCTCCTGAACTCAATGGAACCATCAAATCATTGAAAATCCAACTCTAAGACCCATTTATAGCCATAACCGAAATATACAAGTACTCCAAAGAAAATTGGGGTTTTTCGGTTTCGGCTCCATAAACGTGTTTCTTTCTACTCCTAACCACTTTATTAACCATTACAATAGGTTACAACTAACATTAAGACCCAATTTGAGCAGCATAACCCCTAGGCCATGTCATTTCCAAACTTTAAAACCAATGGCAATCCGGCGAAATTTCACCGATTAAATTGCCCACAACAGCCAGAATAAGCAATATACGAAAGTTTGGAGGTTACCTCAAGCTCCTAATAGCTTTTCCTTGACTTGGCTGAAAACACTAACCTCTTGAACACCAAATTTTCTTCTCAAACACCTTAAAAAACATAGAAGAGAAGCTTAGGAACAAGGTTATACGCATTAGGTACGAATTCACCAAAGAAATCAACCTACCATGTAAAGTTCTCTTCTCTTTCTCTCTCTAAAAGCTCTCAAACTTTCTCTCTCTCTTGGCTTCTGGTTCAGCACGAAAATGAGAGCTGAAGATGATGAGAAAATGTTTTAATTTCCATGCTGATGTCATCTTTTATTTTGATGATGCCATAATTCCCATTTTCAGATTTTCTGGCAGATTTTCTGCCCAAAATTTGAAAAATCATAACTAATTCTAGAAAACTTAAAATGAGGTGATTCCAAAGCCAAATGAAATATATTTAAGTCCTATTCATAGGGAAAATATTGGCCATTACTAAAAATCACCACACAATTCCATAATTACATAAAACTCATCACTGCCCCAAAACAGAGTCCAGTTTTGATCCCAAACTTTGGACAGACATATCTCCCAGTTCCCAAAACGAAATGGTACAAATTATATGTCCATTTTGAAGCTTGGGATGTGAAATTTAAGACTGGAAAGTTTCAGAATTGTTAAACACCATTTGGTCATTCAAAATGTTCACACAAACTGACTGCCCAGAATAGAGTTTCACTTGACAGAATTTCAGATTTTGCATCTTTACTTCCAATGGTTCCATTTTCATACCAAACATCATTCCCACATAAATTTTCACAAGGAATCCATTGGAAACACCAAATCAATCAAATTCACATCTCATTGACATGTTTTCACAACAATCTCAACATGTCAACACAATTCACATTTCAAAACCTAACATTGCAACCTTTCCATTCCAAAGTTCCAAACCAATTTCAATGACATCAAAACACACTATGACACCATTTCCAACACAATACCCTATTCAATTCTTCCCTCTATTCTAAGTCAATTTGGATGATAATCCAAAATTGAACTCAAATATAGGGTTTCGGTGCTACTCACAACACACACGAATCACATTCGAGTGCCAAATCACATCATATTCTCCAAAAGGGTTATTTATCACTAACCACATCCACTTTTGAAGTCATTAACCCTTAATCACAATTTGGGATCTTGCTAAACTAGGGCTTAGCAATCCACTAATCTCAAGCATATTCTCTAAGCTCCAGTCTCAAAATTCAGGGTATTACACATCGCACCCTTCCGGGGCAAACTAGGTAACTGGGTACTTGGACTCAATCGAATATCCTCACTGGTCTTTTATTGTCACATCCCTGTTCTTTCTAACTGGACCCCAATCTGATGACTGGATGACATAGTCGTTGGGGCCAGGGATGGACTCACAAAGATATCGGCATTCCCCCCTTCTGATGCCTTTCTTTCGGCTTACGCAGGATTCGAACACTCACCCTAGGGGTTAAGATGAGCGCCTGGCAAACCTTGCTACCATTGAGCTAGTGTCGCACGCCCAATATTTGACTGGACCCCACTTACTGATACCAGATCACCTGGCCTGGAGGCACCTGCCTCAGGGTCGAGAGTGGACTCACAAGGATATCCCCACTCCCCTGTCACACCCTTTCAATCATTTAACATAAATGATCATTAGTCATGGAGAAACCTTAAGACAATTATTATGTCTCAAGTCTTCATGACCCTATCAACTCACTTCCCAGGGGGTCACCCATCCTAGGATTTCCCTGGGTTAAGCACGGTTAACTTTCGCGTACCTATACCCAAACGTAGATACCAGCTTCTAGTGCTTCCGCCCACGGGTACCCCATGACTACCCTCGTCTCAAAAGACATGCCGGCCATCTCCTGTCACCAAAATATTGGGTGTGGACCGCACATTGGCCTTGGTCGTACCCACTTCCTCGAGTATTGTGTTAGAATCGGTAGGCACAGCGGAAGAATTTTAAAAATTTTCACCGATCCTAATCGAGGATCTATCAACGACGTTTAAACCAAGTTGGAAGGATTCATACCTTTTTGATGATTCAGAGTTTTAACGATCTCTAGGAGCAAACACGTCAGGTCCGCTCCCTCTACCGGTATCCACACAAACGCTCTCCAACCGAGACTACGTGCTAGCGCCTCTAATGTCTCCTAGGGTTTCACTTGCGGCTCTCAATTCTCATGTGCGTATGAATATATCTGCTCTATCAAGTTTATAACCTATGAGGGCTATTTTCAAATTTCGAAATTAATCATCATTAATTTCGAAATTAATTAACAATTAATTATCTTAATGAGCTAATTAAATAAATTCAGTTTAAATTAAATCTGTCCAACAGTTTTAATTTAACCTATTTATTTAATCCAAATAAAGAGCCATTAGATTTAATTTATCTTCATAAATTAAATCTGAGATACTATATCTCTATCATGTTAGTTATTAAATTTAATATATCTTAATAAATTAAATTTAAAACTAACACAATATAATAATATCATATAATATATATACATATATATATACACACATATATATATATATAAGATATATATTTCAATATATATATATATATCTATATAATATTATTAATGAATTTTATTTTATATATATATATAAATATATAATTCATCCACCCTAAATTAAACATTATCTCGTGTTGGGCCATTCTTGTGTGTGACCCTGTAGGCTCATATGAAGTTGGCAGTGGGCCAATAACTATACTAACCCAAAAGTCGCAAGCGGCCTCTAGCAAGACATTATGACTACCCAATTCATATGAGGATCGTTATCACGATGCAACCTGTTATACAACCATGTCACGTCCCTTTTGTCACACGATATATCGATTAAGGATAAGGCATGGATAATGTCATCCTCTTGTTCCTGACCATTACTTTCTCGATTCCTGAGCAGCCTGATAACAGAGACAAAAACTCCTTCCATCATAGTATGGCCATACATTTCTCAGACTCACTCATCGAGGGGCCCAGTAATATCTCTCTACTAATGTGAGGGACAAATTCCATCTTGATCATTCATATTCCTCTACATGAAAAACCACTAAGCCCGATCGTAGCCTTTATCATCACCCGGTCAAAAGTGACTTTTGACTAGTTCAAAGCTTAGCAACTCTCATGTAGGAATCCATGATGACCTCAGGTCTAAGGGCATTATGATGTGGTTATACATGAGAAAAGCTTATGACTTGATCCATGTAGCTTTCTCATAGTGGGTCAATCCAGCACCTTGTACTCTTACAAGTGCCTAAGACTTTGATTCGTATCTCTATATCTTATCAAAGTCATACTGGTCTTGTTTCATCTCTGCTCCCGCATAGATGACCGACCAGGGACATTTTAGGACAATCTTTATGAATTATCCAAGGATACAATTATCACAGTTAACATGTAAATAATATGATAACAGAATGGAGAAATTTCATTAAAATAATAATGTTCAAAGTACAATGATTGGCCCTTAGGGCACAATTTCCAACATCCTCCCACTTGCCCTAGGTGCAATCATTAATTTGCCTAATTCCCATTGCCCTAACATGACGCTCATGCTTTGCCTGTGCAAGTGGCTTAATAAGAGGATCAGCAACATTATCTTCTCCTGCTACTTTGCATATCTTTATATCACCTCTATTATTGATTTCTCTAATAAGATGAAATCGCCTGAGTATATGCTTGGTCATTTGATGTGACCTAGGCCCCTTGGTCTGTGCAATAGCACCGCTATTGTCACAGAACAAATCTATTGGATTTGAGATAGTAGACACCACCCCTAGTTCAGTAATGAACTTTCTGATCCAAACGGCTTCTTTAGCTGCATCTGATGCTGCTATATACTCAGCTTCTGTTGCAGAATCTGCTATAGTGCTCTGCTTGGAGCTCTTCCAGCTTACTGCTCCACTATTCAGGAGGAATACATATCTAGATTGCGATTTAAGGTCGTCTTGGTCAGTTTGGAAACTTGCATCTGTGTAACCGGTTACGCATAGCTCATCATCTAATCCACCATAGACCAAAAATAAGTCCTTAGTCCTTCTTAAGTACTTTAGGATATTCTTGACGGCAGTCCAATGACCCTCACCAGGATCTTGTTGGTATCTGCTAGTCATACTTAAGGCAAACGAGACATCCGGTCGAGTACATAACATGGCATACATGATGGATCCAATGGCCGAGGCATATGGAACCTTACTCATGCGATCTCACTGATCATGTGTACTAGGACACAGATCCTTGCTAAGATGGATACCATGAGACATGGGCATGTAACCCCTTTTTGAATCCTGCATACTGAACCTATGCAGTATCTTGTCTATATATGTGCTCTGACTTATACCTATTAGTCTTTTGGATCTATCCCTATAGATCCTAATTCCTAGGATATAGGTGGCTTCACCTAAGTCTTTCATTGAAAAAGACTTTCCTAACCAAGACTTGACACTCTACAAGGTAGGAATATCATTCCTAATGAGTAGGATGTCATCTACATAAAGCACTAGAAATACAACTATGCTCCCACTAACCTTCTTGTAAACACAAGGTTCATCGATGTTTTGAATGAATCCAAACTCTTTGACTACTTCATCAAAACGATGATTCCAGCTCCGAGATGCTTGCTTCAATCCATAAATGGATCTTTGAAGCTTGTAAATTTTACCAGAGTCCTCTGGACGAACAAAACCTTCAGGTTGTGTCATGTACACATCTCAAGCAGCTTTCCATTAAGGAAGGCTGTTTTGACGTCCATCTGCCATATTTCATAGTCATAATATGCTACAATGGCAAGAAGGATTCTGATTGATTTGGCCATTGCAACTGGGGAAAAGGTTTCATCATAGTCTACACCATGAGTTTAAGTGAATCCTTTTGCAACCAGTCGTGCCTTGAAGACATTTACTTTGCCATCCATGTCAGTTTTCTCCTTGAAAACCCATTTGCACCCAATGGTTTTTACACCTTCAGGTGGATCGACTAAGGTCCATACCTGATTGTCGTACATGGATTGCATTTCAGACTTCATGGCATTTAGCCATTTCTCAGAGTTTGGTCCTACTGCGGCTTCTCAATAGGTGGTGGGCTCATTTTGCTCAATGAGCAACACATCATGGCCTTCAGTAATCAGAAATCCATATCTCTGAGGCTGATGCCGTGTCCTATCAGATCTTTATGGACCTTGTGTTACTTGAGGAGGCTCAGCAACTTGTTGTAAGTCTTCTCTAATTTCCATCTGTGGTTCTGTACAATCTTGTGGCTCTCGAATTTCTTCGAGATGTACGTCGCTCCCACTGGTTGTTTTAGAGACAAACTCTCTTTCTAGAAACTTGCCATTTCGAATAACAAACACTTTGTTATCGGTGGGATTGTAGACATAGTATCCTTTCATTTCTTTAGGATACCCCACGAAAAGGCACTTTATGGATCTGGGTGCTAATTTATCAGAGGCTTGTTGCTTAACATATACCTCACATCCCCAGATTTTGAGAAAAGATAAACTTGGTTTCTTTCCAGTCCATATCTCATATGGTGTCTTTTCAATTGCCTTAGATGGAACACGATTTAATGTGAACGCAGCTGTCTCTAGGGCATGTCCCCAAAAGGATGGTGGAAGATCTGTTTGACTCATCATAGATCGAACCATATCTAATAGTGTTCGATTCCTCTGTTCAGAAATGCCATTCCATTGTGGTGTTCCTGGAGGAGTCAATTGTGAGATTATCCCACAACTCCTAAGATGGTCAATGAATTCTTGGCTCAAATATTCACCACCTCGATCAGATCGAAGTGCTTTAATTGTTTACCAAGTTGGTTTTGTACTTCATTTTGGAATCTTCCAAGTAGAGTTTGCAATTCCTCTTCCAATGACTGGGTTCATTGCAGAAGTAGCAGACTCCTTCCTTTAGAGGCTTTGCCTTCTTGGGTGCAGGCTTGGTTTCAAGCTTGTTTGACTCTTTGGTCTTACCACCTGAGCCATTACCCTTCCATTTGCCCTTCCCTTTCTTTTTCATACCCTTTCCTTTCTGAACCATCAAAACTGTGCTAGGCTTTTTCTTAATGCTTTGCTCAGCAGTTTTGAGCATCCCATGCAGCTCAGAAATTGATTTCTCCATGTTGTAGTTCATAACAAACTGGTCATAACTCTCCGGGAGTGAGTTGAGGATCAAATCCGTAGCTAACTCCTGGCTCATGGGAAATCCAAGCCTCTCAAGGTGATCAATATAGCCTTTCATCTTTAACACATGAGGACTAACTGATGCACCTTCAGCCATTTTGTAGGAATGTAAGGCCTTTGTGTCTCATACCTTTCTTGTCTTGCCTGTTGCTGGAACATTTCCTTGAGATGTACAATCATCTCATGAGCCTCCATGAGTTCCAGATCTCTTTGGAGCTCTGGAACCATAGTGGCAAGCATCAGGCAACCTACATCCACAGAGTCATCCTTATGCTTTGTGTAAGCATCTCTCTGAGCTCTTGGAGCATTGGCTGTAGGCTCCTCAGGAATGGGTTGATCTAGGACATAAGCCTTTCTTTCCTGCTTGAGAAAAATTCTCAAGTTCCTGAACCAGTCAAGAAAGTTTGTCCTATTGAGTTTGTCCTTCTCAAGGACCGATTGCAAAGATAGTGTAGCAGTATTACTAGTCGACATGATTCTATAATTAAAATATGCAAAGTTAGTTAGTAATCTCCCACTAAATTAACAACCCTCAATATAATAATTAGTGGGCTAAGATCCATATTTGGCTTAAACTTAAGTCCGCTTTGGCAAGACGCTTAAATTCAAGTTATTTAGGTAGGTAACCTATTTACCAATTACATCACATGTAACTCTTAGATCTTTATGGGATTTAATCATCATATGATCCGGCATGTTTAACCCCATCTAATGCCTTGAGATTCAAAACCGTTTTGTTAACCTCAATTAAGTCAAAACAATAATGAATATTATGAGCAGCACCATTACTCAAGCTTGTCTCATCAAGATAACTCAAGTGCATCCACTTTGGTGGTTTCCACAATTGAGCGATCTAGGTTTTGACAAGTATTCATTAATTGACGGCATTATGACTTAAGATTTGATTCAGAGGGCTTAATTAATTAGTTTTGTTTATATGGATGCAATCGTGGTCGTATCTCATACAGATAAATACATATAAACGTAAAAGTAATCATGCAATGATCTTATCAAAAGCATAATCTAAACATGACACAACATGTCTTACCTAACCTAAAATCCTCCCAAGCCAATGAGAGGACTTCTCTAAATAAAAAAAGAAATATATTGAGAGAAACCTTGTTTAAACATTCGAGGGGAGTGAGATGAGAAGAGAATGTACATCGAGAGTATTTAGAGAAAGGCACGGCACGCAGGCCGTATTTAAATATTACAACCTTTGTAAAATTCTAAACCCATGTTGTTCACCATACCTAAACAAGGATAAATAATAAACCACAATAAGAATTCATACAATATGAAAAGCAATAAATGTCGTGATCAGATTAAAAGAAATATTTGAAAATTTTAAATTTTTAAATTTTGGACCCAATTTTTCAAAACAAAAACAACAATGGCCCAGAACGCTTCTGATCCAATTTGTCTTCCCCATAGTTCGGATCCCTATTACCCGAATAGATATCCGAACCTAGACCCGATTTGATTGCCGCCAACTACGATCTCAGGTACCCTACCCAATTTCATGCTTGTTCAAAACGAAAATCACATATATGTTTCAAGATATACATGTTTGGAATCGATTTCACGCTTGTTCCCTAGGTTAAGCATGGTTAACTTCTCAAGTCTTCATGACCCTATCAACTCACTTCCCAGGGGGTCACCCATCCTAGGATTTCCCTGGGTTAAGCAAGGTTAACTTTCGCGTACCTATGCCCAAACGTAGATACCAGCTTCTAGTGCTTCCGCCCACGGGTACCCCATGACTACCACGTCTCAAAAGACATGCCGGCCATCTCCTGTCACCAAAATATTGGGTGTGGACCGCACATTGGCCTTGGTCATACCCACTTCCTCGAGTATTGTGTTAGAATCGGTAGGCACAGCGGAAGAATTTTAAAAATTTTCACCGATCCTAATCGAGGATCTATCAACGGCGTTTAAACCAAGTTGGAAGGATTCATACCTTTTTGATGATTCAGAGTTTTCACGATCTCTAGGAGCAAACACGTCAGGTCCGCTCCCTCTACCGGTATCCACACGAACGCTCTCCAACCGAGACTGCGTGCTAGCGCCTCTAATGTCTCCTAGGGTTTCACTTGCGGTTCTCAATTCTCATGTGCGTATGAATATATCTGCTCTATCAAGTTTATAACCTATGAGGGCTATTTTCAAATTTCAAAATTAATCATCATTAATTTCGAAATTAATTAACAATTAATTATCTTGATGAGCTAATTAAATAAATTCAGTTTAAATTAAATATGTCCAACAGTTTTAATTTAACCTATTTATTTAATCCAAATAAAGAGCCATTAGATTTAATTTATATTCATAAATTAAATCTGAGATACTATATCTCTATCATGTTAGTTATTAAATTTAATATATCTTAATAAATTAAATTTAAAACTAACACAATATAATAATATCATATAATATACATATACATATATATATATAAGATATATATTTCGAAAATATATATATCTATATAATATTATTAAATATAATAATATAATATAATATATATATATATATACATATATATATACTAAAATATATTCTAATATTTCTGGTAATGTTATGTTCATAGGATCGGTTTTTATTTCCTTTAATATAGACATAAATTGTTTTTCAATACTGACTCTCCCTATCGATTTATTATATATCTTATGTTCATTTGTGAATACTAGTCCTACCATGGCTGTTATACTTATAGTTTTAGCTCCTTCTAACAATTTTATTCCTTTTAATCTATGGTATATTATAATTGATTGATCTATATGTTCATCATTTCTTTATCAGCTTTTGGTATTATTATTTTTTCATCATCTATAAAATATATATATCTATATAATATTATTAAATATAATAATATAATATAATATATATATATATACATATATATATATATAAGATATATATTTCAATATATATATATCTATATAATATTATTAATGAATTTTATTTTATATATATATATAAATATAAAATTCATCCACCCTAAATTAAACATTATCTCGTGTTGGGCCATTCTTGTGTGTGACCCTGTAGGCCCATATGAAGTTGGCAGTGGGCCAATAACTTAACCCAAAAGTCGCAAGCGGCCTCTAGCAAGACATTACGACTACCCAATTCATATGAGGATCGTTATCACGATGCAACCTGTTATACAACCATGTCACGTCCCTTTTGTCACACGATATATCGATTAAGGATAAGGCATGGATAATGTCATCCTCTTGTTCCTGACCATTACTTTCTCGATTCCTGAGTAGCCTGATAACAGAGACAAAAACTCCTTTCATCATAGTATGGCCATACATTTCTCAGACTCACTCATTGAGGGGCCCAGTAATATCTCTCTACTAATGTGAGGGACAAATTCCATTTTGATCATTCATATTCCTCTACATGAAAAACCACTAAGCCCGATCGTAGCCTTTACCATCACCCAGTCAAAAGTGACTTTTGACTAGTTCAAAGCTTAGCAACTCTCATGTAGGAATCCATGATGACCTCAGGTCTAAGGGCATTGTGACGTGGTTATACATGAGAAAAGCTTATGACTTGATCCATGTAGCTTTCTTATAGTGGGTCGATCCAGCACCTTGTACTCTTACAAGTGCCTAAGACTTTGATTCGTATCTCTATATCTTATCAAAGTCATACTGGTCTTGTTTCATCTCTGCTCCTGCATAGATGACCGACCAGGGACATTTTAGGACAATCTTTATGAATTATCCAAGGATACAATTATCACAGTTAACATGCAAATAATATGATAACAGAATGAAGAAATTTCATTAAAATAATAATGTTCAAAGTACAATGATTGGCCCTTAGGGCACAATCTCCAACATATTGCACACTAGTTGCCCTTCAGTACTCTCCATTTCTCAGGGCTGATTCACAAATCGGGAAGATACCTTCCTTTGGTACCTCTTGTCCATGCATATTTCCTAACACAGTGTAATCAAGACCATATCAGTATACCATCCTTTTGCCAGAACCACACACCCTTCCAGAACCGCTTGGGCTCTTCTAAAACCGCTTGAAGCTCCTCCAGAACAACTTTCGGCTCTTCTAGAACCGCTTGTAGCTCTAATACCAAAATGTCACACCCTTATCTCAATTCCAACCTTTTTCAAAGTATTTGCGGAAAACGATATACGGTTCGGTAGGCAACACAGGAATAGCATAACTATACTGATAATATGTGCATGATTACATAAATTCCCCAGAGGAGTTTATACATGATACTTATGATTAAGGTAGCCACATAAGGCTACTAGGGTGTATAAACTCATCCCAGTGAAACGGAGACTTCTTCCCATCTTCGTTTCACTACTGTAATCGCCTCGTACGGTACTCTGCATTGTTCTCAGCATATCTACTGTCTTCTCCTGTCTAAATTGTTGGTAGGGGAAGGTGAGATTCGAGAGAATCTCAGTAGGAAATAGATACCATAATGCATGCATGATTGATGCTATGTGTATGACATGTTAGCTTTATCTAGATGTATGCCCCATAATGACATTTCTGCATGCTCAATGTTTCATACAACAAGACTATGGCCACAGCGAAAACAGAAACAGAGCTTCATTTATTCAAATATGCTTTACACAATCAAGTAAAGCAATCACATACATCATTACACAAGCAAAGATATCAAATACATGCAAGTAAGGTAAGTCTCCTACCTTAACCCTTTTCCGCCTCGAAACGCGTGCCTTGATCTACATGCAAACGGCTCGGCGCTCCATATTCGATCCTACAATTCCAAATATACCATTTAGACACTTCCAAGTGTTTCTGGGGGTTATATGAGTCTATCTTGAAAAATTACTAAAATACCCTCGGGGACCGGCCTGGCTCCGCTGTACTCGGTCCGGCTGTACTTTTTCTGAAATTTTGACATGGGCTATTCTTGCATATTTTCACCCAAGGAATCCATTTCCAGACTCGGAATTACCAAATTCAATGTCAAATTACGAAATTGCCCTTACAGCCCTACTTTTAGGGTTTTAGTGGCGTTTCCGTAATTATGCTTTCTCGGCCTTTTCCGAAAAAGTTCCCAACTGTAACCCCACCTAATTTTCCCTCTTGAATCCAATGGAAACATTAAATCATTGAAAATCCAACTCTAAGGCCCATTTATAGTGCTGGCCGAAATATATGGGTTTTCAGGGGAAAATCGGGGTTTTGCGATTTCGGCTCCGTAAACACGTTCCTTTCTACTCCTAACCACTTTATTAACCATTACATTAGGTTATAACTAACATTAAGACCCAATTTGGGCAGCATAACAGCCCCACATACCCATTTTTCATTTTTGAAACCAATGACAATCCGGTGAAATTTCACCGATTAAATTGTCCACAGCAGCCAGAATAGTCAATATACAAGAGTTTGGAAGTTACCTCAAGCTCCTACTAGCTTTTCTCAGGATGGCTGAACCCTAACCCTTGAAACACCAAAAGATGAGCTTCCAAACCTTAAATCATATGCAAAGGAAGCTTAGGAACGGAGTTATACGCATTAGGAACCGATTTACCGAAGAAATCACTTACCTTTGTAAGCTTTTTCCTCCCCTTCTCTCTCTTTAAAAATTCTGCATCTCCTCTCTCTAAATGTTGAACTTCACATCAGTTTATGCTTGAGGAAGGAGATGAAATGTTTTAATAATATATCAGAAATTTAACTAATTCATTTTCCCAATTTTTGGATTTTTACAAAATTCTGGCAGATTTCTGCCCAAATTTGAAAAATCATAACTAATTCTAGAAAAATCGAATTAGAGTGATTCCAAAGCCTATAGAACCCTTATTGAGTATAGTTTCAAGGAAAAATATAGAATTTTGCTGAATGAAATCACAAAATTCTTAGAATTTCAATCTTTGCATGTTGTTCCAGAAACTTTACAGCTTTTCTGTGCTGACTTCAAAAATTCATATCTTTTCAAAATCACATGACAAGCTCACTACCTCATAGGCGATTTCACCGAAAACATAATTATATTCTCCAAAGTTCACCAATTTACTTTCTTAATACCCCAAAGATATAGGAATCATTAGGGGATAAATTTGGGCTTCTACTAAATTGGGGCTTAGTAGTACACTCAATTTAGGCTTATTCCAAAGCCTCCAATCCCAAAATTTGGGGTATTACATGTTATCTCTCTTCTCTCTCTTGTGCAGCCATTGTTGGCCAAGAAAGAGAAAGTGAAAGCTTGCATTTAAGGTGAGTAAATGACCTCTAATGTCAAAACTTCCTTCTATAAAGTTGTTCCTTGGAGTGAGAGCTTCAATTTGATGGTTGTAGTTTCTCCATTGGTTGTGATTTGAGGAATCACGAAAATGTACAAGTTGGAGAATCATGAAGTGCCTTTGGGAAAGTTGTTGAGGTAAGTGAAAGCTTCAATTTCATATAAATTTTGTGGCCATTGGTTAGGCCTTGAATTTCTAGAATTTTAGCACTAATTTTTGTGATTTAGGGTCAAGGGGAGTATGGTACGTTGTTATTATGGAAATGGTGCCTTGTTTGGTGTTTTGAATTGATAGAATTGCATTGAAGCTTAAATGTGAAGTTTGGCACCTTTTGTGTTGGTTTTGTGCTTTGGTCAAAATATGGCATGTTGATAAGTTGTGATTTTGATCATTTTGAGGTTACCATTGTGTTACTTGTGAAAATTTATATGGGAATAGGCTTGATTGTTAATTTTGGAGCCATGGGACACTTTGGTAGAAAATTGGAAAATATGTCCCTTGGAACTCTGTTCTGGGAAGTTTATATTTGTGGACGTTTTGAATGACCAAATGATTTCAGAAAATTGTGAAACTTTCCAATCTTAAAGTTCACATCTCAAGCTTCAAAATGGACATATATTTTGTGTCATTTCGTTTGGTATACTAGGAGTTATGACTGTCCAAAGTTTGATGTTAAATCTGGGATCAATTCTGAAGCAAGGTGGACATTTCATAAATTCTGTATTTGTGTGGTGATTTCCAGTATTGGTCCATATTTTTCAAAGGGGACTTAAATAGCTTTCAATGGGCTTTGGGATTACCTCATTTCTATTTTTCTAGAATTAATTATGAATTTTTGAAGTTACCTTGGCTGCAGCACAAAAGTTTCTGTGCACGTTTTGGCCGCAGCCAAAAATTCTTGGCTGCAGCCAAAAACCTTCTGTGCGTGTTTTGGCTGCAGCCAGAGGGTTCTTGGCTACAACCAACCCCCATTTTCAGCATTTTGGGATTTTTAAAGATGATTTTCAACCTAGTACTTCCCAATCCTTTAGGCTTTCATTGACCTTATTATAGCCACCTAAAGGTCATGAATGGTAACCAACTTTAAGTGTTATGAAAATGAGAATTTGGAAAAGAGAATGATCCTATGTCCTTGATTTGGTTATAGGATTGGGTATTCGTCCTGATCATGGTTTGATATCCGCTCAGATCGTGAGTAGCCGATGCTGGAGCATACGTGGAAAAAAAAGAATAGGGAACTTATCTCTCCTGCATGTATTGATATTTGTGTTTTTGTATTGATGCATGTTATTGCTTTGCTTGATTATGTGAAACATATATGAATGATTGAAGCTCTGTTTCTATTTATGCTATGGCCATGAGTATGTTGTTGAAACATTGAGCATGCGGATATATCATTATGTGAGCATGAGTTATTGTGACGCAAGCATGTCATGAATTAAACACTTATCTTGCATGCATATTGGTATCTGTTTCCTACTGGGATTCTCTAGAATCTCTCCCTCCCCTACCAACATTTTAGACAGGACAAGTGGCTCGAGGAAGGAGCAAGCGACTAGGGGCGGTGAGAATCCCTTATGGGCTTTTGGATTTGGTAGTTGGTTATCATTGCTATTTGGGATAATGGTAGTTGATTTGGATGTATTTAGAGTTGTATATGTTAGGATGGATATATGGTTGGATATGTTGTGGAGGTGTATTTGGATATGTATTTGGATTGAAATTGTGTAATCCCCATTTGAGAAATTTTAAAAGGCGTATGTGCCTACGTATCTTTAGTGAAGATATGAACCCGGGATTGCCGGTATTATTATTGTGCATTCTGATATTTATATGAAAGTAGTTTATCTTCACGAAGTAAGTGTATTCAAAATATGAATGTGAGACCAGGTTAAAGTGTTTGTGAAATGTATTTGTGAAAATCCTATCTTAAGGATGGGAATGTACATGAATTTTGATTATTATTGGTCTCTATTTCATTTTTAATCACGTGTTTCGGATATAATTACGGAGGGGGTTACATCTCTCATGCGTGCTTCCATGGCTGCCCAAGAAGGAGGAAGAACTTGGTGAAATAGGTGAGCCATTTGACCCTCTTAATGACCCCTAATGGAAAAACTCTCTTCTTCAATCTTGTTCCTTGTGTTGAAAGCTTCAATTTTATGGTTTTAGATTTGCCGTTGGTGGTGATTTGAGCTCTCAAGGAAATATAGAGTTTGGTGAACCAAGGAACTCCTTTGGAAAAGTTAAAGAGGTGAGTAAGTTGAGCATTTTGATATAAGTTTTGTGGTCCTTTGGTTAAGTTGGAATTTTTGGGAATTTAACCCTATTTTCGAAAATTAGGGTCTTGTGGTGTTTGAGTTGTTGTTGTCATGGATATGGTGTTTTGAGATGTATTTTGGATAGATAGAAATTGATTGAAGCTTAAATGCCAAGTTTGACAATTTTGGGATTTTTGTTGAACATAGACCAAAAACAGAACATATAGATGGAATCAGAATTTGGTTATTTTGATGTTTCCATTGTGTTCCTTGTGGAAAATTGTGTGGGAGTAGTGTTGGATATGAATTTTGAACCATTGGGAACTTAGTTTTAAAAGTGGCAAGTCTTGGTTAGTGAAAAACTCTGTTCTAGTAGTGGCTTTGCATAGACGTTTTAAAATAGCAAATGGTGTTGAAAAATTCTGAAACTTTCTAGTCTTAAAGTTCACTTGCCAAGCTTCAAAATGGACATATATTTCATATCATTTCGATTTGTGGGCTAGGAGTTATGACTATCCAAAGTTTGATGTTAAATCTAGGAACAATTCTGGAGCAGCGTGAACATTTCTTAAATTATGTATTTCTGGTAATAGTACATATTTTCCTGGTAAAGAGCACTTAAATAGCTTTCAAAGGGATTTGGGATCACCTCATTTTGATTTTTCTAGAATTAGTTATGATTTTTTAAAGTTTAACCAAGAAACAGAATTTTCCTGGCCACAGCCAGAAAATTCTTGGCTGCAGCCAGAAACCTTCTGTGTTGTTTTTGGCCGTAGCCAGAAAATTCTTGACTGCATTCAAAAAATTTCTGTGCTGTTTCTGGCCACAGTCAAAGGTTTCTTGGCTGCAGCCAACCTCTGTTTTCAGCACCTTGTGATTTTGAAAAGTGATTTCCAACCTAGTACTTCCCAATCCTTTTAGGCGATTGTTTGAGACTTTCATAACTACTTAAGGGGCTTTAATGATAACCAAAACTAAGTGTTTTGAAGTCATTTGAGTATTGGAATAGAGAATGATGCTTCGTCCTTAATTATGACTTTAGGATTTGATATTTGCCCGGAGCGTAGAAGGCATGTGCCTGCTCAAGAACGAAAAGACCAAGGTAGTGACACTTTATTCTATATCATGTATAATGCATTGCATGTTTGCATTAATCATTGAATGAGCGAGGGGACGTGGCGGAAGCCCGGCTTTGAATAGGGGACATGGCATGAGCCCGGCCTTAAATATTGTTGAGGGGACGTGGCGTGAGCCCGGCCTTGAATATTGTTGAGGGGACGTGGCGTGAGCCTGGCCTTGAATATTATTTAGGGGACGTGGCGGTTAGCCCGACCTTGAATATTGTTATGCTTTATTGTGATATATGCTTACTTGCTTTGTTTAATTATACATCATATTCGTAAATTGTTGCTACTGGGATTCTTTTGAATCTCACTCTTTCCAAATAACATTTTTAGCTAGGGCAAGTAGATCTCGAGGCAAGCAAGTGAACAAGGACGACTAGGATTGCCAGTGGTAGTCTTAGTTTCTTTTTGATTTTTGGTTATCATTTAGACAACTGTATGTATATATTGGATTGACCATAGGTTTGTAGTTATTGTGTAATCCCTGGTATGGGAAATTAAGATGGGCGATGATGCCCTATAAAACTCTTGGATTAATGATATTATCCTGGATGAATGTCGGGAATTTTGTTAATACTCTGATATTGTATATACGACAAACCGAACAGGCCAATTGTTTTTATTTAAAAATGAATGGAGATCATGTTGTACAAGTGTTGCAAAAAGTTTTTTTATTATCTCGGATCTCTTATTCAACTATAAAACGTATCTAAACACTAATCACGGCCTTGATGACAGCGGGGGTTACAAGGAGATCTTGAAAATGGTTCCAACACTCATACAAAGTCTCATATGGATCTTGGAAAATTGAATTGATCTCCTTTCTCATAGCAGAAGTTTGAGATGCAAGAAAGTACTTCTCAAGAAAAGCTTTCTGCAAGTTTTGCCATCTTTGATATGCATCAACTACATGTCTTAGTAAGCTCATGTACCATTCCTTTGCCTTGCCTTCCAATGAGTGGTGAAAGACTTTCCACATGACGTCCTCTATAGAAGCTCCAACCGGCTTCATACTTGAACAATTCAAGTAAAGCTCCCTTAAATGTAGATATGGATCCTCTGCAGACAAACCATGAACTTAGGTAGTGAATTGATCAATAAACCTTTAATTTCAAAATTAGCATGCATGTTAGGTCCAGCATTAGCAAGATGATTTAAATCAATGCAAGAAGTAGTGACTTCCCTAATTTTTCTTCTATGTGGAATACCATTATTTTCCCCTTCATCCTCATTATGGTTCTCCATATCTAAATTTTGATTAAATTGATCACCTATGTTAGAATGAAGTTCCTTAAAGGCACTAGGTTCAGCAGATATGTGATGTCCTAAGGGAATTTTACTAGTACCCCTTATTCCTTTTCCTATACTTTTTTTCAATTGTTCCTTAAGCTGTTTTAAAGTTATGTCAATATCAATATTACTAGGTACAACTTTTTTACCTCGGGGCATGCATACAAAATTCAACCACAATGTGCAAAATGTATGATATGTGATGCAAATGCAAACTAAAACCTATATAATAAATGAATCCAAGAAACTATAATTAGCTAACTAGAAGGCACACAAAAGATTAATCTAGTTAATAATTTTTTTTATTGACACTTAGTTAAACAAGGAGTCAAATAAATTGACTCCTCGGCAACGGCGCCATTGATTTAGGACGCCTCGGGTTAAATCAAAATAAACCAAATTATGCAGTGAAGGGCACAACTCAGGTCGTGTTCTCTTGAGGAGCCTTTTATTTAATTCCTAAGCAAAACTAAGTGACAAAAACATTAAGTTGGGTTTTAAATTGATTTTTTTCTTTTAATAATGGAAAATAACCTAGACTACTATTTTTTTTTTTTGGGTTTTTGAGAATTTGTTGAGATGATTAATGAAATTGTGAATTAAACAAATTGATGATGCATGCTTCTTGGAAAAATGGAATATAGGTTATCCTTACTCAAAATGATTTGGGAGTTAAACTACTCACTAAGTCAAAAATCAAACCTTAACAACTCGCTAAGTCTAGTAATATTAATTAGTGATTATCCCTAGAACTCTAGCTAGATAATTACTTCTTAATTTTCTGACAGAAAGGAGGACCTAACAGGAATATTTACAATTCGGGGTATATTCTATAATTTTCTCTGATATTTTCCCTTTTGAAAGTGACAGCTAATATTACAAAACAATATCCTCCTTTCTGTCAGAATTCCCTTGTAGCCACATGTAGAATTTTATTTCTGTTTCAGTCATTGTAAATCTTTACTTTTTAGTTCTTTATATCCAACTTTCTAAAATGACATATAATTCAAATCAATATCTTATAATATCTTCATTCAAAATTCAAATTAAAAAAAAAAAGCAATCACAAGATTGTAACTAATATATCATTTTAAGATTTATTTTCACATAATCATCTTTAATTCAATTTAATCATAATAAATGCTATTTAGCTCAAAAATTAATGATAAAATCCCTAAATATGATACTCCCTCCGGTCCTAATTATAAGATAAAGTTGACTTTTTTGGAGAAATTAAGGAAGCCAATTAAATTATTTTAGAGTATTTTTATTTTTATTTTTTTCTACAAACTAATTAATTTGACTAATAAACTAATATATAATCTAAGGATACTAAAAATATAAACACTCTAAAGTAATTTAATTGGCTTCCTTAATTTCTCCAAAAAAGTCAACTTTGTCTTATAATTAGGACCGGAGGGAGTATTAAATATTATGATAAAATCGGGATATATATCACACATGTATAAATATGATATTCATATTTTTCTTGCTTGATATTCAATTAACATATGTGCATATATGCAAATTTTTGTCCATGAAATTTGTCGTGGTTGGAATTGTGAAACTTAGGATAATGGCAATAATGCAATTTCATTGCATCATTTTCATTATGGTAAGTTTCACAAATCCAATCTTCACGTATTCATTTTTTTTTTTTTTTTGCCATTCAATCTTCACGTATTCTGTGGACAAAAGTTTGCATATACATATGTTAATTTTTGTCCATGAAATTCATCATTGTTAGGATTGTGAAACTTGTGATAATGACAATAAAACAATTTCATTGTATCATTTTCATTATGGTAAGTTTCACAAATCCAATCTTCACAAATTCTATGGACAAAAGTTTGCATATACGTATATTAATTGAATCTTGTTTGCCAGCATTTGTTCTTGTCAAGTTTTTTTTTTTTTTGGATGGCTCCTCCTAGAAAGGACTTAGAATTAGGTGCGCGTGTCATTGTAATTTTAACCTTGACTTATGTGGGTAGTGTTGATGCCTACTTTATATTGCGGGCCATTCTTATAATCGATTGTTGCAACCTTTGGATTGGGTGCTAAGTTTACTAACCTTATCTTTTGAGTTCTAGAAGAGTCAAAATGCATAAGTATGGTAACCTAGCAGCCAATCCATGGGTAGCTACATTCAACTGTAGGGATGCTTATAATATGAGTCATGCGTCAACAGCATGTAGATGTCGTTGAATTCACTAAATCCAACATTCAAAAATCATCTAGCTGCTTTGAAGGTGGGGAAAATACAAGCAAAAATAAAAAATAAGAATAAACCTTGAAAAAACAAATGCCGGAATTAAGATTCAATAATTATCTAATAAGTATAGACCTTAGATTCATGATTATTAGTTATAATTATTTTTTATGTCAATTGCATTTTTGTTTTTAGGGCTGTTTGTAGAATTTATATTACATAATATAGCTTTTAGGTATAATAATATTCAACTGGGCTTCTATGAAACAAAGTAAAACATACATTTAAAAAAAAAAAAAGAACCCACTTTTTAGACCTGGTCTAAAATTACCTGGTCTAAAGAGTGAGCATTTTTTTATTATAAATTGAAACTTTTTAACATCAGTGTTTTAAACAACTAGTCTAAAAAAGTAAATTTTAGGACTAGTTGTAGGTCCGATCTTAATAAGGATAACCTTTCTAAACCAGTTGTTACATGACTAAACCTAAATCCAATTTTAAAAGTAAATTTCAACTTATCTTAAAACTCTTTTTTCTAGCAAGGTGAAGTCGATGAACTCCATATGATTATATTTATTAAATGAACATGGTAGTTATATTCATGGGAGAATGACAATAAGATCCCAAGGACAAAAAAAAATATCAGTAAAGTTTCTGCGAAAAGAAATAACAACTCATTTTATATTATAAAGCATGTTTAACGAGTTGTTATTTCTTTTTGCAGCAACTTTATTGATATTTTATCTGGTTTCTAGGCCTCACTTTTATTCTCCCTATATTCATTGCATGTGACTAAAGAAATTTAATATAGGGTGACGTCACTCAATTGTGATCTCAGTATCCGTGTTTTTGAACTAACTTTCTCCTATCGAGGTTCTGTTTGATTTTTTTAAAAAAAAAAATTGTTTGGTTTGGGTGTAAGAATTGTGGCGTTGCATTACCACTCGCTAGCAATGCCATCGACCAAGAGAGATGAACAACAAACCACCACTAAAAAAGGAATCCGAGTAGAAACGGGAAAGCCCATCGGCAATGCGTGTATTTGTTTCCACGATTTGCCAGCAAATCGGACTTGTGGAGTAATTGGACTTGAACAGTATTTTGATTTTTTAGGATATTTGTTTTGGTGATTGGATTTAAGGTGAAAAAAATCATAAGTTGGAAAAAGTCATAAGCCTCAAAATAAAGTTTATTGAAGCTTATGTGCCTGTGTGTATAAAAAAATATTGATAGGAGTATTTTCATATTTTTGGGGATCAATGAGGTACTCAAAATCACTTCTAATCACACAAAAAATTTTATGAAAAATGTTTTAAATAATTTTCTCTTTCTTTAGATAGTAATCTTCTGCTAATTAGAGAATATTTTGGGATAAGAGTTTAGGTAAGTTTTGAGTTTTGTTAATATATGACAGTAGAAATGTAGAAAATAATTAATAATTAATTTTAATCAATTTAGATTTATTATTTAGTTGTTTTATAATTTTATAATCAATTTTTTTTATAAACATATCATAAATTAGTTTCTATATAGTGTTTTTACCCATTAAATTTAGTTTAAATAATTTATTTGGATTATTGGAGGTATTATTGAGATTTTAATCTGTTTATTTTTTTAGATTTTGAGCTATGTGAAAATATGAGTTAGGATTTAATATTTAAATTAGAGTTTGATATAATTTATAAGATTTAAGCTTGAAGTGCATAGTATAAAAGACTTTTGGAGTGTACCAATTTAAATTAGAGTTTAATATAATTTTATTAAAATTTTACCATTACCAAATTTTCAAAGTTAATTTTTGAGAAAGTTGTGAAAAAATCCCTCCTTGTGTAGGTATCTTCCCAGGTTCCATTGGCAATTAAGTTGCAATGAGAACTTTTTTCACAATTATCCCTTCATTTTTTCATTTTTCATAATTTTTTAATTTTTTTCTCTTAATTAATGCAAAAATCATTTATGCAAAAGTCAAACCAAACATCATTCACTTTTACATAAGTTACTTTAAGTTACTTATCCAATCGCTAATCCAAACACTCATCATTTTACCCAATCTAACTTTTTTTCAATCTTAAGATTCCATAAGTTTAAGTAAAAATAAATTACTTATCCAATCACTAAAACAAACACACCCAAAAAATATGATCAAAACAGCAAGAAATCATTGATTGGTGAGATAGCAGCAAGAAAGCACCACCTTAAGTTCAGAGAGAAAAAATCTCTCCCCAAGGTCACAGATATCCTCAAGTTTACTTTTATTAGTAAATTGGTGTTAACAGTATGTAAAAAAATAATAAAAAATAATTTAATTTAAATATATTTTAAATATGAATAATTGCATTAAATCCATTAACATTTATAATTTATCATATTCAATAAAAAAAAATTTTATTAAGTTTACATATAAATCCATGTAACATAATTGAGACGAATAAGTTAATATGAGTTGACACGATTTTGTAAGGTAGAAATGTAAAACCGGCAAACTCAATGGTAAACTTATAAGTTTAACCGAGTTTATGACTAGCACGAGTTTAAATACAAGTTGATTCAATTTTATAAGTTAGAATATAAAATTGGTAAATTTGGAAAGTTAATTAGCAAATTTAACAAAAATGTTGGGCCCCTATTTCACTTAAAAATTCCCCTTCCCCACTAATGTCTTTTTTTTGTTTCTTTTGATAATTAAACTTTACATAAAATGAGTAGCATTTTGATATTTTATGGAAAAAAAATTGTACACTTTTCAATTTTTTTAAATAATTTTTAAAATATTTAATACTTGAAAAATGAAAGACAAATATCTTTTAGAGTATTAAATATTCAAAAACTTATAAAAAATTGAAAATTGTACTATTTTTTATTTATAAGATATTAAAATATTATTTATTTTATGGAGAATTTAATAATCATAAAAAAATTAATAAAAACATTTGAGAATGGGGAATTTTTTAGTCAAGCAGCCACCCCCTACCCGGAAACTTCCTTCTTCCTCCAAATTCCACCAACTTTTTTTTCTACTCCTATTTTCTCTCAATCCACAGATTATTAACCTTTGAACAACTTGTCAATGATGTTTTCAATAGCTTGCCACTCTTTCCGCATCTCGTTTGCGTAATGCATATATCAGACATGATTCGACGATTCGACCACGTGGCCGTTTCCTTTCCAAAACATCAATTTAGCAATAAGCAGACACAAAAAGTTTCCCTAGAACCAGAAAGCCGTCTTTTTCGGCGGGCGAGCGAACAAAAGGTTGAGGCCATCGCCTCTATCTCGCGCGCCACAGTGATTCCTTCACAAATCAAAGCCTGATTGCCCAGCCAATTTCGAACGATCACTCTGATTGTAGAACAGAGGAGAAGGAGAAGGACTTCACATTCAATCAGCTTCTCTCTCCCTCTCTGATTCCGATCCTGACCAAACGGAAGAAGGAGAAGGATTCTTTTTTTTCCGTCCTCTTATTCGACGCATTGTTGCTCGGGCGAGACTTGGGAGTCGCGTGATTAGGCAACTAAGAGTCTTTCTTTCGTTTTCTATTCGTTCATGCATTGGTTTGAAAGCGTGGAGGTTCATTCTGTGTTTATAGCTGATTTGGGCTTTTAGAACCTGAAATGAAATCGGAAATGTCCATTTACTCTTGTTACCCTCCCACCAACTTCTTTATTTATAGTTCCATTCCTGTTCATGTGATCATATGATTGTGTGTGATGGTCATGCCTTCTGTTCAAGTTGGCATTGGTTGGTCACGATAGGGAAAAGAGAAGATGGGTTTCGAAATAGCATGTCATAGCCCAGAAATCATGTGTAACTTTGGTATAATTTGGTCTACTTAATATGGCAAAATTTATCATCCATATGAATGTCATTATAAGTATTCCTATCTTTTCGACGGTATTTGTTAACCGTCGCCATTTAATGGATTTGATTTTATGTGGGCCGTTTTGCTTCTGACTTCACTGCAACCTAGTTTTGGTCTCTTAAAAACTAAAATTAGTCCTGGTTCTTTGAATATTTCCCCCACATTTGAAAAAAAAAAAAAAAAAAGCTTGCCTGACATTTTGATTAACTAAAGCAGTTATGGTGTGCTGATTGACTAACTCGAGTCGTTTGACGTTTTGTAGCAAAGAGAGAGAGTGAAAAGGTCAGGTGCCGCAACCTCTGCCAAACACAATGAGTGCTGTTCACCTCTGTCTTAATTATTCAACTTCTCAATCATCATGCAATGTCCCGGGGTTTTTCAATATAGATAGACAAAGCATATCTGCCCGAGGAAAAAAAGCTACTCGAATTAGCTGTCAGAGGGTTGTGACTGCATGTCTTAATGTGGAGGCTGAGGCACCAAATAATGCTGTGAAGTTGGGAAAGAAGACTAAGGAGGTGATTGAGTCAGAAGCGAAGTTTTTGGTTGGAACCTATGCTAGAGTTCCAGTTGTGCTTGAGAGGGGTGAAGGGTGCAAATTGTATGATGTTGAAGGCAAAGAATATTTAGATTTGAATTCGGGGATTGCAGTTAATGCGCTAGGACATGGGGATGCAGACTTTTTGAAGGCCTTAAATGAGCAAGCCAAAATGCTTATTCATGTCAGCAATGTGTTCTATTCACTCCCGCAGGTATGGGCATCTGCCAGAATTGATCTGCTTGTATTTGAAACAAACTGTCTTTAGTTTCTGAGAAAGCATGGAAATAACATTAACTGCTATGAATTTTTCAAGTTATCAAAATTGAGATATGATCCTCTAAGAAAGGAAATGTAAACCAAGAAATACTACTACTACTACTACTACTTGTTATTGTTTGTTATAAAATTTTCAAACTTGAATGCTTCCTCTTTGTATTCATTTACTTTATTTTAGCAGGGTATTTAGGGTTGGAGATCATATTTTGGTCAGGGTTTGAGTTGTGGAGGTGTCAAAAGTGTTAATATCATGTATTGCCCTATGTTGAGTATAAAGTGTGTAAATTGTTACTAAAGTTTGTATAGAGGTTCTGGAAGTGCTTCACTGCACTCACAATGGCAAAGTTTAAGCCAAATAGAAGGAATCATTATCACTTTTATATATGAAGAAGTTGTAGGAAATTCTATTCACATGCCATGGATAGTATGGAGCATCTCAAACTCCATGGAAATGCATAGGACCCTCTCTAGTTGATAACAAAATTAAAAAGCTTTAAACTTTGCAAAGGTATGACAAGGGAAGGATTGTGAATGGCTAGAAAATTGTAAATTTGAGTGGTTGTACTTATTTGTGAATGACAACCCTAAATAACTGTTGTGACAAGTAATTTCTGAGGATTGCCATTCAGTATATTGATGCACCATTTGTGAGTGGTCTGAAATTCAGTACTTGTAAAGCGTTGGTTAACTTAGAATTGTGTGCAATGTTCATCTCTTAGAATTATAGATATAAAATAGTAAACCAAGTGAAACATCATATAATCAGTTGTACTGTCTGTCTACAAGGGGCAAAACAGCATGTTTATAATTCTTCTTGGCCCTCCATTAATATATCATAGTTATGTCCTTGTTTAGGGTTTGAGATTTAGTTTTGTTACTTTGTTTATTAAGCTGTTACTCTAGTTTAGTTGAGTTTAAGTCGTGTGTTTTTTTCTTAGTACATTAATGTTTTGAACATCGTAACAAGTTCATAAGTAGCTTGGCTTTGGTGCAGGTAAAACTTGCAGAGAGACTTGTAAATTGTTCTTTTGCAGACTCTGTATTTTTTGCTAATTCGGGAACTGAAGCAAATGAAGCAGCAATTAAATTTGCAAGGAAATTTCAAAGACACACATGTGCTGATGGGAAAGAGCCAGCCACTGAGTTTATAGCTTTTAGCAATAGCTTTCATGGAAGAACATTGGGTGCACTTGCTTTGACAAGCAAAGAGCAGTACAGAGCTCCATTTGAACCTGTTATGCCTGGAGTGACTTTTCTAGAGTATGAAAATTCCCAGGCAGCAACAGACTTGATTCACCAGGGTAAGATTGCCGCAGTTTTTGTGGAACCTATCCAAGGAGAAGGGGGAATATACAGTGCTACAAAAGACTTTCTCGTGTCTCTGCGAAATGCCTGTGATGAGACTGGGGCTCTTCTCGTGTTTGATGAGGTATACATCTTGTGTTAGTCTTCTTGCATAGAAGTAATTAAATGCATTTCTTGTTAGCTAATTTTGGGGAACAGCAATATGCTTATGCAAGTCAGGTGGAATCACAAAAACGGCCTTTTCCTCAATTTAGTCTGATATTATAGTTTAACTTTCCGTTTTTCCTCTGTTGTTTCACTTCTGAGGACATAATCACTTAAATTCCCAACACCCCCCCCCCCCCCGCCCAAACCAAAAAAAATTAGGGGGGGGGGGGACTTAGAGCCAATTTGCATAGATTTTTGTACTACACTCATTTGATCCTATGTAAGGCCTATTTATCTAATTTGGGAGATTAATGAAGTTAAATAAATTACTTAAATATAGATTATGTAACATGATATCTCTAAAATACTTGTGTAACATTAGATTATATACCAGTCTATATGTTAGACAAATTAGTTTGGAGAAAAATCATAGATTTAAGAGAGAAAATGGAAAATGGTCTTACATACATGACCAAAATTTACTTCCAAATTAGGTTTTGCATTTAGGACCGGAAGGAGCAACTTATTTATACAATGCCATTACTTTATTTTATTTTTTGCTTGAGGAAATTGCTTGGCCGCATCATATATTTGGTTGTTCCATTTTTCTGACAGGCATTTCTGTGCAATTTTCTAGATTCAATGTGGTTTAGGCCGGTCAGGGTATCTTTGGGCCCATGAAGCTTACGAAGTCTTTCCAGATATCATGACAATTGCCAAACCTCTTGCCGGCGGTCTGCCTATTGGAGCGGCCCTGCTAACTAAGAAGGTTGCTTCAGCTATAAACTATGGTGAGCATGGAAGCACCTTTGCTGGAAATCCTTTTGTTACAGCTGCTGCTCTCTCTGTATTGGACAGAGTATCAAAACCTGATTTCCTAGCTTGTGTCTCTAAGAAAGGTTTCTTCTTCAAAGAACTTCTAAAACAGAAGTTGGGAGGAAACCGGCACGTGAGAGAAATTCGTGGTGTTGGGCTAATCATAGGAATTGACTTGGATGTTCCTGCTTTGCCTCTCGTTGATGCATGCCGAGATTCTGGTCTTCTGGTTTTGACAGCTGGAAAAGGAAATGTCATCAGGATTGTTCCTCCACTAACTATATCAGAACAAGAGCTCGAGCTTGCGGCTGACATTCTGCACCGAGCTTTGCCTGTTCTTGATGAGACCAAGCAAAACTAGGGGTAATAGATATCGCCTTCGGATTTTGCAGATTGCAATTGGTCCTTTGATTTTCTTGCATAAAGTTCTTGCTTAGTATTCAACAAATTTATAGCTATGCTGCTGTTTTTAGTATCATTTATATGAACAATATCAATATATTAATACTCCCTCAAGTCCTTCATGTGGGTAGGACCTGATTAGGGACTTAATTAGGAAGTTAATGTGAGTGTTTGGATGGGTGATTTGATAATGTTTAAGCTGCTTTTCACGTAAATTGGGACAAAACTTTTCTCATGTACTTACCTCGTATACCGTAAATCACAATTGATAAGTTGCTTTTAAGCATTTATATCGCTGTTCCAAACACACACAATGTTGGTTATAAATGTAAGACTTATTTCATATTTCTTATCCTTTTTTTTCTTCGAATTAATCCTGTTGAAATTTCCTCACAATAATAAAGTAGAAGAAGGAATAAGGGAATTAAGGAAGATGTTTTAGAAAAATATATAAAATCAACTAAATTAACTAGCATTCTTAATCTACTCAAATTAGTTAATTATGTTTTAAATTAAAGATGGGTAAGTATATAAGTATAATATACAAAAGTAGAATGGATTAGTGCTGTTTTTTTTTATCATTATTCAGTTATTATTCATTGAATCATGTGCATGACCCTGATAACGTTTTTTTTTTTCTTTCTTCATTGAAAAAGCTTTCAGATTTGAAATACACTATTATTCCCGCAAATATTTGTAAATTTGTGTGGACATAAAAATGACAATTTAGGACTTGGGAATTCTTTGTAGTCAAGGAGATATATTTTGGAATGATTTTTTTATTGCTAAGTTGCGAAATGGCACTAACTGGATTTCCTTGATTATTTCTCCATTTCTATGATTATTTCTCAGGATTAAGTGCTCGTTTGGAATAGCTTATTTTTGGGAATAAGTGCTTATAAATCGTGATTCACGGTATACGAAGTAAGTATGTAAGAGGAGTTTTATCTTGGCTTGCGTGATAAGAGTTTATTATCCAAAAATAAGTGATACCAAACACAAGCGTCTCACTTGCTTTGCCTTAACTTCTTTTTCCCACTACAATGTAAAGCTAAAAGGTTAAAAACAAAGTAAAACCCAAAACAAATTAAACAAATAGAAAGTTTAAAAATAAAATTTTCTCGCGTGAAGATTATAATTTTTTGAATTCCACCCTCGTATCATAATGATAGTATAATGCTGCCACGCTCACCCATTCTTTAGTATCAATTCCTTATTAATTAATACGAGAATGAACAAGAAAAGTCAGATGATTATATTGTTTTTCTCCCACAAGACATCCATAACAGTCTATTTCATAAACCAGAATCCTTTGAGATTTCGTTGAACAATTTTGTTAAATTCTTCTGTCACTTCTTTGCCATATGGCATTTTCACTGTCAGGTGCATCAATACCCCTGATTACATTTAGAGCACATGTGAATGTCAATTTTTTGGGCCAAAACATAGTCATTTTATTAATACCAATTACCAGGTTGATATGCTAAGGTGGGATTTAGTTTCAGTGCTCATCATGTTTAATGAGCAATTTCAAAACCAAATTGATTTGCTAAGGTGAGAATTTGGTGCTAATCATGTTTGAACACTAAAATTTCAACCATTCAAAATTAATTTGGATGATCCAGATTTATTTTTTTCACCTTTGTATTTTTTGAAAAAAAAAATATTTTAATGTGCACATAATCTAAAATAAAGAAACTCTCTTAACTATCATTTCGTTTCAGAAAAAAAAAAAATTTATTTTAAATAAATTAGTTAAAAATTTTAAATCTAAATTGTTAAAATTATGTTTGAATGGTGTAAATCTTGCCACAACAATAAGCATTGAAACAGAAAATGGTCATCACCAAGGTGTAAATCACATCGAATTGATGAGCACTAAAATTTGGACCATCCAAAAATAATTTAGATGATATAGATTTAATTTTTTTTACTTTTATCTTTTTTTTTTTTTGAAAAAATTATTTAAATGTGTACAAAATTTAAAATAAAGACAACTTCTTAATTATTATTATTCCACGAAATAATTTTTTCCATTTAAAAATGATTAGTTAAAAATTTTAGATTTGGACTGTTAAAGTAGTATCTTATCTTCAAAAGTCCTCAGAACAATCCACTTCTAACACCACTCAACTCACTTTTGTAATTCTTTCAGGAAACAAAATAGCCCTTTTCACAAGACCTCTATCATAAAAGCTGATTTGGCTTGCACTCCATCGCAAAAAGCCCCATAACCCTAATTAAAAGGATTCACCTTAATCATTACTTCACAATTCACTTCTTTTTCTTCTCATCTGTATCATGATATCATCACTATCACAGGTCCCAGCCCCTTGCCTTCCAAAACCCCTTCATAGGTCTTCTTCCAAAACTTTTTGTGGGCATTATGCTCAAATATTTGTTTTTTTGGCATTTCTTTCCTTCCATATAAGCCACACCATCCATACCATGGATGTTTCAGTGAAATTTGGATTGAATTATTTCACTTTTTATAATCTTTATGCTCAAATATTTTTTGGCATTTCTTTCCTTCCACATAAGCCACACCACCCAAACCATGGATTCAGTTTCAGTATTCATCAAAGAGTTGAGCATTGAAATCTAGACTATCCAAAATAATTTTGGATGGTCCAGGTTTAATTATTTCACTTTTTATATTTTTTTAAAAAATATTTTAATGTGTACAGAATTTAAAATAAAAATAATCTCTTAATTATTATTTTTTTAAATATTTTTTTTATCATTTAAAAATAAGTAGTTGAAAATTTTAAATATGGGCTATTAAAAAGGCACTAGGATAGTTCAAATCTTACCGCTATAAGTCCTATGTTGAGCACCGAAATTGGCTCCTATATGCTACTACCTCTGGTCTTAAACATAAGACAAAGTTGATATTTTTTGGAGAGATTAAGAAAGCTAAATAAGTTATTTAGTGAGTGTTTGGAATAGCTTATTTCTAGGAAATAAGCACTTATTATGTAAGTCAAGACAAAACCCCTCTCACATACTTACCTCGTATACCGTAAATCACGAATTATAAACGCTTATAAGTAAAAAATAAGTTATCCCAAACGATTAATCATATCATATGTTATTTATCCTTAAATTATATATTAGTTTATTATCCAAACTAATTAGTTTGGAGAAAAAAAAATATAAATACTCTAAGTTTCCTTAATTTCTCTAAAAAAATCAACTTTATCTTGTAATTAGGACCCAAGAGAGTATATGATATTGGTTTATACTCCACTTCGGTCTATCTATGAAGTCCTATTTTTTAAATTGGTTTGTCTCTTTTTTATAAGGTCTTTTTTTGGAGTAATTTGAGTATTAAATGCATTTTTACCAATGTTACCCCTAACTTATTTTCTCCATACACTTTCTTTCATTATTTTTTCTTAGTATCAGTCTCTCTCATTTTTTTTTCCTAGTAATCACTCTCTCTCATTTAGTCACTTATAAATAAAGGCATATTTAGAAAAACACTATATTTTTTTTATATTTATTATTTTTTTAATAACAAAATTTGGTTAATATGACCTTATAAATAGTTAATTGGGGGAGTAATTTTTTCTTCTGCCAGCATATTAGAAAACCAGCTAACCAAAATCACTTATATAGCGTCTGTTTCAAACCTGATATCTAGCTTGCACCCAACCATGCTGGTCTGGGAAGACAAATGGAAATGGCATTATCCATATTGCAGATACGACATAATTAAGCCTGACCCGCTACATTTCCATACTTTTTTCCAAAGGTTTTGACTTTGAGTTTTGAGTCCCTCTGGCAGATGTGCTAGCTCTCCCGTTAATTGAGAGAAAATCAATCCATTCAATCATACTCGCTCCGATCCATAATACATAGTATTATAAATATATTACAGAAAATAATAAAATGATAGTTAAATCATTTAATATGTCTTAAAATAATTTTTTTTTTCATTTTTACTCTTGAGAAATGTGTTTAATTGCATTGGGAGTGTTATTTTAGAGAGGGGGATATAATGAGTAGGGCAAAGTTGGAACTGGGTATTAATTACATGGGCAAAACAGGAAAAAAAGCATTAATTAAATAGGAGGTGACTTATATTCTGGATTATACCTTTCTTATAGAAGTGTCCTATATTATGGATTGGAAGGAGTATAGTAATTGATACTACCTCTTTTTTTTAAGGAGAATTACACTGTAGTCTCATGGAAGTCAAAATACGAAGAAATGGTCCCGAAAAATTCTGAAATTACTGTCAAGTTCCATAGGACCATTTTGTTATAATTTGCAGGTGAGAAATGTCTAAAATACCCTAAGAAAGGAGCAAAAAGGCAAACAGAAGGTAGCATCTTTCCTCATTCGATAACACCCGACATTCGACCAAATCTGTGAAACTCGAGAGGCGACATCTTCAGAATTGGAAGGTAGCATCATGCGCGACGGTGTTGGTGGGATCTCTCCGGTGTGGTTCAGGGGCAGCCGGTCGAGGAAAGCAACCCTGATCTTCCCTCATTAGTGGGTAGGCTCTGACGAGCTTCATTTGGCATTGGTAAGTTCAAAGTAGCTCGTCGCTAGTACATTTGCGTTGTGGTACATCCCTCTCTTTCCCACCTACATTTGACGGTAACAATTCCCTCTCATCCTTGTTTGCTTCACTATCATCACAGATCGGTGACCTTGCCCATCAAATCACCCACTCCTCCTCCTTCCCTTTTTTATTTTTAGAAAAAAAAAACCTGTGAACGAATTGTTGAAGCTTCTTCTCCTTTTTCTTCCGTCATTTGTTAAAGTCATTGTTTTTCTATTATTGTTTAAAGGATTGCATAAAAATGTTTGGGTTTGAAAGGTAAAAGAGGGCTTTATTTGTTACAAGAATGAAATTGAACGACTTTGTTGCAAAGGTCTTTTTAGTTTGAGGCTGAAAGTCAAATAGGTGGGTTAATTCTGTTAGAATCCTTTAAACTAAATTGCATGCATTAGTGTTCTAAAGTCAATTAGGTGGGTTAAATGTGTATGCTAATTCTGTTGGAGCATAGAAAAGGAAATAGAATACACACACACCCCAAATAAAAAAAAACATGTCTTACCGTTTAAAATGTGCAAGTGTGTAAGTTTTGAGTTGAATTGGGAAACAATCAATTGATCTTGATTTTTAGTAAGGAGACTGTATTCTTTTCTATTGTTTTATATATACAGGTCCCGTGTTAAGATAGAAACACTAACTCTTGACTTTGGTGCTAATAGAGACAAACTGTCTCGTTGTGGAGACATGAGTTTAATTCAAATTAAAGATTAATTTGCTTCACTTTGATATTAGAAATATATATATATATACTAGAACCTACGTTGGACATGAAATTGGTTATGGTTAGCTACAACAATTTACAAAAGTATAACATGCTAGAGTTATCTATTTTATTGTCTTAATTTTACATGGAAGGTTTGTCTTCAATTCTTGCTGATGTCTTAGTCAAAGGGAGAACTTATGCACAAGGCCCATTCCATTTGGAGTTAAAACTTTTGGCTGTCTAAATTGACAAAATCATATGATATTGAAGGTTCCAACTATGCATTCTATATATCCAAAGTTTGAGGCTAGTTACTATACATATCAATTTGGCTCCAAGTTTCTAAGTAAACAATATGATCATGAATTTTTATGCGAAACATCATAACTTGGGTGCTGCATAAGTTTGTAGTCATTTGGATTTTAAGTGTGGTCATTAGACCATATTTCCTAGGGAAAAGATTGACTTGGGTTGGTGTGTAGGTAAGATTTGGTCTGAGGTAATAAAATGACTATTCAATAATGTTTTTCACTGAGAAGACTTGTTTAGTTGGTTTTTGTTGGCATCAGCATTGTTCTAAAAAATTATGGCAGTTTAGGGGATCATTTAGGCAAAGCTTTGACAAAGAGGGTGTTGGGGGTGGGGGGAACAAAAGAGAGTGAATGATTGTTGGGACTAGGTTCTAGCCCCTCTCTCTTAAGGTTTTTAAGAATTGTTTTTATGTGCTATTAATTCCAATAATCTTGATTTTTGTGGAGGCCTTTTTGCTAAACAAGATGAAAAGGATTAGCTGAAGAATAGGTGGTTATTCATAATTTTGAAAGATGCTAATCCGCATTGTGTTTAAGGAGCTAATGGTGAAATTTCAATCACATCTTCTAGCACTTGCTTCTAAAAGGACATATCATGATAGCAAATATTGCTGCTATTCTCATTTTCATCAAAACCCATGTGGCATCAGGTTGCAATAGACAAAGATCTATTGTCTGATATGCACTTTCTATTTTTCAACTGTTGTTTCATGATTTTTCGAAATATCTATTGTCTGATATAACTTACTAACTTTAATAGCCATAATTCATCCCCTATAGTGGATTAATTTTAGCTAAATAAATATTGGTGGTGTATTTACAATGACTATTATGATAATCAGGTATTTACAATGGCTATTATGATAATCTATCAATCTCTACAATGTCCTGGCTGCTTGTGGTCTTCATTGATCTGTATAAGTTATAAATTAAATCCTAAATCATTCTTTCGCTGATGTGCATCCAATATTCCTAATAAGATTTGCTCTTGTATTCTAATCTTGTTGGTGCTATAAAGCTTCAGCATAACTTTCTATCCAGAGTATGAGAATGGTCGTAGATAGCAAACCTGTGGCTGTATAAATAAGTTCCAAATGTGAAAGTAATCTGAATAGATTAAAAAGCTTAAAGAAGTTGGTGCTTGACATTCATTTAAAACAAACCACCTAGATTCATGCCCAATTCTTGTGTCTGTAGTGTTCTAGTAATATTTCCTAGGGAAAAGATTAACTTGGGTTGGTGTGTGTATATATATTTTCTACCACATTATTCATTTATGAATCTTAAAGAAGCTGATTTCATGTGTGTCCATTTCAGCATGGTATTGTGAATCTTGTTTTTAGGTGGGGTCTATTGAATTACAAATTGCATATTACACATCTGAAAATTTGAGTTGTTGATCTTAATAAGATTTGCTCTTGTATTCATGTGTGTTCATTTCTTCCATTAGAGATTTCGCAAGATTAAGCCATAATGTGTTTTTAAATTCATGTTTTTCTCACTAACATTAACTGAAAGGCAGGAATGCCAATGTCAAAGCCTTTCTACCTTGGAAGGTCATGATCAGATGATTTAAAGGATTAAAAGTTGTTTTTATGAATAGGGAATATTTTTCCACAGTAGAATATGCTGCTTTCTGAACCTTTTGAAGGCTAAAAGCTGATTTAGATGCTCATTAAATGTGAAAGAAAATTTAAATGATAAATTATGAGAAGTGTAAGTGTATTATGTGATAGATATATGTGCTCAGCATACTGAAATTGGAATAAAGAAGCTGACAAAGTATACATAGAGAAAAAGGCTTGACATCTTGCCCTTCTTCTATTTGACAAAGTATCAGGACATTTATTCTGAATAAAAGCTTTAACTTGGGTATTATCTATTTCAACATAAACATGCTTATTTATTATATAGATTTCAAACTTTCTAATAGCATTTTTTACTGCTAATAGTTCTTTTTCATTTATATCGTAATTCACTTCAAATCCCTTAAATGAACCAGAGGCATACATAACTATGACTTTATCTTCTTGTCTTCTTAATACCACACCCCAATGCAAAGCACTTGCATCTGTTTGAATATATAAGTCATCTTCATCTTTAGGTAAGGGCATTGGTTTTACATTTTCTTTTATATATACCTTAATACTTTTTATTTGCTGAGAATATGCTTATCCCAGTTAAAGTCCTTTTTTCCTCTCAATTTCTTTTGAAGGTTTTGCCCTATTTTAGCACCTAATGGAATAAACTTCATACCATAATTTAGATGTCCTAAAAAGCTATGTAACTGTTTTTTATCCTTTAACACATCAGGGAAAGTTATGAATTATTGATTTATGCTTTCCTATATTGAATCATTGTTTTAGATGCTTAAACTATGGTAAGAGACATGTAAATGATGATTTAGTAGATGTTTATAGAGTTGAAAAAATTTCAATGCTAAAGTAGATTTACAGCACCACCTTTTTAAATAATGTAAATTGCTAAAGTCAAAGAGTCAAGCCACAACTGTTTGAGGATGACAACAGAATTGAGAAGGGAGTGACATAGGCAAAAGTACATGTACAAGCTGACACGTGAGTTGACATTGTGCTTTTTGTTCATTGAAATATATTGTAAATATGACTGATCTGATTTGTTATTTGTTAACATGTATATGTGCAAAGACTCTTGTGGTGTGCATGTACTATCCTGGTTACAGATGTGGGATGGCATTGAGCAAAGTCATGATGGTTACACCATGTCTTACTATTCCACAGATGAGCTCCAAGAAATGAAGGTTGGGTTCTTGTGGTGGCTGGTTACTCATCCTCACAACAAACATGAGGAAAAAGTTATGTCTTTGGTTCAAGACATACACAAGAGGAGGAGAACCAATTAGGATGTTGACTTGAATTGTACATTTTATTAATATATAGCTTTGACATGGAACACTATATGACTTGTATTGATTTATGATGGTATGAACAGCACATTAGGGGGTTGTAATGTTCATGTGCACACTAATTATAAATGTGGTAAGTTTTGTGTAATGATCAAGTGTAGTCACATTATATGGATGATATGTTTTTGGGTTTGAGTACCTTCAAACTTGTACTTGAGACGTTCTGAATCTTTATGAATTAAAGAGTTCTTTTCATTAGTTAACGTGAGTGCCATAGATATGTACATTTGATGCTCTTGCTTGTACAATGCTACAGCCTCTACTGACAACTCCCAGTGCCTCCATTGACAAGTCAATGAGCCTCCATTGACAAGTCATATGGCATCTATTAACAACTCTTCATAACAGCATAAATGTATTAACAACTCCATCAAGGTACATTGACAACTCAGGGGGCCTCCACTGACAACTCGTGGTGCCTCCATTGACAAGTCAAGGAGCCTACACTGACAAATCATTAGGCCTCTATTAGCAACTCTTCATAACAACATAAATGTATTAACAACTCCATCAGGGCACATTGACAACTTAGGGGGCCTCTACTGACAACTCGTGGTGCCTCTATTGACAAGTGAAGGAGCCCACACTGAAAAGTCATTGGGCCTCCGTTGACAACTCCATAACAGCATAATTGTATTAACAACTCAATCAGCGTATATTAACAACTCAAGGGGCCTCCACTGACAACTCGAGGTGCCTCTATTTACAAGTCAAGAAGCCTATGCTGACAAGTTATTGGGCCTTCGTTGACAACTCCATAACAACATAACTGTATTAACTACTCAATCAGCATACATTGACAACTCAAGGGGCCTACACTGACAACTCATGGTGCCTTCATTAATAAGTCAAGGAGCGTTCACTGACAACTCATTGGGCCTCCATTAAGAACTCTTCTACCCTTTCATTGAGAAGTGAAGGCGGCACCAGTGACTATGACTACCTAATTAATATGGAATATCAACAACATAGGTAATCTATAAATATATACACATAAGCTAATTTTCCAATGTCATCATATCTGCATATATATATTAACAACTGCATGGGCGTACATTGACAACGCCATGGGCCTCTAATGACAACCCCAAGTCTATTCATTGACAACATAATTTACATCAGATTAAAACTTTCAATATATGACAATGGGATACACAAATGTCAACATAATTGCATATATATATATATATATATATTAACAATTGCATGAGCCTCTAATGACAACTCCAGGTCCATCCGTTGACACACATAGAGGATATCATTGTTTTAAACTCTTCTAAACTTGTTCCTTCCTTAATGGTTTTAGATCTAACGGTTCCACCAACATATGTTAAATTACCATCTCTACTGACTTCAAACCTTCCCCCTATAAGGTGGTCATAGTCACATGTGTACGCTCCTTTACTTGGCAATGGAGGCACCATGAGTTATCAGTGAAGGCACCATGAGTTGTGAGTGAAGGCCCCTTGAGTTGTTAACACAGTTATGCTGTTATGAAGAGTTGTCAATGGAGGCACCTTGAGTTGTCAGTGAAGGCCCCTTGAGTTGTCAATGTAGGCCCCTTAAGTTGTTAACACAGTTATGCTGTTATGAAGAGTTGTCAACGGAGGCCCAATGAGTTGTCAGTGTAGGCCCCTTGAGTTGTCATTGTAGGCCAATTAAATTGTTAACACAGTTATGTTGTTATAAAGAGTTGGTAACGGAGGCCCAATGAGTTGTCACTGGAGGCACCTTGAGTTGTCAGTGAAGGCCCCTTGAGTTGTTAACACAGTTATGCACTTTCTCAGGACTTGCTACGGCAAGTTTGTCAACTTGGCGTAGCTAGTTACACAGAAAGTCAATTTCCATTTAGATTCTTGACTTGCTACAGCAAGTGTGTCAACTTGCTATAGCTAGTTATGTAATATCCCAATTTTTGATTAAGGGCTAATCATGATTATTGTGGATAATTATGGATTTAATTGGCATTATTATGTGTTTTATGGCAATATTAATTTATATGTCATAATTAGTGAAGAATTGGAAGAATGGAATTATCGGTTAATTAGTTGGTAATTAATGAGGAAATTAATTACTAACCAAGAGAAAATGATGTATGATTAATTGGCTAATGGAGAGATTAGAGAAACTAATTGGTGACTTATTTTGGGGTGAGCCAATAGCATTGTGACATGTGGCAAAGAGGGTATGAGGGAGTGTATGTGTGAGAAAGTCAAATATGTAATATTTTAAGAATTTCTCTCTCTTCTTTCTCCTATTTTTTGGCTGACAAGGAATGGAGGGGGTAGAGTGATCATTGTTTTCTTCTTCCTCACACACTTTCATCTCTCTCTTCTTTCTTCCATTTCTGGTGACCTTGTAGGCAAGAGAGAGGAAGAAAAAGCTTGTGATTTGGATAAGCAAATGGCCTCCATTGCTCAAATTCTCTTCTTTAATGTTATTCCTTAAGTTGAGAGCTTCATTTTGGTGTTTTTAGTTTGGCCATTTGGTTTTGTTTTGTGCCACACAAAAATATGGTTGTTGGAGAATCAAGGAGTGTTTTTAGAGAAGTCGAAGAGGTATGTGAAACCAATCTATCTATCTAAGTTTCATGCCATTTGAAGTAGTTTGTAATTTCTGGAAATTTTGGCTTGAATCCGAAAATGAGTGCCACTGTTCATTTGGTATGTGTTTGGCATGAGAATGATAACTTAGAATGAGTTTAGGATAGATAGATTCATTGGTGATTGAAAGGTAATGTTTGGATGAGATTGGTATTTTGTTGATTTTGTTGCCTAAAACCCAAAGCATGATAATGGAGTAGGATTTTGATGATTTTGATGATTTTGATGATCCCATTGAGTTTATTGGGTGCTTTTCTATGGGAGTGGCTTTGGGTAAAATTTTGTGTTCATTGGGATCAATTGGGCAAGTGTTGGGAAAATGCCTCTGTTTTACTGCGTTTTCTGGTTTTCATAGAATCATTCGAGTGATTTGGGATTCACTCGAGTGAGGGATGAAGATCACTCGGGTGAGCTTGAGTATCACTTGAGTACTGTGCTTATATTCTATTTTCTCTTCAGTTTTTATGTTGTGCTTTCTTGAAAATTCAAGAGTATATAGTCTCACTTGCGAGTGAGGGATGAACATCACTCGAGTGAGCCTCCTCATGCTCGAGTGATAGGTGTATTTGACGCCAAAGACTTGCCTCTTGGGTCGTCACTATCAGTTATGGGCAAGAGTGTGCCTTCTCACTCGCAAGTATAGGGTATTCACTCGAGTGAGCTGTGTTGTGCTCGAGTGCAATGAGCCATTTGGGCTACTGCCATTTCTCTTGTGCTCTCGGGTTCTCACTTTCTGGCCTTCACTCTCAGGTGCTCGAGTGAGGCATTTGGCTTTTACTCGGGTTCTCACTTTCTGGACTTCACTCTCAGTGTGCTCGAGTGATGTAGTCTTTAAAAAGTCCTTGTGCTCTCGAGTGTTCACTTGTTATCCTTCACTTTCTAGTACCCGAGTGCAGACTGTACCATCACTCGAGTGAGGCCATCTTCACTCGAGTGCCTCAGTAGAAAATGTCAGTTTGTATTTCCAAAAGGGGATCTTTGGGGATAGTCTTCCAACCCCTTAGGGCTATTGTTAGAGGTATTCTTGAGTACTAAAAGAGAAATAATGATAACCAATTAAGTGTTATGAAGTGAATTAAGTCTTGGAATAGAGTATAACTCTTCGTCCCTAATTATGATTCTAGGATACGATATTTACCTTACTTGGGAGAGACCGGCGCTAGGACACACACAGAAGGATCGAGGTAGTGACTTTTCTCTCATGTTGTGTATAATACTTAGTATGCATGTTTTTCATTGTGAATGTGTTATCGGCCATAGGGCATTACAGCATGAGCAGTTCAGCGTTAGTCGTTGTAGGGGGCAATGCTCATGATACCTACCCCGGCCGTTGTATTTGCCGCTGTAAGTGCCGAGGCTGCGTTATGAAATCGTGGATTCCTGTTTGAGTATCCAGCCCGTGGGGCTGCGTGTTGTGAAATATTTTATATGGATCTCAGCTGTGGTGATATATGTGATATGTTCATATGGATGTGCAATACAGCAAGTAGTTCATCGTGAGCCGTCGTAGGGGGCGAGGCTCATGATACCTACCCTGGTCGTTGCAACTGTTGTTGGGATTGCTGTGTGTTGTATGGATGATTTATTTTCATGCTTTGATGTTGTGCATATTATGAGTGATTTGTTACTACGGGGATTCTTTAGAATCTCACTCTCCCAAAAACACAAATTTTTAGACAGGGCTGAAGAATCCAAGGGAAAGCGGGCGACGAAGAGTAGTTAGAGCTCCGGGCAAGGAGTTTTACTTTTGGAATATTTGGTTATCATGTATAAATTATTTGGATGTTTTTGGAAACAATTGTGTGTGTATTGGGATCCGTAGTGTAGTTTTGTGTAATCCCCAAGTAAAAGGGAAAAAGTTATGGGCATTGTGCCTTTGTAGACCCTTTATTAATTAATGAAACCCGAGTGTGTCGGGAATTTATGCTGTACTCTGATATGTATGAATGAAATCAACTTGTACAGGCCATTTTGTGTATTGAAATGTGAATAGGAGACCACTGTGAACCGGTTTTGAAAAAGTTTTTTTTTGAAAACCCTGATTTTGGAAAATTTACTTTCTTTAAGTCCCAAATTTCCTATGGTCTCTAATTCCACATTAATTACATTTTTATGAACTAATCTCGGCCTATGTCGTGAAGGGGGTTACAAGTTACACAGAGATCATACAAAGAGTACTTGCCATGAAAAGTTTGCCAGCTTGCTATAGCCAGTCACACAGAGAGTAAACTTAGAGAGTAAACTTCTTGATAATGTTTACTTGCCACGGCCAGTTGGTCAACTTACTGAGGCAAGTTGGCAGAAGTTCCTTCTATCTTTGCAAAATTAAGTATGGTTAAGTCATTATTAACTTTCTCTAAAAATGAAAAAATTCCAAAATTACGCATATTTAATATCATAATAACATCCTGAAAGTCATATAAAGCTGTAATTACTGAGATTTTTAATAGGGATAATATTGAAAAAAACGTAATCAATTCCACATTTGAAGCTTCCAATAAGAAGTTAAGAATCATGTATGTTTTTTTGTATGCTCTCTATGTAATCAATTTCGCATATTTTGGACGAGCTACACATTACATATCAGCTTCATTGACTTGTCAATGAAGACATCGGAAGTTGTCAGTAGAGGCTGTAGCATTATGCAAGTAAGAGCATCAAATGTGCATTACATAACTGTAACACTGCATTAACTCATGAAAATAACTCTGTGATTCATAAATATTCAGAACATTTTAAGTATAAGTTTGAAGTTGCTCAAACCCAAAAACATCGCATCCATATAATGTGACTGCACTTTATCATTACAAAAAAGCTACCATATTTACAATTAGTATACACATGATCATTACAATCCCTAATGTGCTATTCATACAATCATAAGTCAATACAAGTTATAGTATACTACATCAAAGCTATACACTAATAGAATGTACAATTCAAGTCAGCATCCTAAATGGTTCTCCTCCTCTTATGTATGTCTTGAACTAAAGACATAACTTTATTCTCATGTTTGTTGTGAGGATGAGTAACCAGCCACCATAAGAACCCAACCTTCATTTCTTGGAGCTCGTATGTGGAATAGTAAGGCATGGTGTAACCGTCATGACCTTGCTCAGTGCCGTCCCACATCTATAACTAGGATAGTACATGCACACCACAAAAGTCTCTGCACATATACATGTTAACAAATAACAAACCAGATTAGGCATATTTACAATATGTTTCAATGAACAAAAAGCACAATGTCAACTTACTTGTCTGCTTGTACATGTACTTTTGCCCATGTCACTCCCTTCTCAATTTTTTTTCTCATCCTCAAACAGTTGTGGCTTGACTCTTCGAAGAATTTAGAAGAAGTAATTTCACTGAAAACACAAAAACAACATCAGTAAGAAATATGAATGTGAATAGAGTACGTACACATGTAGGTGACAATTTTTCCATACAAATCTGGATGCCATGTGTTCCTTTGGGTCAATCTCTCCTTCACGTTTTCTTATCTTTTTCTTTGACTCCTTTGGTTTAGTCCCCAATGGTTTAGTTACACACACTTTTTAAAAAATAACTTTTAAATTAGTTCCATGGGAAAAAAACATAATTAAATTATTTCCTGCTATTTATTAATCATACAAAATAAGATATAGTGTAGTACGTAATAATAACGAAAACGAAGTGGAGACCAAAGTATCACATGAAAAGGGGAAAATATCCAAACATTTCTGATGGCAAGAGCATTATTCTACATTGAAATCAAAATCAAGCCAATTAACCATTTCATAAGCTGAAGCCAAATTTAATTTAAGCATCAAGATCCCAAACAAAATAAGGTCAAAAGGTTTGTTTCCTAAACCAACAACACTTCTCACATATCTACAATTCTACAGATAACTTTTTTTTAGGCAATATTACAGCCAACTAGGCTCTCTTTTTTTCAAGTTGAAACCTGAACCTATATGAATAACATGAATACCACAAGTCTTCTTAGTGAAAAACATTACTGAATAGTCATTTTATTAACTCAGACCAAATCTTACCTACACACCAACCCAAGTCAATCTTTTCCCTAGGAAATATGGTCTAATCAAATTTCCTTCACTTAGTCAACTTTTAATTATACTTTTGAACCTAAATTTAATCAAATTTCTATGCTGCATTTTCAGACCAACATTCCTGCGGTGATACCCTTTGTGACAGAGAACATTGGAAAAAGGCTATTAGGATGAACTGGACGAGGATCATATTTACCAAGCACTTTAGCAACAGTATCAATAATCACCTCTCCATTTTTATAGGTACAAACCTTGACAAAATATTATCCAAATTGAATTTTGGAAATTAAAATAAAGATCCTTTTGCCAATGTATGAACTATGCAAAAGGAAGATACAGTTGATGGAAATAAAGGAACAAATGAAAACAACATAGGCACACCAATACTAAAAGGACCTATTACAATTAAGAAAGAACCCATTCACACTCGATGAATGACTACAACTCCACACACACACATAAAAATAAAAGGTAAAACACAATCATAAATTGATTAGATTAAAAATGATTAAGCTAAAATATACTAAGTCATCAATAAGTTGCCTCAGTTTGGCTTCTACATCAGAATGAACAGGTGTATCAAAGATCCACCTACTAGTTATTGATGGTCTTCGATTAATGTACCTGACCACATTCTCCTTAATTCAGCCAAAAATCAAACCACCGAAGTTGAAGATAGAATCTTAAGAGTTCAAAAGACACACCCACTCAAAACAGATTCTGCAAATGGCCTCATTATGTCCAAATACACAATGTGTACATTCATGGTAGATGAAAGTCCTAAATCAAAGCCAGGTAGATAAAATTGTTTATGAGTAGATAATTAAACATCACATTAGAGTTTATGACTCCTGAGAACATTTCTTCAGTCTGTACTCTTGTTGATCACACAACTTAGGCTAGGGTCTCGTTAGATCAATTGACCTTGTTGCCTCATTACTTGCGCTTTTGTACCTCTTTTGTACATATATGTTAATATACTCCTTTTCACTAAAAAAAAATCACTACTCTGGCATCATGGTGGTGGTGATAGACCCATTAGGAGATTAAGAACCCTTCCTAATCTAAACTTATAGATGGCATACAAACAAACACTATTATAATCTTCAAAATGTAAGAAAGAAATGAATGAGAGAAGATAAGAGTTAGTTTACTCAAGTGCCAGCCACCGACCCTCGCTGGAGAGGACCCATGAACGCCGCCACTCGCGATGACAGCTTCTGTTTGCCGACGACATCTCGTATCAGGGAGCAGAGAGGTATCAGCCACGAACTCCGTCACTCTCGATGACTGCTTTTGTTTGCCGACAATGTCTTGTATCAGGGAGCAGAGTGGAATCTGAACCTCAAGCGACAGGATAAGGAAATCAGGTTTTATATGTCTCTGCCTTTTTCCCAAGTTTTTAAGGGTATTTCAGACTTTCCCCAATTGGAATTTATTACAAAATGGTCCCATGGGACTTGAGAGTAATTTCAGAATTTCATGGGACTATTTCTTCATATTTTCTCTTTCATAGGACTACAGTGTAATTCTCCCTTTTTTTATCCATAATTGGTACTACCTCTAGTATTTAATTATATACTATATATTTATTTAAATTGATTAAATTAAGGAAGCTAGTTATTTTGTTGGAATTAATGAGTAGATGTGTCACGAGAAACAAATCCCACTTTATCTAGGAGTTGGAATTGTGGGGGACTGGGGGCTAAGAGGAGGAGTGAGCTCGCACAATGATATGCCACATAAAAATCTGACAATTTCTCTATGTGTGAGTTAAAAGTGAATGGGATGTTTTATGAGAGATCTCTTAGAAAAATTTTGGTTTATTTTACTAATTGTAGCTGTGAAATACGCACATTAAATGTATTGCAGCCTTTTAATTTCATAATTCAAATTTCATAAATTTTTTAATGCTATTATATCATGGTAATTTTGTGAAATGGCCGTTGCAAACTTGCAATGTCTTGAATTTGGAAACTAATTCCATTAATATTTTATTATTGTTGTTTAATGGTCTTGAAATGCGTTTGTACCACAATGCATGAAATAGATTCATTTTAAAAGGCGTTATTGCACCCTCAACGTCCGGAAATTATTGTGTAATGAGATGATTTAATGAGCATTTGCATGTTTTTTAAGCAGCCCAACGTCTCTTATGATTTTGCCTATAAAAGGAGATGTTTGTAAGAGGTCTACACACCTTGCTCTTAAACTCTTGAACACCTCTTTTCCTCCTCTGATATATTCTTATACATTCTAAGTTTTATTATCTTCTGTAATTTTTCACCCTGTTTTATAGGAAAGGTTTATTTAATCTTGTGGAGTGTCGCTTTTTATCTGCCGGTAGTTGTGGAATAACTTTTAAGGACAGTGTCTTTAGGTACGACTCGAATCAACTTTGTCATTTGCAGGCATTATCGCTAATAGGATATGCATAGCACTAGGAGGCCTGGAAGATCAACTAAGTTGCGTGATAATCTAGGAGCTACCGCCAACAAATATGACACATGACATGTATTTTTTAAAATACTTTAATTAATAGTCGTCTTTCTTAATTTCCTTTTTCCCTCTCTTCTCTTTTTTTTTTTTGGATAATAAGGCAAATGATATTAAAAAAGTAAGAACATTATAAAGTAGGCCATACCGATTATAGACAACAAGAAAAATTAACTATATTATAAACTAGTGGAATGTGATTGGTGAATATGGATACCTGAAAGAAATTAGTAAAAGATTGATGAATATAAAAAATGTGTCCTATATTTAGGATAAAACTTAACTCCCAAACATGTATTATATTAAATACCGGAGGGAGTAGAATCCAACGGGAAAATTTTGCATCAAAAAATTATTATTTTTAATAATATCGTTCTATGATCCTATTTACCATAAATTTTTTATAAAAATATAAAGAAATTGATTCAGCCTCAGTACGGCAAAAATTCTTACTCTTGACTTTAGGATGCTTCCGCGATCCTCAAACATCTCAGAGAAAAAGGAGTAGGATCTCCCCTCATTGTTGCTCATTTTTTTCCCTATCAAGTGGGCCATTTTTTTAAAAAAAAAAATTATATGGATGACTTATATTTTTTTTATTTTCTTAAATTAATTTGAATTTGCTAAATATTTCCATTCAATATGTGTTTGAACAATATAAGCTTTGGCTACTACCGGTTGGGAACCTTCTTCCTTCCCATCCTCTTTTTCCTTTCCCTATCCAAATGTTGATCTAAAATTATTTAAAAAAGAGAAGTAAGGGAAAATAAAAGGTTCCATATCGACCCATGAACCATAAGGATAGGGATGCTTACTGCGCTTTTGGTGCTGTGCCTCTGCTGCCTCTCAATTTTGTGACACTTCCTAAAGGCACAACGAGCACCCCTACCCACACATATATGCTTGACTATTTTTTTTTTAACTGTTTTTTCAAAGGGCTTTCTTATTTTTAATTTTTTTTACCTTGTACAAGAATATTTTAATTTTACTAAACTTAAGACGAGGAACAATATGCTTATATCCTATTTTATTGAGTTGGAAAGAGATATTTTTAATAACATTAATTCCATAAAAGTACTTTTCTGGTCTTTTTTCTAAGCAATTTTTTTTATGATTGCGCAAAATGAATTGACTATTAATATTAGTTAAAAACAATAAATGTGTAAAAAAATGTCATGTTTTTTCTAAATATACCCCTATTTATACATGAGAGAGCATGAGTAGCAAACATGAGAGAAAATAAATAACAAATGATTAAATAAAAGAGAATTAATCATGACTGGGGGATAATTATTATAAAGACATGTATTTAATAGAGATAGAAAAGGAAAATGTAGTTTAAATTTTAAGACACAAAAAGAAAGTTGCTTATAAACAGGATTGGATGGAGTATTTCTTATATCTAAACAATTTGTTCAATTTTATGTATATTTTATTTTAATAATTAACTAATGAATAAAATATTATGTTATCTTTTCAAATTTTTTGTTATTTCATTCTATTATATATATATATATATATTATACCTTCCCATCATTAAAATGATAAATTAAACAAATGAGAAAAATGGAGCCTTATTATAATTATAAATATTCTTAAGAGTCCTATTTATAAAAGCTCAATAATCAAATTATGTAATTTATAAAAGTAGTTAAAAATAATAAATATATTTAAAATAAATTTTATTTTTAAGTATGCACTTATTTATGAAATAAGTAAATAAGAGAGAAAAATAAATAAATATAACTATCACCAATCCTTAATTAATACAATACACATATAATTAATAAGGGATAAAATTAAAAAAAATATTAAATATAAAAAAAATCAAGGTAAATTCAAATCTTTACCTCTTATCTTAACCACTTGAATGAAAAAGGACGCGAGGGAGGAGACTAAAATGGCAAAGGCTACAGATTCAATTTGAATATTCGATTATCCTCGCATCCCAGGTCACAACACACCTTATGACCATGAATTCCTCGGACGCGCATTACCATAATTTGACAAACGGAGATAGAAACGCTAAACCCGGAATCTTATTGGCATATATAGAAAGTGAAAGTAGAAGTTCAGAGAAAAAGACACAGAAAAATTTCAAAAACTTGGCAGAGGGAAGGTGATATAGAGAAACAACGAGAGAGGGAGAAATTTCAGGGTTGAGTCACTGTAGTTCCATATGTAATGCATCAGAAGAAATCTGAAGTTCAGATCGGAAAAGAAAGCAGCGGCGTCTCTTCCGATTTCAATCCAACACCACCTCTTGTTTACGCTTCTTCAATTCACCAGAAGCACAATCACAATCAACATCAACATCAACATCACGATCAATCTCATCATCATCATCTTCTTGCTCAAATCCTCACCAAGAATCCTCCTGCGTATGAATCTTTCACTACTCCTTATAAGCGACCCTTTTTGACCCAAACCCCTTCGTCTCTTTCAAAATCTCCATCCCTCTATCATTTCCCCACTACTTCTCCTCAATTCAAGTCTCAGAACACCTCCTTCTTCTCCATCTCAATCGCCACTAGAAGCGCGGCTTTTCGAATCATCCGCCGCCTTAAACACATTCGCCGCCTTCGTGTTCATCTGCGGGTTATCTTGTTGTTGTCTCTTCCATTCTTCTACTTCTTTGTCTCTCTTCCGAGTCACTCCTTCATCCTCGATTTCCTTTCCGCGTTTGCCTTCTCCGCCGCGCTCTTGCTCTCGCTTAATCTCACAATCCCTCGTCTTCCTTCTATTCGTCTCCTTCTTGCGCGTTCGTTCCCAATCAAGCTCAAATTATGTTCCCAATCTACACAGCATTTGCCAGTGTTTTGGACGATCGGGTCACGCCAAAAACAGGAAAGAAGGCTGAATTCGGGATGCTGGGTTCAGGTATATAGCAATGGAGATGTATACGAGGGAGAGTTTCATAAGAGTATGTGTTCTGGAAGTGGGGTGTATTACTATAATATGAGCGGGAGGTATGAAGGAGATTGGGTTGATGGAAAATATGATGGGTATGGAGTAGAGACTTGGGCAAGAGGTAGTCGATATCGTGGTCAGTATAGGCAAGGCCTGAGGCATGGACTTGGTGTGTATAGATTTTATACTGGTGATGTATATTCTGGAGAATGGTCTAATGGGCAGAGTCATGGCTGTGGAGTTCACACTTGCGAGGATGGAAGTCGGTATGTTGGGGAGTTCAAATGGGGAGTCAAGCATGGGCTTGGTCACTACCATTTCAGGTGAGCTTAAGGAAGCAATTACACGGATTTTGTGTGAGGAAAGGCACAATTTTTATAGGTTTGGTAGTTATCTTCGTTTCAAGCAAGTAGAGTTCATATGAATCATCATGATTTTACGTATTTCTAATTCTTTTAAGACACGTGGATTTTATGATTGTTTCCTGTTGAAGCTTCTGCTATTTCATGTTTGAATTGGGTAATTAGGAAGTTGAGTGTTTTTCTTGCCTTTTTTTTTATTTTAATTGTTCTGGTTTTGCATTCTTATCACTTTGCAAGTTTTTGTTTTATAATTAAGCGTGAATATGTTGCATTCGAAACTTGATCACATGCCTGTTTCATCTGTTGCATTGGTTCCCTAGTTTTTATAATGGACTAGAGACATAGATACAACTAGCTGCGTAGAGAATGGTTAGAGAGTGAGAATATTTAACGTTGACCTTCAGTTTCATATATTTGTTGCAATTCTTTCTGTTTTGTTATCTTGTATTTCCCTTTTGATTATGTGATTCATATATTCCTGATCTTTGAGTTCTGTTCTTTTTCCCATTTTTTTTTATGGTTTTTACTTTTTAGTGTATGTGAAGGTGATAAATGGTATAAAATGTCTTCTTTTGGACTTTTGGCTTTAATAGTTTTTAAATGCAAACATAGTGTTTCAACAATACTCTGCTTGGGTCTTCTGATTGCCTTTTGGTGGCAAGTTTTGCAAAATATGTTTTATGCAAATGGAAGAAAATCATTGTTCTGACTTCAGAGATGTTGTTCATTTATGGTAGTCCTCAGCCTTCTTTTGGAGAAAAAGAGTGAGCAAGAAACTTATTATGGCAACAGCATCTTCTGTAACTTTTTTTTGGCGCTATTGGATTTTAAATTATGAGAGTGGCTTTCATGTGCGTGGGCTTTTGGCAGTCAATTAGGATCCTGCTGCCTAAACTGTGAACTTCTTTGAATTCACAACATAATTACAGAAGGGGAAAAAGAAGTGAAATGGAAAACATTTATGTATGACTAAGGAACGAGAATAGTATAAATATATAAAGGAATCATTGCTTTATTTGGATTTCATTTTTGCTTGAGAAGGTTAAGGAAAATAAGGTAAAGAAAGTATTTAAGTGGATGCGATTCGTGACTCAATCAAAAACTTTTGTATTCTTTATTTTTTTTATTATAGAAGTTTATTTGTTATGTCTTCCCACCTTGAAAGAAACAAATTTAAAGAAAAGACAAGTTTTTTGGCATGATTTCCTTGCCTGTTTCTATTTTACTTCGTTTATGCATCTGAATAAAACAGCAGATATTTTCTGTACTAATTTTCCATTTCTATTATTGCCAGCCTTCCATCCTAATTACGTAGCAGTGATGATTATAGGTAACATTATGTGGTTTAATGATTAGAGCAGTTGGCTCAGTTGAGCTCTGTCCATGGCTGCTCTGCTGATGTGAAGGTTTTTGTGGTTGGATATAAAATAGTCTTGTGAGCTTGTGAGGGTAATTGAGAATTTTCAATCATTATTATATTTAGTTGTTCATCTCTCTCTCTCTCTGTTTTTTCATTCATTAGTCATGTGATTGATATTGCATTTTTATAGCCTTGTGTTAAGACGATCAAAATCTTTCAGATTAGTATGTGAAAGGCACAAGTAGAAGTTCAAATAACCTTTTCAAGAAAATAGGAACCCAATGTTACTAATTTGAATTCAGGTCAAAAACAAAATGTTACTAATTTGAATTCCATAGGAAGGTCTGAACATGTATGGTGTAGATTTGTATTCGCTTTCTTTCCTTGTGTTCCTTACAAAGTTTGAATTCAAATCCTATAGTTGAACATATCTTCAGTGATTACAACTACAATGTCCCATAGTCCAAGGATCTCCTTAATTACACAATTTCTTTTTACAATGACTTTATCATCATCTGTTTGTGATTTTTTTTTTAGTTGTTATGCTGTAGGACTTTTCCTTCATATGGAACAAAAATAAGTGTTGTCAGATTTATATGGATAGGACAAGGTAGTTATTTGCAGTTTATGTGTTAGGTTATAAATATCATATATGTATTCTACCAAAATCATGGATGTTAGAATGAGGTTATTATTCAGATATTACCCTTTTCTCTTTCCTATAACTCAGATTCTGGTTCTAGTCTTTCTTTCCTCTCTCCCTTTTTTCTCTCTCTTTCCTCTCATTCATCTTCTCTCTTCTCTAGGATTACAGATGCTAGTTGTAAACCCCTTTGAATTTTTAAGGAATTAATATTTTAAGATACGATTGCATATATAAACTAGTAAAATTTTATTTTAACACACACAATATGTGTGTAAAGATTTATCTTCATTGTCACAGGAGAATACTGTAAGTTTATTATGTTTAATGATATTATGGTCTTATCTTTATTTATTGTTTTTATTACATATTACTATTAATTCCCAAATCTTGTCAAGGTTATCCACCGCTTCTTTGTTGAATCATGTGTATGGCTTTTGAGTTCTTTTTTTTTTTTAAAATGCTCTAACTTCTAGCATATGCTAGTGATAAATCATGAAACAACAAGCGGGACCAAATATTTTATCATATTCTTCAGGTAATATAAAAAGGTAGAGTTAAACTCCCAAAATACATAATAACATTTGTAGGTATTACTTCAGCATGACTACTTTATTCTAAAGCATAGTTTGTAAATCCTAGATAGTGCTTCTTAGTAGATTATCAGTTCTTTGGGGAAGGATTCTTGGCCATTGGAGGATCTGTGGGAAATGCATAGAATTGTTTAGGGCAGCACAAAGTCTTCAGGAGAAATAATATATACTTCATCATTCAAAACATAAAAATTTGCAGAAGAATGGTGGTGGACTTGGACTAAATGGCGGAGGATCAACAGAATTGGTAGTGTGACATGTATGTTTTGTATAACTTGGTGGCCATCCACATGGATCCACTCGATCTTTATAGTTATCTTAGTAATAGGCATCTGGGACTTTAAGTGGAAAATTAAGAGTGAGAAATAACAAACATATTAGATTTGTACTAATAATGCCTATCTTCTTTCAGCAGAAAACAAAAATATATGTTTAACCTTGCAATATAATTTCATTAGAAAACTTGCACAGATAAAATAAATTTTTTTTTTTTGCTAAAAGCAACTGGGCATTATTAGTATAAATTTTATCTGTTGTTACTCACAATTTTCAGGTAATGTCTCAAATGCCTGTTACAAAAATAACTATAAAGATCGGGTGGTTTCGTGTGGATAGCCACCAAGTTATACAAAACATGTACACTATCAATCCTGTTGATCCTTGGCCATTTAGTCAAAGTCCACCCCCACCTTTCGTAAATTTTTGTTCTAAATGATGACGTATATGTTATTTCTTTTGAAGACTTTGTGCTCCCTGTGAACAATCCTATGGATTTTCTAGCAAATCCTCCTATGGCCAAGGATCCTACCCCCAAAGAATAGATGATCTGCTAAGAAGCACCATCTAAGATTTATGAACTATGCCATGCTTTAGAATAAAGTAGTCATGTTGATGTAATACCTATGAATGTTACCATGGATTTTAGGAGTTTAACTCCACCTCTTTGTATTACTTGAAGAATATGAAAGTATAATAAAATATTTGGTTCCATTTCTGTTCCATGATTTGTCACTAGCATATTCTGAAAGTTAGAGCATTTAAATAAAAACACTCAAAAGCCATAGAGAAATGAACAGAAAATTCACGCGATTCAAAAAATTCGTGGATAACCTTGACAAGACTTGGGAATTAATAGTAATATGTAATAATAACAATACATAAAGATAAGACCATGATATCATTAAACATAATAAACTTATGGTATCTCCTGTAACAATGAAGATAAATCTTTACTTTTTGGTATTGGAGCTAGGTTCGGGGTCGAAAAACCTTATCAGGGTCTAGATACTTCCCTCTTGACATGTTTTAAAATCGTGAGGGATGATAGGTCCTCAAAATGAAAAATATTGAGAGCGAGGCGTTGAGATGTTACATTAGTTCTAGAGTTCATCTTTTCCCCCGTACTCTTTCTCTTTCTTTCTTCCTTTTTTCCTATTTCTATTTCTTTTTTTCAGAACCTAACATATTTTTAATAAAATTTTGTTTGGATTTGTCTACTACTAGTTTCCTTCTTCAGATAAAAAGTTCTATGTTTCTAATATACTTTTTAAATTAACTCTCTGTGTTGCTAGGAATGGGGATATTTATGCTGGTGAATACTTTGCGGACAAGATGCATGGTTTTGGTGTATATCGTTTTGCAAATGGACATCGCTATGAAGGAGCTTGGCACGAGGGTAGAAGGCAAGGGCTTGGGAGTATACATTTAGAAATGGAGAAACTCAATCTGGTTACTGCAAAATGGGGTTCTAGATGTTCCAAGCACACAGAACACTACCTATCCATTGTCTCCTGTTGGGGTCAATCATTCCAAAGTGCTCAATGCAGTCCAGGTACTTTCTATATCTTATGTTTTTTCAATCTTATACTATTATTATTATTGTAAAAAGAGGGATGATTTTGAGAATGTTCAATATGTCCTTATTGTTGTTTGAATGATTCTTCCATTTCTGTAAATATTTGGCAAAATAAGAGGATGACTCATATTTTGTTAGGTTATCATAAAAAGAATAAAATGCCATAGTGCAAAAAGTGGTGTGTTAACACATCAGCACATAACTCTTTGCATTGTAGTATATTTACCATTAATTTTTCAACTGTTGCAAGTGGATACTAGCCCCAAGATGATCTCCAGATTTCCTATTAATATTTGAGTTTCTTGAATTTCCCGTTTAGTTACCTCGTGTGTTCATCTTGCCTTTTGTAATTATTAACATTATTGCGGTTTATTTTTTAATACCTTCTTCCTGAAAAAAAAAGAGGAAAACAAGGGATGGGGGGAGGGTGAGGTGTTCTTTAATAGTACAAGCTAAGGATTGTTTTCACATCCCTCATTGTTTGCATGCGAATATTTGTTTGTGACTTGAGGAATTCTAAGTACTCTTGGGGGCTGTTTGGTATGATGGATTTGGAGGGGAGGAGGGAAAATTTTTATGAATTGGATTTTAGAAAATTGGAGAAGTGGGGTTCTAAAATTTTAATAAAGAGTAGTTGTAAGATAAAAAAGTAAAAAAAATTAATTAACAACTTTTAACCCCCACTTCTCTAATTTTTTTTTTTTTTAAATCCAAGTCAAAAGTTTTCCTTCCTCTCACTTTCCCTCCCCTCCCCTCCCCTCATGTCAAACAGGCCCCTTAGAGTACCCCATTTGTAACCGTTTCCAATGGAAAAAAGTTCAAATAAAATAAATTTGGGGGTCATCTGCTAATGAAATAATGGTAAGTAATTGAGTTCCACCTTCCACTACTGCACTATTACTATTATTACTGTTACTATTAATAAATGTTGTATTTATATATTATAGCGTATATAGTATATAGACCATTTTATATTATTTAGCCTTTTCATGGGAAAGAATGAGCGATATGACATTCGTAAGAGTACCTAAGAATTACTTCTCTCACTTACAATTTAATTGCTCAATTACACAAGTATGCGCATCATATGTGAACATCCCCCCCCCCCCCCCCCCCAATATTATCAAATCAGTAGCATATTGTAAAACGAAGGAGGCTAAGGAGTCTAGTGAATAGCAGACGACATTTGCATCCTTATTAGCTTTCATGATTGATTTTCTGACTGTAATGAACAACAGGAAGCACGGCGAGCAGCAGAGAAGCCTACGATGTGGCCAAGGTAGATGAGAGGGTGAAAAGAGCAGTGGCTGCTGCTAACAAAAGCAGCTAATGCAGCAAGAGTAGCTTCTGTTAAGGCCGTGCAAAAACGAATGCATCATCATAATGCCAACGACGAGAACAACGTTTCAATTCCTTTCACGTGAGATGTTTTCAACTGCAAGCTTCTCTGTTAGTATAGAATCCTGGAATTGTAGAGAGTATGGTGGATTTACTACTATTTAGTCCAGCTTGAGGTACATTGTCGTCATATTTTTCCAGTTATTTTTTGTTTCTTGGGATTTTGATCGCTCACTCATCTAGAACCTTAGGGACAACCAGGTCTGGCTGAATGCCGGATTTGTTCTTGTATAAAGAGGGAAAGTATTGTGTCCATAGGATAAAAATGGATTTGGATTCTCTGCATTTAACAAGCCAATGCAAGATGTGCTTAAGAGAGTAAAAAGTTTATGGGAAGAGATTAATTGGGTATATCAATACCACTTCCACTTTGTGTTATTCTCTCTCTATCTGATGGCTTGGTACATTATTGCAGAGAATTTAATCCAGTAGAAGTATTTTTGTTTTCCTTTTGGCTTTTTTTTTTGTGAAATATTTTTGTTTTCCTTTTTCACTGCATTTTTTTGTATAGTTATGTAGAAATGCTAGTGTGCTGGTGAAACCTCAAGCCAGCCAAGCTACTGTTGTATGATTGCTTGGTATAATAAGAGAAGTACCTTTAGGAAAATAGTCCCCTTTCTTGTCTCCCTTACAGTTATTTTGCTTTATCCTATCTTTGAAGTGCTATCTTTTTTTTTTTTAATTATATCCTATAAGGAATGAAGAATTTTTGTGGAGAGCATTTAAGAAGAGATTGGTTTGTTTGTAACTATTGCAGTTTTAGATTTCTTTTTGCTGTATAGAAAATTAAAGTGGATTATCAGATGTATATTCAAAGATGAAAACGCTTTTCTTTTGTAAATTAGAGCTCCCTGGAATTATCAAAAGGACTGGTGTCAGGCCAGTTTCGGTTTTCCTTCCATGATTGTTTTCTGGCTTTTCTATATTACTCCTCTGTTGCTTTTTATAGGCAATAAATAACTGAATTAAGTTGTTTGAAATATTAATTAAGATTAGTTGGAGACAATAAATATATAAAAAAATATAATTTTTTTTTGCTAGGAATACTCTAATTCATGTGGAAGAGAGAGAACCTGGGATAGAGAGTGTGTGTGAGGACTAGATATGATTAATGATTTATTTAATGGAAGTAAAATGGACAAAAAAATAAAATTCAAACAGACTCTTAAGTGTCTTTTATAAAGAGAACATGACCTTAAGCCCACAAAACGTCTTATGCGGAGGGAGTATTGAATTCATAATTTTGTAACATATGGCGCTGTTTTTGGAGGTCAATTTGTTGTAACATATCAGGGCATGTAATCAATTCCCAATTGAAACTGGTTGGGTAGGTCCAGTTCTCTCAACTCGGAAAAAATCATGCTAGAAGAATTACTCTATCTATTTAGATCTAATAATATTTAAATTTAAAATTGTACTAAAAATAATTTCTTGTGCATGAAAAAAATAAGGGAAATTTTCTTCTGAGCAAATACCATGTAATTTTTCTTGTTAGCATTTCAGAATTTAAATTTACTACTAAAATTTAAAGAATTTTTTATATTTAAGACAAAAGTATCCTATAATACGTTATAACCTGTAAGAAAAATATAAGCTTGTTTGGAACAACTTATTTTTGGGTAATAAATGCTTATAAATCGTGATTCAAGGTATACGAGGTAAGTAAGTGAGATGAGTTTTATCTCGACTTACGTAATAAACATTTATATCCAAAAAATAAATATTCCCAAACAAACATTACATGTATACATGTATGTCATTGGTGTAGTATAAAGAAGCACAAGTAATAACTAAAACTAATGGTATTGGAGATATTGAAGGATTGCTTATTAAGTATTAACTTCATGACCGACTTAGTGTTCATTTGGGATAGTTTATTTTTGGGCAATAAGTGCTTATAATTCGTGATTCATGATATACGAAGTAAATACGTGAGAGGAGTTTTATCTCGACTTATGTAATAAGTTTTTATTTTCTAAAATTAAGTCATTCCAAATACTCACTTAAAAAAAAAAGGTCCAACCCAGTTCCAACTTCAAAAAAAGAGGCGTCTGAGTCCATCGACCCCGTGGCTCAAAAGCACCGTGACTCAGAGAAGACGACACCAATGGCAGACCCTTCAGCGCCACCTACGGACCAGTTGGCCATGACCACCCTCAATGACGCCTCATCATCTCATGTTTTAAAAGCTGAATTCTCCGATCGCGCCGCGATTAGATCCATTATTTCTCGACCGGACGGCGGGTCCGGTCTCGCGGGCCAGAAGGTGAGGGTTGGCGGTTGGGTTAAGACGGGCAGGAAAGCCGATAAGGACGCTTTCGCGTTCCTGGAGCTTAATGACGGATCGTGCCCCGGGAACCTTCAGGTGATAGTGGAGGCCTCTTTGGGTGACCTCGGGCAGCTTGTGCCCACGGGCACCTGCATTGTGGTCGATGGTGAACTCAAGCTGCCTCCTGCTGGTGCAAAGCAGAAGGTGGAACTTCGGGCTGAGAAGGTTCTTCATGTTGGTCCTGTGGATCCTGCGAAGTACCCGTTGCCCAAAATGAGGCTTACCCTTGAGTTTTTGCGAGATTATGTTCACCTTCGTCCTAGAACTAACACGGTAATTGTTATTCTCTTGTTCGCCATCCTGTGTATATTCTGCTATTGCCAACATTTTTATCAGATGCCTCGATATGCACATGCCTAAATATTGAGTGGTCTCATCCTATTTTAGTATTATGTGTGTGCGTGTGTTTATTATATTTCCCATCAAATTGGTGCATGCATTCTAAAGTAATATTTAAATCTAAATAATTTAGTATATAAAGTATTTTTCATATGTTTACAAATTCATATGAAAGGGTGGGATATAGTCAACCAAACATCATATATCTCTATTGCAGATAGCCAATACTAGAAAAGAAAAATCAAATTTTGATTTTTGACTATTTGTTGTCAAATCAGTCAGTTTTTGGCCAGATGCATTTCTGGGTCAACCAGATTGAAATCATGGCTGTTATGCCCAATTGGGATGATATTATAAAAATTGGCTATATTTGCATATTGGGGACTTCTTACCTTGTGTGTATATTGCAGTGAAGGTGGGTTATTGAATGCCATGTGCTTTCTTTTATTACATTTTCATGTCTGTGTTAACAATTTAACATACACTGCCCATTTCATTAGTCTCTAATGCTTCATCTCTTCAGTATTTCACTTATTATTAGCATCTATTAATTGGTTGTGATTCCAGATATCTGCCATTGCTCGAATCCGTAATGCTCTGGCCTATGCAACACACACTTTCTTCCAAAAGCACGGATTTCTTTATGTGCACACACCCATTATCACTACTAGTGATTGTGAAGGGGCAGGTGAAATGTTTCAAGTTACAACTTTGTTTAGTGAAGCAGAGAAACTGGAGATGGAATTGCTGGAAAATCCTCCTCCATCAGAAGCTGATATTGAAGTTGCTAGAGCTCTTGTTAAGGAGAAAGGGGGTGTTGTTTCCCAATTGAAATCTTCTAAAGCAAGTAAGCAGGAAATTAGTGCTTCTGTGGTTGAACTCAACAAAGCAAAGGAGAGTCTCTCAAAACTGGAAGAGAGATCCAAACTTCGACCTGGTATTCCTCAAAAAGATGGGAAGACTGACTATACCCGAGATTTCTTTGCCCGTCAAGCATTTTTGACTGTTTCAGGCCAACTTCAAGTTGAGTCCTTTGCATGTTCTCTCAGTAGTGTGTATACCTTTGGGCCAACTTTCCGTGCAGAACATTCCCACACTACAAGGCACTTGGCAGAATTTTGGATGGTGGAACCTGAATTTGCATTTGCTGATTTGAAGGTACATGAATTTCAATTCAGCATATGTATTTTCTTAGTTATCAAGAGTAATAAATGACGTTAAGTTATGGAATTGAATGCTATTATTGTTCATTTTCTCTTTCTCAATATTTAGTCATCCTATACATTTCTTGTTGCTGTAGTTGTTACTTGGCTGGCATATTTTGCTGAGTGACAATTTATATTTCAATTTTGGGTCTTCTGAACTTGTGAATTTCCCAATGCAATGTCAAAAAGCCCTCTGCTTACTGTCCGATTTCAGTTCCGCATTTTTCGTTGCATGATAATATTAATGTTCACGTGTTTCTGTTGCACTTTAGGATAACATGAACTGTGCAGAGGCATATGTGAAATTTATGTGTCAGTGGTTACTTGATAACTGCATTGAAGATATGGAGTTTATGGCAGATAAATTTGATAAGGGGTGCATTGACCGCCTGAAAATGGTTGCTTCCACGCCATTTGTACGTCTTTCGTATACTGAAGCGGTGGAAATACTGGAGGAGGCTGTCAAGAATGGTAAGAAGTTTGATAACGAAGTGAAATGGGGGATTGACTTAGCATCTGAGCATGAAAGGTATTTTAAGTTTATTTTTACCTTTTGGTTTTCTACTTCTTGATTTGAGGTAAATGATATATTAGAGGCATGATGTTCTGTAGGTATTTAACAGAGGTAAAGGTTCAGAAGCCTGTCATTGTATATAACTATCCAAAAGAAATCAAAGCATTCTACATGCGGCTCAATGATGACTCAAAGACCGTGGCTGCTATGGATGTTCTTGTACCAAAGGTAATCCAAAGTATTCTGCTTATGTGACTTTCGATGCAACTGGCTATTGGTCTTTGTGATATCAAGATAAATAATACACAAATAATTTCAGGTTGGGGAGTTGGTTGGTGGAAGCCAAAGGGAAGAGCGTTATGATGTCATCCAGAAGAGGTACGAGAAACACTGCCTATCAATTTGCTTTATCACCTTGTATTGCCTTTTCTTTTGTTTTGTTTTTGGTTGAGGGTTTTGACAGTCCTTAGATAAATGAAGATATTCTACTAGTATGTGCCTGATTAGATGACTTCATTATTTCATATTTTTGGTATTGCAGAATAAAGGAGATGGGTCTGCCTCTGGAGCCATATGAGTGGTACCTTGACTTGAGGCGGTATGGGACTGTGAAGCATTGTGGCTTTGGTCTTGGCTTTGAACGGATGATTCTTTTTGCTACAGGCTTAGATAATATCCGAGATGTGATTCCCTTCCCTCGTTATCCGGGCAGAGCAGATCTCTGATCGGTTAGATTATGTTGCAGAAGTAGCTGTATTGAAAGCAGAAATTTGTTGGCAAAAAAAAAAAAAAAAAAAAAAAAGAAAGTAGAAATTTAATTTGAAAATTGATATGGAAATTAGTGTGGAGGTAATTCAGCTCATAATGTCACGCGAGTTGGCATGCTAGGTTTTCTCTTTTTATTCTAACAACACCCTTATGAAGGAAAACTCTGTTTAATCGATTCTTATTTCCACATTTCTTGTGCATTTTATAGATCATTACATGTGTAATTGTTGGATTCGTAATCATCTTGGTATGACCAATATAGTGTTAAACTTTTACCCCAAGCATTGGTGTAATTGTTGAAGAAACGCCCCGCTTGTTACCCACCTGATTTGTCTTTAATTGAGCCATTGGATGATGGCTGGGTTAACTCGAAAACCAGCTCGAATTAATTGCTTTTAATCTAAAACAAGACATGCGCTTTTATACGTTGGAATGAGTTTTATTGCTTGATGTGTAGATAGCGTGGTTTTTTGTGATTTTTATACTACCTCCAGTCTTAAATATAGGGCATAGTTTGTAGTGCAAATTGCACTACAAACTATGCCCTATATTTAGGACCGGAGGGAGTATTAATTAAGTACACTTCTTCACACGGCCTATTGTGTAGTGTTTTAAAGAATAAAATATACTCCCTCTGGGTGTGGTTGGAGAGTGGTTTTGTTTCTAAATTATGTATATATTAGTGCTTCTTCAACAATAATTAACAGTTTATATTATCAAATTCTCATCTATTCTCATAATATATTCATAAATGGAAGCATATACGCAAAAGTTGGTTAAGAAAATTCTTTGTATATATTCTTGGGTCTTAAACTTGAGCTGTCATGATGAGAGCTCTCCTATGAGAGTAGGAAGTCGCAAGATTGTAGCCTCAAGTTGTTATTGTCTAGCTACCTCTCTAATATAAAATAAATAAATAAACCATGTCATCTCAAGATTGTCAATATTTAATTTCTTCATATTTGCATGTTTTATTATTATTATTATTAAGTGAATTTAATTAGTTTTGAAGAGCACAGAATGACGGTAAGAGAGACGCTAGTTTGATAAAGAAAGGAAGAAGACTGGGCAAACAGAAGGATGAGAGGAAAAATAAAGAGCAGCCGCAAAAAGGGGAAAAAAGGAACAAAAGTTAACCTACACCACATTATTGTTTTGATTCTTTTTAGGATTAAAGAGAGAGAAATAAATTGGTGTCATAAGAATTGGTTGCCATGTTATTACAGGAGAGGAGATAGCGGGGATATAAAAAAGGGAGGATGCATGTTATGTGTGAAGTAAAAAAGGGAAGCAATGGTTTTGATTTTAAAAATGTGAGGACTGAAAATTGAATTACATGGCTTTGAGAGGATGGTCCAAAATTAGGAGTGCGCTTGTCCCCTTTAAATGCAAATAAACCCTCTTCTCTCCATTTCTCTCTCATTCAAAGCCACTACTTTTTCTCTTGCTTACTCTCACTCCTCTCATTTCCCCTCTCACAACAGTGTGAGGATTTGTTCGTTTGGATTAGCGATTGGAATGTTTAAAAATAGCTATTCAATCGTGATTTACGGTATACGAGATAAGTATGTGAGAAGAGTTGTGTCTCGATTTATGTAAAAAACAACTTATAAGTAATCTGATAACTAAAACAAATATGCACATGTAATCATTTATTACTCAAAAGTACAAAGAGTCGTCGAGGTTGAACTTTTTAGGCAAAAAAAAAATCGAGTATGAAGTATGAACTTCAAAACTTTTTAATTACTTTATAGGACTTGCTTAAAAATTAAGGTAAATTTTAGTGGTCTGGATTCTCTCAAAATCTTTTTTCTCCTTTTCTTCTCAAAATCTCATCTTCACGATCAGACTTTAAAAAATAAATGGTCCAGATTTAATATTTTATAAAAGAAAAATACTAATTAAATACCATTTGAAATTGCAAAACCCTAAAAAGTCTGTTAACATTTTAAAAAGATAAAAAGGTACCAAGTATCAAATTGAGATTTTCAAGTTTTGACACTTTTACCATTTTACCCCTCAATTTTTTTTTTTTAAAAATAAGAGTGGTGCCCCTGCAAGAACATGGTGGGCCGCCAAAGCTCCTTTTATATATATATATATATATATATATATATGCATTACTAAATATATATAATATAAATAAAGACGTAGCAGTTTTGACAAAGTCAGTAATGACTTTGACAAATTTAGTAATGAAAATAATAAAATTCGTAATGGTATTGACTAAACAGTTTGCTAATGAACTTTGACTTGTATGTTTTCATCAGCATTTTTGTACAAAATGCTTTTGTCAAAATTATTACAATTCTTATCAAAATAATTACTAAACTTGTCAATCTCATTAGTTAAAATCTTTTTATTTATATTATGAATGTTTTCATAATGGAATCTTATAATAGGATTGCCAAAACCATTACAATTCTGGTCAATCTCATAACTGAATTTGTTAAAATCCTTTTATTTATATTATGAATGTTTTCATAATGGGATTGTCAAAACTATTACAATTTTTATCAGTTATGGGATTGACAAATTTAATAATGATTTTGACAAGAATTATAATGGTTTTGACAAAATCATTTGCTGATGAATCTTAACTTACATGTTTTCATCAGCATTTTTACATAAAATACTTTTGTCAAAACTATTATAATTATTGTCAAAATAATTACTAAACTTATAATTTTCATTACTGATTTTGTTTAAGCATTCATTCCATTTTTTATATTACATACGTACGTACGTACATACATACATACTGATGAAAACATGCAAGTCAAGGTTCATCAGCAAAAGGTTTAGTCAATATCATTACAAATTTTATTATTTTCATTACTGAATTTGTCAAAGTCATTACTAACTTTGTTAAAGCTACTACGCCTTTATTTATATTATACATATTTAGTAATATATATATATATATATATGTATCAAAGGAGCTTTGGCAGCCCAGGGGTAGGATGGGTTCGATCCCACCCCTTGCCATTCTCAACCAATTTTTTTCAAAAAAAAAAAAAAAAAGCACCCCTTCCCCACCCAAAAAGCTCTAGCCGTCGGAGCTCCGCCCGTTGGGGGTCTAGACCTACCACCGGAATGCCTGCGGTAGGCGGTGGTGCTCTGGCAGGAGCACCAATCTTATTTAAACAAAAATTTGAAGGATAAAATGGTATAAATGTTAAAACTTGAAAATCCCAATTTAATACTTGATACTTTTATGTCTTTTTAAAGTATTAACAAATTTTTTGGGGTTTTACAATTTCAAATGGTATTTAATTGGTATTTTCTCTTTGATAAAATTATTATTTTAAACATAAATAAATAAATTTAAACTATGAAAATCTGATCTACACCATTTATAATTGTAATATAAATAAAATTAATAATAAAATTAATTTATAAAACACTGTAATAATGATTTTATAAAATATTAAATTTAAATCATCTAATTTTTATTCTAAAGATAAAGATAAGATTTTAAAAAAATTGGTACGAAGGATTACGAGGAAATCTGCTCCAAAATGTTAGGGACTGCGATTTTTCGGCCAAGAAGCATGACATCACGTAAATGACAGTGGCGAAGGCTTCCACATTTCGCCGGAGATCAGCTCCGTCCAGTATAAAATTCTCCAAGAAACAGCTTTCAAGACATGGGTGGCTGGATTGGCATTCGCAAGTCGCAAGTCGCAAGTCAGGTTGGATTCAGAGATGAAGAAGCTCGCAAGAAATTGGCGCAATTCTCAATAAAACAAGCTCTTTCTCCCTACGCACGACGATCCTATTTTAGACGACTCTCGTCCCATGGATACACAAGGTCTCTCTCAAATCTATTTTTTCTCAATGCAATTTAACTTTCATGGTTTTTTTTTTTTTTTAATTGAACCTTCATTCTGATAGTGGTCAAATGATTAAAAAGATCATATTATAATTAGTTATCTTTTCAGTGGTTATATATGATAATTGGGGGCTCGATGATTTCGGGAGCTTTATGAACGAATTCACTCGCTGCTCTTCAAAGATTGAAGGATATCTTTTCCCCCAGAGTTCACGGGAAGATTTTCTTATGAGAATTTGTGTTGCGTGATTAAACTGGGCCATTAAAATCTGCTGTTTTATCTATGATTATGTTACAGAACAAGAAGAGTTGGTTCGGTCGTTTGAAAGGAGTCAAGCTCAGTCGCTTATGGAGGGTATGGTTTTGGTTTACTTCCTTATATGTTCATTCCTGTCTTTGAAAAGCTGATACAACTTGATTGAAGTTTGATTTTAAGCTCACCTGAGAGATTTCATTTTCATGTAGACGGTGTTTGCGGCTCTTCTCTGCTGTTACATTCTCTTTCTTTTGTACTCCATCTTTCAGCAGGCTTCATCACCATGGGAACTGGTATGTCTCTTCCAGTCCCTTTTGGACATCTGAAACTCAGAATTCATGCTTTTGTGCAATTTCTTATGGTAATATCAGAGTATGAATCTATAGTTCTAGTATTCTGTCCTTTTCATCTGTCAAACTATTATCTCTTTTAAATGCCTTCTGTGTTTTGATAAAAACAACTGGCAGCATGCTGCCTTCCTATGCGTATAGAAGACAAGTGTTTATGTAAACACTCTGGCCAATATGAATAACTTTTGTTGCTTTTTCTTATTCTTCTAACTTAGGATCGAAGTATCTTTCTAGCTAATGAAAGGATCCGATGAAAGTGATACATGAGGCTGTTTGTTGGATTATTTCAACAGTTTCCTTTGATGAATATTGAATATTTCATTATCATTCGTTGTCCTTTGGTGAACAGACATACCATGCTTACTTCATGGAGGAGCTTTACCCTTGGATGAGTATATCAGCAGGTTCATTTGTCCTTGTATCTAGAGCATTATTCATTTAAGTGACTCATTTATTACAAGCAGTATCATGATCAATTATTTTGGTATTCTCTATGTAATGATGCATTCATAGTCCGTGTATTCAATTTCTGTTGCATTCCTTAGCCATTTGTACTGATTTATAATTGAGAGTGGGATGTGATGTACCATGCTCTTAAACGAGGCTTAGGCTTACATGTGTCAATTTTACTGATCCTCAAACTTTTACAGAGTGGGTTACTGTTCTAGCTTGCTCATTTGCAATCAAGGGGATTCTCCATGAGTCAATGGGTCACAGGCGATGGATCTGGTACTCATGGTTTACTGGCCTTGTTCTGGCAATTTTCTTCTTCCCGGGCAGGACAAAAGAATCATTGAATGAAGATAGGAACAGTTACCCGATCAAGGACCAATTTATTTATTGGACTTACTATTTGCTTCTCGTTCCCAGGGAAATTTGCGACTTGGGAGAGAGGCCAAGAGAGCATTGATTCAGTGAGGTAGTAACAATTCGGACACTATCTGAAAATGTTTTATTTTGTGCAAGAGAGCTACCATCTTTGTCTTGTCTTTTGGTTGCAAGGCTGGTGTCCTAATGCATTCATCATTATCATTTTAGCTGTTCCTAGTCTCCATAAAATTATTTTCGTGACACAATTAACTATGCTTGAATGCATTTGCCCCTTGGTAGAATCTATCAAAACTGCGTTGTTCATAACCTGTGAATGGCATAACTTGCTGTATGAAATTGGTAGAACCTTGCTGAGCGGATGAGTTAGAGGACTGCTCTTGTTGGTCAGATTTAGCAGGCATGTATTTTCATTCTCTTGGAATATTAATTACAGAGATGAAGCAGACGAGTAAATTCATTGTTCAATCTAGCTAACTACTGGTATAATAGATTTTGAAAAATCAAATTGTCGGGAAAAATGGAAAAGAAAAGCTTGTGAGAGAAGTCATAGTGTGGCAAATAAAAATTCCTTTTTAAATTCAGAAATGCAGCCTCCACATTTACGTCTCATTTTAGTTGACTAACATTATAGACTTGATGTCCAAGAGTTTTTTTATCCTTATAACTGGGCTTAGCTAGCCCTGTTAAGTCTGTGTTGCCTACTTTCTTCTTGTTTGTTTTGATAATCTTATGAACATGAGAATAACCTATGTTGAACTTGGGGATCGCCTGAACAAGATTATCTCATATGCCTCCTTTCTATTACTCAGAATCTTGTTCAACAAGCAAACGTGGGTCATTTAACATCAGGGAATATTTAATGAAAACGCATTGGTTCGGTTTGTCATAGATTAGTGTTCAACGGTTTCCAATCTTACAATTTGCATTCGAAGCAAGCATTATTTCGGATTTACATGAACGGGAAAACAAAAAATAAAAGCCACTTCTAAATTCTAGGTCAAATAATTTAGCAATCGAGAATAGCCCTTAAATTTTGTTTACTCCCTTCGGTCCTAATTATAAGATAAAGTTGACTTTTTTAGAGAAATTAAGGAAAACAATTAAATTACTTTAGAGTGTTTATATTTTTAGTATCCTTAGATTATATATTAGTTTATTAGTCAAATTAATTAGTTTGAAGGAAAAAATAAAAATAATATACTCTAAAGTAATTTAATTGGCTTCCTTAATTTCTCCAAAAAAGTCAATTTTATCTTATAATTAGAACCGGAGGGAATATCTATTTTCTCCAAGGTACTAAAACTCGGACCGGTCATTGAACCGGTCGGGGTACTGGGTTAAGGGTCAGTGGGTCAAACCGGGACCAAACCGGAGCTAAACCGGGACCAAACCGGTGAAAAATTGAAAATTTTAGACTTATAATATGAAATTCTAAAGGAAATTTTTTTTTTTTTTTTAGTAAAAACCTCAACCCGGACCGGACCGGGAACCGGACCGGTTTTCCGGTTACCGGGCCGGACCGGCCGGTCCGGGTTTCACAACATGGATTTTCTCTGAATAACAGGTATTTTGAAAGCTTGCAATTTTTTTTTAATAGTGTGACAGGAAAGAAAACAAAATAATCAAACAGCAAGCAGCACACATCATTGTGAAAGGACTAGAATCTACTTCCAAAATCATACAGGAGTTTTAATTAAACTTCCTGACGATAACACCTGACAAGTGGCAATCTAAAATAAGGAAAACCACACAAGTCGTCTCAACGAAAAGGAAATTGGAAAAACTGCATTAACTACCACAACAAATAAATATCCAAAATGAAGATCAAGTAAATGTCTAATGTCCGAATACTACCACTTGTTTTAACGTTCGAACAAAAAGTTTTATGAATTGATAATTGAAATATTTGTATATTTATTTTCCCTTATACGATGATTTTGTGGACGATATTTAAGATTAATATAATAAATTTAGGTGTAACTCATAAATACAGGATAATTTTGGCATAAATATTTTTATTACTATTATAATATTCACTTATTTTCTTTTTTGATAGCCACACAATAAGAGAAGAAAGGAGATTAAAAATTGGACCGATGGGATTGAAAAAGTCAATTACTGTAGCATCGGTTACTATTCACTGGGTCACTATTCACGATGGCACTATTCACAACGGAAACCACTATTCAAGACGGAAGTTACTGTAACGGATGGAAGCACTGTTGCCAGTGCGGTTTTCACTGTAGCAATGCTCTTTTTTGTTACTGTAACAACGCATTTTTCCCCTATAAATAGAGATGAAGGCCAAGCACCAAAGGGGAAGAAGGGAGAAAAGTAGAGGTTTCCTTTTCTGACAATTAGAGGTCCTTCTCTGATAGGGAGAGATATTTTCTCTGACAGTTTTGAATAAATTGTATTATTTTCTAGATTTAATTTCATGCATTGTATTACTTTTTGCATGCCACATACATGGAAGGTTTTACCTTCTAAATGGACGTCTTAGGATTATATTACTTTTTACATGCCTCCATTTTGGAAGGCTTAGAATTGTATTACTTTTTGCATGCCGCATACATGGAAGGTTTTACCTCCTAAATGGACGGCTAGATTTCTCCATTTTTCATGCATCTTTTGGTTGTATATTTATATTTCAGAATTTAATATTCAAGTTTTATGCAGTATTTTTGAGGTTTTCATTCAAGCTTTATGCAATATTTATGAAGTTTTCAATTTATTTTGGTTTTATTTTTAATTTCATCATGAGCTAAATTTCTATTTTCCTAGGGTGATGGCGTAGCTTACTAATGACGGATTGAATCTTAACGTATTAATCTAGTTTTAATTTTTCCTTCATGATTGAGTTTTAATTATTATTCTTAATGCTTTCGATTGATTGGCCATCTTTTGAATGATTTAAATATGTATGTTGAGACCGGAAGGAGATGCATGTATGTAGATCTTATAATTAAAACCATGACTTGTATATGAAATAAGAATACATTCATATGAGTTGTGTAGTCTTACTGAGTTCCATAAATCTTAATGCATAATTAATTGCTTAAATTCATATAGGAATATATTGGATTAGAAATTAATTATAAAATTGCTTGACCTTGGAAGAAGCAAGTAATTAAATTAGGGAAACTCGACTATAAATCATGTGGAATAAATTGGGCTAGAATAGATAAGTGATTCAATATGTAATTTATTAAGTGAAATCTGACCTCTAGGGCTTTTCTCATATTTGTTTTCATATTATTTGCACTCATATTTAATAATTTTGTTCTCTCAATCACCAACTAATCGGTCGACTAAATAGAATTAAACTTACCCATTTTGGTATTTATTGATCAATCCTCATGGAAACGATACTCTACTCACTTCTATATTACTTGATTATGACAGTGTACACTTGCACTATTTAATAGATCATCTACACACGTAACAAGTTTTTGGCGCCGTTGCCAATGTTTGTTGTCATTAATATCAATACTAAGTAATTTTAATACTAATTTGGTCTTCATATTACATTTGTTTTTCTTCTTGGTGTCTTGTGTTTCATTTCAGGCTTTTGCTTAATGTATGACCAAATTGAAAGATACTGATCTATTGCCTTTTGATTCAGAGATCGAGAGAACTTGTTGAAGAAATCGAAGAGTTCGAAAGCAGTCTACTTTAATCCTAATCAATCTGATGGCAATTCCAGAGGGAAAAGCAACAGACACCAAAACACTCCGTGACTATGCAACACCAACATTCATGGGGACAAATTCTGGAGAAGACTGCCAGTAGCAGCTAACAACTTTGAAATCAAGCCTGCAATTATCCAGATGATGCAAGCAAATCAGTTTGGTGGTTTACCAACAGAAGATCCTAATACACATATAGCCAACTTCCTAGAAATCTGTGACACATTCAAGCATAATGGTGTTACTGATGATGCCATTAGACTTAGACTTTTCCCTTTCTCACTCAGCGATAAGGCTAAAAGTTGGTTACAATTGCTACCAATGGGAAGCATAACTACATGGGAGATCATGGCGTAGAAATTTTTGGAGAAATACTTTCCTTCAGAAAAACCACTAAATTGAGGAATGAAATTGCCTAATTCACCCAGCATGAACAAGAAAGGCTCTATGAAGTATGGGAAAGATACAAGGAGTTGCTAAGGAGATGTCCTCGTTATGAGTTACTAAATTGGTGGCAACTGCAAACTTTCTATAGTGGGATGACGCACATCTCCAGAATTCTTGTAGATGCCACAACTGGAGGATCTTTAATGGGAAAAAAATATAGATAATGCTTATAATCTACTTGAGGAGATGGCAGCCAATGCATACTAATGGCCTTCTGAATGTAATATTTCAAAGAAAGCACTTAGAGTGTACAAGCTGGATGTCCTTACAATTTTGACTTCTCAAGTTGCATCTATATCCAAGCAAGTGAGCTCTTTGACAAACCAAGCAATTAGTACTCCTATTGAAGTTTGTGATCGATGTGGAGGACCTTATGTGAGCACGCAATGTCAAGAAGGACACTCATTCATGCCGGAGCAAGCTCATTATGTCAGAAATCAAAGAAATGGTCCATTCTCAAACACCTACAATCTAGGTTGGCGAAATCATCCAAACTTTAGTTGGAGGAATAATCAAAATATGTTCAGGCTATAAGGGAATTACCAGTAACAAGCTCTTCAACCAGCAAATACATGACATCAAAAAGTGAATGTGGAAGATGCACTAGCTCAACTAACCATGAATACATCTCAATTCATGGCTAGGATTGAGGCAACACTCAAAAGCCAAGATGCCTCAATAAAGAACTTGGAGATCCAAAGGGGCCAAATTGCAAATATGGTGAACTCCAGGCAACCAGGAACTCTACCCAGTGACACCGAAAGAAACCCAAGAGAGCATGTGAAGGCTATTACACTAAGAAGTGCGAAATAATTGAAAGATCCTTTAATTAAAAAGAAGGATGACCAAAAAAAGAAAGAAAGTAGAGAAGAACAGAAGGAGGAAGTACAAGAACAGAAGGAGGATGATGTAATACCATGAAGAATTAGCTTTCCAGACAATCCTCTTCCATATATACCACCAGTTCCATACCCTTAGAGATTTGTGAAGGCAAAGCAAGATAAGCATTTTGCAAAGTTTTTGGAGATTTTCAAAAAGTTGCACATCAACATTCCTTTTGCAGACGCTCTTGCCCAAATGCCCAATTATGTAAAATTCATGAAGGACATTCTCTCAAATAAGCGTAAGCTTGAGGAATTTGAATGAGTTGCACTTACTGAGGAGTGCAACACTATTCTCCAAAAGAAATTACCTCCAAACCTGAAAGATCCAGGAAGCTTCTGCATAACTTGCACCATAGGTCAATGTCACTTTGAAAGAGAACTTTGTGACCTTGGAGCAAGTGTAAACTTCATGCCTTTATCTGTCTACAACAAACTTGGTCTTGGAGAGGTGAAGCTGACCACAGTTTCATTACTTCTGGCTGACTGATCAATAAAACATCCGAGGGGTGTCTTAGAAGATGTTTTGGTGAAGGTGGACAAACTTATATTCCAAGCTGATTTCATAATACTCGACATGGAAGAAGACCAAGAAATTCCTATTATTCTTGGGAGGCCATTCCTAGTAACTGGGAGAACGTTAATAGATGTGCAACATGGGAAGTTAACCTCGCGAGTTCAAGATAATCAAGTATCTTTCAACATTTTCAAGGCTTTATCCTTTCCAGATGAAGGTGACACTTGCTACAGAGTCGATACATTGACCAGCTGCACAAAAGACGTGGTGAACGAAATTTGCATGGATCAACCATTAGCAATGGGAATGGTAGATGTATCAAAATATACTAATCTAGAAGTTTTGGAGCAGATAAGGTACCTTGAAGCAAATTCCCCAATTTTTATCAAGAAACCATTTGAAGATCTTGGGGAAAGGCCGAGTAAGCCAGTACTATCAACAGAGAAACCACCAATACTGGAGTTGAAAATGTTGCCATCCCACTTGAAGTATGTTTATCTGGGAGGAGATTCAACATTACCTGCAATCATCTATGCAGCTCTTACTCCTGAAGCAGAAGAAAAGTTATTAAGAGTTCTAAGGGAGTATAAAATAGCATTTGGATGGTCAATAGCTGATATAAGAGGGATTAGTCCTTCAATTTATATGCATAAGATCTTGATGGAGGACAACTACATGCCATCAGTCGAGCACCAGAGAAGACTCAATCCAAACATGAAGGAGGTGGTGAGAAAGGAGGTAATAAAGTGGATGGATGCTGGCATAATCTACCTAATCTCCGACAGTCAATGGGTAAGTCCAGTTCAAGTTGTGCCAAAGAAAGGTGGAATGACAGTAGTGCCCAACAAGAAAAATGAACTGATTCCACAATGAACGGTGACTGGATGGAGAGTGTGCATGGACTACAGAAAGCTCAATAAAGCCACCATAAAAGATCACTTTTGTAACCCCCTCACCGTAATTACATCCGGATTACGAAATTTAAGTGAAATAGAGACCAATAAAATAAAATCAACAATTTATAATCCCTCAGCAATAGATGGGGTATTTCAAAAAAAAAAATCAGTTCAAAACATAATTGCTCGTGGTCTCACATTCATTTGCGGATATAATTACTTGAGAAATCAAATTACATAATAAATATCAAAGTGCGGAACTAAAATCCCGGCAAACCCCGGGTTACTTATATATATAACATGGGCTTAATGTTCCCAAAATGGGGATTACATATCCAAAATATTTATTTACATCTCATATACACTTAGTAATCCCAAAACCAAACAAAGATAACCAACTACCACTAAAGTCTTAGAGTAATCCTAACTACTCCTAGTTGTCCGCTTCCCTTTCGAGCCACTCGCCCTGTCTGAAAAGGTTAGTCATTTGGAAAGAGTAAGATTCTAAAGAATCTCAGTAGCAACAAATTATTCATACAACACGTAATCACATAGCATGTAAACAAATCATCTCATAACAGCAGCAACACAAATCACACTCCACCCCCATCCCCTTTTACCATCGGGAAGGCACACTGTCTTAGCCCGCACCGTTGTTAGCGACTCAGGGACTATTGGTGTGGCAGTGCATATGAATAGCCTTACAGCTCACATATAGCCTTTCGACTTTCATAATTGGCCCGTCGGCCTTCACAAATAGCCTTTCGGCTCACAATTAGCCTTTCAGCTCACAATTAGCCTTTCAGCCCATATAATCACATATAACACACCCTAACCTCATCCCCTTTTACCGTCGGGAAGGCACACAGCCCTTACCCAAACCATTGTTAGCGACTTAGGGACTATTGGTATAGCGGTACTTCCATGATTTCACATAACTTGCAGCATATGAAATCATCACATCACAATGATATAGTACACATACAATGTATCACATAAGATATAAAGCAAGAGTCACTACCTGTATCTTTCTTGACTGGCTTCGGTACCGTAGTCTCACGAGGGCGACAGATGTCAAATCCTATACTAAATTAGGGACAACCGATCAATCTCTTTTCCAAGTTCTTGATTTCATAATACACTGAGTTGGTTATCATTTAGGACTCTTTAGGTGACCACCAGAGGCCTAAACATATGCCTAAAGGGTTGGAAGAAACTACCCCGAAGACCCCTTTTTTGAAGGCACAACACTGATTTCTGACAGCCTCACTCGAGTGAAGACGACCTCACTCGAGTGATGAGAGACTTGTGCTCGGGTGAGAACGACTCTCACTCACGAGTGCTTGACAAAGAGCAACCTTCACGGCCATGTAAAGCTCATAACACTCGAGCACCAAGCTCTGCACTCGGGTGACGACCCCAATTATGCTCGAGTCCCCGAAAGTGAAACACTACGAGTGACAACCCGAGAGCACCAACTACACCAGAGGCACCAGCTCACTCGAGCATGAAACCCTGCACTCGAGTGAGACAACTATGCTTGCGAGTGTCAGAGCACACTCTTGGACAATGGCCAGTGAGTGAGGACCCGAGAGCAACCTTAACTCTAGATTCACACCATCACTCGAGCAAACCCAAGTTCACTCGAGCATGATCTTCCCTCACTCGAGAACAAAGAAGTGCACTCGAGCCTTATTCATAGAACTCAAGTAAAACTCAAAGCAGAAAAGGGAAAATACACACAACACTCGAGCATGATCTTTCCCTGCTTGAGTGTTGTGCATCAAAGACCAGAAAAGCAGAAAACCTCAGAAAATACCAGATGGTCAAATTCACACCCAATGGTTCCCAAACTCTACCAAAAGCTCATACATACTTAGCACTAACTAGGGAACATATTGGTAACCTCTCAAACACCCCAAAAACCTTTTTGACCACAATCATGCTCTTAGGTCTCTATAACATAACCAATTGTCCAATTTCATTCAATTCATTTCCCATATTTCAAACTAAATCCAATGCTCAAATATCTTCACAATAGACCATTTCCCACATCAAACACAATGAAACTCATATATTCAATATTTGGCATAACTAGGGCAAATTTCTAGATTTTACTAAACTTATCCAAAAAAATCACAAACAATATATCAAAGTGCACTAAATGCCTACCTCTTTACTTTGCCAAACCCAGAATCTTGATTCTCCAACTTCCAATTTTGACCATCACATAAATCACCACTATTTCAAGATTCTGAAATCACCAAGTTGAAGCTCTCAATGAGATGCACATCATTAGAGAAGAGATTTAGGGCATTAGAGATCAAACAAAGCATCAAAATCTCACCTTTTCTTCTTCCTTTTCCCTTGATCACCGAAACTATGGAGAAAGAGGAGAGATGAGATGAAACAATGATGATGATGTCGTCCTTTCTTTCCCATACACACTTCCACCGAATAGGAGAGAGAGGAGAGAGGAAAAGTGCTATTTTGTCCCCTTATGCTACATCCAATGGCTCACCAAATGCCACTTGTCACCATCCTACTCATTCTTTCATGAGCTCACCCTATCGCAAAGCGTAGGATCCCGACCCATAGTCAAAGAATCTCAACTCTTGATCTTAAATACCACACACATGTATACCAAAATCACATCACATTAATTCCAAAAGTGCTTAATTACACTAATTACAATAATTATCAGAGTCATTAGCCCTAATCACAAATCAGGATATTACAACTTCCCTCTGCCATTTATAGACCATATGCTTGACAGACTAGCAAGTAGGGAAAGCCTATTATTGTTTCCTAGAGGGGTACACAGGATATAATCAAATTACAATTGCACTAGAGGATCAAAAGAAGACAACTTTTACATGTCCATATGGTTCCTTTGCCTTCAGAAAGATGCCATTTGGTCTATGTAATGTACCAGCAACACTTTAAAGGAGTATGATAGTGATCTTCTCAGACATGGAGGAAAGGTTCATTGTGGTATTCATAGATGATTTTTCAGTTTTTGGAGAATCATTTGATCATTGTCTTTCAAATTTGGCAAAAGTCTTGCAATGTTCTATGGAGACAAACTTGGTTCTAAATTGGGAGAAGTGCCATTTTATGGTGAAAGAAGGAATCGTGCTGGGTCACAAGGTATTCTATCGAGGCATTGAAGTAGATCAAGCTAAGATTGAAACAATTCAAAAGCTACCACCTCAAGGGCATTCGGAGTTTTTTGGGACATGCTGGCTTCTATAGAAGATTGATAAAGGACTTCTCAAAAATCGTAAAGCCACTTTGCATGCTGTTAGAGAAAAATACTCCCTTTATTTTTAATAAGGAGTGCTTATCAGCTTTCCAAACTCTAAAAAGTGCCTTGACTTCTTCACCGGTTATCATAGTTCTATATTGGAATCTTCCATTCGAAATGATGTGCGATGTAAGTGATTATGCAGTTGGAGCTATTTTAGGCCAAAGAAGAGACAAGATCTTTCATTCTATCTATTATGCTAGCAGAACACTCTCAGAAGCACAGATGAATTATGCAACAACAGAAAAAGAGCTCCTAGCAGTAGTGTTTGCATTCAAAAAATTCATAGCATACTTGATTAGGTCAAAGGTCATTGTCTGGGCGGACCACTCAGCAATCAAATATTTGATTGAGAAGAAAGATGCTAAGCCCGGACTGATCAGATGGGTGCTTCTGCTACAAGAATTTGACTTGGAGATCAAAGACAAAAAAGGGACTGAGAATCTCATTGTAGATCATCTTTCTCGGTTAGAACCACCTGAACGAAAGAGAGAATTACCAATCCAGGAGAATTTCCCAGATGAGTAACTTTTTATCATGCAGTCACAACCTACTCCTTGGTATGCTGATTTTGTGAATTATTTGGCAAGTAGAGTAATGCCTTATGAACTTTCTAAAATGCAAAAGGAGAAGTTTCTGACTGATGTAAGGCATTACTTTTGGGAGGATACGTTCTTATACAAATAATGCCCAGATCGAATTATCAGGCGATGTGTTCCTGAAGAAGAAATGGACAACATCTTAAATCACTGTCATTCATCCCCATATGGTGGTCATTTTGGAGCAAATAGAATAGCTACTAAAGTCCTTCAATCAGGATTTTGCTGGCCTACACTCTTCAAGAACGCTCACAGAATTGTGGCAACCTGTAACAGATGTCTAAGAACGGGAAATATCTCAAAGAGACATAAAGCCCCTTTAACCAACATCTTAGAAGTTGAACTTTTTGATGTATGGGGGATCAATTTTATGGGGCCTTTTCCATCTTCATTTAGCAACCAGTTTATTTTAGTAGCTATTGACTATGTCTCCAAGTGGGTTGAAGCAGCTGCCTCTCCTACAAATAATTCTTGCGTGGTTGTGAAGTTCTTGAGAAAGAATATTTTTACAAGATTTGGAGTGCCTAGAGATATTATCAGTGATGGAAGAAGGCAGTTTTGTAATGAACAGCTTCAGTCTATGTTAGCTAAATATGGAGTAACTCATAAGGTTGCAACTTCATATCATCCATAAACTAGCGGGCAGATGGAAATCTCAAACAAAGAACTGAAGTGGATCTTAGAGAATACAGTGAATTCCAACCGGAAGGACTGGGCTCAAAAGTTAAATGATGCACTCTGTGTAACCCCCTTCCCACCTTAGGCCGAGATTAAGTTCTTAAACACATAATTAAGTTAGAATTAGAGACCATATTTCAAATTGGGACTTATTTAGGTAATCTTTTGCCCAAAATCGGATTTGCAAAAACTTTTTCAAAACATATTCACAATACAAAACAGTAATGGCCTATATAGGTGGATTCCATTTACAAATATCAGAGAGCAAAGTAAATTCCCGACTCACTCGGGTTCTATTCATTAAATAAGGGTTTATATAAAGGCATAAAGCCCACATACATTTCCCTTATCTTGGGGATTACACAAAACTATACAATCTATCCCAATACATATACAATTGATCCAAAGATATCTTAATGATTTACATGATAATCAATAACCAAAAAAGAACTCCTAACACGGAGCTCTACCCGCTCTTCGTCACCCGTTTGCCTTTCGATCCTTCAGTCCTGTCTAAATTTTTAATTTTGGGAGAGTGAGATTCTAAGAAATCCCCGTAGTGTCAAATCAATCATAATATGTACAATAATAAGGCATGAAATCAAATCATTATCCACACAAAGAAACTACAATGGCAGTTACAACGGCAATGGTTAGTATGAAACATGTCATCCCTTACGATTGCTCACGCTGCATTGCATCACAACAATCCACACAATATATTTCACCATAGCTGGGATTCATATAAAGCATTTCATACACAAGCCACACTGGCAAGATCAACACATAGTCCACGGCTAGATTCACAAACGCCGCCCCCACGGGTCGGATTCACAAAGATCCATGTCGATTACGACGGCAGTTCAACGGCTGACCTATAAATGACCAGCGTCAATCCCTATACGACTCACGCTGAAGTGCTCACGCCGTAATGGACCAAGCACACACATTTCACAAAACATAATGACAAGTCATGCATACCAAAACATCATACACAACATGAGAGAAAAGTCACTACCTCGTTTGTTCCGTGTGTGCTTTATCGTAGGTCTCCCCCAAGGAGGGCAAATATCGTATCCTATAATTATAATTAGGGACGAAGAGTTATTCTCTATTCCAATACTCAATTGATTTCACAATACTTAGATTTGGTTATCATTTATGTGCTTTAAGTAGTTAAAATTGGCTCTAATAAAAGCACTAAAGGATTGGGAAACACCGGGTTGGAAACCACTTTTCAAAATCACAAGGTGCTGAAAACAAGGGGTTGGCTGCAGCCAAGAAATCTTTGGCTGCGGCCAAAAACATCACAGAAAGTTTCTGGCTATAGCCAAAACTTTTCTGACTGTGGCCAAAAACAGCCCAGAAGTGTTCTGGCTGCAGCCCAAAATTTTTTGGCTGTGGCCAGACAGTGGTCCGAAGGTTCTTGGCTGTAGCCAAGAATCTTTTGGCTGCGGCTAGGAAAATTCTGTTTCGCAGCTGAACTTCCAAAAATCATAACTAATTCTAGAAAAATAAAAATGAGGTGATCCCAAAGCCTAATGAAAGCTATTTAAGTCATATTTACTAGAAAAATATGAACCAATACCAGAAATCACCACACAAATACAGAATTTAAGAAATGCCCATACTGCTCCAGAATTGATCCCAGATTTAACATCAAACTTTGGGCAGTCATAACTCCTAGATCATAAATCGGAATGACATGAAATATATGTCCATTTTGAAGCTTGAAAGGTGACATTTAAGCCTGGAAAGTTTCATAATTTTACAACACCATTTGCTATTTTAAAACGTCCATGCAAGATCACTGCCAGAACAGAGTTTCTTACTAACCAAAACTTTTCACTTTCAAAACCAAGTTCCCAATGGTTAAAAATTCACATTTGACACTTCTCCCACTCAATTTTCCACAAGGAACACAATGGCAACCTCAAAATGACCAAAATCCTACTCCATTATCATGCTTTGGTTTTGGGCAACACAAACATCAAAATTCCAAACTCATCCAAACATACCATTTCAATCACAATCAATTCTATCTATCCCAAACTTCCCACAAGACACCATTTTCATGCCAATAACATACCAAACACATAGTGGCTCTCATTTTTGAATTCAAGGCTAGAATTTCCAGAAATTATAAACTCAATCATTTGGCATAAAACTTAGATAGATAGATTGGTCTCACTTACCTCTTTCACTTTGCCAAAGAGACTTCTTGATTCACCACTTCCCAAAATTTCATGTAGGCATAAACCAACACCAATGGGCACACTATAAACACCAAAATAAAGCTCTCACTCCAAGGAACAACATTCATGAAGTGAGTTTGAGCAATGGAGGGCATTTGCTTACCTTTTTTTCAAGCTTTTCCCTTCCCTTTTTCTGCAACAATGGTGTCTAAAGAAGGGAGAAGAGAGAGAACGAAAGAGATGGAGCAAGGAGATGAAGGAAACAATGATAATCCTACTCCCTCCTTGTCAGCTGAAATTAAGAGAAGAAGAGAGAGAAAATATCATTTTCCAATGCCATTTGACTTTCACACACTCCCTTGCTTCATCTCACATTGACACTTGTCAATTTCTGATTTGCTCACATAAATTAATTTCCCAATTAATCACCTTAATCCCTCCATTAACCATTCTAATTACATTTCTCATTTCTCTCTTAGTTAGTAATTAATTTCTCCATTAATCCCTAACTTATGGTCATTCTTTGAATTTTCCACTAATTGTGACATATTACTTAATTTTGCCATAAAACACATAATAAGTCAAATTAAATTCGTAATTATCCACAATAATCATGATTTGCCCTTAATCAAAAATTGGGATATTATACTCTGGGCTTATAGAATTGCCTTCAAGACACCAATTGGTACATCCCCGTATCAATTGGTCTACGAAAAAGCATGCCATCTTTCAGTAGAAATGGAGCACAAAGCATATTGGGGAGTAAAAGCATTAAATTTTGACTTAAAGGCAACTGGTGAGAAAAGGCTTTTCCAACTCAATGAGCTTGAAGAATTTAGACAATAAGCTTATGAAAATGCAAAGTTATACAAGGAGAAGATAAAAATATGGCATGAAAGAAGAATTTTGAGGAGAGAGTTTACACCGGGACAAAAAGTGCTTTTATATAACTCAAGGTTAAAGCTCTTTCCAGGAAAGCTGAGACCAAGGTAGTCAGGTCCTTTCACTGTGATTCAAGTATGGCCATATGGAACTATAGAGATTCAAGATGGTGATCGAAAATTCCAAGTAAATGGGCAAAGGCTCAAAGAATACAATAAAGGTACACTCAACACTTTGAAATCTGTCATCACGTTTGAGGAACCAACAGGTAAGTCCTCATTCTATTAATTTTTTAAAAAAAATAAAAAATAATAATAAAAAAAGAAAAAAAATTTTGGTTTGGTATTTGTCTAGCTAAAGATGTTAAAGAAGGATGGCTATTTGGGAGGCAACCCAAAACTTCTTCCCTACTCACTCATTTCTTTCTTACTCTCTCATTTTTCTTTCCTACTCAACGAAACACACTGCACTTGGTTGAGAATTTAAGTTTTCATCAATTTCATTTTAAGTTACCATGGAGGAATCTTTTGTAAAGCTTAAGAACAGTTCCCCACTCTTCCCAAAGATATGCTCAGGAAGATCTATAACAGTCGACTTGAAAGGGTGAAGATATTCAAACTTTTAGGCCTTCCTGTGGACATACGCTGGATCATTGAAGCTAAGGTACGTTTAGCAGGTGAGATTCATAAATCATTTGTTAAACCTTTTCCAAGAATGGGAAGAAGTTCTTACTCCAAAAAGAGAAGAGCTAAAAGGATGAACGTTTTCCCATAAATGTGCAAGGTGGAATTGTGATCAACGCTGTAGGAGTAAAGGTATGGTTTCTATAAATCAAGAAGATAAAATTAAATTTATAATGGATGGACTGAGTAAGGAGTCATTGGATGATATCGTTCAAACTCTTGAGACGTATCCAAGTGTTGATGTTCATTGTATTCTTCTTGATTTAGCAGACATATTCAACAGAGAAAAAGAGTGATATTGTCATGGGAATTTGACGTTAAAAGACTCTGTTTGCCAGTTTATAAGAAAACTGGATAGGAAGCAAATCCTTAATTCATAGAAAGCGTTTAAGCCATTACTGGACATAAAACCAGAGGAAGATGTGAGCCAAAATCATAACTATTGTACATAATGATGCTTTTGTTTCAATCTTTCTTATCTTTTCTGTCACTTTTGTCTAATTTGTCTTATCTTTTCAGCAGCTTTTGTTTAATATGTCTTTTCTTTTAAGTAACTTTTGACTTTCTTTCCCCTTTTGCTTCACGCAAATTACGCCAGTTATTCGTGTCAGAAGTTTTTCAAAATTTTTTGAAAAATGCGTGATTTGTATGATTTTGTTGTCGCTGCTTTAGTGTTATATATATGTACTATTTCATTTGTAAATTTGCAGTCTTCCTCTTGGAAGCACAAATGGTTTGAGTGAAAAGAAAAGAAAAAAGGTATCATACAAAGATGTAGATTTACATCTATCTGCATTTTTGGTGAAACTGAAATGGGTAAGGATGTAGAGTTTATAATAGCAGCAAATGAACTTAGAAGTGCATTAGCCGCTAGAAAGATCAATTTTGTAAACGGGGGAGGCATTCAGGGCCTAAAGGGAAGTGTGGCCATTTCTGTATCCATGAATAGAAGCAAGGGTTTGAGTGTAAGGGTGAAGGAGTTGGAAGACTACATCTTTTCCTTGGGACAAGAGTTGCAGGTTTCAAGCTTGCCTGAACGTATGGGACAAATGTACTACCATGCTCAAGCTTTTATTGCTCTACCCGGTGGTTTGGAGACGTTGGATGGGATCTCTAACATTGTATATTGAGCTAAGTTGTACTATCACAAAAAGTGTGAACACCCTATTTTGTCCGAGCCCCAGTAAAAAAATACAAAAATAATTGATAATGATTGGTGTCCAAATTGGCAATCATCATTGAAAGAAAAGATAAAAAACAAAAATAAGAAAAAAAATAAGGAAATCCTCCTATTGATGATGATCGGTGTCTAAATAGGCAATCATCATTGAAAGGGAAAAAAATAAAAATAAAAACGAAAATTAAACTAAATCCCCTCATTGATATGATTGGCATTGTCATTCATTAAGGGAAAATAATAAATAAAAAAATGAAAAATAAAAAATAAAAAAAAATCTCATTTATGTTGATAGGTTTAAATTAGGAAGTTACTTGTGGGGAGAATAATGAAAAAAAAATAAAAACGAAAAAATCTCCACTAATGGTAATTAGGTCAAGTTAGGAAGTTTTATCAATAGAAAATACGAAAAAAATGAAAATTTAAAAAAATCTTCATTGATGATGATTGGATCAAGTTAGGTAGTTCTTAACATAAAATATAAAAAAAATCAAAAAATGATTTTTTTTTTTTTTTTTTAAAAAGAGGAGCATTTATGAAGAAAACCCTACCTTGAGACTATAAATAGGAGTGCAATGGTTGAAGTAAGGGAGACAAAAATTTTGGGAGAAAGAGGGAGGCAAGAGCTATGTGGACTTGCTTTCCGTTGCCTCATTGAATTGTCTTATGTATTGTTGCTAGATGTGTGGCATTTAGATCAAGAGGTATGTGTGGCCCTATCACCCTATCTCTTGTTGTAGTGGGTTCAAAAGATAAAAGGTACGTATAAATCTCCTCACCTTTGACTTCCATTTTGTTTAACTTGTGCTATTTTTTTCTTTCTTTTTTCTTCATCCCTTTCTTAGGTCCTCTTTCAAAAAAAAAAGAAAGAATAAAAAATATTTTAACACACTTTTAGAAATGAAAATAAAATGGAAAAGCTCTCTTTCATGAAAAATAAAAGAAGTTCTTTAATAAATAAAAAAACGTTTTTTTAAATAATAATAAAAAATACAAACCAAATAAAAAAAATTATTTTTCTCAAATAAATGAAATAAACATTTTTTCTAAAACACACAAACAAAGTGACACGCATTTCTACCCCCCGAATTACTTGGGCTTTGATCCCTCTAAAGGGTACGTAGGCCCTAAGTTTTCATCCTAGGTCAAGTCCAATTTTGAAAATAAATATACTTTTTTCTTATTTTCTTATTGTAAATAAATGTTTTTTTAAATAAGTATGTTTTTCCTTATTGTAAATAAGTGTTTTTTCTTCTTCTTTTGCTTTCATTTCATTTAGTTTTGTAAATATTTTTTTTTATTTGGGTAATTATAATAAAAATAAAGGCCATAATATTTTTAAATAATTAATTTAGGGTAACCATTCTTATGAATGGGTGTTGTGGGGTGCCTAACACATTCCCCATACACAATAGACTCCCGAACCCTAAATAGTTTTTATAGACTAGTTTCCATTTTTAAAAAGGTTTCCAAAGTTATCCTATCCTTAAAATTTTGGTGGTGGCTCCATGTTTTCAAAATTCCGGACACTATAGCTTGGCGACTCCACTGGGGATGGTTTGAGAGTCAAGCCCATTTAAGTTAAGTGTTTACAAATAATATGGTCTTAATTTTATTTTAATTACCCTTTTTATTTTTTGTAAATATTTGTTTTATTTTTTAAATTCTTTATTCTTCTATTTGTTTATTCTTTTTTTTCCTATCTATCTTGTGATCTGCTTAGCAGATGAGGGTTGGGTAAAACCTAGGCCCATAGGTTGGTATGCTTTCCACACACACTGAACACATACACTATTCTCCTCACACACATTTTGGGCCCTATACCCGGGTCTGTGAGTTCCTTAGGTGAGTGGAAGTTTCTAGCGGTCTCCCTGTGGGGTTTTAAGAACCCTCTGAGGTTACTATGAAGACTTCATTCTAGCTGTTATTCATTTGATGAGGTTGATCCCTGTGGGGTTTTCAGAACCCCTTGAAGGTCAATTTCATCAAATGGGGTCTTCATCTTTACGATGGGGGCAGTTAGGAGACCTTTATCTGTGAGAATTAGAACCACCTTGAAACATTATACCTATTAGTGGAAATTATCGACCTACCCAATTAATTAGTACCTGCCTTTCTTAGGATAGATACTACTAACCTAGGGTCATTCCTAAAATAGGACACTGGAGGGCATATATTTATTTATTGTTGATCATCTTTATTGTCATCCATACATAATCAATGAAATCCCTAGGATCAAGTGACTAATTGTCGCTTCACCTGAGTATGTATCTAGTATCACTCCACATAAAGATACATCACAAGGACGGTGTATGCATTAGATAGCTAACCTTAGTCTAAGGGTCTATGACCCTAAAAGACCATGATATCATCACAACAATCATGTTAGAAAACATATCAATAAGAGATAATCCTTTAGGACTCATGAGGTATCATTATCTCATTCATTAGCATTTTAGCTTCATTTGATATGGGCCTTGGACATAATCATTATTTTTTAAAACCCTTAGTCGCGTGATGGCTTGGGCCATTCGCAGGTTAATGGGCACTTTATTCTCCCTATGAGGTAATAGGTCTTTTGAGGAGGTGAAATTCTTTTTCTTAATGTCCATCACTCATATTAAAACTTGAAGTATAAGTCATCACTTTTTCATGTCTCATGAGATATCCTTGCATTATCCATTGGCATTTAGCTTCATTCAATATGGGCCTTGGACATAATAAACATTTAACAAAACCCTTAGCCGCGTAATAGTTTGGGCCGTTCGCAGGTTAATGGGCACTTCATCCTCCCTATGGGGTATTGGATCTCTTGAGAAGGTGAAATTATTTTTCTTAATGTCCATCACCTATATCAAAACTTGGAGTATAAGTCATCACTCTTTTATGTCTCATGAGGTATCCTTGCATCATCTATTGGCATTTAACTTCATTTGATATGGGCCTTGGACATAATCATCATTTTTAAAACCCTTAGCCGCGTGATGGCCTGGACCATTCGCAGGTTAAGGGGCACTTCATTATCCCTATGAGGAAATAGATCTCTTGAGGAGGTGAAGTTCTTTCTCTTAATGTCCATCACCCATATCAAAACTTGAAGTGTAAGTCATAACTCTTTCATGTCTCATGAGATATCCTTGCATCATCCATTGGCATTTACTTCATTTGATATGGGCCTTGGACATAATAAATATTTAACAAAACCCTTAACCACGTAATAGCTTGGGCTATTCACAGGTTAATGAGCACTTCATCCTCCCTATGGGGTATTGAATCTCTTGAGGAGGTGAAGTTCATTTTCTTAATGTCCATCACCCATATAAGTCATCACTCTTTCATGTCTCATGAGGTATCCTTGCATCATCTATTGACATTTAGCTTCATTTAATATGAGCCTTGGACATAATAAACATTTAACAAAACCCTTAACCGCGTACTAGCTTGGGCCATTCGCAGGTTAATGGGCACTTCATCCTCCCTATGGGGTATTGGATCTCTTGAGGAGGTGAAATTATTTTTCTCAATGTCCATCACCTATATCAAGGCTAGAAAGCACATGTAATCATCTGCATAGCATGCATTCAGAAATACTTTCTGACTCTTCCTTCTATTTCCTTTAATAAAGGACAAGCAAGTTATCTAACAACTAAAAATTTGGCACAAAGGTTAAGTGGCAAAAGAACCAGGTTTAAATCAAGTTCCTATAGGAAAGGTGTATTGCATGCTTATCACTATGGTCAATGATAAGATCTTGGCTAGGATGAGACTCAGGGTCCCTCCTATCTAATGATCAACTCTAGTTCTCCCTGTGGAATAATAGATTCCTTGAGGAAGCTAGAGGATGCTTGTGCCAGAATACCTCTATGCCAATACACCATGGATAACTCGCTATGCCCGCTTGAAATTGTGAGTTCAAATAAACTAATGATATTTTGTTCCTTTATAGGCAGGTGATACAATATTGCTCCATCTAAATGTCCTAACCAGCTACTCCCTAAGCATTCATACAACACGCACTCACGTAGTTGTCAGATGGCAGCCAGCAGTGGAAATGAAGCCGAATCTAATATAAATCATTGGATAGGGAGGGAAGATTAGCACTCTAAAATCCCCATATAAGGAAGAAATTCTTGATGTCCTCTGAAGTGCTAAACAAGCCGACTGTTGTAATGGTTTCAACAATAGGAAAAAAGAATTGCACATAGATTTTAGCTGATGATTCTGGAAGAGATCTGGAAAATTGGGAGTTTGAGGACACCTTCAATGCTATTATTTTAGAGTAACATGTCTAGATAAAAAGTTGTCCTTTTATGTTTTGTATGTGTCTTTAGGCAAGCTCTTATATGAATCATGAATGAAGAATGATATGCGAATAAAACTAACTTATTTATATCCATTCTTCCTTGTTTTTTCCTTCTATTCATCCATTGTTCATTTTTTGCCCTCCAGGAAATCGATTTCCTCGGAACTCTTGTCCAACGCAAAGGTTTCAGAGTCCCTAAATGATGATTCGCTTGTTGCCATTGATATGCATGATTATGACTGTGATGATGATGAGATCATTCAAGTATACAAAAAATCCTCGAATCTGACGACAATAGGATGTGCCCACATGAAGATGTAATTGAAGTAATAAATATGGGCATAGAGGAAGAAAAGAGAGAACTAAAGATAGTAGATAACCCCGAAAGAGAGAAAATAGTTGAACTCTTCAAAGAATTCATGGATGTGTTCGCATGGTCCTATCAAGAAATGTCAAGCCTTGATTCAGGGATTGCCTCTCAGAAGATTCCCTTATTCCTAGACACCAAAGCTAAAAAGTAGAAATTGAGGAGGCTCACTTCCGATATGTCCTTAGTGATTCGAGATGAGGTGATAAAGCAATTAAAAGAAGGTTTCCTGGAAGTAGCTAAATACCCACAATGGATAGCAAATGTTGTTCTTGTCCCAAAGAAGGATGGCAGAATTCAAATGTGTGTGGATTATCGAGATCTAAACAAAGCTACCCAAAAGATGATTTTCCATTGCCTCATATTGATGTCCTAGATGATTATACGGCCGGTAGCTATAGGTACTCGTTCATGGATGGGTACTCAGGGTGTAACCAAATCCCTATGGATGAAGAGGACAAAGAAAAAACTACATTTTTTACATAATGGGGCACTTATTGTTACCGCATCATGCCATTCGCACTAAAGAATGCTGGGGCAACTTATCAGCGGGCTATAGTGACACTCTTCCATGATATGATGCACAAAGAACTTGAAGTATGGATGATATGGTAGCTAAATCTTTTGAGGGAGAAAGCCATGTTGGGGTGTTAAGAAAGCTGTTTGAAAGGCTACGCAAGTACAAGCTACAGTTAAATCCTAACAAAAATGTCTTTGAGGCTTTATCTGAGAAATTGTTGGGCTTTATTGTAAGCCAAAAAGGGATTACAATAGATCCAGACAAAGTAAAAGCAATATGGGAAATGCCCCCTCCTCAAACAGAAAAGGAAGTTTGAAGCTTTTTGGGGCGGTTGAATTACTTTGCATGATTCATCGCCAACCTGACTGCAACTTGTGAGCCCATATTCAAGCTTTTAAAGAAGAATTGCACAAGGAAGTGGGATGAAGATTGCCAGCAGGCATTTGATAGAATCAAGGATTATTTGCTAAATCCCCTAATTTTGGTTCCTCCTGCACCTGGACGACCTTTAATTTTATATTTGACAATACGACCAAACTCCATGGGAGCCATGCTAGGGCAACACAACGCATCTAAGTGAAGAGAACAAGCAATCTATTACTTGAGCAAGAAGTTTAATGATTGTGAGTCACGTTACCAGATGATCGAGTGAACTTGTTGTGGTTTAGTCTACAAGGAGGTTGAGGCAATACATGCTTTACTATACCACTTGGTTAATTTCTAGAGTGGACCCACTCAAGTACTTCTTTGAAAGCCCGCATGTAGCTGGAAGAGTCTATAAGTGGCAGGTAATATTGTCTGAATATGATATAAGATACGTCACTCAAAAATCCGTCAAGGGTGGTACGATAACAGATCACTTAGCGGAAAACCCTATAGATGAATGCCAGCCACTAGATTTCAAATTCCCAAATGAAGACATATGTGCTACAGAGGATCCAATTTAGGAAAGCAAATCGAAGGAGTAGGAGATGTATTTTGATAGGGCGGTAAATATGCATGGCAATGGTGTAGGGGCAGTAATCATATCCCCAGACGGAAAGGAATTTCCAATTGCTATAAAGTTAGGGTTTGACTGCACCAATAACATGGTAGAATATGAAGCTTGTATTAATGGTCTCCAAGCTGCCACAGACTTAGAATAAAAACCTAAAAGTCACTGGTGACTCAGCTCTCATAATTTATCATGTGACTGGTGAATGGCGTACTAAAGAACCAAAGTTGATCCCTTATCAAGAGTATTTGATAGAGTTGATAAAAAATTTTGAAGTAATCAATTTCCATCACATGGCTAGAGAAAAGAATCGCTTCACCGATGCTTTAGCTACTTTAGTGGCTATGATCCAACTCGATTGTGGGGTCCAAGTTCAACCAATACAGATTGAGACTAGAAGATCGCCAGCATTTTGATTCAATATTGGAAGAGAGTACGACGAGCAACCTTGGTACCATAGTATCAGGATATATATAGAACGTGGTACTTACCTTCCAGACGCGACACATAATGAAAAGAAGACAATCCGATGATTGGCCATGGGCTTTTTTATTTGTAATAATGTCCTATATAAGAGAAGCTTTGATGGGACATTACTACGCTATGTAGACATGAGGGAGGCGCGCAAGATTATGGCAGAGATCCATGAAGGCGTATGCGGTACACATGCAAATGGCCACTCATTAACTAATCAAGCTCAAAGATCCGGTTACTACGGGATAACTATGGAGAAGGATTGTATCAATTATATTAGAAAGTGTCATAACTGCCAGATATATGCCAATAAAGCTAATGCCCCTCCGACTATAATGCATAGTCTCGTATCTCCATAGCCATTCTCCATGTAGGGGATAGATGTCATCGGGCCGATTGACTATTTCACTAAGTGGGTAGAAGCCAATTCCTTTGCTAGTATTACTCAGAAGGCCTTCATCAAGTTCTTAAAGGCCAACATCATCTGTAGATATGGGTTACCGGAGAGGATCATAACTGCTAATGCACCAAACCTCAACGAGGCAGTAGTTAAAGAATTATGTGATCAGTTCAAGATCAAACATCATAATTCTGCACCATATAGGCCACAGATGATGGTGCAGTTGAGGCAGCCAATAAAAATATTAAGAAGATCATCAGCAAAATGACAGTAACCTATAAGGACTTGCATGAAATGCTTCCATATGCATTACACGGATACTGTACCACAATTCGTACTTCAACTGGAGCAACCCCTTACTCTTTAGTTTATGGCATAGAGGCTGTTACTCCAATTGAGGTGGAAATACCATCCCTGAGAATCTTGGCTGAATCAGACCTAGATGAAAGCGAATGGATACGTTCTCAATTTGAACAATTAAATATGATTGAAGAAAAGAGGCTCATAGTAATATGTCATGGGCAGTTATATCAGTCACGAGTGGTAAGGGCCTTTAATAAGAAACTATGACCCAGGTGGTTTAAAGTAGGAGATCTAGTCCTCAAGAAGATCCTGCCAAATCAAGAAGATGACAGAGGTAAATGGGCTTCGAATTATGAAGACCCATATGTTGTTAAGCAAGCTTTCTCTGGTGGGGCATTGATATTGACAAACATGAATGGCCAAGATTTACCAAGGCCAATCAATTCAGATGCTGTACAAAAATACTATGCGTAAAGAAAAAAAAGCTCGCTAAGCTGAAAACCCGAAAGGGCAGCTTAGGCAAAAGTTTGAGCAAAACAAAAAAAAGGGGCTCGCTAAGTTGAAAACCCGAAAGGGCGGCTTAGGCAGAAATTAGAGTAAAAAAAGAGAGAGAGAAGCTCGCTAAGTTGAAAACCCGAAAGGGCGGCTTAGGTTAAAGTTAAAGCAAGAAAAAAAAGCCCGCTAAGTTGAAAACCCGAAAGGGCGGCTTAGGCAAAAGTTAGAGCAAAAAAAAAAAAAAGAAGCTTGCTAAGTTGAAAACCCAAAAGGGCGACTTAGGTAAAAGTTAGAGCAAGAAAAAAAAAAGCTTGCTAAGTTGAAAACCTGAAAGGGCGGCTTAGGCAAAAGTTAGAGCAAAAAAAAAAAGGCTAGCTAAGTTGAAAACCCGAAAGGGCGGCTTAGGCAAAAGTTAGAGCAAAAAAAAACTCGCTAAGTTGAAAACCTGAAAGAGTGGCTTAGGCAAAATTTAGAGCAAAAAATTGGGAGTTGTTAAGTCAAAAACCTGAAAGGGCGGGTTAAACAAATATCGAAGAAGGTTATCAGTCCTAGCCCCATGACTCTCTTTACTTTGTCTATTTGGAAGACTCCGTAATCATTCATCAAAAAGTGCATATCTCTGGCAATTAAGCAAGGCACCATCAAGGAGACTACATGGAACTAAAAGCGAAGGACCTCCTAATAACATCACGTCTACACCAATATATGATCATCATAATGCATCCACTTGAATATTGGAAGATCATTTCTTTTAAATGAATCTTCATCCTTAGTATATCTTTCCCTTCTATTAAATCACATGTCAAACTTTGTGCCATGATTTGTATAAGGGTAACTCTTTTTAATGAAAGCACAACTTTTGTTTGGATAAACACTCACGTTGATATACATGGTGTCCTCTACCCCCATTTAACTTGTGTAATTTCAGGATCATTAGCGAAGGTCCCAACTGGAATTTTTGTTGTGGGGTCAAACAGTTGACAAAAAGACACAATCTAAACTGAGGGTTCTAAGCTGTGGCATCTATGTGAATCTCATTATACACATCTTCATACCTCCGACAAGACTGCGCAAGTAACGGGGTACTGGTTAGGCACCTGGACGAAGAAGGAGCAATATCACCTGCCAGGCTATTCTTTAACACCACAATTATTGCACTCATTCTCGTTAGCATGTCATCACCTCCATTATCAACATCACCATTAACATCATCATCATCACTACTATCATTATCATCATCATCATTAGCATTATCATTGTATTCATCATCCTCATTAGGATTCCATCATCACTGTCATCATCATTATTAGTGTCATCACCTCCATCATAACATCACTATTCTGATATTCCCTTCATTATCATGGCCATTATCATCCTCTTCATCATCATCGTTGTCATCATTACTGTCATCATTATTATCAATGTCATCATCTTCATAAGCACTACTTCAAGGGGCATCACATGTTCATAGCACCTTTTTCAAAGCCCTGTAACGGCACGCACCCTCAAAGCCCAGTAACTGCTGGCACCCTTTCAAAGCCCTGTACCGGTAGGCACCCTCAAAGCCCAGTAACGGCTGGCACCTTCAAAGCCCAGTAACCGCTGGCACCTTTTTCAAAGCCCTGTACCGGCAGGCATCCTCAAAGCCCAGTAACGGCTGGCACCCTTTCAAAGCCCTATACCGGCAGGCACCCTCAAAGCCCAGTAACGGCTGGCACCCTTTCAAAGCTCTGTACCGACAGGCACCATCAAAGCCTAGTAACGGCTGGCACCCTTTCAAAGCCCTGTACTGGCAGGCACCCTCAAAGCCCTGTACCGGAAGGCACCCTTTCAAAGCCCTGTACCGACAGGTACCCTCAAAGCCCTGTACCGATAGGCACCCTTTCAAAGCCCTGTACCGACAGGCACCCTTTCAAAGCCCTGTACCGACAGGCACCCTTTCAAAGCCCTGTACCGGCAGGCACCCTTTCAAAGCCCTATATCAGCAGGCACCTTCAAAGCTCAGTAACGGCTGGCAGCCTTTCAAAGCCCTGTACCGGCAGGCACCCTCAAATCCCAATAACGCTTGGCACAATTCTTTTAAAGCCCTATACCGGCAGGCACTATTCTTTCAAAGCCCTGTACCAACAGGCACCCTCAAAGCCCAGTAACGGCTGGCATAATTCTTTTAAAGCCCTGTACCGGCAGGCACTATTCTTTCAAAGTCCTGTACCAACAGGCACCCTCAATGCCCAGTAATAGCTGGCATAATTCTTTTAAAGCCCTGTAACGGCAGGCACTATTCTTTCAAAGCCCTGTATCAGCAGGCACTCTCAAAGCACAGTACCGGCTGGCACAATTCTTTTAAAGCCCTGTACCGACAGGCGCTATTCTTTCAAAGCCCTGTACCAACAGGCACCCTCAAAGCCTAATAACGGCTGGTACAATTCTTTTAAAGCCCTGTAACGGCAGGCACTATTCTTTCAAAGCCCTGTATCAGCAGGCACTCTCAAAGCCCAGTACCGGCTGGCACAATTCTTTTACACCCCACCAAAGTCCTATGCAACTAGGCACTTCACTTCCAGTCCAGGTAATCATCTATCTCCACTTGCGTTCTTCTCCCTTATGAACCAAGTAAAGAGGGGCATGGGCACTGTATTTTGTCCAAACCCTCTTTGGTTCCAAGGGGGCACCTTATTTTCTGGCCGGACAAAATACGTGTTCTTATCTTTATTTGCTTCATAGATAAGAATCTCACTTTTCTCAGCTACGAAACAAGTAAAGAGGGGCAATTGTGAACACCTTATTTTGTCCGGCCCCACTACAAAATACAAAAATAATTGATAATGATTGGTGCCCAATTGGCAATCATCATTGAAAGAAAAGATAAAAAAACAAAAATAAGGAAAAATAAGGAAATCCTCCTATTGATGATGATCGGTGTCTAAATAGGCAATCATCATTGAAAGGGAAAAAATAAAAAAAACGAAAATTAAAATAAATCCCCTCATTGATATGATTGGCATTGTCATTCATTAAGGGAAAATAATAAATAAAAAAATGAAAAATAAAAAATAAAAAAATCTCAATAATGTTGATAGGTTTAAATTAGGAAGTTACTTGTGGGGAGAATAATGAAAAAAAAAATCAAAAATGAAAAAATATCCACTAATGGTAATTAGGTCAAGTTAGGAAGTTTTATCAATAGAAAATACAAAAAAAATGAAAATTTAAAAAAATCTTCATTGATGATGATTGGATCAAGTTAGGTAGTTCTTAACATAAAATATAAAAAAAATCAAAAAATGATTTTTTTTTTTTAAAAAAAGAGGAGCATTTATGAAGAAAACCCTATCTTGAGACTATAAATAGGAGTGCAATGGTTGAAGTAAGGGAGACAAAAATTTTGGGAGAAAGAGGGAGGCAAGAGCTATGTGGACTTGCTTTCCGTTGCCTCATTGAATTGTCTTATGTATTGTTGCTAGATGTGTGGCATTTAGATCAAGAGGTATGTGTGGCCCTATCACCCTATCTCTTGTTGTAGTGGGTTCAAAAGATAAAAGGTACGTATAAATCTCCTCACCTTTGACTTCCATTTTGTTTAACTTGTGCTATTTTTTTTCTTTCTTTTTTCTTCATCCCTTTCTTAGGTCCTCTTTCAAAAAAAAAAAGAATAAAAAATATTTTAACACACTTTTAGAAATGAAAATAAAATGGAAAAGCTCTCTTTCATGAAAAATAAAAGAAGTTCTTTAATAAATAAAAAAACGTTTTTTTAAATAATAATAAAAAATACAAACCAAATAAAAAAATTATTTTTCTCAAATAAATGAAATAAACATTTTTTCTAAAAAACACAAACAAAGTGACACGCATTTCTACCCCCGAACTACGTGGGCTTTGATCCCTCTAAAGGGTACGTAGGCCCTAGGTTTTCATCCTAGGTCAAGTCCAATTTTGAAAATAAATATACTTTTTCTTATTTTCCTATTGTAAATAAATGCTTTTTTTAATTAATTATGTTTTTCCTTATTGTAAATAAGTGTTTTTTTTCTTCTTTTGCTTTCATTTCATTTAGTTTTGTAAATATTTTTTTATTTGGGTAATTATAATAAAACTAAAGGCCATAATATTTTTAAATAATTAACTTAGGGTAACCATTCTTATGAATGGGTGTTGTGGGGTGCCTAACACCTTTCCCATACACAATCGACTCCCGAACCCTAAATGGTTTTTATAGACCAGTTTCCATTTTTAAAAAGGTTTCCAAAGTTATCCTATCCTTAAAATTTTGGTGGTGGCTCCATGTTTTCAAAATTCCGGGCGCTACAAAAAGCCATTAGGATTGTTAAATGTTAATGGTTTTTATGATAATTTGTTATGTTTTTTTGATCATGCTGTGGAAACAAGATTCATACCCCAAGCGACCCGTCACTCTATAATTGCTGCACCAACTTCTGATTAGCTACTCGATCAACTGCAAACCTATGAACCTAAACCAGATCTATTCGTCAAGAAAATAAGTGGGCAATCTTCAGTTAGTAGTGATAAGCAGAACCCATATACCACTCTTCGGTTGTAACTTTCCTTAATCTCTTGGTTTTACTTTATTGTGTGTTTATGTTAAAAACAAACTTTCCGTAAACTCTAGAAGACATTGGGGACAATGTCTGATTTAGGTGGGGGAGGAGAAATTTTTTTTAGTTAGTAAAACCATTAGATGCATGGGGTGTGGAAAAAATGGCAGAGTAAGTGTTAGTGGAAGCGTTTCACCCAAGAAGGGGGTGAATTGGGTGATACTAGAAATTTCGTTGCGTATAAGGAAATTGACGGAATATTAAAACAGTTAAGAGCAAGGAGAAATATCACCGTAGTGTACATCAGGAGTTATACTGGTTCGGCCACAACTACTTTGATCTACATCCAGTCCTCAGAGCATCTCTGAGAGTTTGACTATATTCTCCAAGATTCAATGGGTTCTTGGCACCTCAGTACATAGCAAGTTCCTACACCTGGACACTCGCTCCCCCTTACACGTTGCAATCAAATCCCCAACTCAAGGTTCCACTACCTTAAGTTGTCTCAATAACAAATATTGAGTTTGTAATGAAAAACTCTCTCACAGAGCAAATATATAATTTCTGAAGTACAAATGAATGAGTATATGAAAACAAAGCACTAAGTGTATTGATCGATGTGTGTTCTCAGTTTGTGTCTCATTGTTTTCTTCTCTTTGAATGCTCCATATATATAGATGATTTATAGTGTCTATTAGAAGCAATTTAAACTTGTCTGTTAGAGTCGCCTAGCAACAGTTGACTATTATTTGTATTTGAAAACTATCCGTTGGCGGTATGTAGCGTTAGGTGAACGTTCAACTTTTATTTGACTTCTCAAATCTGTCATACTCTTTCATTGTTTCTCTGCAAATGTAGTTAGAATACTAATACAATGAAGAGTTAATCATATAGATAACAAATTAAGAGATATTCAATGAAAATATAATTTCTGGACTGCCTTACTTGAGTGATCAAGTTTGTTACTCGAGTGGTCCCTCGAGTAAACCTGTAAAAAATATAGCAGTGAGCAAATCAACATTTTGCATCAGATATCACTCGGGTAAGACATGGAGTGATATATTACAAACCTTGAGAATACTTTATTACTCGAGTAGCTACTCGAGTGGCCATGTCTTTACCTTCACATATTACTCGGGTAATCACTGTGGTAAACTGCTTACTCGAGTGGCTACTCGAGTGGGCTTCATTTTTTTGTACACCTTACTCGAGTAGTCCCTCGAGTGGCTTTCAAATAACCTGGCAAATTACTCGATTACACCCTCGAGTAATGGGATCAAATTCTTGGTGAGAGTTTGTTTGCTGGTTACTCGAGTGACTACTCGAGTGGTATTTTATATAACTCTGCAGATTACTCGGGTGGTCCCTTGAGTAATGTTATTTTCTCACTGGTTACTCGAGTGGCTACTCGAGTGATATGCTGCATTTCTTGGCCGAGAGTCACTGGAAGATTTTAGACCTGGTTACTCGAGTGGCTACTTGAGTAATGCCTGTGAAAATCTTGTTACTCGAGTGGCTACTCGAGTAATGGTCTATATAACTTTGCAGATTACTCGAGTGGTCCCTCGAGTAACTTCGTTCAAAATTTGGCAGTACCTCACTGGATGAAATTCTCTTTGCTTACTCGAGTGGCTACTCGAGTAATGGCTTATGTTACCCGAGTGGCTACTTGAGTAAGCCTTCTTAAAAATTGTTGATTACTTCCAATGCTGACTCCAAGTGATGCTATGCTACTTTGTTCAAATCCATTTGTTTGTTATCAAATCCTTTCATATTATTGATCCAATCTTTGTTATCATCAAAACATATGGGATCTAACAGTAAGGAGTTATTCTTAACTCCTGAGACGCATTTTATTAGTTGCATGTTTTTGTTCCTTCTTAAAAAAAGTTAAAAGTAGAAAAAAAGCATCCTATTTAAAGTGCTTTGTAATGATCTTAAGAAGTATATAAGTTTTGAGTATGGATCAATTGAATTGAGAGATTTCATACCATGAATGAACAACTGATTGTTACAATTGGTGATGAATTTTGAAATTGAATAAGCTGAGTTTGAAAGCCTATAACCATGAGCTTTAGAGCCTATAATGATTATTTCTCTTGTGTGTGATATTCACCTATTAAGTTGTCACTTTAGAACTCTTTAAATCTGGTTGAGATTACACTTCACATGCACATTCAAAGATGATAAAGGCACTCATTTTGTTTAGCCAGAGCCAAATAGCCAACCTTGTAATAATACCGTTGATAAGCCCCTTTGAGCCTCATTGATTGTTTCTTTGTTTTCAAACTATTGACATATGCTTTAATGATATATCAAGTTCCTTTACCTAATTCGGAAGATTAGCAGAGCATTTGAAATTTTTGTGAAATGGGCTTTTGACAAGTGTGGAGGTGCACATATCATCAACTTTAAAGTTGCAAGCAAAATAAAATAAAATAAAATAAATGAAAAAAATTTTGAGTATTCGAATTGTGGGTTGTTGTGACGAAATAGATTTATTCCAAAACCGTCCCATTTTTTTTAATTGTTCTATTAATTTTTATATTTAGCCCTTCATATCACGTTTTACATTCCTTTTATCTTAACCCCATTACAACCCTTAATAAGTCCTTTTGATTTGAATTATGCATGTGAGTTAGGTAGTGGAGATTGAGATTTTTAGCAAGCTTATGGTAGTGCAATTTTTTCGGTTGAATTCGAGCGAAACACTTACCTTTAAACACTTGAGAGATTGGGAGAATGAGTCATAATTACTAACTCAGTTTATTCATTTTCAAATAAAGTTATCAGTTTATATTTTCGTTGATTCATGAATACTATGATTTATTTTTCAATTGTGTTTTTGCTTATGACTTGACACTTTTGATTTTATTGGAAGCACTTAATGGTCACTCCTTGTCCGAGGTCGTCCAAGAGCTAAGTGTGAGGGAATTTGATAAGTAAAATATTTGTATATTTATTTTCCCTTATATGATGGTTTTTTGGATGATATTTGAGTTCAATTTAATAAATTTGGGTATAATTAATAAATAAATAATGATTTTGGCATAAAATAGAATTTCTTGGAAAATACTAAATTAGACCCTCTTTCAGTTTTCAGGCTATATTTGGAACTCTAGATGTTGGATTGTGACATTCTTTATATGGATAAAAAGCTAAGAAAGAGCTCTACAACTTTGATGTTGAGACCAAAATCTAGTTCTATCTCCAACGATTTTGAATTTCGCTTGGAAGTTGAAAGCGGGAATCATCTACTATTCCACCAACCATTTCATCTACCTCTCCATCTTTCTTTTCACCTACTACTTCATCTACCACATTTCATCTACCACTTCATCTTCCTGTTCACCAACTACTTCATCTACCACATTCTATCTACTACTTCACCTATCACACTTCATCTGCCACTTCATCTACCTTACTCCATTCTTCCCTATATATAGCCACCATCTCCTTCACATTTCACACACACCAAGTCATATCCATTACTCTCTTTTCTTCTTCACTTACAATCATTTCATATCTATTACTTTCCTCTCCTCTCCACATATACCATTTTAGAGTTAATTTTATGCATTGTATTACTTTTTGCATGCCTCCATCTTGGAAGGCTTAGGATTGTATTACTTTTTGTATGCCACCTACATGGAAAGTTTTACCTCCTAAAGGGAAGGCTATATTTTTCTATTTTTCATGCATCTTTTATTTGTATATTTATGTTTGAGAATTTAATATTCAAGTTTTATGCAGTATTTATGAGGATTTCATTCTAGTTTTATATAATTTTAATTTATTTTTGTTTTGTTTTTAATTTTGTCATGAGCTCAAAATTTTTTTCATGCTACTCACTTATGTATTACTTGATTACGACAGTGTACACTTGTGCTTTTTAATGGACCATTTACACTCATAACAAAAAGCTTCTCCAACTCAATGAGCTTGAAGAATTCAGACAACAAGCTTATGAAAATGACAAGTTATACAAGGAGAAGACAAAAATGTGGCATGACAGAAGAATTTTGAGGAGAGAGTTCACAGTGGGACAAAAAGTGCTTTTATAGAACTCAAGGTTAAAGCTCTTTCTAGGAAACTTGAGATCAAGGTAGTCAGAACCATTTACTGTGACTTAAGTATGGCCATATGGAACAGTGGAGATTCAAGATGGTGATCGAAAAATCAAAGTGAATCGCCAAAGGCTCAAAGAATACAATGACGGTGCACTCAACACTTTGAAAAGTATCATCACTTTTGAGGAACTAACAGGTATGCTCTGATATGAAAAAAATTTAAATAAAAAAAAATTTAGTTTAGTCTTTGTCTAGCTAAAGACGTTAAATAAGGGCGGCTATTTGGGAGGCAGCCTAAAACTTCTTTCCTACTCTCTCAAACTTCTTTCCCACTCTCTCATTTTTCTTTCGTACTCATCGAAACACATTGCACTGCATTGAGATTTTAGTTTTTACTAGTTTCATTTCAAGTTACTATGAAGGAATATTTTGTAAAGCTTAAGAACAGGTTCCCCATTCTTCCCAAAGATGTGATCAAGAAGATCTATAGTAGTTGAATTGAAAAGATGATGATATTCAATCGTTTAGGCCTTCCTATGAACATTTGCTGGATCATTAAAGCTAAGATACGTTTAGTAGGTGAGATTCATAAATCATTTGTTAAACTTTTGCCAGGAATAGGGAGAAGCTTTTACTTCAAAAAGAGAAGAACTAAAAGAATGAATGTCTGCTATAAATATGCAAGGTGGACATGTGATCCGTGCTATAGGAGTAAAGGTATGGTTTCTATAAATCGACAAGATAAAATTAAATTTATAAAGGATAGACTGAGTAAGGAGTCATTGGATGATATCATTCAAACTCTTGAGACGCATCCGAGTAGTAATGTTCATCGTATTCTTCTTGATTTAATGGACGTATTCAACAACGAAAAATGGTGCTACTGTTGGTTTGGGAATCTGATGAAAAAAGACCCTGTTTGCCAGTTTATAAGAAAACTGGATGGGAAGCAAATCCTCGATTCATAGAAATCGTCTAAGCTATTACTGGACGTAAAACCAGAGGAAGATGTAAGCCAAAATCACAACTACTATACATAATCATGCTTTTGTCTAATCTGTCCTATCTTTTTAGCAACTTTGGTCTAATTTGTTTTATCTTTTCAGTAACTTTTGACTTTCTTTCCTCTTTTTGTTAATCTTCACGCAATGGCCTACCGGTCATCTGTGTTAGAAATTTTTTCAAACTTCTTTGAAAAATGCATGATTTGTATGATTTTGTTGTCGCTATTTTAGTGTTATACATATGTACTCTTTCACTTATAAATATATACTTTTCACTTGTAAATTTGCTTTCTTCTACTTGTGAACACAAATGGTTCGAGAGAAAAGAAAAGAAAAAGGATATCAGACAAAAATGTAGATTTACATCTATCTGTATTTTTTGTGAAACTAATACAGGTAAGGATGGAGAGTTTATAATGGCAACAAACAAACTTAGAAGTGCATTAGCCACTAGAAAGATCAACTTTATATATAGGGGAGGCATCCAAGGACTAAGGGGAAGTGTGGCCATTTCTGCATCCATGAATGGAAGCAAAGGTTTGAGTGTAAGGGTGAAGGAGTTGAAAGATCACATATTTTCCTTAGGACAAGAGTTGCAGGTTTCAAGCTTGCCTGAACGAATGGGACAAATGTTCTACCATGCTCAAGCTTTTATCATTTTACCCAATGGTTTGGAGACGTTGGATGGAATTTCTAGTGTTGCATATTGGGCTAAGTTAAACTATCACAAAAAGCCATTAGGATTGTTAAATGTTAATGATTTTTATGATAATCTGTTGTTTTTTTTATCATGCTGTGGAAATAGGATTTATACCCCAAGCGACTCACCATTCCATAATTTATGCACCAACTGCTGATCAGCTGCTCGATCAACTGCAAACCTATGAACCTAAACTAGATATACTAGTTAAGAAAATAGGTGGGCAAACTTCAGATAGCAATCAAAAGTAGAACCCAGATACCACTCTTCGGTGTAACTTTCCTTAATCTCTTGGTTTTACCCTTAGCATTTTGGTTTTACTTTATTGTGTGTTTATATTTAAAAAAAACTTTCTCTGAGCTCTAGAAGACATTGGGGATAATGTCTGATTTAGGTTGGGGGAGGAGAAAAAAAAATATTTAGTTTGCTAGTAAAACCATTAGATACATGAGGTGTGGAAAAATGGTAGAGTAAGGAGTTATTCTTAACTCCTGAGACGCATTTTATTAGTTGCATGTTTTGTTTTTTGTTCCTTCTTAAAAAAAGAGAGTAAAAGTAAAAAAAAAATCATCCTGTTCAAGTGATTTGTAATAATTTTAAGAAGTATATAAGTTTTAAGTATGGATAAATTAAATTTAGAGATTTTATAGCATGAATGAACAACTGATTGTTGCATTTGGTGATGAATTTTGAGATTGAATGAGCTAAGTTTGAAAGGCCCTAACCATGAGCTTTAGAGCCTATAATGATTATTTCTCTTGTGTGTGGTATTCACCTATTAAGTCGTCACTCTAAAACTTGCTTTAAATCTGGTTGAAATTACATCTCACGTGCACATTAAAAAATGATAAAGGCATTCATTTTCTTTAGCCAGAGCCAAATAGTCAACCTTGCAATTATAACGTTGCTAAGCCCCTTTGAGCCTAATTGACTGTTTCTTTGTTTTCAACCCATTAACATACGTTGTAATGATATATCAAGTGCTCTTACCTGATTTGGAAGATTAGCAGAGCATTTGAAGTTTTTGTGAAATGGGCTTTTGACAAGTATGAGGGTGTATATATCATCAACTTTAGAGATGCAAATAAAAAACACTAATAATAAAAAAAGAAATGAAAAAAAGAGAGAGAGAGAAAATGAAAAAAATATATTAAGTATTTGAATTGTGAGTTGTTGTGATGAGATAAATTTATAAGTAGCCCATTTTTCAATTGTTCTATTAAATTTCTTAAATATAGCCTTTCATACCATGTTTTACATTCCATTTACCTTAACCCCATTACAACCCTTAATAATTCCTTTTGATTTGAATTATTCATGTGAATTTAGTAGTGGAGATTGAGATTTTTAGCAAGCCTATGGTAGTGCAATTTTTTCGGTTGATTTTGAGCGAAACACTTACCTTTAAACACTTGAGAGATTGAGAGAATGAGCTACACTTATGAACTCGGTTTATTCATTTTCAAATAAAGTTACCAGTTTATATTTTCGTTGATTCATGAATACTATGATCTCTTTTTTTGTCAATTGTGTTCTTACTATGACTTGACACTTCTGATTTTGTTGGAAGTACTTATTAGTCATTCCTTGTCCGAGGATGTCCAAGAGCTAAGCATAGGGGAATATGATAAGTAAAATATTTGCATATTTATTTTCCTTTATATGATGATCTTGTGGACGATATTTGAGATTAATGTAATAAATTTAGGTATAATTGATAAATACAAGATGATTTTGGCATAAATATTTTTATTACTATTATAATATTTACTTGTTTTCTCTTTTGATAGCCACACAATAAGAGGAGAAAGGAGACCAAAGATTGTACCGATGGGATTGAAAAAGTCAATTACTGTAGCATCGGTTACTATTCAATAGGGTCATTATTCATGACGGAAATCACTATTCAAGATGGAAGTTACTGTAGCCGATGGAAGCAATGCTTCCTGTAACCCCCTTCGCACCATAGGCCGAGATTAGTTCGTAAAAACATAATTAAGTTTGAATTAGAGACCATGTATGGTGATTTGGGACTTATTCAAAATAAAACTTCCCAAAATCAGGGTTTTCAAAAACTTTTACAACATATGTTCTACAATGGTCTCTTACTCACATTTCAACATAAATGGCCTATATAAGTTGATTTCATTCATACATATTAGAGTATAATGCAAATTCCTGACACACTCAGGTTCCATTAATTAGTAAAGGGATCATACAAAGGCACAAAGCCAATAATTTTTTTCCCTTATCTTGGGGATTACACAAAACTACACTATACTTCCAAAATATACAACTATTTACCACAAAATATTTAATGAATTTTACATTGATAACCATTAACCAAAATAAACTCATAAACTGGAGCTCTAACTACTCTTCGTCGCCTACCTTCTTTTGGATCCTTCGGCCCTATCTAAAATTTGTTTTTGGGAGAGTGAGATTCTAAAGAATCCCTGTAGTAACAAATCACTCATAATAAGCACAACATCAAAGTATGAAAGTAAATCATCTATACAACACACAGCAATCACAACAACAGTTGTAACAGTCGGGGTAAGTATCATGGGCATCGCCCCCTACGATGGCTTACGCTGAACTGCTTGCTGTATTGCACATCCACATGAACATATCACATATATCACCACAGCTGGGATCTATATAAAACATTTCACAACACGCAGCCCTACGGGCTGGATACTCAAATAGGAATCCATGCATGATTCCATAACGCAACCTCGGCACTTACAATGGCAGATACAACGGTAGATACAATGGCTAGGGTAGGTATCATGAGTATTGCCCCCCGCCACGACGGCTCACGCTAAACTTCTCGCACTGTAATGCCCTATGGCCAATAATACATTCGTAATGATAAACATGCATACCAAGTATCATACACAACATGAGAGAAGAGTCACTACCTTGATCCTTCTGGACGAGTCCTGGCGCTGGTTTCTCCCGAATAGGCCAAATGTCAAATCCTATATTCATAATTAGGGACGAAGAGTCAGTTCTCTATTCCAATTCTTAATGACTTCTTAACACTTAATTTGGTTATCAATATTGCTCTTTTAGAGTCATTAAATACCCCTAACAAAACTCCTAAAGGGTTGAAAGAACTATCCCAAAGACCCCCTTTTGGAAGCATAAAAATTGATTTTTCATTGCCTCACTCGAGTGTTGGTACGGACTGCATTTCAAGTTCTAGAAAGTGAGGACAGAAAGTGTTTGCCCGAGAGCATAAGAACTTTTAAAGAAGAGGAGCACTTGAGTGAAGAAGGCCTCACTCGAGTGACAGCTTAACACTCGTAAGTGTTAAAGCACACTCTTAAATTTTGGACGCGAGTAACAACTCGAGACGAGACTTCATGGCGTTAAATACACCCGCACTCGAGTAAAAGGATGCTCACTCGAGTGAGAACCCATAACACTTGCAAGTGAGGCAACACTCTTGCCTCTAACACGGAAGTGCACCAAAAACACAGAGAGCAGAAAGGGAAAATGCTTTACTGCACTCGAGTGGGCTCACTCTCACCCCAGTGATGTTCATCCTTCACTCGAGTGGACTCACTCTCACTCAAGTGATTTTATTAGAAACCAGAAAACGTAGCAAAACTAACCACACTTCCTAACACTTGCCCAATTGATCCCAATGGACCAAAAACTTCTACTAAAGCTACTCCCACACAAAAACATCCAAGGAATTCAATGGAAACATTAGAATTACCAAATTCCTACTCTATTATCATGCTTTGGTTTTGGGCAACAAAATCATCCAAATTCTAAAATCATCCAAACATACCATTCCCATCCCCAATCAATCTATCTATCCAAAACTCATACCAAAACACCCATTTCTATACCAATAACATGCCAAACTACCAATGACCCTATTCCAACGAAAATGGGCCAAAAGTCCCAGAAATTCAAATCTTAATCATTTGGCATAAAACATAGATAGAAGGATTGGTTTCATTTACCTTATCAACTTTCTCAAAGACATTTCTTGATTCACCAACCTCCAAAATTTCGTGTGGGCACAAATCAACACCAATAGGCACACTATAAATATCAAAACGAAGCTCTCACTCCAAGGATCAACATAATGAAGTGAGTTGGAGCAATATAGGCCATTTGCTTACCTTAATCACAAGCTTTTCTTCCCCTTTTTCATCAATAAAGGCCTAAAAATGGAGAGAAGAGAAAGAGATGAGGAGTTGAAGAAGATGAAATGATGATCATCCTTCCCCATGCTTCCCATGTCAGCCAAAAAAATGAGAGGGAGAGAGAGAAATTGAATATAATACTTCATGTTGACTTTCTCACACACACATACTTTCTCATACCTACTTTTGCTACATGTCCTCTTCCTATTGGTTCTCACACAATAAGTCACCAATTAACTTATCTAATCCTTCCATTAGCCATTTAATCACATATCTCATTTTCTCTTAGCTAGTAATTAATTTCTCCCTTGATTACCAACTCATAGCCAATAATTCCATTCTTCCAATTTTTCCACAAATTATGACATATTAATTAATATTGCCATAAAACACATAATAATTCCAATTAAATTCATAATTATCCATAATAATCATGATTAGCCCTTAATAAAAAATTGGGATATTACATCGCCAACATGGTTTTCACTGTAGCAAAACACTTTTTTGTTACTGTAACAACACATTTTTCCCTATAAATAGAGATGAAGACCAACCACCAAAGGGGAAGAAGGGAGAGAAGTAGAGGTTTCCTTCTCTGACAATTAAAGGTCCTTCTCTGATAGGGAGAGATCTTTTCTCCGACAGTTCTAAATAAATTGTGTTATTTTCTAGATTTAATTTCATGCATTGTATTACTTTTTGCATGCCTCCTACATGAAAGGCTTAGGATTGTATTACTTTTTTCATGTGTCCTACATGGAAGGCTTATAATTGTATTACTTTTTGCATGCCACCTACATGGAAGGTTTTACCTCCTAAATGGATGGCTTAAGATTGTATTACTTTTTGCATGCCTCCATCTTGGAGGTTTATGATTGTATTACTTTTTGCATACCACCTACATGGAAGGTTTTACCTCTTAAATGAACGGCTAGATTTCTCCATTTTTTATGCATCTTTTGGTTGTATATTTATATTTCAGAATTTAATATTCAAGTTTTATGCAGTATTTTTGAGGTTTTCATTCAAGCTTTATGCAATATTTATGAAGTTTTCAATTTATTTTGGTTTTATTTTTAATTTCATCATGATCTAAATTTCTATTTTCCTAGGGTGATGACGTAGCTTACTAATGATGGATTGAATCTTAACTTATTAAATCTAGTTTTAATTTTTCCTTTATGATTGAGTTTTAATTATTGTTCTTAATGCTTTCGATTGATTGGCCATCTTTTGAATGATTTCAATATATATGTTGAGACCAGAAGGAGATGCATGTGTGTATATCCTATAATTAAAACCATGACTTGTATATGAAATAGGAATATATTCATATGAGTTGTATAGTCTTACTGAGTTCCATAAATCTTAATGCATAATTAATTGCTTAAATTCATATAGGAATATATTGGATTAGCAATTAATTATAGAATTGCTTGATCTTGGAAGAGGCAAGTAATTAAATTAGGAAAACTCAAATATCAATCATGTGGAATAAATTGGGTTAGAATAGATAAGTGATTCAATTCATAATTTGTTAAGTGAAATTTGACCCCTAGGGCTTTTCTCATATTTGCTTTCATATTATTTGCACTCATATTTAATAGTTTATTTCTCTCAATCACCAACTAATCGATCAACTAAATATAACTAAAGTTACTTATTTTGGTACTTAGTGATCAATCCTCGTGGGAATAATACTCTACTCACTTCTATATTACTTGATTACGACAGTGTACACTTGCACTTTTTAATAGATCATCTACACACATAACATGAATCAATCCTCATCTTCAATAACCTTGGTGCCCAACCCTTTGAACTCTTCTCGGGTGGTATCAACTACAGTGACTATGGAATAAAGCTCTTCCTTTGCATCCTCATCATCGTTCAGCTTATCTCCTTATTTTTGAAAAAGAATGAAATTTGGTGTTTGGAGTCTTCTGAGCCTATTGAGAGGCTAGCCCCAGTGGGAAGAAACCAAATTGGAAAATTAGGGATAGAAATTCCTTTGAAGAAATCTCGAGTCTAGCTTAAAGAAATAGACAAAGATCAAGGCTGGGACAAGTAAATTGGATAATACCCAGTTTTCTATGCCTGCTACCACATCTCTTTGATCATTCTTCAGTGCTACTTTATAGACATTTATGGAAAATGTCCTTAAGGGTTTTCATGTGGATATCGCCAACATAGATGCGGAGCTTATGACCCATATGAACCACAAGATGGGAGAACTTGTAGAGTGTATGAATAAACACAACGAGGCAATGTTGGCAAAGAAATGGGATCAAGGCAATGCCATTTAGGAACTTGGTAACCTCATGAGATCATTACATGCCAAGTTAGATGCCATGGCACCTGGTTCATCCACTCCTGGTCTATCTATACCTATTGCTGCTCCTGAGTTTGTACCAGCTTATGAGCTTGGCCCTTCTTCTGTGCCTCCTCCTATTATACCTATCACCATTCCTAAAAATCTCTTATTCACCATGATAGACCCATCAAACCTATCCCAACAAGTCCATATCAATGTCGATGAGTCAGTCCCACCTGTCTAGCCTCAGCTAGTGCCAACTCCTATTGCTTTACCTACAGTCACTGAGGAGGTAGTAGTTTCCTCACACAACTCTTCCAGTGATCATCAGTCACATGTTACTACAAAGGAGGTGGTTACCTCTCAACCATCACCACGATAGAACCTTCCCATTTTTATTCATTTCCTGATGATCCTCTTCAGATTCCACCTGTAATCCTTCCTAAGCTTGAGAGATCTTCTCCTACATTTTCAGCTAGGTGATTCACATGATACTGGAGCCACTCCTATGAACATCCAGCCTATATCTGCCACTAGACTATCTAGTTCTAGCTCTTTCTTTCTTGATTAAGTCTTACCTCTATGATGATGCCAAAAAGGGGGAGAAGAATTGGATGTGATTTTGTGTGTCTTGACAGCTTGATAGATTGTATCTGCCATGGAGTTTATGGGAGCTTTTGGTATACAGGGGTTTATGGGAGCTTTTCAGACTTGATTCATTTGGTTATCTAATTATTCAGTAGTTTAATATCATGAGTTTGAAGTTGTATGATTTCTATAATAATTAGTATCAAATTATGGACTAATGAACTTTTTGATTATGCAAGGTGATTACAAAGTTTGATTTCATATTAAATCATACCAATTTTTCAAAGTCATCAAATTTGAATTCAAAATGATTTAAAATGTTAAAAGTTTTAAAATCATTGGATATGGATTCAAATTAGTTTCAAATGTTAAAAGACACAAAATCACTGAATTTGAACTCAAAATGGTTTTAAAGAAGTTTTTCAAAGATTTAGTCTAGACTAATGATTTTATATGAAAAATATCAAAAGTTTTTTTTAAAAGAAGCATATGATCTTAATTGAAAATTAAAATTTTCAAAAAACTTTCAAAAATCTTGCTTAAAAATCACCAAGTTTTGTTATCATCAAAAAGGGGAGAATGTTAGATCCCATAATGTTTTAATGATAACAAAGATTGGAATGGTTGACAAAAGAACTTGATAAATGAGCAAGAAAGTTCTGAACACAGGAACAAGTTATTTGGTGGTAGAATGAGCTATTACTCTAGTGATAAAGTAATAAAAGTCACATAACAGGAGAAACACTCTCTGGTAGTTTTTAGAAGGGATCACTTGAGGATCACTCCAGTGATGATCCTTTATCACTCAAATGACAACTCAAGTGATGTGTGCCAAAAAGCCCAGAAGCTCTTTTCCATAATTCACAATTCACTAGAGTGATGTGTGCCAAAAAAACCCAGAAGCTCTCTGCCAAGATTTACAATTTATTACTCGAGTGACCACTCACGTGATGAACAAAGGGTTACTCGAGGGACTACTTGAGTGACCAGGTAAGAAATAAGACAGTGAACTCTCTACCATAATTTGGAAGGGATCACTTGAGTAATGACCCTTCATCACTCGAGGGACCACTCGAGTGATGTGTTCAGAATTGCTTCCTCTACTCTTTGCCATATTTTGAAAGAGATTACTCGAGTGACCACTCAAGTGATGGCATTGGATCACTTGAGGGACTACTCAAGTGATGAAGTTTTGTTTGCATAACCTTAATTTATGATTTATAGATTTGTTATCTATATGATTAATATTTCATTGTATCAGTATTCTAAGAATATTTGCAACAAAACGATGTAGATATCAGGCATTGAGAGAAGAGTCAAACGTAACGTCCAAAAACGCATGCCTATTGCAACGACTAGTTTTTAAATTGGAAGAATGGTCAAACAAAATTGCCCAACTCTAACGGATAAGTTGAAATGCTTCCAATATCTATTACTACTCATCTATAAATATGGGAACATTTAATAAAGAACATACAGCTGAGATCACATGAACATATATCGATTATCATATTTATAGTACTCTGTTTCTTATATTCACTCTCCATACTTCAGTGATTATATATTTGCTCTGTGAGAGAGATTTTTATTACAAACTCAATATTCATTATTAGACAACTTAAGGTTGTGGAACCTTGAGTTAGGAATTTTATTACAATGTGTAAGGGGAAGCGAGTGTCTAGTGAAGGAACTTGTTGTGTACTAAAGTGCCAAGAACCCACTGTATCTTAGAAGATATAGTGAAACTCTCAGAGGATTTATAAGGACTGGACGTAGGTCAAACTGGTTGTGGCCGAACCAGTATAACTCTCGGATTACACTTTGGTGATATTTCTCTTAGCTTTTAACTCTGTTTTAAATTAATCAAAAATTGTTTATATTTTCAAAGTACCTGTGATCACCCAATTCACCCCCTGTTGGGTGAACTGCTTGTTCTAACAGCAACCCCCTGTCTTTCAGGGGAAGTTTGATCCGCAGATAGATAAAGACTGGCTGTCACATTTAGAGAAGATCTTCAATATTTTGCTGGCCCAGATGAAATTGAAGTCTTGCTAGTGATTTATAAACTGGAGGGAGATGCTGATAAATGGTGGAAGAACACCGAATTGATTCTACGGGGAAGGAATATTCCGGTGACCTGGGAATTATTCCAAGAGAAGTTTAATATGAAATATTTTCCCCTTTTTGTCAAGCTCGAAAAGGAAAAATAATTCCTCATCATACAACAACAAGACCGTGAGAGCTTTGATGACTACCTAGCTTGGTATATTTGATTGTCTTGATATTCGGTATACCTCAAATAATCGGGATGATGAAGAATGGAGTGTAGATATGATGATAAATGGATTGAAAATAGAGATGAAAGAAAAACTAGTTTCAAGGCATACACTGAGTTCAATAAGGCAATTGAAGAATGTTGCGGCATTGAGAAGAACATGATCTTCTGCTAGAAACAACCAAAGTAAGGAGTACTGGTGGTGGCAGTTAATCTCAGAAACGTAAAGATTAGGGGGACCATCCAGGGGAGACAATAAGAGGCCAAACCAGACTAGGGGCCACAAAGGCTAGAATTTTTCAAGGAATTGAACCTATTGGTATTGTCATAAACCATTTCACCATGGCAAAACTTGCAGTAGTGCTCCAATGAGATCGGATCCAACCAGACAGTCTGTTTGTTATGTATGCAATAAACCTGGGCATATTACTAAAGAATGTCCACAAAAATGTCAGCCATAGGAGATGAGGTGCTGAGTTCCAAGTAGGGTCTATACTTTAAAGCAAGAGGAAGCTAGGAAGTCTCTGGAGCTAATACAAGATACGGTTTCCCTTAATAGCAACTTAGTGCATGTTATGTATGATTCGGGTGATAGTTATTTATTCATTAAATATGACTGTATGAGATGGATAGACATGAGAGTACACAAATTCTCGTATGACCTGGTCATATCTACGCCCATGGGTGTTAGAATTGTCACGGCTGATGTCTATTTGAACTGTGTCGTAAAGGCTAAGGGGCATGAATTGACTATGGATTTGATTAGTCTACCATTGCAAGGGTTAGAAGTAATACTCGGGATTAACTGGTTAACTGTAAATAGTGTATTGCTAGACTATGAAGGGAAGAGGGTTATATACTTTAATCCGTAATCTCAAGTTAGCATAGAAATCAACCTTAACTTTCTTTTAGTCGCCGAAGCTAAGAGATTCTGCAAAAAAGGTTGTCAGGGGTACATGGTATTTTTCTCCATGTAGTCAGAGGCCAAAGTAGCCTTAAAAAGTATCACTATGGTAAATGAGTTTCCTGACATATTTCCTAAGGATATCAATAGATTACCTCTTGATAGGTAAGTGGAGTTTGCGATTGATTTGAGGCTTAGAGTAGGTCCAATATCTAAAGCCCCATATAGAATAGCTCTGAGTGAAATGGTAGAATTGAAGAAGCAGATTGAGGAGCTGCTAGTGTAACCCCCTGCCTTAAATAGCGTAATTATAATTCGATATTACGTAATTAAATTGGTTTAGAGACCGTCGAATAGTTCAAAACTCATTTAGAACTCCCTGTGAAGTAGGGACTTTATAAAATTTTCAAGACTTCTTTCCTATTCCGGTCTCAAGTTCAATTATCGAATATAATTACCTGTGCAGTTAATTCACATTCATTCATATCAGAATATCTAATAGCAATCCCGGCAACCCCCGGGTTCCATTCATACACAAAAAGGGTTTACAACCTCCATATAGGGGACTACACAACTACGTTCAACTATTCTTTACTACCAACATAATATACAGACACCCTGTCCAACAGGTTTAACCAACATAACCAAAATAAATGTCCCTACAGGATTCTAACCGCTCCGGGTCGTACGCTTCTCCTTAGAGCCACTCGCCCTGTCTGAAAGGTTAGTTAAAGGAAAGAATGAGATTCAAGAGAATCCCAGTAGTAACAAAACATTTATACCACACATAAGCACACAGCATGTAAGCAAATCATCATACAGCAGCAGCACCACAAATCACACTCCACCCTCATCCCCTTTCTCCGCCGGGAAGGCACACCGCCTAACCCGAACCGTTGTTAGCTACTCAGGGACTATTGGCGTGGCAGTGCATACATATAGCCTTATAGCCCATACAGCTATTCGGCTTTCACAAATGGCCCGTCGGCCTCCACAAATAGCCTTTTGGCTCACATAATCACATATATCACACCTCATCCTCATCCCCTTTCTCCGCCGGGAAGGCACACCGCCCTAACCCGAACCGTTGTTAGCTACTCAGGGACTATTGGAATGACAGTGCTAACACAAATCCACAGATGTCGCAGCATACGAATTCATTACAAATCAACGATATAACACACATACAATGCATCATATATGGTACAAAAGAAAAGTCACTACCTCGTTCCTTTCTGACGTTCGCTGGCGTAGTTGGCTCACGAGGGCGGCAAATGTCGAATCCTACAATTCCAAATGCACTATTTAGACACTTCCATAGTGTTACTTGGGGTTATATGAGTCTATAATGAAAATTTACAAAAATACCCCCGGGGACCCGGCCCGGGCCCGCCGTACCCGGTCCGGTTGCACTTTTCCCGAAATTCTAATATGGGCTTTCCTAACATATTTCAGCCCAAGGAATCCATTTCCGGACTCGGAATTATCAAATTCAATGTAAAATTACGAAATTGCCCTTGGCAGCCCTACTTTTAGGGTTTTAGGGGTGTTTCCGTAATTATGCTTTCTCGGCCTTTTTTGAAAAAGTGCCCAACTGTAACCCCACCTAATTTTCGCCCCTGAACTCAATGGAACCATCAAATCATTGAAAATCCAACTCTAAGACCCATTTCTAGGGCTGGCCGAAATTTATGAGTTCTCCAGGGAAAATCGGGGTTTTACGATTTCGGCTCCGTAAGCGCGTTCCTTTCTACTCCTAACCATTTTATTAACCATTACATTAGGTTACAACTAACATTAAGACCCAATTTGGGCAGCATAACCCCTAGGCCACATCATTTCCAAACTTTAAAACCAATGGCAATCCGGCGAAATTTCACCGATTAAATTGCCCACAGCAGCCAGAATAAGCAATATATGAAAGTTTGGAAGTTACCTCAAGCTCCCACTAGCTTTTCCCAAATTTGGCTGAACCCTAGCCTCTTTAAAACACCAAGTTTTGAGCTTCACAACCTTAAAGAATAAAGAGGAGTGGCTTAGAGTCGGAGTTATACGCGTTAGGAGCTAGATCGTCGGAGAAATCGGCTTACCTTGCGAGATTTCTTCCTCTTTTTCTCTCTTTTCTCCAAGCTCTCTCCACGTTTTTTTTTTCTTGCTTCAGCTGCTGTGTGCGACAGAAATGAGCTGAGGAAGATGATAACATATGTAATTCCATGCTGACATCATCTTTTAATGAGATGATGTCATAATTCCCATTTTCGGATTTTCTGGCAGATTTTCTGCCCAAACTTTGAAAAATCATAACTAATTCTAGAAAAATTGAAATGAGGTGATCCCAAAGCCAAATAAAAGGTATTTAAGTCCTCTTCATAGGAAAAATATTGGCCATTACTGAAAATCACCACAAAGTTCCCAGAATTTCAATCTTTGCTTACTGTTCCAGAAAATAATTAATTTCGCTGGGTAAACTTAAGAAATCCAAAACTCTTAGGTCACAAATCAAAATGATACAAATTATATATTCATTTTGAAGCTTGACATGTGAACTTTAATACTGGAAAATTTCAGAATTTTTAGACACCATTTGCCTATTTAAAACGTCCATACAAATTGGCTGCCCTGTACAGAGTTTCAATGGACAGAGTTTTCAACTTTTGCACGATTGTTCCCAATGGTTCCAATTTCACAATAAACACTCTCCCCACATGAATTTTCACAAGGAAGCCATTGGAATAATTAAAATATCCAAATTCCCATCACATATTCTCCAAAAGTGTTTATTCAACAATAATTATATCCACTTTTAAAGTCATTAGCCCTTAATCACTTTTTGGGATATTACATTTCTCCCCCCGTAAAATAAATTTCGTCCTCGAAATTTGTCACACAACTTGAGCCATAAAATCTGGATAACGTCTTCGCATATCTGCTTCTGCTTCCCAAGTTGCTTCCCTCTGAGTCATTCCCTTCCAGATCACCTTCACAAATGGAATGCTTCGGTGTCTGAGCCGTCGTTCTTCTCTATCAATGATCTGTTCTGGCTCTATCGCATATGTGAAGTTGTCTTGTAACTCAACTTCTTCATATTCAACAATATGAGATGGGTCCGGTTGATACTTCTTCAGTTGGGAAACATGAAATACATCGTGGAGTCTACTCAAGTTTGGGGGTAGGGCTACTCGATAAGCAACAGGCCCAATCCTCTCTAGGATTTCAAAAGGACCTATATATCTTGGGCTCAACTTCTTTCGTTTGATTGCTCGCCCAATGCCGGTGACAGGAGATACTCTCAGAAGCACATGGTCACCAACTTCAAACTCTAGAGGCCGTCTTCTCTTGTCAGCGTAGCTTTTCTGTCGACTCTGTGCTGCAAGTAACCTCTTACGAATAATCCGAATCTGTGCTGAGGTTTGATCAACCAAATCTGGCCCATAAAGCTTCCTTTCGGATAACTCATTCCAGCATAAAGGTGATTGACACCGTCTTCCATACAACGCTTTATACGGAGCCATTTGGATGCTCGCTTGATAGCTATTGTTGTAAGCGAACTCAGCCAGTGGAAGGAAACGATCCCAACTTCCTTTAAAGTCGAGAACACAAGCTCGCAACATATCTTCCAGCGTCTGAATTGTTCTCTCAGATTGTCCATCCGTTTGAGGATGATAAGCCGTACTGAATCTCAGTTGAGTACCTAAGGCTTCATGCAATGCTTTCCAGAATCTCGAAGTGAATCGGGGATCTCGATCGGAAATGATGTTTTTCGGAACACAATGAAGTTTGACAATCTCTCGGATATAAATCTCCGCTAGCTTATCCGGAGAGTAACCAGCATCGATTGGTATGAAGTGGGCTGACTTTGTTAATCGGTCCACAATTACCCAGATCGCATCAAAATTCCTGATCCTGGGCAATCCCATAACCAGATCCATGGTCACACTTTCCCATTTCCATTCCGGAATCTCAGGACTCTGAAGTAAACCAGGTGGTCTCTGGTGCTCGATTTTCACCTTCTGGCATGTGAGACACCTTGCTACATACTTCGTCACATCACTCTTCAAACCCGGCCACCAATATACAGATTTCAGGTTATGGTACATTTTGGTCATACCAGGATGAAGAGTATATCGACTCTTGTGTGCCTCATCTAGAATCTTCTGCCTCAACTCCGCCTGAAGTGGAACACAGATTCTCTTCTGATAGCAAACTAATCCACGAGGCGATAGGTCATACCCTGGAACTTCTCCCCGCTCAATTCGAGTCATATTGCGCTGTATCCAGTCATCTTGCCTTTGAGCTTCTTCAATCTCAGTTCTCAGATCACTTTCCTCTTGAGAAACAGTGTAATTGGCACAAATGATCTGGTTTGTCAAATTCAAATCACGAAAGTCTTCAATCAGTTTCTTCTCTTGTATCATCATAGCGGCAACGAGAACGGTCTTTCGACTCAGAGCATCAGCGACTACATTTGCCTTACCCGGATGATATTTTATTTCCAGGTCGTAGTCCTTAAGCAATTCCATCCAGCGGCGCTGTCTCATATTCAGTTCTTTTTGATCATACAAGTATTTAAGACTCTTGTGGTCGCAGTACAGTTCCACAGTCACACCATACAGGTAATGACGCCAAATCTTCAAAGCAAACACAATGGCCGCAAGCTCCAGATCATGAGTGGGATAGTTCAATTCATGAGGTCTGAGCTGTCGAGAGGCGTAGGCCACCACACGTCCCTGCTGCATAAGGACACACCCTAATCCCTGCCCACTGGCATCAGAATACACAACATATGTCAAACTGGGATCGGGCAAAATCAACACAGGTGCCGTAGTCAACCTCTTCTTCAGCTCCACAAAACAGTTTTCACATTTCTCATCCCACACAAACGGCTGATCCTTTCTCGTGAGCTTGGTCATCGGCAACGCAATACGGGAGAAATTTTGGATAAATCTCCGATAATAACCAGCAAGACCCAGAAAACTGCGTATGTCCGCCACAGATTCTGGCCTCTTCCAGTCCAGTACTGCTTCCACCTTACTAGGATCCACAGAGACCCCTTCTTGCGAGATAACATGGCCTAAGAATTTCACTTCTGATAGCCAAAACTCGCACTTGCTCAATTTAGCATATAATTGTTTCTCACGCAATATATTCAATACAACTCCCAAATGATGCTCATGGTCTTCTATACTCTTGGAGTATATCAGAATGTCATCGATAAACACAACAACAAACTGATCCAGGTATTGTCGAAAGATACGGTTCATGTAATCCATGAATACCGCAGGCGCATTGGTTAGCCCAAATGGCATCACCAAGAACTCATAATGACCGTACCGGGTCCGAAAAGCAGTCTTCGGAACATCCTCTGCTTTCACTCGCAGCTGATGATACCCTGACCTTAGATCAATCTTTGAAAACACACACGAACCAGAGAGTTGATCTAATAGGTTATCGATTCGGGGAAGAGGGTACTTGTTCTTAATAGTAACCTTATTCAATTCTCTGTAATCAATACACAATCAAAGACTCCCATTTTTCTTCTTTACGAACAACACTGGAGCTCCCCAAGGCGACACACTGGGTCTAATGAACCCTTTCTCAAGCAAATCTTCTATTTGTTTCTTTAACTCCGCCATTTCGTTTGGGGCCATACGGTATGGGGCTTTAGATATAGAACCAGCTCCAGGAATAATGTCAATTGGAAATTGAACTTCCCTCTCAGGAGGCAATCCATTTAGATCATCCAGAAATACCTAAGGGAATTCATTTACCACGGGTATATCACTCAAAGTTTCACTAGTTTCCCTTTGCACTGAGAAAAACACTACATACCCCTGGCAACCCTTTTTAAGATACTTTTCAGCTTTAGCCGTAGAAAGAAAATTCATACCGGCATTCACAGCTTCAACCCTCTGAGAAACAGGATATACTATCCTTTTGTTTCCACAATCAAGCAAAACATTATTTGCCGTTAACCAATCAAAACCCAAAATGACTTCCAATTGGTAAAGCGGCAAACATATCAAATCTACAACAGATTGGTGCCCTTCCACAGTTACGACACAATTCAAGTAAGCTTCTGTGGTTAAAGCCTTAACACCCATCGGGGTTGACACTACCAAATCAAATGGTAATTTATGTACATGCAATCCCAGGCGCTTCACGCAATCATAAGCAATGAAGGAGTGACTTGCACCTGAGTCGAACAATGCTTGCAACAGATGGCCATTAATAGAGATTTTACCTTGTATCAACTCAGGAGATTTACGAGCTTCCTCGTGGGTCATAACGAACACTCGGCCCTGTGTCCTCGGTTTCTGCTCGACTCGTGGTCGTTGACAATCTCGGGAAAAATGTCCTGGCTGCTTACAGTTAAAACAAACCAATTCTCCCCGGCAATTTTGGCCATAATGCGTTTTGTTGCAGCGAGGGCATTTCCACTCAGTCACAGCCCTCTGAGGCTCACGGTCTCTGGGCTGATAGGGCTTCTTATTACCACCCTTGTATGAAGAGGATCCTTGGCCTTTCCGCTTCTGGGAAGCATTACCCTTACTGGGTTCACTGCGATGGCCAGTAGCTCTGGTAGGATTCAACTCCCTCAGATTATTCTCCGTAATTCGACATTGCTCCACAGCCTTGTTGAACTTAGTGAATTGGTTCGTAACCAATCGCTTTCTCAATTCTCGCCTCAGACCTCGGATGAGCATATCAGAACTCCATTCTTCATCATCTTTAAACCGGAGGTAAGAGGAGTACCGAGCTAACCGGACAAAACGGGACAAATAGTCGTCAAAGCTCTCTGTATCCCCTTGTTTGATGTTGAGAAATTCTGTCTCCTTCTCGAGCCGCACTGATTTGGGAAAGTATTTCTCGTTGAACTCTTGTTGAAACAGTTCCCAAGTCAATGGTGTTTCATTGCTCTTTAATGTCAGGGCGATATTCCGCCACCAACGATCCGCATCCCCCTCGAGTTTATACACTGCCAACCGTGGCTTCACCTCCTCTGGGCAACACAGAACCTCAAATATCTTCTCCAGTCTGTACAACCAATCTTCGGCTGCCTGAGGGTCAAACCTTCCTCTGAACGCCGGAGGCATATGCTTGCAGAATCAGGTGACCCAATACTGAAGGTCTTTTTCCTCCCTGGGTGGCATCCCATATGATTCCTGATTCAAGGTAGCACGAGGTGGGGATTCCAGAGGTCGTGCTGATCCTTCTGCAGTGTCCTCATGTCGAGTCTCTTCTTGAGTCTCCTCCGGAGTGGATTGAACCAGACCTTCCTGGTTCTTCGCCTTCTCAGCTCTGAGCTCTTCCCTCAGTTCAGTGATCATATCTCTCTGATCCCGAATTAGACCCATCAGCTCTTGCATTGCATCCGGTGGGTTTTCATTAACAACCTCCACCTCAGGGTCTACACGCGGAATATTGGGGCGTCCTCTAGTTTTCTTCATTCTACAAACAACTTGCCCCATTAATTCAGCAGAAATAGTATGCACAATAGTCATAAAACCCATATATGTCCACATCAATAAACATACATGTGCATACACAACAATCGTTCACAGATAATCTTCTATCCCTAAAACCAACTAAGGGAGCTATCCTAGCAACCTCTACCCTTGCCAGGAACTACAGCTCTGATACCAAAATGTAACCCCCTGCCTTAAATAGCGTAATTATAATTCGATATTACGTAATTAAATTGGTTTAGAGACCGTCGAATAGTTCAAAACTCATTTAGAACTCCCTGTGAAGTAGGGACTTTATAAAATTTTCAAGACTTCTTTCCTATTCCGGTCTCAAGTTCAATTATCGAATATAATTACCTGTGCAGTTAATTCACATTCATTCATATCAGAATATCTAATAGCAATCCCGGCAACCCCCGGGTTCCATTCATACACAAAAAGGGTTTACAACCTCCATATAGGGGACTACACAACTACGTTCAACTATTCTTTACTACCAACATAATATACAGACACCCTGTCCAACAGGTTTAACCAACATAACCAAAATAAATGTCCCTACAGGATTCTAACCGCTCCGGGTCGTACGCTTCTCCTTAGAGCCACTCGCCCTGTCTGAAAGGTTAGTTAAAGGAAAGAATGAGATTCAAGAGAATCCCAGTAGTAACAAAACATTTATACCACACATAAGCACACAGCATGTAAGCAAATCATCATACAGCAGCAGCACCACAAATCACACTCCACCCTCATCCCCTTTCTCCGCCGGGAAGGCACACCGCCTAACCCGAACCGTTGTTAGCTACTCAGGGACTATTGGCGTGGCAGTGCATACATATAGCCTTATAGCCCATACAGCTATTCGGCTTTCACAAATGGCCCGTCGGCCTCCACAAATAGCCTTTTGGCTCACATAATCACATATATCACACCTCATCCTCATCCCCTTTCTCCGCCGGGAAGGCACACCGCCCTAACCCGAACCGTTGTTAGCTACTCAGGGACTATTGGAATGACAGTGCTAACACAAATCCACAGATGTCGCAGCATACGAATTCATTACAAATCAACGATATAACACACATACAATGCATCATATATGGTACAAAAGAAAAGTCACTACCTCGTTCCTTTCTGACGTTCGCTGGCGTAGTTGGCTCACGAGGGCGGCAAATGTCGAATCCTACAATTCCAAATGCACTATTTAGACACTTCCATAGTGTTACTTGGGGTTATATGAGTCTATAATGAAAATTTACAAAAATACCCCCGGGGACCCGGCCCGGGCCCGCCGTACCCGGTCCGGTTGCACTTTTCCCGAAATTCTAATATGGGCTTTCCTAACATATTTCAGCCCAAGGAATCCATTTCCGGACTCGGAATTATCAAATTCAATGTAAAATTACGAAATTGCCCTTGGCAGCCCTACTTTTAGGGTTTTAGGGGTGTTTCCGTAATTATGCTTTCTCGGCCTTTTTTGAAAAAGTGCCCAACTGTAACCCCACCTAATTTTCGCCCCTGAACTCAATGGAACCATCAAATCATTGAAAATCCAACTCTAAGACCCATTTCTAGGGCTGGCCGAAATTTATGAGTTCTCCAGGGAAAATCGGGGTTTTACGATTTCGGCTCCGTAAGCGCGTTCCTTTCTACTCCTAACCATTTTATTAACCATTACATTAGGTTACAACTAACATTAAGACCCAATTTGGGCAGCATAACCCCTAGGCCACATCATTTCCAAACTTTAAAACCAATGGCAATCCGGCGAAATTTCACCGATTAAATTGCCCACAGCAGCCAGAATAAGCAATATATGAAAGTTTGGAAGTTACCTCAAGCTCCCACTAGCTTTTCCCAAATTTGGCTGAACCCTAGCCTCTTTAAAACACCAAGTTTTGAGCTTCACAACCTTAAAGAATAAAGAGGAGTGGCTTAGAGTCGGAGTTATACGCGTTAGGAGCTAGATCGTCGGAGAAATCGGCTTACCTTGCGAGATTTCTTCCTCTTTTTCTCTCTTTTCTCCAAGCTCTCTCCACGTTTTTTTTTCTTGCTTCAGCTGCTGTGTGCCACAGAAATGAGCTGAGGAAGATGATAACATATGTAATTCCATGCTGACATCATCTTTTAATGAGATGATGTCATAATTCCCATTTTCGGATTTTCTGGCAGATTTTCTGCCCAAACTTTGAAAAATCATAACTAATTCTAGAAAATTTGAAATGAGGTGATCCCAAAGCCAAATAAAAGGTATTTAAGTCCTCTTCATAGGAAAAATATTGGCCATTACTGAAAATCACCACAAAGTTCCCATAATTTCAATCTTTGCTTACTGTTCCAGAAAATAATTAATTTCGCTGGGTAAACTTAAGAAATCCAAAACTCTTAGGTCACAAATCAAAATGATACAAATTATATATTCATTTTGAAGCTTGACATGTGAACTTTAATACTGGAAAATTTCAGAATTTTTAGACACCATTTGCCTATTTAAAACGTCCATACAAATTGGCTGCCCTGTACAGAGTTTCAATGGACAGAGTTTTCAACTTTTGCACGATTGTTCCCAATGGTTCCAATTTCACAATAAACACTCTCCCCACATGAATTTTCACAAGGAAGCCATTGGAATCATTAAAATATCCAAATTCCCATCACACATTCTCCAAAAGTGTTTATTCAACAATAATTATATCCACTTTTAAAGTCATTAGCCCTTAATCACTTTTTGGGATATTACAGCTAGCATCCAACCCAGTGTCTCACCATGGGGAGCTCTAGTGCTTTTTGTTTTAAAGAAGAACGGAAGCTTGTGACTCTGTATAGATTATAAGGAGTTAAATAAAGTAACCATCAAGAACAAATATCCACTCCCTATAATTGTGACTTACTCGATCAGTTATCTGGTTCCTGTATATTCTCCAAAATTGATTTACGATCGGGATACCATCAACTTAAGGTAAAAGCAGATGTATCAAAAACTGCTTTCAGGACCAGATATAGCCATTATGAGTTTCTTGTGATGCCATTTGAGCTGACCAATGCACATGCCGTGTTCATGGACTACATGAATCAAATATTCCAAACGTATCTGGACCAGTTCGTTGTAGTCTTCATTGATGATATTCTGGTATACTCACGAAGTAAAACTAAACATGAGCAGCATCTGAGAATAGTATTGAATATATTGAAGGATAAGCAACTCTATGCCAAGCTAATCAAATGTGAATTCTGGCTTTTAAAGGTCAAGTTTCTAGGCCACGTAATCTTACAGCAAGGGCGTAACGCCCCAAATTTTGATTAAGGGCTAATCTTGATTATTGAGATGGTAATTATGGATTAAAGTTGAATTAATGTGTATTTGTGACAATATTATCTAATATGTCATAATTGATGGAAAATTGATAGAATGGAATTATGGGCCATAATTTGGTGATTAATGGGGAAATTAATTACTAATTAAGAGGAAATGAGAAGTGTGATTAAATGGCTAATAGAAGGATTAGAGAAGTTAATTGGTGGTTTTTTAAAAGAACCAATAGAAAAGTGACATGTGGCAAGTTGGGGGGTTGTGGGAGGAGTTATAGAAAAGTCAAATGGATTAAAAAATGATTGCTCTCTCCTCTCTTCCCTCTCTTCACGCTGAACAAGTATGGTAGGGGAGAGTAGAGTGATCATTCTTCATCATCTCCAAGCTTCATCTTTCATCTCTCTCATTCCTCTCTCATGCATGCTGCCATGGTTGCTGCAGAAAGAAGAAGAGCTTTTGATTAAGGTGAGCTATTTGACCCTTATAATGGCCTCTAATGGAAAAAATCTCTTCTATAAACATGTTCCATGTGTTGAGAGCTTCAATTTCATGGTTTTAGATTTGTCATTTGGTGTTGTTTGAGCTCTCAAGGGATTTTGGAGTTTGGAGAATCAAGGAACTCCTTTGGGAAAAGTTATAGAGGTGAGTAAGATAAACCTTTCTATATAGGTTTTATAGCCATTGGTTGAGTTTTGATTTTCTGGAAATTTGGGCTTGAATTTCAAAATTGAGGGTCAATGTGTTTATGGTATGTTGTTGTTATGGAAATGGTGCCTTGTTTAGTGTTTTGGATGAATAGAGTTGAATTGAAGCTTAAAGGTGAAGTTTGGGAACTTTGTGTTTCATTTTGTGTATTGGTCAAAATAGGGCATGGTGATAGGTTGGGATTTTTCTCATTTTGAGGTTACTATTGTTTTCCTTGTGGAAAATTGTATGGGAATAGGTTTGATTAATGATTTTGGAGTCATTGGACACTTTGGTAGAAAAATTGAAAATCTGTCTTGTGTAAACTCTATCCTGGGCAGTCAGATTGTATGAACTTTTGAATAACCAAATGGTATTGGAAAATTCTGAAACTTTCCAGTCTTAAATTTCACATCCCAATCTTCAAATTGGACATATAATTCATGTCATTTCGTTTTGTGAACTGAGAGTTATGCTTTGCCAAAGTTTGGGACAAAAACTGGACTTTGTTTTGGAGTAGTGTTGAGTTTTGGCTAATTATGGAATTTTGTAGTGATTTCTGGTTATGGTCCATATTTTTCTAGTAAATAGGACTTAAATACCTTTCATTTGGCTTTGGAATCACTTTGTTTTGATTTTTCTAGAATTAGTTATGAATTTTGGAAGTTCAGCCAAGAATCAGGGAATTTCTTGGCTGCGGCCCAAACCTTTCTGACCTGATTCTAGCCATGGCCTATGGGTGTCTGGCCGTGGCCAGTGACCTTCTGACCATATTTTGGCCGTGGCCCAAGGAAGGGCTGGCCGCGGCCAACCCCTGTGTTCCAGCACTTTGAGTTTTTGAAAAGAGATCTTCAACCTATTGTTTCCCAACCTTTTAGGGGTTTTATTAGAGGCATTTGTAGCTTCTTAAGGGTCATTATTGATAACTAAATCTAAGTATTGAAGAGTCAATTAAGTATTGGAATAGAGAATAATGCTTCGTCCTTAATTATGACTTTATGATTTGATATTTGGCTGGAGCGTAGAAGGCATGTGCCTGCTCAAGAACAGAAAGACCAAGGTAGTGACACTTTATCCTATATCATGTATATTGCATTGCTTGTTTGCATTAATCATTGAATACAGTGAAGGGAACATGGTGTAAGCTTGATCTCAAACACAGATACAGTTGATAGGACGTGGCGAAATCCCAGCCTTGAATATAGATACAATGAGGGGACGTGGCGAAAGCCTGACCTTGTATATAGTGAAGGGGATATGGCAGTGTGCCTGGCCTCGAATATTGATTGCTGTATTGTGATATATGTTTACTTGCTTTGTTTATATGCATCATATACGTAAACTGTTGCTATTGGGATTCTCTAGAATCTCATTCTTTCCAAATAAAATTTTCAGATAGGGCAAGTGGATCGAAGAACAAGCAAGTGAACAAGGACGATTAGGACTGCCGGCAGTAGTCTTAGTTAGATATTTTGGTTTTATACTGAACTGGTTATCATTTTGGATAAATGTACATATTGAATATACATATTGAATAGACCATAGATGTATAGTTTTGTGTAATCCCTGATATGGATACTGAGATGGGCATTGATGCCCTGATTATTATTTTGGATTAACGTTATTATCCCGGGTAAATGTTGGGAATTGTGGTATACTCTTGTATTGTACATGTAACATATTGAACAGACCATTTGTTTTAAGGAACGAAAAGAATAGAGATCTATATATACAGGTGTTATAAAAGTTTTTTAAATTATCCCGGATCTCTTATTTGATTATTAAACGTGTTTAAACGCTAATTGTGATCTTTATCAAGGCGGGGGTTACAAAGGGGTCTCAGTTGATCCTAGTAAAGTGGAAGCAGTATAAAACTAGAAGAGGCCAGAGACTGTCTTTGAAATACGCAATTTTCTTGGTCTTGCCAGGTATTAGAGAAGATTTATACAGAATTTCTCCAGAATAGATTTTCCTTTGACAAAGTTGACTTGGAAAACTCAACATTTTATGTGGGACAATAATTATGAGAAGAGCTTCATGGATTTGAAGTAGAAGTTAATGACAGCACCCGTGCTGACAATCCCAGATCTGCAGTTTACGTATGTTGTATATACAGATGCCACTGGGCATAGATTGGGATTTGTGTTGATGTAACATGGCCAAGTAGTGGCATACGCATCTCGCTAGCTAAAACCTTATGAATTGAACTATCCCACTCACGATTTTGAGTTGGTGGCTATTATATTTGCCTTGAAAATATGGAGACATTATCTCTATGGTGCAATCATAGAGCTGTACTGCTACCACAAGAGCTTGATAAAGTTATTGAAGACTATACTTGAAAATCAAATATCATCCTGGAAAGGCTAATGTCATTGTTGACGCATTGAGTCGTAAATCAGTGTAGGTAGTAGCCATGATGATTCGTGAGCAGAAACTGATCGAGGATTTCAGAGACCTTAATATGTCCTGTCAGATTTTAATGAGCAATAATAGTGTCAGTTAGGTGTATAATGACTTGAGAGCAGTAATTAAAGAAGCATAGATGCATGATAGACGAGTACTATCCATCAAGGATATGATTGCTAGAGGTGAAACTTAGGACTATGACTTATCACCAAGCAGGCTAGTCAGGTATAAGAAACGGATATATGTTCCATCGCAGATAGAAATGAAATGACAAATCATGAAAGAGGCACACAAGAGTAAATATACTCTGCATCCGAGGCAACCAAAATGTACTATGACTTGAAGTCCTAGTATTGGTGGCTAGGAATGAAAAGAGATGTGACTAAGTTCGTCGCTCAATGTCTTACATGCCAAAAAGTAAAAGTTAAACATCAGTGACTATTAGGGCTTCTGTAAAACCCCCCTGAGACTCTTCTGCAAAACCCTGAGACTCCTGAGTAGAAGTGGGAAAGCATTACTATAGTTTCGTGATGAGGTTACCTAAGGTCAGAAATCATGATGCAATATGGGTGATGTCAACAGATTCACAAAAACAGCCTATTTCCTACCTATTAGCATACATTATTCTCCTAATAGATTGGCGGAGATTTATATCAAGGAGATTGTGAGATTAAATGGTACTCTAAAGAATATTATCTCAGATTGGGATCCTCAATTCACTTCCAAGTTTTGGAAGGCAGTACATGAGGCTTTAGATACTAAGCTTAGATTCAGCATGGCATGTCATCCTCAAACAGATGGGCAAATAAAACAAACAATATAGGCACTTGAGGATATGCTGAGGGTGTTTGAATTAGATTTTAAAGGTAGCTGGGAGAAATTCCTTCCACTGATAAAGTTTGCCTATAATAATAACTACCACACGAGTATCTAAATGTCTCCATATGAGGCACTGTAGGGAAGAAAATGTCAATTGCCCTTATATTGGACAGAATTGTCTGAGAGGCACTTACTTAGGCCAGACATAGTTGATCAGACAACCGAGCAGATCAAGTTGATTAAGCAGAGATTACTGACTGCTTAAAGCTGACAGAAGAGTTATGTAGATAAAAGGTGAAAACTTCTAGAGTTTGAAGTCGGTGACCACGTGTTCATGAAAGTTTCGCCAGTTATAGACATTGGCAAGGCACTAAAAGTGAAGAAGCTACATCTAAGGTACAGTAGTCCATTTGAGATCTTGTCGAAGATTGGACCAGTAGCATACCATATAGCTTTGCCACCAAACCTGAGTAGGTTGCATGCCGTCTTTCATGTTTCCCAATTGAAGAAGTATAAGCCTGATCCATAACATGTGATTGAATATGAAGACGTGGAAAAGTAGGACGATTTGACATATGAAGTCATACCTGACCGAATAATTGATCAACAGGGGAAACAGCTCAGAAGCAAGAGCGTTCCATTTATCAAAGTTGTCTAGAAGGGGTTATCTCCCAGAGAGGCTACATGGGAAATGAAAGAAGATATGCAAAAGCATTACTCAGAGCTTATGGCTATGTATATGTAGCAAATTTCGAGGACGAAATTTATTTAAGAGGGGGAGAATTGTAATGCCCCAAATTTTATTCACCAATATATTTTATAATTACTTGAAATATTCAATGAAATGAAATGGTAAATAATCATGAACTTGGAATTTGAGAACTTAGTAAATCTCCATTTTCATGAGAATTGGACTAGAACAAGTTATGAAATTAATTCTTGGGTTTTCCAAAAAGCCCAATATTGAAGCCCAAAAATGGAGGAATAGTAAAGCACATTTTTTGGCCCAATATTAAGTTAATTTTGGCCATGGATGAAGAAAAAGGAATAAGCACCAATTAAATCCAAAAATGCAGTGGCAAAATCGTAAATTTGCCAACAAAGCACAAGATTAATTATTTTTTCAATTAATTGAAGTTAATTTCAATTAATTAAGGAAAATAAGGAGAATTATATATTTGGAACATTCTTGGTCAAATAAACCAAGGTTTGGAAAGTAAAAGTTGAACTTGTGCATAAATGGATTAAAGAGATTATGGAAAATGTTGGAACAATTATTATTTCCCTTATTCTTGATGAATTTCGCCCAAATAAAGGAAATAGGAGGGGAAATAATTATTTTAAATCATAAATGTGCCAAGTGTCATTATCTTAAGGCATGGGAATTAAATATTTATTAAAGTTGGGCACATGTTAATTTGAATAAAATACTATAATTTTGTGCATGTAGTTCAAATAAATGGTTGAAGCCCAAATAGTGTGTATGAAGGGAGCTTGGGACGTCATTATGGGCCAAGGAAAGAGGGAAGGAATTAGTTCAAATTGAATGGAAGCTTATGCCATACTTAACAAGAGATAATGCCCAAAGTACTAAGCTTATGTCATAATTGATTAACTAATATTAATTAAATAAGGAAAAGATGAAGATATTTTAAAACACCACCTCCATCTTTTTCCTTTCATTTTCACATCCAAGCGAGAGAGAGAGAGAGCTTAAGAAACTTGAAGAAGAGGAGAGCAAGAGGCAAAAGTCCAAAGGTAAGCTTGTAGTTTCATGTGATTTTGCCTACCAACTTGTGTAATCTCTTCTCTAACCTCTTGATCTTCATAGAAAATATTGTAATGCAAGCAAAATCTCAGGGTTGAGAGAGGGAGGGAGGACGGTTTTAGAGAGAGAAAGTGAAGAAATCCAAGTTAACCTCAAGAACATCAAATCTCTTGGTTTATTGTTGTTGTTGTTATTCTTGGCTTGGTTGGTGGTTTGTTGTTAATTTTGTAAATTTGGAAAGTGAAAAATCTAAGAGATTATGCTGCCCAAATTTTCTCAAATCTTGTATATTAAGCGTTTAAATGGTTTAACAAGTGGTTAGGAGTGAAAAGGAGCAAGCTTTAGGTGTTGAAACTCAAAATCATAAATTCCCTTTTTCTTAGAGTAAGTTTTGGCCAAGGCTAGGAATAGGGATAGGAGCTGGAATTTCATAAATATGATGGTTCCATGGTGTTCAGGAGGGAAAATTGCGTAGGTTTGATGTTGATCACTTTGTGAGATAATCCCTAGAAAGTGAAATTATCAAAATGCTCCTAAAACCTTAAATAGGGGCTACCAAGGGCAAAATTGTCATTTGGCAGTGATTTTGTGAAAACGGAGGTAAAAAATGGATTTTTCATGCAAAACTGTGTAGGAATAACCTGGGTCAAAATTTCTGGAAAGGTACAGTCGGACGGGGTAAAAATGGGCTTAGACCGGGTCCCCAAGGGCATTTTGGTAATTTTACAGAATTGAACTAATATAACCAACAAAAGTAAATTGGAAGAGTCTAAAGTGATACATGAATGAGTATTAACCTAATTCTTGTAAACTTGAATTTTTAGGACCAGTCTATTAAGCCTGAGCCGGATCAAGTTAGGGAACTATTTTGGGTTGCAAAAAGGGACACAAGGTAGTACTCTATCTCTCGTACACTATCTGAATGTTGATATGCTGTATGTTGCTATATTCTGTGATATAAACATGGTGCTTGGGGCACATTACCTAGATATGGTTTGGGACCCAGCTGAAGTACATGGTCAAGTAGGGGATCTAAACAATCATTTGACCCTGAACAGCATGCGCGCGCACAATACAGTATGTATTTTCATTTTATTCTATATGGTGCATTGCATATTTAATTTCATATTTTATATGACTGATTGTATGTTACTACTAAGATTTGTTTGAATCCACCGCTTTTTCTACACTTGAAGATAATCCAGCAGAAAGCTAGAGGCTCCAGGTGCAAAACAATAAATACTAGAAACTGATGTGTACGGGTTAATAAAAATGGAGCTGTTTGATTATATTTAGTTTAATCTTTATCTTTTGGAAAAAAATTGTATATATAATCAAACTCTGCAAGGAGACTCCTATATGTAAACATGTACTTAATATCAATATGTTTTCGCTATTTCTATATGCCCTACGGAACTTTGCGCTCATTACTCTGTGTATATCGAAATGTTAAGAGATTTGACAAGTAGCTTGGAATGTTTATTGATATTGAGGAAGTTACGATCATGATGATGATGAGAATTTTGATAAAAATTGCCTTGTGGAACCTTATGATTTAAATTGTAAAATGTGTGTGTGTGTGTGTGTGTGTGTGTGTGTGTGTGTGTGTGTGTGAGGGGGGAGAGAAAGAGAGTTGAGAATTTAGATATTATGGCATGTATATGAAAATAATTTGAATAGCATGTTATGCACGTGAAAAATCTTAAGAAATTCCTATTGACTATCTATTGATATTCATTATGATGATTGGATTGGAGGGGAATGGAATAGTTGTTCCACCACATGGTGTAGCCTCCATTAGTTCACGATGGTTAGCTTTCTATTGTCCCATTAGTTTAATGAGGGACTATCCCACTCATTCAATAAGGGACTTGATATATCCCTATTTTATTATATATTTTTATATCTATTTATGAGATTTTATTATTATTGTTGTTGTTGTGCCTAAATCTAATTATTATGATTATTTTGCATTAGAAGGTGTTGCACAAATGAAATGCTAAAAATGGTGAAATTGTTATATTTTTCTTTCCCTAGATTGAACTAAAAATGATTATTTTGCATTAGAAGATATTTTTGGTTGTGTTTATTGTAGAGAAATTAAGGAATTAAACTAAACAAGACAATCAACCATGAAAAAGAAGGTGGAAATTTGTGTAGGCAAAAGGATACACAGAAAACAATGCCTTAAGACTATTTTTGGGCCAAATTACAGCATGCTTCAGGCTCATATGTGTTAACTTATGACTTTTGCTCCTTAAATGGGCCCTATGACCACCATTTATGCCCAAATGTATGTCTTCCATGACCCATGAAGAGCAAAAACGTAGCCAATTACAATTAATGAAGGGCGTAAGGGTCATTTGCATGGTTTCTTCTCTTACAAGTTATCATATGGCTTCAGCTAAGGAGGATGAAGACCAAGTCAACCAAGACTTACATCACAAGTCGCCACATGTCCTTATGAGAATTAATTAGAGATAATTCAAATCCAAAAGATATTATCAAATCTCAATTCTCATGATGCCATATGTTCTCATAATCTTAAAGGATGAAGTTAATTATAATTCAAAAAGGGATTACTTTCAAATTATTATATCTTTTTATCCCTTGAGAATTAAATCCAATTCTTCTCCTCAAATATATTTAGAGAAAAACACCGGTGACATTATCTCTCTAAATATTAAGGGCCAAATCATCATCTTTCCAATATCTTTTCCAAGATATCACTCTATCTCATAATCATTTATCCAAAGCTCAAATTCAAATGCATGAAAAAGATAAAGATTTGTCAAGATAAAGGAGCAATCATTTAAATTATATTATCTTGATTATCCTTTTCTCCTTCAAACAAGCCATTATTGCCTATAAAAGGGACCCCAAGGCTTCATTTCAAGAGCGTGACCACACAGCACACCTATTTTCTTCTTCCATCACCATATGTGGTTAATCAATGCTCCTCTTGAGGATGGATCTTGTGGCTTGAGTTCTCTATTCTTTAATTGGAAGTTGTTCTTTAGTTTAATCTTTTCTTGTATTTTATGAATTTCTAGGATTTAATTTATATTTTTAAAACTTTGATTTCCTTCAGACAATCTTTGTAATTAAACTTTTGTGAATTTTTAAACAATTATGATTTATAGTTCTTAATCCACATTTTCAAATTTGTCGTATGATTAATCTTGTTATTCTTTTATGTTACTAATTGAATTGCATGGTTGATTATATTTTCTTGAAAATAGTGTTTTCTTATTCCATCGAGATATATCGTTCGATTATTCTAATTAGTAGAACAAACTATAATTGAGAATTTAATTCGCACGGTAAGTGGTATTTAAGATTATTTAAGAGGTAATTATATGTGTTAGGTTCCTAGGTATAATTATTGATTATATAGATGAGATCTATACTGTTCGTTTAGAGTTTTTCATGTGTAGGACTTAGTGAATTAATAACTTCATATTTGTTAAAACTATAATAGCCACCGATATGTTGTCAAGAAATTTCATTATTTGTTTTCTTTATTTTCTTTAATTTTTTTAATTAAAAATATATTTCCTCTTTTATTTTGATTTTTGTACAATTAATTAATTTAAGAATTAAATACTATTGACTCTGAACAAGAGAATATGACTAGGTTGACCACTATATTATAGAGATTAATTTAGTAATTAATTTGAGTGCTAACGTAAGCGTGATTAAGACTGCCCCACTAGTTTAATGAGGGGCTATGGCACCCCACTAGTTCAACGAGTGGAAAAGACCCATGATCTGTGTAACACCCTTATCTTATTTTTACACTTTTCAGAGTATTAGCGCGCAGTGCGGTGGGCACACATGAATAGTATAACAATACTAATATTATTGATACCATGGGCTTGATTATATTACAGGAATTTTCCATACGGGTGTACATAATGATTATAAACTTTAAAATGATAAAGGCCTTCAGATAACAAGCATCTCTTGTGCTCGTCTGGAACCTTTTGTTGCTGGTAATTACGATTATGCCCTCTAAGTGGCTGCCAGCTACTAAAAAAATTTTACATTTATGGAAAAGGTGAGATTAAAAGAATCTCAGTAGTAACATACAATCAGACATATACGATGTGAAGTAAATATCCATACACCATGTTATGTAAAATGATAGAATGTTGTGTGCACACTGTCTAAGGCTAAATGATTGTTCAACCCTAGCTTAACCTTACACCTTCGTGGCTTAACTCTATGCCACCTTGGCCTAACCCTGCGCCTCCGTTGGGTTCCATAACCCAACTAGGCTAGTATGTGTGTCCGAGACACTATGCTCATGTTATAGAAGGTGGCATACACAAACATATAATAATCACATAGTGCATGAAAGAAAGAGTTACTACCTGAGTTTTTTAACAATTCCAATATCCATCCTAAACTTTGGGTTCTAGCTTGGGCTATTGATTTGTCCTAAAATTGCAAATGTACAAGAATTGAGTTATTACTCATCCATCTATTGTTCTAAACACATTTTGTTGGTTATCTTTTGAACCACTTAGGAAGTCATTGGAAGCCCAAACAAGTACCTACGGGGTTAGGAAAAGGTAGACTAGTTAAGATTGTTTAGAAAATGTCAAGTGTTGAAATAGGGGTCATGGCTGTAGCCAAGAAATCCTTTGGCCACGGCCAAGAAAGGTAAAAAACATTTGAGTTGCAGCTAAGAAATCCTCTGTTTCTTGGCTCAACTTCCAAAAATCATAACTTATTTTAGAAAATTCCAAATTGACTGATTCTAAAACCTATGTGAAGCTCTTTAAATTTATTTTCATGGAAAAATCCAAAGTTAGTCACTGTTATCACATTTTTAATAGAAATTTGCAATGTTCTAGATTACATTCCAGAAATAGGGCACAACTTTGAAACTTCATATCTTTTAATATACAAGTCCAAAAATTATGTAACACCTATCAAATTAAATCTATACATCTCTACTTTAATCTTGGAAAGTTTCATAATATTTGGGCTTGGTTTGACCAACAAAATCTATTGCATAATGACACTACCTCATTGGAGGCAAATCAAACAGCATGCACTTACAACTTCAATAAATTCCAGATTTGAATACAAATTTCAAAAATCATGAACACTCATATTCCTATATAATTTTTCCTTATAAATCCATTGGAACCATCAAAATTACAAAGTTCAAACTCCTTCCTGTGGTTTTGCATTAGAACAAAATTTAGGTCCTTAGAAGGGAAAGTGTGTTTTCTTGATTTCTCTTGATTAATCACTTCCTTTTCACTTATAAACACAAGATTAACCACTTTAACACTAAACAAACATGATTCATAGAAATTTTAGTAGCATTTCCCTCTAGGGTTTCATATTTCCAAATTTACAAATCAAGCAAAACCCAAGCCAAAACTAACAACAACACCATCACCATCATGTAGCACAAGAGGATCAAGTTCATAAGATTACCTCTTGGATTCTCAACTTTCTCTCTCTTCAACATCTCAAACCCCTCTCTCCACACTCTTGATTTGGCTTGCTATTCATGGATTTCAAGGAGAAGAAGAGGTTAGAGGAAGTTACAAGGTGATTAGAAGGCTCAAACATAAGGATTTCACCAACCTACCTTGGATTTTTTCCTTCTTGAGCTCCCTTTTCTCCTAATGTTCTTCAAGCACTCCTTCTCTCTTTCTCTCTTGGTTCAAAAAAATATGTGTTCTAAATGGAAAGAGAAAAGCTCATAAAATATCATCTCTATCTCTCTTGGAAATATATTATTTTAATGGGTTTTTGCACAAGTATTCTCTTAGCCTTATCTCTATTTAAGTGGTCATAATCTTTCCTCCCTTCTACGCCCAAAAAGATGCCAACTTGGGGTTCCAAATGAACTAATTTGGGTTCTTTAATTGCTTCTTGCTTTATGATAATATTATTGTTTAATGCAAATTTGCATGTGCATGAAATACTTGGCCAAGGATTTTCCTTTTGAATTTAAATATAAGCCAAGTAAATTATTTACCTTTCTTGCTCCCTACTTCAGCCAACATTTATCCCAATTATAGGGAAAAATAAATGGCTACTTGCTTTATTAGTCAAATGACCATTTTGGCCTTACATTTATTTCCATTTCGCACTTACCGGAAAACTAGGTATAATTTTCTTCAAACTTTGAAAATTCATAATTATTTGTACAAATGTCCAATTGGTATGGATCCAATAGATATGTGACCCTTATTAAGTCTATTTTAAAGAAAAAATATAGCCTTTAGCCAACTGGAAGCTCACAATTATTATTTTTTCTGCCACTGAAATTCATCAGTTTTACTGGGCTAACTTCAAAAATATATAGCCCCTTGTGTGTAGCTCTAAATGACTTATATGACTTATCAAATTAAAGTTTGATAAGTTACTTATATTCTGGAAAATTTCATAGGCATTGGATATCATTTGCCTATTTAAAAATGTCACACAATAAGACTGCTACATAGGGAAACTCACTGGCAGCAAATTCAAATGTTTACAATTTGTGTTCAAAACATAATCATGTTGTGTGTGTGATCAATAATTGTCTTGTTTTGTCATTCCATATGCTCTTTACTTCACCTTTTTATTCCCTTTAATATAAGGAATTTTGGGTGAATAAAATTTGGGATGTTATAATTTGGGCATGTGCTCTAAGGATTTTGGCCGATCCGTATCACATGACTAGTGAGCTCATGAGTGGGTAGTAAAATGGATAGTAACTTAGCCCATGGGTCTAGTTATTAAAAATAAGGCGGCTCGGTTGGAATGATGGAAGGCAACCTAGGCATTGTGATACATAATTTGTAATATGGAATTTGTGAAACTAAAATTGTGTTACAGAATTTGTGATATGAAAACGTTGATATAGAAATTATGATATAGAATTTGCGATACGAAAATTTGTGATATATCAAACTTATGATATGAAAATCTGTGAGATGGACATAGTGATATGGAATTTTATGATACGGAAATTTGTGATACAAAATTTGTGAATTATATTTCTAGTACTTTGTTATATAAATTGTTTTACTTAGCACCTCATGAACACATACTAGCATGTGTGATGAGTTATATAGCTAGTTATTGAGGCTTTTATCTTACCCTATTGCTCTTAATATTTTTCAAGTGATAGTTTCTGTACGGGAATGTTGATGATAGCTTTGGAGGCTTAGATATTTACTCATCTTGGTCTAGCCTCCACATTTATTTATTTTTTTAATTGATGTATATTGCCACTTATAGGGCTCATGTTATATTCTTTGATTTAACTGCATGCTATTGATTGAATTTCGCTAGCTAATGAGCTAGTAGAAGGCTAGAGGCCTTTAGAGATTTCTTTGAATAATGTTGTGGATCCACGAGCATGTTTTGGATATTTTTTCTTGTGTTGGAAATGTGTTTGGTATTATGTAGAAGATAGTTTAATTACTTGGGCTTATGGTTATAATTTGGGCTTCGAGAAGTTCAAGGCCCAAGTGTTGTGGTCATTTATGATAAAGTAGAGTTGGATTGTGAAATGATTATAAAGGAGTTTTATTATCTATAATAGCATTTAAATGTTTGGCTTGTCTCTTCTCTATCATGGATAAATTAACTATGTGGTTTAAATCTTTTTAGCCTTGATAGGTGTTTTCAAATGAGCTAGTTAAATTCTTGACTATCATAGTTAGCTTCAATTTGGAAGAGGATCTTTTTATAACAACATTTGACATTTGAAAAGTTTAGATGGAAACTTTCTACTATGGTAGAACTTTGGGATCAAAGCTTTCATATTTCAGCATAATATTTTTGATTATCCTAAGTTGAGTAAAGTATTTGGATAATGGAGTTCTAAGGAAAGGATTTTACATTTTGGTATTAGATTTTGTGATTTTACAATCTGTGATGCATTGCATATTGTGGCAATATACTCTTTCACACATAACCTCCCTTGTGTTTTTGTATTGTATTATATTGTTGAGTTTATACTCTATTTATGGTGCGTTGCATCCTTAGGTGGGGAGAATGGTATGGTCAAAAAGGACTTACTTTGGTGATAACTGACCTCCACCTAGACCAGGGCACCCTCAACTGGTAAATAGGAGGCTCTTTAAAGGTATATAAAAGAGATATCTACTCACCCTCGGAACATCGGGGCTTGGTGTTTACTGAATTTTGTAACACAATACTACAAGTTTCTTTGTTCTCAGGTCGGTTCTCTATAAGAGCCCTAACTTGGTTCTATTTGAGACTGAGAACCTGTTGGCTAAGTTTGTTCTTTCTCCATATTTACTTCAATTTTCTTTGTTTCTTCTCTATCTTTATTCTATTTCTCTTTCACTTCCTTGAGTTCCTCTCTAAGTTCATGGATTATGGCTTGTTGTTCTGTTGCCATGCCAAGTATTTGCTGCATGGGATTGGGTGGGTTTTGGTTTCTCACCTCTCTAACTTTTGGTTCTACTGGTCTATTTCTCGGTCGAACCATTATATTATTTTGTTTCACTATTAAAAAAGAATCATACCATTAATCTCACATTTGACTTGTTTATATATATATTCCTTAAACTTAAATATCACCATAAACAGGAATATATATATATATATATATATATATATATATATATATATATTACTACAAATAGTCATATTTACATCAAAAGTAGTCTTTACTACTTTATCATTACAAGCCAAGTACATACTAATACTACAGTCATCACATATGGTTCACCACATGCTCATACATAAGTACAATGAAAGGAAGAAACTCATAAAGACCCTGTTCTATGAACTCATTCTTCATTTGGGTTCAAAAGGTATTATTAGGGAAGAAGGCCAATGTAGTTTTAATCTAAACTTCATTGGTCATCTACAACCTATACTCATCTCGCCTCCTATACAGTGTCTTCACTCTAACTAGGAATGCTATATACCATGCTATCGGGAAAGCATAGTCATCATAAGCCCTCAGGTATATCCTCTTAAGATGCTCCTACAACTTAGTGTTAGGATACGAGTAATAGGCTAACTCAAACTCTGGAGCCCTGGAGTTAGCAGTAAAGTCTATATCCTACACCACCTTATCCACCATTGGGTTATCTTTATCCTCGATGGAAGACTCTACACTAGGACTAGACCTTAACTTAACCATCACCAGGATTAGGACTCTCTTCCTGGCAATATGCAACATCCTAATTCCACCTTTCATCCAATACACCAACACGCGCTTGCCCTATAATATGTACTTATCTTCTGAGGGTTGGTTGATTGACTAGGGTGATCCACTCCTCTGCCTTTTCCTAGCCATAATTCCTACACAAAGGCACTATCCAAGGTCAGTATACCTACATAGTAGGGAAACCCTAACCTAATTCTAGAACTTATGCTCTGACACAAAATGTAACACTATACTTTTAGAGCATTTAAATCAATTCAAAACGTGTCATGAAGTCAAACCAGACACCAAAAACAGTTTTCAACCCATTTGGGATCCTGACTTTAATATAGTGTTCAACCCTGTATTTAAGTAGGTTTTCAAAAAAAATTTCAAAACATTTTAGTTATGGTCTCATTTTCATTTTTCAAAAATATTTGAATCATTCAATTCTATTTGCATTTGTTAATATCAGAGTACTTACCAAAGTTCTCAGTAGATATTTTGGTTAAGTTTTTTAACAAAAGGAACCACATTGTATGGTTACCTTATTCAAGTTCATTTACTGCGTTTATGTACTAGTGTTTGAGTTTACAGCTAGCGGATGTACTATACTACGAGTAGTAGTTTTACTGTTATAGTGTACTTATACATATTATATATAAATCCTTAATAACTAGATAACCAACAGAAAATAAACTTTAAGTCTTCAACTCTATTCGTCCATGGCTACCTTCTTCCCGTGTGATCTACTTACCCCTGCTGCAGATTAGTTATCGTAAAGGGGTGAGATTCAAAAGAATCCCAATAGTAATAGTTAACACTCATATAAAATGCATATAGAGAAACATACCATATCAACCATGACACACCAGACAATTCAATGTTTATTCAACATTTAGAGATGTGCTTATGCAGCAAACAATTCTATTTAAGGACTCACCATCCCTTCCTAAAGCGCTAGGTGTTCTATTAGGTCAAAGCCCTTCTCATCTGAATGCTTAATGGGCAATTATGCCTAATTCATGTTTATAGTTCAAGTATTCATAATGGCAATAATATACATGAAATATGATACAAAGAATATGAGGGAAAAGTTACTACCTTAGCCTTTCTGGTCTCGTACTTGTCCTGGTTCTAGCGATCAAGGCAGACATCGAATCTTATAATTAGAATTTATGGATGACTAGTTATTACTTAGTCCAATTCTTTCATAATTCAAACACTTAAGGGAGTTATCATTAGGGTTAATACACTAAGTCAAGGGAAGGAAGAGTCAATATGGTCAAACTATCCCAAAGTGATTAATTTTACCCTTGGAGTTTAAAGTAATAGCATTATGCTATTACCTTTTTATTTTCACACATTTACTAAAAGATGGCAGAATTTTCAACCAGTTGTTAAGAAAACTTATCTAAAGAGTATTTTTTAGACCTTATATTTTACAAAACTAGTCTTAAAAGTTATTTTTCTTGTTTTTAACATTTTCCGCCATATTCCTTCCTCTAAGCCAGCACTGAACTTAAAACTTGTGTATTCTTTTTACTTTTAACTTATGTGATGTTTACAATAGTTCAATATTAGAAATCATGTAAAGAAACAATACAACCATAATCACAGATAATCTCATAAATTTTATAGAAAATCAGAATCAAGACAAATTCCTTAGCAATGAAAATCATGTAAAGAAACGTACACTACAACAATAATGAACATAATAATCACATTACATAAAGTACTAATGAGGCAACCTACTTTAGGTACTTTGAGGAATTATAAAGCTCTTCCAATAAACTACCATTCTGAAACCATAAAAGGATATAGCAATAGATAAAAATGCCCATCCTCCAGCTGTGATATCACTCCCATAATCCATCTTCTACCTATTTGGCCAACTAGAGATTGGATGGGAGATATCTCCAAGCATAGCTTTGCATTTTAAGATCATATTTATCCTCTCTAAGAACATATTCATCATGTGAAATGCATGAAAGAAAATTGTCAAATATTTTTAATATGAAATGAAAAGAGTCACTAGAGGTTATAATCAGTTGGTGTATCAAGTAGTACCTCAGAGTCAAAAGCCGGCATTTTTATTGGTCTATTCACTGATATATCTTTGGACTCTTGATGCAGCTCCCCTCTCTTGAGGGAGAAATTTCCTTTTTGTAGTTTCTTTAGGTACAATTTCTGAAATGCATAAATTTGAATAAGGAAATAACTTAAGCTACAAGATTCAGTGCCAAAACTCTACATTTTCATCATTCACATTGATTTTCAAAAGCCCATTTCAATTCTTGAATTATTCTAGATTTGGATATTTTGAGTATCGTTGAACTGCATCTCTGATTGTGTGATTTTCTTGGCTAAAACCGATACATTTTGGTGGGTTATATTTATGGCTTTGAGCTGTTATTTGTGGCTAACACATTACTTACCATATAGTTTTTTTTTGTATAGACATTAAAGGAAGAGCACCCTCAAATTACAAACAATGAGAAAGAAACATAAATCAATAATAGATTTGCATCATGGTTTAAGGATCATGTAAGTAGTCAATGTTATGAACAAAATACCTACAACAAACCTTATTTGACATGATTCTTATTGATAATGCCACTTAGGTTGAAAATCTTGCCAGCTTGAGGCCAAAAGAGAAGAGCAAGAACATGGACTATCTACTTTGTTACTGGGTACAAGTTTCATACAGCCAAAGTTTTCCTTAGTAAATCAACAAACAATAGTGGTGTATGCATTAAGGGAACTGACTATGCACAAGCAGAATATGACTTTTATGGCATTCTACAAGAGATTGTTGAACTTGAAAAGAGTGGCGTTATTTAAATGTGAGTGAGTTAATCCAACAACGAATCATAGTATCAAGGTTCATCCATATTATGGGATTGTTGAGGTTCATGCATCACGAAGATACAACAAGGATGACCCATTTATTTTGTCCCAACAAGCAATGTAGGTATACAATATGCCTTACCCTTGTTACCGTAAAAGGAAAATTGGTTAGCTGTTATTAAGATCAAGGCTCATAGCATAATTGACACTCTTATATCTAAAGTAAATGTGGGACCATTTCAAGTAGATGGACTTGAAGTCATACTGCCAATAATTATCCATGATGATTAAGTACCTATGCCAATAATTGATACTCCAACATCTAAAATTTGCTATGAAGATGTAGATATGCCGGTGGATAACATGGATTATGAAGAAGAAGAAGAAGAAGAAGAAGAAAAAGAAGAAGAAGAAGAAGAAGAAGAAGAAGAAGAAGAAGAAGAAGATGATGATGATGATGATGATGATGATGATGATGATACGGATGATGAGTTTGAAGATGTTTATGTGGATGAAGATGAAGATGAAGATAATAGCATGTAAATCATTAGGTAATAAATCCCAAACTTAATATATTTTATCCAACCTTATTCATTTATTTTGGGAACTATTTTAGGCTAATTTGGATTTATTACATAATATTTGGATTGTTAGCCAATTTTTGGAAATAATATAAATCTGAATTGATTATGATATTATTGATCTTAAATTGTTAATATTTTAATTGCTATCTTGTGATTGGATAATATTTCCAAATATATGATAGATCACAATTTTATTTGATTCTTGCAGAGCAAGGAAAAGCAGATAAGAAGATCATACGGTGTAAAATTTTTCTTAAAAGCTAAAAGAGAATCTAATGGTTAGATTTTATTGGGCTACTTAAATTTTAATGGGCTCAAGTTTGGACTTCAAAGCTCTCTCTTCCTCCCATTAATTAACCTAGCTGCTCCCACTATAAAAACAGACATGCACGGACGGAAAGGAGGGCGAGCGGAGAGACATAAAGGCAGCTGCTAGATTGATGCTGAAAGTTCTTTCATATTCAAGGGACGTCACCTACAAGGAAATCATCATCAATTCCTATCCTCTTCTCTATTCATGGGCCCAACCTTCAATTGATATCTATTCCACTCACCTTTTCCATTCACATAGACACACATCATCTATTCACTCATTATTCATTCACAAGCTATTTCTTTTAATGGCCAGGATTCATTAAAGAGATTGAAGGGGAGGTCGTGATGGTAGCTTAAGCTTTTTAGGGAGGCAATTTGGGAGGAGCATGGAGGACCACAAGGGAGTGTTTTTCCTTTTATTAATTTATTTCAAGACTTGAAATTATTTATTTTTAAATGATTTTGAGTTATACTAATTGAGAATAATCTAGTTTTACATTGTAGACATACTCTTTTGGATTGGATTGATATTTTGGGTTTGATTTATGCTTAAAACGTTTGATGGAATTTTTGTTTTCAGATCTTTGAATTTTCAATTAAATTATTAATTGAGTTTTTATTATTAATTTAATTGTCAATTCTGGTTTAACCTTTTGATTGTTTAATTTGGTTGGTTAATTGTCTAGTTGTTCAATTAGACAATTGTAAACAAGATTTCCAAAATTATTTTGAAATTAATTATGATTCATTTTTAATGAGTTTAATTAATCACTGCTTATTTCATTATGAGTTTTCTGGAGGAGTAATGTTATTGAGCTTGAGAGTTTCCCATATTTCAATTAGGTGATTAAATTTATTAATTTCTGTCTTTCATCTACCTTTCTTTAGTCTAATCAATTAATTTGGGCGAAGAAAGTTAACTCCATGTAAATTTTAAGTTGTCCCCTTCATCATCATAACTGAATTAAATCTTTATTATTTGTTTTGCTTTTTAATCAATCTTTGCTTAGGATTTTAATTCCTCTTTCGTAAAAAACCCCCAAGAATTTCATTCAAATTCATATAGGTTTTATAGTCAATTGAATTAGTGCATTTAGTTAGTTTAATTGCATTTAGGCAGTAGTGTCTTGCATTCTAGTTTAGGTCCATTTGTTGCATCTTTTGTCACTTAAAAATCAATCCTAGAGAAAACCCATAGCTTACTCTTTGGGAGAATGATCTAGATTAACCCTAAACTGCATAATTAATTAGGACCTACTTCCTAATTGATTGCTTTAGTGATAGAAGCACACATCATTAGGGTTATGACATTTCATTGTTATTAAGTTTTTGAGGTTAAATTTGATTACATTGACTTTTAATTGATTTATTTTTTATTTTGATTCAATTTTGTCATGATTTATTTATATCTTATTACTAAGTGAAGTCTCACAATGAATATGTAGATGTCAAGTCATCCATCAAAGCGTGATAGTAGTCAATCAAGTACTCCACAAGCTTCTCAATTGCCTAAGCAACGTCATAAATTGTCTATTCCTCATGCGACAACTATTTCTACTCCATCTATTCCTAAAGTGGTTAGACCATCGTTATTATTTGTATCATCTCCTCAATTGCATGAACCAGCTAACCACCTCAAATGCATGAATTAGGTTTAAGACCCACATTATCCCCCTAATTGCATCATGAATCAGGCAAACCCTCATTATCACAATTGCATGAATCAATTGGTAGATACTTACTATCACCAAACCTTTCGCCATCTCAAGTCCCATCTTCTCAAATACCATCTCCTGGAACAGAATCTGCACACTGTTACGTGTGTAAATGATCAATTAAATAGTGCAAGTGTACACTGTCGTAATCAAGTAATATAGAAGTGAGTAGAGTATCGTTCCCACGAGGATTGATCACTAAGTACCAAAATTGGTAATTTTAATTCTATTTAGTCGATCGATAAATTGGTGATTGAGAGTACAAATAAAAGAAAAATAATTAAATATGCGTGCAGATGATATGAAAACAAATATGAGAAAAAGTCCTAGGGATTAGATTTCACTTAACAAATTCCGGATTGAATCACTTATCTAATCTAGTCCAATTTATTCCACATGATTGATAGTCGAGTTTCCCTAATTTAATTACTAGCCTCTTCCAAGGTCAAGCAATTCTATAATTAATTGCTAATCCAATATATTCCTATATGAATTTAAGCAATTAATTATGCATTAAAATTTATGGAACTCTATAAGACTACACAACTCATATGAATATATTCCTATTTCATATGCAAGTTATGGTTTTAATTATAGGGTCTACACACATGTATCTCCTTCCGGTCTCAACATATATATTGGAATCATTCAAAAGATGGCCAATCAAATGAAAGCATTAAGAGTAATAATTAAAACTCAATCATAAAGGAAAAATAAAACTAGACTTAATAAGTTAAGATTCAATCCGTTATTAGTAAGCTACGTCATCACCCTAGGAAAATGAAAATTTAGCTCATGATAAAATTGAAAACAAAACCAAAATAAATTGACATTACATAAAACTAGAATGAAATCCTCATAAATACTGCATAAAACTTGAATATTAAATTCTCAAACATACATATACAACCAAAAGATGCATGAAAAATGTAAAAATCTAGCCGTCCCTTTAGAAGGTAAAACCTTCCATGTAGGTAGCATACAAAAAGTAATACTATCCTAAGCCTTCCATAGAGGAGGCATGCAAGAAGAAATAGAAGAGAGGAAAGTAATAGATATGAAAAATGGTGTGTAAGTAGATAAGAGAGAAGAGTAATGGAAATGAAATGGTATGTGTGGAGAAGAGATATGAGTAATGGATATAAATTGGTGTGTCTAATGTGAAGGAGAGGGTGGCTATATATAGGGAAAAATGGAGTAAGGTAGATGAAGTGGTAGATGAAATGTGATAGGTGGATTAGTAGATAGAATGTGGTAGATGAAGTAGTTGGTGAAAAGAAAGATGAAGTGGTAGATAAAATGTGATAGATGAAGTAGTAGGTGAAAAGGAAGATGAAGTAGTAGGTGAAATGTGGTAGATGAAGTAGTAGATGAAATGGTTGGTGGAGTAGTAGATGAAATGGTTGGTGAAATGATGGATGATTCCCGCTTTCAACTTTCAAGCAAAATTCGAAATCCTTGGAGATAGAACTGGAATTTTGTCTCAACATAAAAGTTGTAGAGCTCTTTCTTATCTTTTTATCCATATAAAGAACGTCCCGATCCGACATCTAGAGCTCCAGATATTGCCTGAAAACTGAAAGAGGGTCTAATTTAGTATTTTCCAAGAAATTCTCTTTTATGCCAAAATCATTATTTATTTATTAATTACACCCAAATTTATTAAATTGAGCTCAAATGTCATCCATAAAATCATCATATAAGGGAAAATAAATATGCAAATATTTTACTTATCACACACCCCTCCACAGGGTCCTTGTGATAGATTGTCACCTTGGGGTCATGATCCCGTAAATGTTCAAATATGGATATATCCTGAAAAAACAACGTAAATCATCAACAAGCTTGTAGTATTTTGTATCTTCATTTAGTATATCTTAAAGCCATTCTAACATTTACAATATGATTTTTGCAATTGTTATTAGATTCAATCTTATTATTTGTTCTATACAGAAAATTCTTCCTATAATTCAAGGGAAATTTGACTATTCATGTTGTAGTTGGCAAGCAACACCTTCCAATTTTAGGAAAATGTAGTTTGAAGAATGGGCAGTGTATCTTATACCTTATATTTGTATTATGTCTACTTTTTTTCCACATTTATGTTTTTATTTTTTATCTTTTTCCTTTCTCATTTATGTAGAGAAAACATAAATGGCTGCCATAATATGAAGATGATGTAAAGAGAATATGGAATGCAAAATGTTTAGAGATCTTAAGAGGTATAATGCATACTATTAGGTAGGAACTGTTTCACAAGCAAGTTAGGCCTAAGTGGATTCCATATGAAGTGTTGAATGAGTTAGAGAGAATGTAGACATCACTAGAATATCAGAGCAAGTGTGAGATAGCAAGAGCCAATTAAGGCTCTAGCAAAGGAGGCACTAAACGCAAAAGGGGTAGTATTCCTAATACTGAGTATAAGAGGAGGATGGTAAGAATTTATCTTCAAATGATTCAATTATTATTTATTTAATGCTTGATATAATACTCCTATAGTCCTATTTATAAGAGTCCAATAACCAAATTACACAGTTTAAGAAAGCAGTTGAAATTACTTAAAACTAATAAGTATTTCTAAAATAAACTTTTTTTCAAGTATACCCTTATTTATGAGGAGTAACTAAGAGAGAGAAATAGACTAAATATAAGCATCACCAACCTTTTAATTAATGCAACACATATAATTAATGAGAGGCAGAAATGGAAAAAAACTCATTGAATGTTGGGAAGAGACAATCCAAATTTTGAGTTCTTATAAAAAGGATAAAGACAATCCAAATTTTGAGATCTTATAAAAAGGACTAGAAAGAGTGCATCTTTATAAATACTTGTAGGCTGCAAAGTTGGGAAGAGACCCTTTAGCATTTGAATTGTTCAAGAAGACTCGTTATAATGAGAAAACTAGAGAATTTCCAAACCATCGTATGGCTGCAACTCATGTAAGTAGATGTTTCTAATATAACATTAGGAAGGAACAATTTGTTCAGGTGGATGTGGTGAACGTAAGGGTAAGGAAGTGGTTGTGAAGGTCTTTGAATCTCACACTCTCTTATGATATTGTCCTTTGCTGAAAATTATATTGAGATCTATGAGTGATTTTTGTTCAAACAGTACTAGTCTCTAAATTGTGGGGTAAATTATGGATACAACTTGAGCTTTTAAAGTCCTTTCAAGAGGGTTATTGTTAAAGGTTCTTCTGGTTAGTTAATATGGAAATGGTCTAACCATCTAAGTTTGCTTCATAAAAAACTTCCTTTAATGAAACTTGATGGATTGTGGAGAAAATGGTTAGCTTATTTGTTGGGTGGAATTACTCAGCTAGTTCTTTTAACTCACCAACAAGTTATTTAAAACAAGATGAGGCTTTTGTTTAATTCAGCATATCATTGGAAGATTTCTTTTGACCCATATTTTTATTGGCAAAATTTACTTGTCTAAAGACTTAATAACAATCATGGGTCCCCAAAATTTTTTTGTCCTCTTTATATGAGAAATCTGGTCAGAAAATAAATTTGTTATAATGTACTTATTTTATGTACTTTGTTTACAGAATGAATTTCTGAGACTAATGGCATTTGTCAATTTTGAGACAGGTAGTGTCCAATCTAATCATGATGAACTTAATTTGTGATTAGAGGTTAATGGTGCTAAGAACAAGAAGGGCCGCATCTATGGGCTTGGATCTGAAAATCAACATATTGTTGGTTCTGCCTTACCTCCTTCGTTCAACTTGACAGGGGATTCTAATGTTTAAGAATTGCACACGAGGATAACACACCTCACACAAGAGACTAAACACCTCAGACAAGAGAATCAACACCTTAAACAAGCAACCGATTGTTGGAAATTGTGCCCTAAGGGCCAATCATTGTACTTTGAACATTATTATTTTAATGAAATTTCTCCATTCTGTTATCATAGTATTTGCATGTTAACTGTGATAATTGTATCCTTGGATAATTCATAAAGATTGTCCTAAAATGTCCCTGGTCAGTCATCTATGCGGGAGCAGAGATAAAACAAGACCAGTATGACTTTGATAAGATATAGAGATAAGAATCAAAGTCTTAGGCACTTGTAAGAGTACAAGGTGCTGGACCGACCCACTATGAGAAAGCTACATGGATCATGTCATAAGCTTTTCTCATGTATAACCACGTCACAATGCACTTAGACCTAAGGTCATCATGGATTCCTATATGAGAGTTGCTAAGCTTTGAACTAGTCAAAAGTCACTTTTGACCAGGTGATGATAAAGGCTACGATCGGGCTTAGTGGTTTTTCATGTAAAGGAATATGAATGATCAAGATGGAATTTGTCCCTCACATTAGTAGAGAGATATTACTGGGCCCCTCGATGAGTGAGTCTGAGAAATGTATGGCCATACTATGATGAAAGGAGTTTCTGTCTCTGTTATCAGGCTGCTCAGGAATCGAGAAAGTAATGGTCAGGAACAAGAGGATGACATTATCCATGCCTTATCCTTGATTGATATATCATGTGACAAAAGGGACGTGACATGGTTGTATGACAGGTTGCATCGTGATAACAATCCTCATATGAATTGGGTAGTCGTAATGTCTTGCTAGAGGCCGCTTGCGACTTTTGGGTTAGTATAGTTATTGGCCCACTGCTAACTTCATATGGGCCTACAGGGTTGCACACAAGAATGGCCCAACACGAGATAATATTTAATTTAGGGTGGATGAATTTTATATTTATATATATATAATATAAAATTCATTAATAATATTATATAGATATATATATTTTTTTGAAATATATATCTTATATATATATATATATATTATATTATATTATTATATTTAATAATATTATATAGATATATATATTTTCGAAATATATATATATCTTTTATATATATATATATATATATATGTATATATATTATATGATATTATTATATTGTGTTAGTTTTAAATTTAATTTATTAAGATATATTAAATTTAATAACTAACATGATAGAGATATAGTATCTCAGATTTAATTTATGAAGATAAATTAAATATAATGGCTCTTTATTTGGATTAAATAAATAGGTTAAATTAAAACTGTTGGACAAATTTAATTTAAACTGAATTTATTTAATTAGTTCATCAAGATAATTAATTGTTAATTAATTTCTAAATTAATGATGATTAATTTTAAAATTTTAAAATAGCCCTCATAGGTTATAAACTTGATAGAGCAGATATATTCATATGCACATGAGAATTGAGAGCCGCAAGTGAAACCCTATGAGACATTAGAGGCGCTAGCACACAATCTCGGTTGGAGAGCATTCGTGTGGATATCGGTAGAGGGAGCGGACCTGACGTGTTGGCTTTTAGAGATCGTGAAAACTCTGAATCATCAAAAAGGTATGAATCCTTCCAACTTGGTTTAAATGCCGTTGATAGATCCTCGATTAGGATCGGTGAAAAATTTTAAAATTCTTCCGCTATGCCTTCCGATCCTAACAGTGGCATCAGAGCCAGATCAATTGTACGTTTAAATTGAGTTTATGATTCTTATACATGTGATATATATGGGATGTGTACGTATGTTTATAAGAAACACTCGAATATGCATGTGATTTGGTTAATACGAAACGAAATTATTTAGAAAGATGTGATCTTGTAATTCCGTTGATTTTCGTTTTCGTTTAAATTGAATCTTGAAATTGTTTCGTTTTCAGTTTTGAAACATGTAATCTGATCACGACATTTATTGCTTTTCATATTGTATGAATTTTTGTTGTGGTTTATTATTTATCCTTGTTTGGGTTTGGTAAACAACATGGCTTTAGAATTTTACAAAGGTTGTAATATTTAAATATGGCCTGCGTGTCGTGCCTTTCTCTAAATACTCTCGATGTACATTCTCTTCTCATCTCACTCCCCTCGAATGTTTAAACGAGGTTTCTCTCAATGTATTTCTTTTTTATTTAGAGAAGTCATCTCATTGGCTTGAGAGGATTTTAGGTTAGGTAAGCCATGTTGTGTCACGTTTAAATTCTGCTTTTGATAAGATCATTACATGATTACTTTTACGTTTATATGTATTTATCTGTATGAGATACAACCACGATTGCATCCATATAAACAAAACTAATTAATTAAGCCCTCTGAATCAAATCTTAAGTCATAATGCAGTCAATTAATGAATACTTGTCAAAACCTAGATCGCTCAATTATGGAAACCACCAAAGTAGATGCACTTGAGTTATCTTGATGAGACAAGCTTGAGTAATGGTGCTGCTCATAATATTCATTATTGTTTTGACTTAATTGAGATTAACAAAACGGTTTTGAATCTCAAGGTATTAGATGGGGTTAAACATGCTGGATCATATGATGATTAAATCCCATAAAGATCTAAGAGTTACATGTGATGTAATTGGTAAATAAGTTATCTACCTAAATAACTTGAATTTAAGCGTCTTGCCAAAGTGGACTAAGTTTAAGCCAAATATGGATCTTAGCCCACTAATTATTATATTGAGGGTTGTTAATTTAGTGGGAGATTACTAACTAACTTTGCATATTTTAATTGTAGAATCATGTCGACTAGTAATACTGCTACACTATCTTTGCGATCGGTCCTTGAGAAGGACAAACTCAATGGGACAAACTTTCTTGACTGGTTCAGAAACTTGAGAATTGTTCTCAAGCAGGAAAGAAAGGCTTATATCCTAGATCAGAAACTTGAGAATTGTTCTCAAGCAGGAAAGAAAGGCTTATGTCCTAGATCAATCCATTCCTGAGGAGCCTGCAGCCAATGCTCCAAGAGCTCAGAGAGATTCTTACATAAAGCATAAGGATGACTCTGTGGATGTAGGTTGCCTGATGCTTGCCACTATGGTTCCAGAGCTCCAAAGAGATCTGGAACTCATGGAGGCTCATGAGATGATTGTACATCTCAAGGAAATGTTCCAGTAACAGGCAAGGCAAGAAAGGTATGAGAGCACAAAGGCCTTACATTCCTGTAAAATGGCTGAAGGTGCATCAGTTAGTACTCATGTGTTAAAGATAAAAGGCTATATTGATCACCTTGAGAGGCTTGGATTTCCCATGAGCCAGGAGTTAGCTACGGATTTGATCCTCAACTCACTCCCAGAGAGTTATGACCAGTTTGTTATGAACTACAACATGAACAACATGGAGAAATCAATTTCTGAGCTGCATGGGATGCTCAAAACTGCTGAGCAAAGCATTAAGAAAAAGCCTAGCACAGTTTTAATGGTTCAGAAAGGAAAGGGTATGAAAAAGAAAGGGAAGGGCAAATGGAAGGGCAATGGCTCAGGTGGTAAGACTAAAGAGTCAAACAAGCCTGAAACCAAGCCTGCACCCAAAAAGACAAAGCCTCCAAAGGAAGGAGTCTGCTACTTTTGCAATGAACCCGGTCATTGGAAGAGGAATTGCAAACTCTACCTGGAAGATCTGAAAAAGAACAAGAAGGATAGCGAGGCTATCGCTTCAGGTATTTATGTTATAGACATTCATTTTTCTACTTCCTCTACATGGGTATTAGATATTGCATGTGGTTCTCACATTTGTACAAATGTGCAGAGTCTAAAGGACAGTAGAAAGCTGAATAAGGGCGAGGTGGACCTACGAGTTGGAAATAGAGCAAGAGTTGCTGCTTTAGCCGTAGGCACTTATGAATTAGTTCTGCCCAATGGGCTTTTGTTAGTTTTGAACAATTGCTATTATGTTCCTGCTTTAAGTAGTAACATTGTTTCTCTTTTTTATTTGGATAAGGAAGGTTATACTTCCATTACTAGGAATGGTAAATGTTCTATTTATCGTAATGACATTTTCTATGCTGATGGTGATTTGCATGTTGGTCATTATATATTAAATTTGGAACATCCTAATAATGGGAATATCTATAACCTAACTACTAAGAGGATAAAATCAAATGATTTGAATCCGACCTACCTATGGCATTATCGTCTAGGCCACATAAATGAGAAACGCATTTCTAAACTCTATCAAGATGGATTTCTAAACTCATTTGATTTTGAATCATATGATACATGCAAATCTTGTTTATTAGGAAAGATGACTAAGGCACCTTTTACTGGGCACAGTGAGAGGGCTACTAAATTATTAGGCCTCATACATACAGATGTATGTGGACCATTAAATATAGCTTCCAGAGGAGGTTATGTCTACTTCATTACATTTATAGATGACTTTAGTAGATATGGCTATATCTATCTAATGAAACATAAATCTGAATCTTTTGAAATGTTCAAAATATTCCAAAATGAAGTACAAAACCAACTTGGTAAAACAATTAAAGCACTTCGATCTGATCGAGGTGGTGAATATTTGAGCCAAGAATTCATTGACCATCTTAGGAGTTGTGGGATAATCTCACAATTGACTCCTCCAGGAACACCACAATGGAATGGCGTTTCTGAACGGAGGAATCAAACACTATTAGATATGGTTCGATCTATGATGAGTCAAACAGATCTTCCACCGTCCTTTTGGGAACATGCCCTAGAGACAGCTGCATTCACACTAAATCGTGTTCCATCTAAGGCAATTGAAAAGACACCATATGATATATGGACTGGAAAGAAACCAAGTTTATCTTTTCTCAAGATCTGGGGATGTGAGGTCTATGTTAAGCAACAAGCCTCTGATAAATTAGTGCCCAAATCCACAAAGTGCCTTTTCGTGGGGTATCCTAAAGAAACGAAAGGATACTATGTCTACAATCCCGTCGATAACAAAGTGTTTGTTATTCGAAATGGCAAGTTTCTAGAAAGAGAGTTTGTCTCTAAAACAACCAGTGGGAGCCACGTACATCTCGAAGAAATTCGAGAGCCACAAGATGGTACAGAACCACATATGGAAATTAGAGAAGACTCACAACAAGTTACTGAGCCTCCTCAAGTAACACAAGGTCCATGAAGATCTGATAGGACACGGCATCAGCCTCAGAGATATAGATTTCTGATTACTGAAGGCTGTGATATGTTGCTCATTGAGCAAAATGAGCCCACCACCTATTGAGAAGCCACAGTGGGACAAAACTCTGAGAAATGGCTAAATGCCATTAAGTCTGAAATGCAATCCATGTACGACAATCAGGTATGGACCTTAGTCGATCCACCTGAAGGTGTAAAAACCATTGGGTGCAAATGGATTTTCAAGGAGAAAACTGACATGGATGGCAATGTAAATGTCTTCAAGGCACGACTGGTTGCAAAAGGATTCACTCAAACTCATGGTGTAGACTATGATGAAACCTTTTCCCTAGTTGCAATGGCCAAATCAATCAGAATCCTTCTTGCCATTGCAGCATATTATGACTATGAAATATGGCAGATGGATGTCAAAACAGCCTTCCTTAATGGAAAGCTGCTTGAGGATGTGTACATGACACAACCTGAAGGTTTTGTGCATCCAGAGGACTCTGGTAAAATTTGCAAGCTTCAAAGATCTATTTATGGATTGAAGCAAGCATCTCGGAGCTGGAATCATCGTTTTGATGAAGTAGTCAAAGAGTTTGGATTCATTCAAAACATTGATGAACCTTATGTTTACAAGAAGATTAGTGGGAGCATAGTTGTATTTCTAGTGCTTTATATAGATGGCATCCTACTCATTGGGAATGATATTCCTACCTTGCAGAGTGTCAAGTCTTGCTTAGGAAAGTCCTTTTCAATGAAAGACTTAGGTGAAGCCACCTATATCCTAGGGATTAGGATCTATAGGGATAGATCCAAAAGACTTATAGGCCTAAGTCAGAGCACATACATAGACAAGATACTGTATAGGTTCAGTATGTAGGATTCAAAAGGGGTTACATGCCCATGTCTTATGGCATCTATCTTAGCAAGGATCTATGTCCTAGTACACCTGATCAGCGAGATCGCATGAGTAAGGTTCCATATGCCTCGGCCATTGGATCCATCATGTATACCATGTTATGTACTCGACTGGATGTCTCGTTTGCCTTAAGTATGACCAGCAGATACCAACAAGATCCTAGTGAGGGTCATTGGACTGCCGTCAAGAATATCCTAAAGTACTTAAGAAGGACTATGGACTTATTTTTGGTCTATGGTGGATTGGATGATGAGCTCTGCGTAACCGGTTACACAGATGCAAGTTTCCAAACTGACCAAGACGACCTTAAATCGCAATCTGGATATGTATTCCTCCTGAATGGTGGAGCAGTAAGCTGGAAGAGCTCTAAGCAGAGCACTATAGCAGATTCTACAACAAAAGCTGAGTATATAGCAGCATCAGATGTAGCTAAAGAAGCCGTTTGGATCAGAAAGTTCATTACTGAACTAGGGGTAATGCCTACCATCTCAAATCCAATAGATTTGTTTTGTGACAATAGCGGTGCTATTGCACAGGCCAAGGAGCCTAGGTCACATCAAAGGACCAAGCGTATACTCAGGTGATTTCATCTTATTAGAGAAATCAATGATAGAGGTGATATAAAGATATGCAAAGTAGCAGGAGAAGATAATGTTGTTGATCCTCTTACTAAGCCACTTGCACAGGCAAAGCATGAGCATCATGTTAAGGCAATGGGAATTAGGCAAATTAATGATTGCACCTAGGGTAAGTGGGAGGATGTTGGAAATTGTGCCCTAAGGGCCAATCATTGTACTTTGAACAATATTATTTTAATGAAATTTCTCCATTCTGTTATCATATTATTTGCATGTTAACTGTGATAATTGTATCCTTGGATAATTCATAAAGATTGTCCTAAAATGTCCCTGGTCAGTCATCTATGCAGGAGCAGAGATGAAACAAGACCAGTATGACTTTGATAAGATATAGAGATACGAATCAAAGTCTTAGGCACTTGTAAGAGTATAAGGTGCTGGACCGACCCACTATGAGAAAGCTACATGGATCAAGTCATAAGCTTTTCTCATGTAGAACCACATCACAATGCCCTTAGACCTGAGGTCATCATGGATTCCTACATGAGAGTTGCTAAGCTTTGAACTAGTCAAAAGTCACTTTTGACTGGGTGATGATAAAGGCTACGATCGGGCTTAGTGGTTTTTCATGCAAAGGAATATAAATGATCAAGATGGAATTTGTCCCTCACATTAGTAGAGAGATATTACTGGGCCCCTCGATGAGTGAGTCTGAGAAATGTATGGCCATACTATGATGAAAGGAGTTTCTGTCTCTGTTATCAGGCTACTTAGGAATCGAGAAAGTAATGGTCAGGAACAAGAGGATGACATTATCCATGCCTTATCCTTGATCGATATATCGTGTGACAAAAGGGACGTGACATGGTTGTATGACAGGTTGCATTGTGATAACGATCCTCATATGAATTGGGTAGTCGTAATGTCTTGCTAGAGGCCGCTTGCAACTTTTGGGTTAGTATAGTTATTGGCCCACTACCAACTTCATATGGGCCTACAGGGTCGCACACAAGAATGGCCCAACACGAGATAATATTTAATTTAGGGTGGATGAATTTTATATTTATATATATATATATATAATATAAAATTCATTAATAATATTATATATATATATATATTTTTTTTTTGAAATATATATCTTATATATATATATATATGTATATATATTATATTATATGATATTATTATATTTAATAATATTATATAGATATATATATTTTCGAAATATATATATCTTATATATATATGTATATGTATATTATATGATATTATTATATTGTGTTAGTTTTAAATTTAATTTATTAAGATATATTAAATTTAATAACTAACATGATAGAGATATAGTATCTCAGATTTAATTTATGAAGATAAATTAAATCTAATGGCTCTTTATTTGGATTAAATAAATAGGTTAAATTAAAACTGTTGGACAGATTTAATTTAAACTGAATTTATTTAATTAGCTCATTAAGATAATTAATTGTTAATTAATTTTGAAATTAATGATGATTAATTTTAAAATTTGAAAATAGCCCTCATAGGTTATAAAATTGATAGAGCAGATATATTCATATGCACATGAGAATTGAGAGCCACAAGTGAAACCCTAGGAGACATTAGAGGCGCTAGCACGCAGTCTCGGTTGGAGAGCATTCGTGTGGATACCGGTAGAGGGAACGGACCTGACGTGTTGGCTCCTAGAGATCGTGAAAACTCTGAATCATCAAAAAGGTATGAATCCTTCCAACTTGGTTTAAACGCCGTTGATAGATCCTCGTTTAGGATTGGTGAAAAATTTTAAAATTCTTCCGCTATGCCTACCGATCCTAACACCGATATGATTATGTCTGCATTGCAAGGAATGGGGATTCAATTACCTAATCTCTCTAACCATGCCAATGATAAGACTCCCTCTGCTACCCATGCAAATGAAGAAGCTGAAAATGAGAGTTGAGAACTTGTGAATTCCTTGTGATATTATTTTTAGTGTTTCCGTACATTTGTGACTTTTAACTTATATTCAGCCTTTTTAGTGTTTCAACTACTTTGAACCTATGACATTTCGCCTTTTGTCACTTCAGTTACTTTGAACTTGTGAAATGTTAATTTCAATGATCAAACTATTTAGCTCAACATTTTTAATTTTTTGTGCATTTAAAAATTTAATACCCTCAAAATCATTAAAAAATGACTTAAAAAACATTACTGATGGATTTGCCATGAAAATCCGTCGGAAGATTTTCACATATAAAAAATAAACTGTAGGAAGTTCATAGCGAATTTCCCACAGAATTCCGTCAGAGTATTCTGTGGCTAATGATCCAAGAAATTTTTTTATGGAAGTCCGTGGCAAAATTACTCAAGAAATTCTGTTAGCAATTCCATAGGGAATTTGCTACAGAATTCCATCAATAATTCTATTGGCAATTGGCCATGGAATTCATAGCAACTTTATGGCACAATCATCCATTGGAAGTTCGTCTCAACTTTGCGATAGAAATTTTGTCGCAAATTTAGCAATGGACTCAAATTCCGTCTGAGCATGTCTTTGCCACGTTTTTTTTATAATGGACTATAGTCCATCCAAAATGTATTATTAACAGAATTCTATTGTTTTTTTTTTGTAGTGGATACAAAATTAATATATTGTCAGCGCATTTGGATTCACATTTTTCCCTTAAAATGTGTTATGAAAATATAAAAGCCAAATTGGATCATTATTGCATCTTTGTAACTGTAGGTTTTCGGGCATACCTGGAATCCATTGACTCACTGAGTACCCACACGAGATCGGAGCACCAATTCGAACTCCGATCACGTTATATGGCAGATTCACCATTGGAGAAGAGGACCCAGGGCCGAGGAGTTTTTGGAAGTTTTCTTGCGATGTTGTTAACATACCCACCAACTGAGAATAACTCCTTATAATACGTACAGGAGTTATTATGATTTGAAATTCAAATCATAAGGATAAAACTCCTTAAATGGACCCATACTTTTTCATAATTTTATAATAGCCCCAACTGAATTGGGCTTGGGCCTGATCCACCAAGGGTGGACCAGACATATTCCAACAGTAACAATGTTGCTCCAATCTAAATTTTGAACTCAATAGAGCGATAAAAGTGAAGCAGCTTTGAGGTTGCTTAAAATAAGAAGCGGCGATCTCACTATAGAGAGAGGAAAGCATTAAGGAAAATGACAAAAATATGGTCTTATAATAGAAGAAAAGACATGGAGAGAGGCGGGAATAACAGGAGTAAAATGAAAAAAGAAAAAATTTTCCACCCTCCTTTAATAAAAAATTAAAATTACTTTAAAAGACCCAATAATTTAGTTTAACATTTGAAAAATGCCCTAAGAAAGAAAAAATTTAATCAATAAAATTTGGAAAAAATAATATTTCTCTTAAAATTATTACATACATATTTATTTAATAGAATTCATGTTATTTTCAGTCATTTTACATTCAATTAATCATCCGAATGAGTTTCAATTTATTAAATAACATTTTTTATAAAAGTTAAGCCAAACATAAATCACTTTACACTATTTGACTTTTATGCAAACTTAAGATTGTAAAAGTCAAGTAAAATAAAAGCCACTTTTGCTACTGTAAACATATCTAGAGCCGGGAAAACGGGCTGAGCCCGTCGGCCCGGTCTTGTTAAGCCCTGAATTTATAAGGGCCGAGCCTTAGATTTTTGTTTCAAAAATGAAAGCAGGCCTAAAAGGGCCAGCCCTGTAGAGCCACGAGCAGACCTTTTAGGCCTTGTATGTTTTTTTCTATTTTTTAAAATTATTTATATGATAATATTATTATTTATTTTTTATATTTTATTAATGATGTTGCAAATATTTAGTTGATATTAACTTTTTTAAAATTAAGTTTCATAAGAATATCTTGTATTAATAATCCTAAAAATTAAAAATTTATAAAAAATATTTCTTATTTCATAAGTCTTCTTACCAATTTTGTATTTTTTGAATTATTTTCTTGTGATTGTTTTATTTATATCTTGTGTTGTTTATTTTATTGACTACTTACACTTTTCAAGATATATTTAGAAGAAGCATTTTTAATTTTGTTAAGTCTTCTCATTAATTATTTGTAATTGTGGCATATAAACAATAGTTTACCTTTGATTATGACTTAATGACCGTGTTTATTTGTTGCATGATGCATACCGTTTACACTCTAATTTTGACATTATTTATATGTTAAATTAGAAATTCCATTGTTGTAATTTTTTTTAAAAAAATGAAAAAAAATAAAATTTGTTTAATCTTGTGAAAATATCTTCAGGCCTTGGGGGCCGGCCCTGGCCCTTATGATTTCGGGCCGGGCTTTGAAAAATAGCAATTTTTCTTACCCCAGACCTAAAAGAAGCCTAAAAGGGCCGATCCTTTTAGGCCCTGATTCCCAGCTCTAAACATACTCTTTGATTTGAATCTCATTTGGCATGGGGCTTTGTGTATAAATTTGGACATATCAAGCTCTTAAGAAGAAAACTTATCTAGGCCTTATCAACACCAAAAAAAAAGATATCTGGGCCTTGTTTTGGTATTCTGAATATAAAACAGAGGGGACTTTCTTTGGGCTGTTAAAAAAAAAAAAGAGAGGAGAGAACCAACCTTAAAGGCTTATAGCCCAAAAAAGAACTTATTGGGTTGGGCTGGTTGCGATCAAAACGACGTAGTCTCCGAATAAACCCTAGCCTGAAAATTTCGAGGGTTGCGGGGATAAGCGTATATATGTACTCCCTCGAATGACGCGAGCGCCGTTTGAGGGCCTTGTTACGTAGTTACCCTCTCCCACTTCTCTTCACCTCCGCCGCAGCTAGCGAAAATGGTAAACCATCTGAGAATATTTGGAATATAGCATCTGCTATTCTTCTGCTTCAATTACTGTATTCTTTAAGTTTCTGAGACTATTGATTCCTCTCGTGTTTCTGTCTTGATGTGATCTGCTAGGGGTCGTATACTTTTTTTGGCTTTGTTTTTTTTTTTTTGGGTTGATTCGAGTCTAAGAAAGCAACGAATTTCGTTTACTAGTTGTTCTTTCTATCGTGGATAGATTATTGTATGTTGTAGGTTTATTACTTATCTGGGGATCAATCAGTGTCTGTTCAATGTCATTGCTAGATCTTAATTTGTTGGAATGCCGACCCATCGGATTTCCATGTGAATGACAATTTAATGCTTCGGATTTGCCTTCTAACATGAGAGATTTGTATCTGTCTCCAACTACAACATCTGTTTGCTTGACTCTCAATTGAAATCAAACTTGAAAGAGTATTGTGAAAATTGATAGTGTTATACTTTTTTCCCACGTTAGATTGTCGTAAAATATTTGGGTAAATGTAATTTCTGTTCGTTTGCTATTATGAAATCCCTTTTTTTGGACTTTCTCTTGTTGGGTATGCCAATGCTTTGCTCATCTGTTTTCTCATCTTGTGTAGACCAAGAGAACCAAGAAGGCCGGTATTGTTGGGAAATATGGTATGTCAGAATTCCTTTTGTTGATTTGATTATGAATATTTTGAGTTCTTTTATTTTATTGAAAAGAGGTTGTCAGTAATAGATAACGGAAGGGAGGATATAGGAGAAAGAACCTGTCTTAAATGGAAGTTATATGGTTGAAGTTACTACTTGGAGGGTTAAATGAGATTTTAGAATGTCTTCACTTACTGTGTAAAAGTCTTAATGGGACTGGGAGTCGCTAATGTTGTCAGTGACCCTGTGTTTGTAATTGTTAAGTCGGTTAAGTACAGATAGCTCAGGCCCACTAATGGCTAACATGCTTATCTTAACTCATGGTTAAGGATCAACAAAGCATTTTCTAACTGTCAGGTGGCACTAATGGATTTTATGAGTTGTCACTGTTTTTTTCCTGGCATTTATTCTTCTATTCTTTTGTATTAGTGCAAAAGTTTGTCCAATCTTATTATCTTATGAAGTTGATGGAATATTTAAAGGATAATCTTGGGAGATTGATTGTTTGAGGAAGTTTATCTTGCTGACTGGATTTTACATATATACAATTTTATTCAGTGCAAAATGCTTCAACTATGATATCTCATAGCAATTTCTTTTAGACATAATTTCTTCTTTTACCAATTCATCCTTTTCCACTTTTGGGTTCTTGATCTGATTTGTGTCGAGTCTATGTATTCTATTGTCATCTAGTTTATGGGTTAGGTGGTTTTACCTTTTCTCCTAAATTTCAGGCACCCGGTATGGTGCTAGTCTCAGGAAGCAAATTAAGAAGATGGAAGTGAGCCAGCACAGCAAGTACTTCTGTGAGTTCTGTGGAAAGGTATCGTTCCATATCCCTACTTATGGGTATTTTTAATTTTGGAGTGATACAGAATCTAATAACTCTTCCCTGTCACAGTATGCTGTAAAGAGAAAGGCTGTGGGCATATGGGGATGCAAAGATTGTGGGAAAGTGAAGGCAGGGGGTGCTTACACACTGAAGTAAGAATTTTCTACCTTTCTCTGCATTTTTAGTTGCTTGTTTTCTTGAGTTGGGCCATGTTCATTATTTTCTATGACAGTTATTCTGTAATTGATCGTATAGATTTACACATGTTTATTTTGACAGTACTGCAAGTGCCGTCACGGTCCGGAGCACCATTCGGAGGTTGAGAGAGCAAACTGAGGGTTAAAACCTGAATGTAATCGTACAATTTTTTAGGCATGTCAAGTGTTTTTTTTATTTTGGTAATCCTTGGAGTAGTTGCTCTTCTGAACTTTGAGGTTTGTGGAGCTTTTTGGCATGTCAAGTTTATCACCAATTCTTGCTTAAACTAGTAGTGTCAATACTCGATTAATTAGTTTGCTGTTTTTGGTTCTAGTTATATCTTAGAAGTTCTGCTATTTCAGTAGGCAGAGTACTGGCTATGCGGCTGTTTGGATTGGGGTAGTAGAACAAGTGATTTTGAATGAATATTATCTTTGAATTTGATTTTGTTTAAAAAGTGAGTTTGGAAAACTGATTTCTGTTCGGAATAAATGGAGGTGTTGATGAATAACAATTATTTAATTCATCATATATATATATATATATGTACATGTATATTAACTTTTCATTTTATATATAAATTCAGGTGCTTGAGCTAGTATCTTTCTATGATTTTAGAATATAAGTTGATTGGTTTTTCAGGAAAGAGGTGTCTAATTTGGTTTTATTTTTTCTCGACTTAATTGGTTATTAAATTATCTATTAATAATAGTTGAATATTTAATTATCCCTTGGGGTTTTGTTTGAAAGATAACTGGTGGTTTTATGCCCGAAAAAAAAAAAGGATAATTGGTGGTTTTAGGCTCTTGAACAATGATGATTAGAAGCAAGGGGGTCCGCTAGAAAGCGAATTATGTGCGAAACAGGTTATTGATTGGGTGCTGCTCTCACTTAGCCTAACGTTAACCTCCCAACAAGGCTCCTAATAACTTGCGGACAGGCCCCACCAAGGATGTATTTTATTCAAATCTAGATATAATTTTTATTGAATATCCAAATATAATCTCAACATTAAATAAGGGTTAAGGTATAAAAATAAATATGGGATTTTATCAAAAGATTCAAAACACAAAAGTGCATTGAACATTAAATGTTTTTTTAGGGGATAAAAGTAATTATGAATTTTCAAAATAGATGTAAAAAAATATATTGATCGTTAGTTAATCATTTGTTTAAATTTTTTAAGGGTTACAATGTAAATATACATGAAATTTTCTTAAAAGTGTGTATTCATCACTTATTACAACTCGTAAAGCGTGTATTAACAACCTTTTAAATTCGTTTCACAACGTCACACACGTTTCTCGCTGACACTATGTTTTCTCACGTTAAGTATGATAAATTGAGTTATTTACAACTTGTATAGCATGTATTAACAACCTTTTAAGTTCGTTTCATAACCACTACTCAAAAGGTTGTATAGCGTGTGGAACGTTGTGAAAACAACTCAAAAGTTTGTAAATATATGCTTTACGAGTTGTAAATTGCTCAATTGGTCATACTTAACGTGAAGAAACATAGTGTCAGCGAGAAACGTGTGGGACGTTGTGAAATGAACTTAAAAGGTTGTTAATACACGCTTTACGAGTTGTAAATACACGGCTTATGCATTGTAAAACGGATATGAGGTGATTTCGGTTTTGTTTCGCTGTGGTATACCGAAAGCAAACACGGTCAGAAGAGGCCATTTTTTACATCATTTTGCTTTTGTTTCTCTATGGCAAAGCAAAAGCAACTGGCCACACCGTCAAGTTGTAAATCGAACGCAACAGATTGTTAATAAATGCTTTCAGCATTGTAAACACAACATTTTCCATACGTAACGTTACAAAACTTCGTTCCAAATAGAAACGTGTGGCCGGTTGTCAAACACATTCAACATGGTGTTAATAAACGCTTTATGACTTGTTAAACACACCACTTTCTTTGTTTCCTTATTAACAACCACTACTGTTATATTAACAATTATTACTGTGCAAATTAACAACAATTTATTCTTTTTCCATATCAGCATTTTCATAGCACCCCACCACTTCAAACACACTACTTCCTCTGTTTCCTTTCCCAAAAACAGAGCACCATGACACCCAACGTCATTTTCCGTATTAACAACTACTACTGTTATATTAACAACTACTACTATGCGAATTAACAACAACTTATTTTTCTTCAATATCAGCCTTTTCATAGCACCCAACCACTTAAAACACACCACTTCCTCTGTTTCCTTTCCCAAAAACAGAGCACCATGGCACCCAACGTCATTTTCCGTATTAACAACTACTACTATTATATTAACAACTACTACTGTGTGAGTTAACAACAATTTATTTTTCTTCCATATCAGCGTTTTCATAGCACCCAACCACTTCAAATACACCATTTCCTTTGTTTCCTTTCCCAAAAACATAGCACCATGGCACCCAACGTCATTTCCCGTATTAACAACTACTACTGTTATATTAACAACTACTACTGTGCGAGTTAACAACAATTTATTTTTCTTCCATATCAGCGTTTTCATAGCACCCAACCACTTAAAACACACCATTTCCTCTGTTTCCTTTCCCAAAAATAGAGCACCATGGCACCTAACGTCATTTTCCGTATTAACAACTACTACTGTTATATTAACAACTACTACTGTGAGAATTAACAACAATTTATTTTTCTTCCATATCAGCGTTTTCATAGCACCCAACCACTTAAAACACACCACTTCCTCTGTTTTCTTTCCCAAAAACAGAGCAAAATGGCGCCCAAACCTCATTTTTCGTATTAACAACTACTAGAGTTATATTAACAACTACTACTGCGGAAATTAACAACAACTTAATTTTTTCCCATTTCAGCGTTTTCACAGCACAATGAGGTTGGACTTTTCATCATCATCATCACCTTCATCCCTTCCTTCTTTAAAAATGGCAGAAGTTTGAGATCAAAAAAATCCCACCACATTCCTTCCATCTTCTTCTTCCTTCTATCTTACTTCTCATCCCACAAATCTTTTACCACCTCAAAGCTTCACCCTCCACCATCGCAAAAACTGAATCTGCAGATATTAAGAACAGATTTGCGCTCTGAAAACGTTAGAGAGAGTGAGCTGAAAACGTGAGAGAGAGAGAGAAAAAAATAGAAGAGGGGCATGTGTGTCATTTGACTTTAGAAAATAATATTAGAATAGTCCCTAGGGACTTTTCTGATATTTCAGTTTTTCTTGGGATTTTTCTGACAATATTTTACTTCCTTGGGACCTGACAGTGATTTTCCCTACTTTTTTTTGGGTTAGATTTTAAAATTTTGTAGAATAATTAATGAAATATAATTTTAAATTTTAAATGAGTGAATGGGAGGGATACTTAATATATAAAATTATAATTATATAGTTATCAAAATTAAATAAGTATAGTTATGATACATAATTAAGAGCTAAGATATATCCAATAATTATAATTATACTTTATATATATTTAAAATTATGTTTTATAATTATACTTATAAATTATATATACAATAAAAATTATAAATATTAAGATTATATAATAAAGTGGAGCAGTAGGAAAAAAAGAAAATAAAGAGAAGCCAGTACTGTCATGGGTCATTGAAGAGGGGAGAAAGAGAGCATGTGAGTAATGAAGTAAGCCATGAGAAGATGCGCGAAGCAAGAGCTTGGCAAGAGTGATGAGCCGAAGCCTGGAGCACCACCCCAGCATCATCATCTTCAACGGCCTTTTGCAGAATTTACACCTGTGAAGAAGCCATTTGGGTTTCGAGTTGAGATCCAGATTTGGATTTTGCCATTACAAAGGGTCTCACCGTCGCCGTCATTCTCAACAGTCAACAGTGATCGACGGATAACAAGACACATCGACAATGACGGCAAGCTGTGGGGCGGTGGACGCAGTGGGACAGCGAGTTCGGTGTGGGGGCATGGAAGGAGCGAGCTGCATCGGGAGGAAGAAGAAAAGAGATTTGGGCATTTTGGGAATATTGAAAAATAGTACGGGTAAAGTAGTCAACAAGCCAAAATATCGCTCTTCCCCTCTAAATCCCCCTATTTTGAAGGGGACTGTTGTGATTTTTCCTTCCCTCCTAAAAAATTTGTAGTGCCAATCAAAAGGAAAAGAACAAAAGCAAAATCTCCTTTGTCCCCTCCAATCCTCTCCCCTCCACTTGAACCAAACAAACCCTAAGAGGTTGTTTGTTATTAGCAAACAGGAGAGATAATTTTTTTGGGGTTGTATTTTAAAAAATTGAGTAAAATATTCTGATCACCTCCTGTTTTATCTTAATTACACATAATTCCTTTATATTTTGAAAACGTATATTTAAGTTTAAACAGTTAACTCCGTTAAGAATATTCTAACAAGATTCTAAAAATATATTTTTTTAATTAAATTTTACATTAAAAAAATTATTTACTATTTTACCCTTAATACTAAATCCCTAGCTTTATTGAGAGTTTGTAGACTTCTTGAAGAAAAAACACGAGCCGCAAGAACAACTATGGAGAAGACAACTGTAAAGGATCATCGAAACAAAAGGTACAAAGATTATCAAATTTTCATTCAAATCCATTAAATAATGAATTTCGCATATTCCGTAGTCTTTTATTTCTTAGAACTTTTTAACTATGCATGATATATGGATATATAATTATTCACTATAAGTGTCGCATGAAAAAGGCATTGATCGTCGTTTTTTTTTGTTGAAAAAATTGTTCTTTGATTGGGATCATCGGTTCAAGTATATATAGAAGAACAATCAGTGATGAGCTGCACTGAAATAATGAATGAGAGTTAGGTTGCAATATACACAAAATCTATATTGATAAATCATAGAACACTAGTTCACCAAAATTCGTCATTGCAAAAATTTTATGTCATCATAAAATATGTTGTTGGCACTCTATTTTGATTTTAATTTTAAAATTTTTCATCCTTGCAGGATAATATTATTCTTGTTGAAGATATTGATAATTATGATAAAAGTGAACCTTCTTTTGATAAATTTTATACTGAAACTGAAGAAGAGGATTATGATGATGATGAAGTAGAAGAATTTGGATAAGGAGAAAGGATTGATGATGGTTCTATTTTAAATGATGTAGAAGACAACGAAGGTAGTGAATCTGAAATTGAGATTGAAGGTAGTGAAAATTCTGCAAGTGGTAGTGATGTGGAAAAGCCTAAAATTCTTGACATTGTTAAGAATGTCAGGGGAAAAAGATTTGATTACAATGCTAATGGTAAAGTGCATTTGGAAAAAGACATGTTTTTATCAATGTGAATGAGTTTAGGAATGCTCTAAGGGATTATGTAATCCAAGAAAATTTTGACATAATTAGAATAAAAAATGAAAATGCCAAAGTAACTGCTATTTGTGGTTCAGATGGTTGTCCTCGGAGAATTCATGCTTCTCCTACCCCAGATGGTGTGACTTTTATGATAAAGACATACGAACAAATACACATTTGCATTAGGCTAACTAATCCACCCAACGCCACATCTACTTGGATAGCAGATAAATTGAAAGGATCTTTGAATGTTGATCCTAATATGAGCTATGAATTAATGGACAATGAATTGACTACCATATATGGAGTTAAGGCTCATCGAATGTAATTATATAGGGCAAGAAAAAAAGGAAGAGAAGAATGTGAAGGGTCTATGCTGCAAGTTACAAGAAGATACCAAAATATGTGGTGTTATTGTTGGAAAAAAATAGGGGAAGTTTGGTGAAGTTAAGTTATCATGAAAGGTTATCATATGAAGAAAGTCATACTTTTAAGAGATTTTTGTATGCTTGGCTACTTGTAGAGATGCCTTTTTGAAAAGTTGTAGGCCATATTTTGGGTTAGATGGTAGCCACTTGAAAGGTCCATATGGAGGTGTCTTGCTATGTGCAGTTTCGTTGGATGTGAATAATGAGTTATTTCCATTAGCATATGCAGTAAGTGAGGTAGAATGTAAGGAGTCTTGGAGATTTTTCTTGGAATATTTGAATGATGCGATAGGAGACAATCAATGTAACATCTCAAGTTTCAGTCACTAAACTTCCTTTGCACCTTTTGTGGTATTAAATGGAATAAAATAGTGAATATTGGCACACTTGAAATGGTCAAACAGTGCAATTGGTAGCCACATGAATTTTGGGTCATGATAAGACATAAAATTTAATTTGTGTCTTTATAAAAACCCATTATTGGAGCCCAAATTGGTTAATGGAAGAATACAATTGTTGGGCCAAATATATTGTGAATTTCGGCCCAAACAAAAGAAAAGGGAACAAGGCCCATTTTAATACAACAAAAAATGTATGGGCAAAATAGAAAAAGCAAGAAGACTTTTATTTTTCCTTTTTATTGAGACAATTTTCGTCCAAAAAGGAAAATAATAGGGAAATATAAGGGTTCGGTTTCTCTCATTGTCAATTTTCTCATCATCCCTCATAATCTCTAAATCATGTCCGTCCAATCAATCTAAAAGGTAAAAGATGAGTCACGTCATCAAGTTATCACTCCTTTCACTTTTCTCTCCCCTTCTTAATCAACGGTCCAAATGGCTCCTCTTCCAAATCAACGGTTCAGATGGGTTCATGAGGGATGATGAGAAAATGAGATGATGAGAGGATCTGCTTCCGAAATATAAACATTTGGATATAAATGGTGCCATGTGGAAGCAATCTTGACCAAGTTTAAAAAGATGATGACTTGAATTAAATTGGTATGTGATTATTGCATAAAATAATATATTTTGAGGAGGTGATTGAAGATATTTTAAAGTTCATTAATCCTCGCAAAGTCCCTCATACTTTCGTCCAACATGGAAGGGGAAAGGGGAAATATATACTTGGTCCAAATTAATGTCAATTGGAAGAATTTCTAGCCAAGTAAAATAAAACGTAGAAAAGTCAAAAGTTACATGTGATTAGTTACAATTAAAAATTAGTATGTTAAGGAGGTGGAATTGGGATATTTTTAAGAGTTCTTATCCTTTTCTAAGAGCCATATTTCGTCCAACTCAAGGGTTAGAGAGAGAGAGAGAGAGAGTGTGTGTGTGTGTGTGTGTGTGTGTGTTCAAAACAGAGAATAAGAGAGAAGGAGCAAGTGTTCAAGAAGTAAATTAAGGTGAGTTTGGTAGCAAATCGCACTTGTTCTTGCCTTCAATCTCTTGTACATCTCTTCTAATCTTCATATCCTCCTTGGAAACCCTTGTAGCAAGAAGAAATCAAGAGAACCAAGGAGAAGAGGGTGACAGTTTAGAGAGAGAAAGAAGAAGAAATCAAGGTAAGCTTGAAAGCTTGTCTTATCTTGATGATTTATGCTTGTTGGTGTTTTGGTTGATTGTTGGCTTTGTTTTGATGATTTTGTAATTTTGGGAAACACAAACCCTAAGGGGAGGTGCTGCCCAGATTTTGATTAATCATGTTTTAGAGGTGTTTGATAAGTAAAATATTTGCATATTTATTTTCCCTTATATGATAATTTTATGGATGATATTTGCGTTTAATATAATAAATTTGGGTGTGATTGATAAATAAATATTGTTTTTGGAATAAACAACATTTTTAAAAAAAAAAAAAAAAAAAAAATAAAAGTACTGTAGCAGCCACCGGACACTGTAGCATGTCGACGACACTGTAGCAACCGCCAGAGGTACAGTAGCAGGTCAACGGGCACTGCAGCACCTGCCAGGGCACTGTAGCACCCGTCAGATCACTGTAGCAATACTGTAGCACACGTTTTTCCCCCCTATAAATAGAGATCAATGCTAAGCTCAAAAGAGGGAGGAGAGGAAGAGAAGCAGATGTTTCCTTCTCCGACCGGGAGGGGTCCTTCTCTGACCGGGAGAGATCTTTCTCTAACATTTCTGAGTTCTTTGTGTTGTTTTTTAGATTTAATTTCATGCATTGCATGCCTCCATCTTGGAAGGCTTAGGATTTTATTACATTTTGCATACCGCCTACATGGAAGGTTTTACCTCCTAAATGGACGGCTTGATTTCTTCATTTTTCATGCATCTTTTGGTTGTATATTTATGTTTGAGAATTTAATATTCAAGTTTATACAATATTTCTGAGGTTTTCATTCTAGCTTTATATAATGTCAATTTATTTTGGTTTTGTTTTTAATTTCATCATGTGCTAAACTTTCATTTTCCTAGGTTGATGACGTAGCTTACTAATGACGGATTGAATCCTAACTTATTAAATCTAGTTTGAATTTCTTCTTCATGATTGAGTTTTAATTATTATTCTTAATGCTTTTGATTGAATGGCCATCTTTTAAATGATTTCAATATACATGTTGAGACCGGAAGGAGATACATGTGTGTAGACCCTATAATTAAAACCATGGCTTGCATATGAAATAGGAATATATTCATATGAGTTGTGTAGTCTTACTGAGTTCCATAAATCTTAATGCATGATTAATTGCTTAAATTCATATAGGAATATATTGGATTAGCAATTGATTATAGAATTGCTTGACCTTGGAAGAGGCTAGTAATTAAATTAGGGAAACTCGACTATCAATCATGTGGAATAAATTGGGCTAGAATAGATAAGTGATTCAATCCGGAATTTGTGAAGTGAAATCTAATCCCTAGGGCTTTTTCTCATATTTGCTTTCTTATCATCTGCACTCATATTTAATTGTTTTACTTTTATTTTGTACTCTCAATCACCAACTGATCGATTGACTAAATAGAATTAAAATTACCTATTTTGGTACTTAGTGCTCAATCCTCGTGGGAACGATACTCTACTTACTTCTATATTACTTGATTACGACAGTGTACACTTGCACTATTTAATTGATCATCTGAACTCGTATCAAGTTTTTGGCGCCGTTGCCGGGGATTGTTGTCATTAATATCAATACTAAGTAACTTTAATACTAATTTAGTCTGCATGTAAATTTTGAAAAAAAAAATAAAAAAAAAAAGAATTATTCACAGCATTCATTTGGTGATAACTTGTCATATCTTGGTTTTTTTTCTGGAATGTATGTGAATGGAATGAGACATGAAAATATAAATGCTGGTTGGATTGAAAATTCTTCTCCTTACAATTGTTTTTCTTGTGCTTATTGTGGAGAGTGTCATTCTTATGAGCATTGTCCATATAGCAATACCGGTCATTATGTGAGAGATGATTTCAATATGAACCAAACTTGTTTTGATCATTCCTTTTATCTTGGTGGAATTTTGGAGCAACAAGAGTCTTTGGATCCATATGTCAAGTATTCTCCTAATCCTCCTTTCTACTCTTATCCATATATTGAAGAACAAACTCTTGAGCATAAGGAAAAATCTGATTTAGAAAGATTAATTGAGGAGTTTGCGGAATTAACAGAGAGATTTTGTAGAAAGCAAAAGGAAAGAGACACTAGAGTCAAGTCAAGTGTCCAAAATATTGGAATATATGCGAGTCAAATTATTTCTTCACTTGAAACTATGAGGCAAGATAATTCTTTGAGTATGATGACCACTTCTTGTGTTGATGATGATTATTGTGAGGAAGTTGAGGATGTGGAATTGAATGAAACCTTAGCTCTTGTGGCATGTGATAAGGAACTTGAAATCACTTTTGGAGAGAATAATGGATGTCCAATTGAGGTTCTGCCTGTGGAGCCTAATCTTTGTGATTTTGATATTGAAACTAATGTGGATATTCCAAAAGATGTTGTTCATGTCTCTCCTGTTGAAGTATTGACTCTTACTGATGAGAGTCAAGTGGATTTTATGGGATGCTCTAAAATTTTGGAAATTCCTAAATCTGTTTGTAAATACATGCATGAAGTGCTTTCTTTGAATTCAGTAAATAATTGTACTCTAAAATTGTCTATGATTGAAGAAGTACAATTAATTACTTTGAATGATCATTGTTGGTTTCTGAAATATTGTTGTTTGAAAAGAAATAAAGACAAGGTGATCCTGGTGTTTGATACTTTTGATTAGTAGTTTATGTTTGGGAAGTCTGGCTGAAGACTATAAATTTAGCGCTGCTTGGGAGGCAACCCAAGGTTTGGTTTGATGTTTTGTTGTGATTTTGCAGGACTTCTGGTAGCTCCTGATGATGTATTCTACTTTGATAGTTTTTTTTAAAAATAATAATAAAATAAAAATAAAAAAAAAGAATTTTTTTTTTAAATTTTTGTCTAGCTAAAGACGTTAAAGAAGGGCGGCTATTTGGGAGACAACCCAAAACTTCTTTCATACTCCCTCAATTTTCTTACCCACTCTCTCAATTTTCTTTCCCACTCTCTCAATTTTCTTTCCTACTCTCTCAAAATTTCTTTCCTATTCTCATTTTTCTTTCTTACTCACAAAAACACACTACACTGCATTGAGATTTTAGTTTTCATCATTATCATTTTAAGTTACCATGGAGGAATCTCTTACAAAGCTTAAGAACAGGTTCCCCACTCTTCCCAAAGATGTGCTCAGGAAGATCTATAGCTGTCGACTTGAAAGGATGAAAGTATTCAATCGTTTGGGCCTTCCTGTGGATATACGTTGGATCATTGAAGCTAAGGTACGTTTAGCAGGTGAGATTCATAATTCATTTGTTAAACCTTTGCCAGGAATGGGAAAAAGTTCTTACTCCAAAAAGAGAAGAGCTAAAAGAATGAAGGTCTGCCATAAATGTGCAAGGTGGAATTGTGATCAGCGCTGTAGGAGTAAAGGTATGGTTTCTGTAAATCGAGAAGATAAAATCAAATTTATAAAGGATGGACTGAGTAAGGAGTCTTTGGATGATATCATTCAAACTCTTGAGACGCATCCGAGTGGTGATGTTCATCGTATTCTTCTCGATTTAGCAGCCATATTCAATAGAGAAAAAGAGCGCTATTGTCTTGGGAATCTAACGTTAAAAGACCCTATTTGCCAGTTTATAAGAAAACTGGATAGGAAGCAAATCCTCGATTCATAGAAAGCGTTTAAGCCGTTTCTGGACGTAAAACCAGAGGAAGATGTGAGCCAAAATCACAACTACTGTACATAATCATGCGTGTGTTTAATTTGTTTTGTCTTTTTCGTAGCTTTTGTTTAATCTTTCTTATCCTTTCGGCATCTTTTTCCTACTATACTGTATCTTTTGACTTTCTTTCCTCTTTTTGTTTAATTTCTTCACGCAGTGGCCCACCGGTCATTTGTGTCAGAAATTTTTTCAAACTTCTTTGAAAAATGTGTGATTTGTGTGATTTTGTTGTCGCTGTTTTAGTATTATATATATGAACTCTTGCATTTGTAAATATGCACACTTCCATTTGTAAAAATGAATACCTTCTCTTATAAGCGTACATGGTCCGAGAGAAATAAAGAGAAAAATGATATTTCACAAAAATGTAGATTTACATCTATTTGCATTTTTGGTGAAACTGATTTGGGCAAGAAAGGAGAGTTTATAACAGCAGCAAATGAACTTGGAGTTGCATTAGCTGCCAGAAAAATCAACTTTGTGTACAGGGGAGGCATCCAGGGCCTAAAGGGAAGTATGACCGTTTCTACATCCATGAATGGAAGCAAGGGTTTAAGTGTAAGGATGGAGGAGTTGCAAGATCATACTTTTTCCTTAGGACAAGAGTTACAGGTCTCAAGCTTGCCTGAACAGATGGGAGTAATGTTCCACCATGTTCAAGCTTTTATTGCTCTACCCGGTGGTTTGGAGACATTGGATGGCATTTCTAGTGTTGCATATTGGGCTAAGTTAAACTATCACAAAAAAACAATTAAAATTGTTAAATGTTAATGGTTTTTATGATAATCTGTTGTCTTTTCTTGATCATGCTGTGGAAACAGGATTCATACTCCAAGCGACTCGCCACTCCATAATTGCTGCACCAACTGCTGATCAGCTGCTCGATCAAATGCAAACCTATGAATCTAAACCAGATCTACTCGTCAAGCAAATAGGTGGGCCATCTACAGATAGCAGTCAGAAGCAGAACCCAGATACCACTCTTAGGTTGTAACTTTCCTTAATCTCTTGGTTTTACTTTATTGTGTGTTTATGTTAAAAAAAACACCTCCTCTAAGCTCTAGAAGACATTGGGGACAATGTCTGATTTAGGTTGGGGGAGGAGAAATTTTTTTTTTCTTTTGTTAGTTAGTAAAACCATTAGATGCATGGGGTGTGGAAAGAGATGGCAGAGTAAGGAGTTATTTTTAACTCCTGAGACGCATTTCATTAGTTGCATGATTTTTTTTATTTTTTATTTTTTAAAAAAAAACTTTTTCAAGTGCTTTGTAATGATCTTAAGAAGTATATAAGTTTTAAGTATGGATCAATTGAATTTAGAGATTTTATAGCATGAATGAACAACTGATTGTTGAAATTGGTGATGAATTTTGAGATTGAATGAACTGAGTTTAAAAATTCCTTGCCGTGAGCTTCTGAGCCTATAATGATTATTTCTCTTGTGTGTGATATTCACCTATTAAGTTGTCACTCTAGAACTTGCTTTAAATCTGGTTAAAATTACATCTCACATGCTCATTCAAAAATGATAAAGGCATTCATTTTCTTTAGCCAGAGCCAAATAGTCAACCTTGCAATTATACTTTTGATAAGCCCCTTTGAGCCTAATTGACTATTTCTTTGTTTTCAACCCATTAACATATGCTTTAATGATATATCAAGTGTTGTTACCTTATTTGAAAGATTAGTGGAGCATTTGAAATTTTTGTGAAATGGGCTTTTGACAAAGTATAGGGATGTATCTATCATCAACTTTATAGTTGCAATTCAAAAAAAAAAAAGAAAAGAAAAAAAATGGAAAAAAGAAAAAATAATAAAAAGAGAAGAAAAAAAATTATGAAAAAAAAAGAAGAAGAAAAAAAGAAAAAAAGAAGTTAAGTGTTTGAATTGTGGGTTGTTGTGATGAGATAAATTTATAAGTAGCCCATTTTTCAATTGCTCTATTTCTTTAGCCTTTCATATCATACTTTACATTCCTTTACCATAACCCCATTACAACCCTTAATAAGTCCTTTTGATTTGAATTATGCATGTGAATTAGGTAGTGGAGATTGAGATTTTTAGCAAGCCTATGGTAGTGCAATTTTTTCGGTTGAATTTGAGCGAAACACTTACCCTTGAACACTTGAGAGATTGAGAGAATGAGCTACAAGTACTAACTCAGTTTATTCATTTTCAATTAAAGTTACCAGTTTATATTTTCATTGATTCATTAATACTATAATCTCTTTATTTTTCAATTGTGTTCTTACTTATGACCTAACACTTCTGATTTTGTTGGAAGCACTTATTGTTTACTTCTTGTCCGAGGACGTCCAAGAGTTAAGTATGGGGGAATTTGATAAGTAAAATATTTACATATTTATTTTCCCTTATATGATAATTTTATGGATGATATTTGCGTTTAATATAATAAATTTGGGTGTGATTGATAAATAAATATTGTTTTTGGAATAAACAACATTTTTTAAAAAAAATAAAGTACTGTAGCAGTCACCGGACACTGTAGCAGCCGCAGCACTGTAGCATGTCGACAACACTGTAGCAACCGCCAGAGGTACAGTAGCAGGTCAACGGGCACTGCAGCACCCGCCAGATCACTGTAGCAGTACTGTAGCACACGTTTTTTCCCCCTATAAATAGAGATCAATGCTAAGCTCAAAAGAGGGAGGAAAGGAAGAGAAGCAGAGGTTTCCTTCTCCGACCGGGAGGGGTCCTTCTCTGACCGGGAGAGATCTTTCTCTAACATTTCTGAGTTCTTTGTGTTGTTTTCGAGATTTAATTTCATGCATTGCATGCCTCCATCTTGGAAGGCTTAGGATTTTATTACTTTTTGCATGCCTCCATCTTGGAAGGCTTAGGATTTTATTACATTTTGCATACCGCCTACATGGAAGGTTTTACCTTCTAAATGGACGGCTTGATTTCTTCATTTTTCATGCATCTTTTGGTTGTATATTTATGTTTGAGAATTTAATATTCAAGTTTATGCAGTATTTCTGAGGCTTTCATTCTAACTTTATATAATGTCAATTTATTTTGGTTTTGTTTTTAATTTCATCATGTGCTAAACTTTCATTTTCCTAGGGTGATGACGTAGCTTACTAATGACGGATTGAATCCTAACTTATTAAATCTAGTTTGAATTTCTCCTTCATGATTGAGTTTTAATTATTATTCTTAATGCTTTTGATTGATTGGCCATCTTTTAAATGATTTCAATATACATGTTGAGACCGGAAGGAGATACATGTGTGTAGACCCTATAATTAAAACCATGGCTTGCATATGAAATAGGAATATATTCATATGAGTTGTGTAGTCTTACTGAGTTCCATAAATCTTAATGCATGATTAATTGCTTAAATTCATATAGGAATATATTGGATTAGCAATTGATTATAGAATTGCTTGACCTTGGAAGAGGCTAGTAATTAAATTAGGGAAACTCGACTATCAATCATGTGGAATAAATTGGGCTAGAATAGATAAGTGATTCAATCCGGAATTTGTGAAGTGAAATCTAATCCCTAGGGCTTTTTCTCATATTTGCTTTCTTATCATCTGCACTCATATTTAATTGTTTTTCTTTTATTTTGTACTCTCAATCACCAACTGATCGATCGACTAAATAGAATTAAAATTACCTATTTTGGTACTTAGTGCTCAATCCTCGTGGGAACGATACTCTACTTACTTCTATATTACTTGATTACGACAGTGTACACTTGCACTATTTAATTGATCATCTGAACTCGTATTAGTGTTTAAGTGGTTAAACAAGTAACTAGAGGTGAAAAAAATGTGGTTAATGAAATGAAATTAAGAAACTACAATTTCCCCAATTTATTGTGATTTTTGTTCAGACCTGTTTTGAGGGTGTTTGTGCTGGAATTTCATATATTTGATGATTCCATTGTGTTCTACACAAAAAAACTGTGTGGGAATAGCCTCCGGCTATAAATTCTAGACCACTAGAAATAAACACTGAAAACTGGAAATTCTGCCAGTATGCATTATGTGCATGGCAGTTTGATTGTGTGTCATTTTTAAATAGGTAAATGATGTCCAAAAATTAAGAAACTTTCCAGAATAATAGTAGATATCCTAAGCTTTAAAATGATGGGTAGAATGCATGATTGGATGTCTATAAAGTAAGTTACAAATTGTGGAAGATGAGGCATAGAAACTGGGATGAATTTTGAACCAGTCATGTTTGTCAAGGATTGTGAGAATTTCACCCCTGTAATTGGCAGTGGTTAATATTTTCCCTTAAAGTTAAAGAGTTTTACCTAGGAAATTGAACCACCTTATTTGGAGTCATAGAAAATAAGTTCAAAGTTGAGAGTCAAAACTGGTAGATTAAGGTTGACCTACGAAATTGTGACATTTAAAGGAAAATGTAGGAATTGAAGACATAGCTCACTTTCATAACTCTAACAAGTCATATGGTTATATGTCTAGGGTCATGAGGTGACAAAGAAAAAGCATCCTCAATGGTTGAAGAAAAAGCATAAACAAATAGGTTAGTGAACTTACCCTACTTGCATGTATTTGATATTTATGATTGTGTAGTGATGTTTGTGATTGCTTTACTTGATTGTGTAGAGCATATTTTAATAATGAAGCTTAGTTTTTGTTTATACTATGGCCATGAGTATAGTATGTGAAGCATCGAACATGCAAAAATGTCATTACGGGGCATGCATCTAGTTAAAACTAACATGTCATGCACATAACATATATCTTGCATGCATTATAGTAACTGTTTACTATTGAGATTCCCTCGAATCTCATCCTCCCCAACCAACCATTCAGGCAAGTGAAAACAGGAGGTTTGCTGAGAACAGAGAAGAGAACTGTACAAGAGAAATGCAGTGGTGGAACGAAGACTGGAAGATATATGTGTTTCATTGTAACAGGTTTAGACACCCTAGTATCCCTGTGCAGCTACATTATTTGTAATTATTATATATAATCCTTGTAGAGAATTCCTGTAATCAAGTACTTATTATCAGTATTTTTATGCTATTTTTATGTGCCCATCGAACTGCATGCAAACACTTTGAAAAATGCGGAAATAAGGTAAAGGCCTTACAATCATTATATAATTATGAGCGATAGGCAAAAGGTAATAGTTTTTATTTACAAACCTTATATATTTTTTTGGTTCATATATGTTATGACTTGATCTTTATGTGATTTTTTTTTGTTTGGATGTAGGGATTGACACAAGCTGTTGAATTTTTTCCCAACTCATGGCATAGATATTGTGGTAGGCATTTTTTTAATAATTTCAAGGCTAAATTTCCATTGTTAATCTTACGGGAACATTTTTGGATGGCTGTTAAGGCTCCAAATGAATTATTTTTAAGAAGGCAATGGAAAAGATAAAAAGACATGATGATAAGGCGTACCACTATTTGATGTCTATCCCTTTGAATACTTGGACTTGGCATGCATTTCATGAAAGTTGCAAAAGTCCACACGTCACTAATCATGCTTGTGAATCTTTTAATGAGTGGATTAGTGACTTGGAAATATAAAAGTATTGAATTTGTTAGATAGGTTAAGTTAAAAAATAATTATGAGATTTTATAAAAAGTTTCATTCTACTATATCTTGGCAACAAAATATTAGTGCAAGAATTGTGGATGAAATAAACAAGATCATGAGGGTTGGAAGGCATTGTAAAGTAGAGATGGCTGGTAATAATCTATTTGAAGTATATGATGGTTTTACAAGATTTCCTGTGAACTTAAATTCCCATACTTGTGGCTGCAAAGTAAGGCAACTTAGTGGTCTGCCTTGCAAATATGGTGCTGCTGCCATTGCATATATGAGAGCAAAAGTGTAGAAGACTATTGTGATGCTTATTATAGCAAAACAAATTACATGGCCACATATTCTAGTACAATTAGCCCTTTACCTTATTTAAGTACGTTAGAAGAACTAGATGTTCTTTTGCCCCCATTACGCAGACTTCCAAGAAGGCCTAGAGTTAGTAGAAAAAAAAGAAAAAGATGAAGTTACACCACCAAATGTAAGACGAATACTGTCAACTGTCAAGTGTGCTAACTGTGGAGGGTTAGTACACAATAAAAGGAGTTGTCAAAGAGCTCCCGTTAAAGTCAAGAGAAGTAGACAGGTAATATATTGCCTTAATTTTTATCAACAACTGCATATAATATTTTCCATTTTTATTTAATCATTTTTCTTTACAGGAAGGTTCACCAAGTGCATCACAAACTTCAGTTAAAGAAGTAACTCAAGAGCATACTTCAATGCAAGCAAGAGCAAAGTCAAAAATCAAAGCTAGACCAATAAGAAAGGTATGCATCAATTTGTTACATTTAATGTCTTTTGTTAAATATTTTGTAGTATTTTAATCATTTTTTTTTTTGAAGATTACCAGGTCAGGCAATGCTCCTAACAATCCTCATTCAAATGCTTTTCCAACATCTCCTATTGCTCCTTTAGAATAGAAATCTCGCTTTGTTGTTTTTTCTTTGTAATAACATCAAATTTATTGGATGTTATATAGAAACTTACACATGGCCGACTTATTTATTTTGTCTTGAACATTTTGATTAAAATTGTTTTAAAGAATTTAAGAGTTTTTTTATCTGTTCCTTAATTTCTATTTTTATCTTTACAAATAGTTATTTGTTTAATGATTTTAGCATTGGTTAATGTAAATATCACAAATGTTGAATATTCAAGAAAGATTTTAAATAAAAATTTGCTTGATCAAATGTGTTTATAAATATTTGTGAAAAAATTATTAAATTATAAATTTAAATGACACATACAATCTCAAACTTATATAGTTTATTATATTTGATAAAAATATGTGTTTAATATATATTTTAAGTCAAAATTAATTTATAATATCAAAATTAATAAATTTTTTAACAAATTAGAAAGTTAGAAAATCTATTATAATAAATTTTTGGTTGTATAAAGTTTTATGAGCCCCCATATATATATATATATATGTGTGTGTGTGTTTAAATAATTCTAATAGTGAAGAAGGGCATTTTGGTAAAAAAAAGTTCAAAAGTCAAACTTACAATCAACTAACAATTTGGTTAAATGAAAATAAAATTTCAAAATATAAGGGAGGTTTGTGTAATATACATTTTATTTTTAAGGGAGATTGATATGAGTTTCTAAAATAGAGAAGAGATCTGTATAATTAAGGTAAAACGAGTGGTGATTATAATATTTTACTCTAAAAGAAATTAGATAAGTGGGATGACAAGTTTTTAATTAGTTTGGTATGAGGGATTTTGTGTGCACCCACGTGTTGGAGGGAATTTTACGAATTAAATTTTAAAAGCTAGAGTATATTTTTTGTCCTTTAAATTTACATAAGGATTAAGTTTAATCCCTTACATTTAAAATGATACTTTTAGTCGCTCAATTGTAATACCATTGGCGTTGTTTAACGGAAAACACTAACTTATAATTAGTTGTTGACAGGGCATATTTAAATTTTAAAATATAAAAATAATTATAGAGCAAACCAATCAAAATGCAGCCCCTAATTGAATTTTAATCCACCTATCGAAAAATTAGTATATTAGTATCTAATATTTGTACAACTCTCATTGATTTATTTTTTCTGTATTTCACCATTTTTTAGGCGAAGCCACTGTAACTCTGTGATAACTTTTCATGGCAACTCTTTGGCTATTTTAATATTCCCACGAAATCTTCCATCTTCTCTCTCATCTGTTTCAATTTCTCCCCACAATGGCGATTATTAACCACAAGACACGATAACGGAACACACTAGACAGTCCAGACTCAGCAAGAGATGGGAGAGATAAAGATTAGGGCAAACACATTAGGTTTTTTCAGTTGTTTTCCAAAAACAGTGGAAATTAATCACCTCCATCAAAAATGAAGAAAAACGATGCAGAATGAGAGAAAAAGTTAAGCTTTATCTTAATATTTCTGCACCGCTATGAATAGAAAAGGGAAAAAATATAGAATGAAGAGCCTTGCAAACACACCTTAAGAGTGACTTCATGATCGTTGATCTTCGAAAAGATTGGAGTTTCAGTGGTTTGAGCACATATTAATGAAGCATAATCACCTATTGAAAAATAACTCAAAGTGCTCCGAAATAAAGCCAAAGGTTCTAGGGGGTGGTTGGGAGTTGCAGGGAAAAGGGCGTCGATGCCGTGGTGAGAGGGAACAAGTGGTGTCTCGTGTCTGGTGTCATAAAAGGGGAGGAACGAAATCTCCAAAAAAAAAATAGAAGGTGGATTAAAATTGGGAAAATTGCCCATAAATACTTGTTGGGTAAATTAATTGTTGAATACTACCATGAAAGATCGATTGTAGTTTAATAGAAGATATATTGCACACTGTAACCCCCTTCACTGTCAAGGCCGGGATTAGCGTTTAAATGCATTTCATAATTAAATAAGAGATCCGGAATAATTAAAAACTTTTTACAACAATTGTACAAATAGGTCTTCATTTATTAATTTATAAAATCAATAGGCCTTTTTGGTTTGTCACATATACAATATCAAAGCATCAGCAAAATTCTCGACATTTACCCGGGATAATAACATTAATCCAAGAGTTTGTACAGGGCATCATTGCCCATCTCAGTTCCAATACCGGGGATTATACAAAACTATAAATTATATAATCTATTCAATACATATATTCATCCAAAATGATAACCAATCAAAAATTCAAAGTATCTATCTAAGACTACCGCCGGCAGTCCTAGTTGCCCTTATACGCTTGCTTGCTTCTTGATCCACTTGCCATGTCTAAAAATGTTATTTGGAAAGAATGAGATTCTAAAAAATCCCAGTAGTAACATTTTACGTATATAATGCATAATTAAACAAAGCAAGTAGGCATACATCACAATGTAGCAATCAATATTTAAGGCTGGGCACACTGCCACTTCCCCTTCATTGTATAAAGGTCTGGCTTTCGTCACATCCCCTCACTGTATCTGTATTCAAGGCCGGGCTTTCGCCATGTCCCCTCACTGTATTTGTATTCAAGGCTCGGCTTTCGCCACGTCTCCTCACTGTATCTATATTCATTATTCAATGATTAATGCAAACAAGCAATACAATATACATGATATAGGATAAAGTGTCACTACCTTGGTCTTTCCGCTCTTGAACAAGCACGGGCCTTCTACGGTCCGGGCAAATATTGAATCCTAAAGTCATAATTAAGAATGATGCGTTATCACTAGAGGTGGTAATTCGGGACCGGCCAGCCTGCCCCAAATAAACGAGTTCGGTGGCCGATTTAAATTCGGGCTAAACGGCCTGAGCCCGTTTAGCCCTAGGGCTAATGCAGGCCAGCTCGCGGGTTGGCCCGTTGGCCAGCATTAATTTTTTATTTTTGGTTTTTTCTCAAGTGCCCTTAGTCTCTTTTATCTGAATCTCCTATCATTTGATGATGTATTTAATTAATTCCTCATGCTTTCTATTTAACACTTATTTTCATATTATATTTATTTATTCTACTATTATTAAATTTAAAAGAGATGTGTTTATATAGTTTTGTGATGTGAATAGATAAAAAAAAAGTAAGAATGAAATTGATTTCATAACACAAATGTATAAAAGAAAACAAGTGTGATATGAGCGGGTGAAAGAGAAAGAAAGTAAAATTTTTTTAAAAAAAGTGAAATTATAAAATAAAAAAAAAACAAATTGGCAGGCTAGCGGGCCAGTCCACTAGCCCACCTAAACGGGCTCAAGCTGGCAAAAGCCAGCCCGCGAAGGGGCAACCCGCCCCGCCAGCCCGCAGTACCACCTCTAGTTATCACTTAGTCCAATATTCATTACTTTCACTTAAATTGGTTATCATTATTGTCTCTTATGTACTCATATATGTCTCTCATAAAAACCCTAAAAGGTTGGAAGAATTACCCCAGGGATCCCCTTTTGAAAGCACAATCACTGATATTTTTCATTGTTTCACTCGAGTGAAGACGACCTCACTCGAGTGATGGTACAGTCTGCACTCGGGTATCTGAGAGTGAAGGATAACAAGTGAGCACCCGAGAGCACAAGAACTTTATCAGAGACAGAGATACTCGAGCACACAAGACCTCACTCGAGTGATCGTCAAATGCTTCACTCGAGCTCTAAAGAGTGAAGTCCAGAAAGTGAGAACCCGAGAGCAATGAGAGTTTTCAAAGGGAAGAAGTACTCGAGCATGAGCCTTCTCACTCTAGTGGAGACTGAAATCTCACGAGTGTTGAGAGACACTCTTGCATTCAACCGTGAGTGACAACCCGAGAGACAAGTTTATGGTGTTAAATACACCAACACTTGAGTGAGAGGAGGCTCACTCGAGTGAGAATCCACCACACTCGCAGGTGAGTCATCACTCTTGCCCTTTTCACAGAAGTGCAATGCAGAAATTGAAGGGAAAACGAAGAATTTCACTGACTCACTTGAGCGACAGCCCCTCACTCGAGTGATATGCATCAAAAACCAGAAAACGCAGAAACACTGACTGTCTTTCCCAAAATTTTCCCAAGAGCTTTCAATGGATACAAAACCTCAACCAAAGCTATCCCCACACAAAATCACTCAAGGAATCCAATAAAACCATTAAAACAACCAAATTCTTACTCTATTATCATGCTTTTATCTTGGGCAACATTAAACACTAAATTTCCAAAATCACTAAACTTAATCATTCAATCCCCAATCAATCCTATCTATCCATATACATTCCAAATATACCATTTCCATACCAATAACATGCCAAATGCCCAATGGCTCTTATTTTAAAAAATGGGCAATAATTTTCAGAAATTCAAAGCTAATACATTTGGCACAAAACTTAGATAGATAGGTTTCTTAAACTCACCTTATCAACTTCTTCAAAGAAGCTTTTTGATTCTCCAACTTTCACAATTCCTTGGAGACACAAATTAATACCAATGGACACACTAAACCCATCAAAATAAAGCTCATCACTCAATGAACAATTTTAAAGAAATGAGTTTGAGAATTTGAGGTCATTTTCTATACCTTTTCTCAAGCTTTTTCCTTCTCTATTTCTGCAACAATGGCACCGAATTGAAAAAAGAGGAGAGAGAGAGAGAGGATGAGAGAGAGATGAGTGTAGAAGGTGAGAAAATGATGGCAATACTCCCTCCATACTCTTCTAGTGGGAAATGAGGGAAGAGAGGAGAGAGAACAAAATAAAATAATACTCATTGACTTTTCCTCAACTCCTCACACTACACCAACTTGTCACATATCCTCTTTCTATTGGCTCTCACACAATAAGTCACCAATTAACTTATCTAATCCATCCATTAGCCATTTAATCACACATCTTATTTCCTCTTAATTAATAATCAATTCCCTCATTAATCACCGACTTAAACCAATAATTCCATTCTTTTAATTTCTCCTTTATTTTTGGCACATTAATTAAAAAGGCCACAAAACACATCATCATCCACTCTAATTCACCATTACATTATCAATAATTAACATTAGCCCTTAATCAAAATTTGGGGCGTTGCACACACAACGGAATATATTTTGCATACAATGGAAGATGGTTTGCACGGTTATATGGAAGATTTGTGCACACACGGAAGATTCTTTGCACACAGCGGAAGATCTTTTACATATATGAAAGATGATTTACATGCTTGATAGCATTCAATAATTAATTTACCAAAAATCTATTTATTCCCAATTCTCCCATTAAAATTATCACGGGTTGCATTTTGATTAGTTTACTCATAATTATTTTTATATTCTAAAATTTAAGTATAGTTTGTTAGTATTTAATTGATGAGTCAGCGCTTTCTATTAAATAATGTGAAGATGTTAAGATTAAAGGATTAAAAATACCCTTTTAAAATTGAAGAGACTAAATTTAAATCTTATATAAATTTAAAGGACTGAAAGTATATTTTAACCAATTTTATAAAATTGGAGAATAGGGTTCTAAAGTTTTAATAAAAATATATAAGATAAAAGAATAAGGATAATTATTTAACCCAAGTTTTTCTTAATATTATTTTTTTAAAAAATCTAACTTAACAATTTTTTCTCCCTTTTAAATTCATCACACCAAACAACCCCTGAACAAGAGTTGTGCGTTTGACCTCAAGAAGAGTGCAATGTGGGGGCTGTGTGTCTTGTATTTTTTTTTAAAGAAAATATATGATACTTGGAATAATAAAGCATCTAACACCTACTACATAGTCATAATATTCTTTCTAAAATAATCCAACGGTGGCTAACATTTGACGAAGAAAAATGTTGTGCATGTTTATGTTGTAAAGGGTTAATATTATTTTTAATCCTTGAAATTTCATCTAATTTTAATTTTGGTTTTTTAAGTTTGAAACTGGTGGTTTTGGTCCCTCAAGTTTATTTCGTTTATAATTGTTAATCCCTGAAATTTGAAAAGGATTTAGAGCCACATTTAACAGTGTTAATTTATCCTACGTGACACTAATTTTGTTAAATTGGCTTATGTGATATGCTGATTAGGAAAAATGATGTGATAAATATATTACAAAAATTATAAATTATGAGCTGTTATTTAAATTAAAAAAATACAAAGAAAGGCTATGCATGTGGACCATAAAAGTACTGCATAAAATAAGAGCAGTCTCTGCCGCCATCACTTTCTTCAAAACGCGGACGGAGAAGCACTTGAAACTCTGTTCCGACGACTCCGAGCACCTTCACTCCCTCTCTTGAAGGCTGCTGAGATAAATTGTCTCAAGAACAAGATCCTGCTTCATCTCCAAAGCAAACACATAAACAGCAGCTTCTATTGGGATGCATTTTAAGCAACAAAACTCTAAATATTCAGGCTCAAAGAACTGCTTGTTCATTTGAAAATGCAAAAATCCTGGGCACTTTCGTAGTAGAGGTTGGAACTTGGAAGATCGATATATTATAATTAATTAATTGGTTCTTCTTCGTTCCTCATTAGTAGGTTTCAAGAGTTTTATTTTTCCTTTTTTTCCTTAAATTATTCCCTTAGGATCTGAGAAGGTTCGAGAGGTATGGCAGTAGACAGGGTCGAAAACCACGATTTTATTTTTCCTAACGTTAGTTTTCACCTTTTTCAATTTTTTAATATAGCTTTTCCAGTTTCCTTCTTCAACTGACAGCCCAGTGACCCCCCAATCGGAATCAGGGTCATCGAAGATGATGATGAATCAGGCTCTTGTTCTTGAGACAGTCCATCTCAGCAGCCTCAAGAGAGGGAGTGAAGCTGCTCAGAGTGGTCGCCGGAACAGAGGTTTCAAGTTCTTCTCCGTCTCCGATTTGAAGAAGAAAGTGATGGTGGCAGCTTTAACATCCCATTTTCCCATTTTTAGTCATAAATATTCTTTGTATCTAACGGATACATTTAATCACTACTATAAAAAATATAAGTTGTAGTGCTTAATTTAAAGAACATTATGATGTTTAGGAAGTTTTATAACTTCCAGCGCCATTAAAATAAACTATGGTACTTCTTGAATATACGAAAACATCATAATTTGATTATTTAATTTTTTTAAGTATAAATCTATAACGCTTTCATAGGGAAGCGTTACACTTACTATGACGCTTCTCCAAGGAAGTGTCATTGGATTGACTTCCAATGGCACTTCCCTAGAGAAGCGCCATAGGAAGTATATTTTTTTAAAAAAGAAAATTGTAATTATTTTATTTTCTGATGTAAACCTCCGTTTATAATTCAACATCTACAGTAATTTATAATACAATCCATAGCAAAATAAAATAACATAGCACGTATTTTTCTAATATTGTGTCTTCATGTATTAAGTATAAAAGAACTCTAGCATTTAAGTTGCTTAAACTTGAGCCATACATGTTACTTCTACGGAGGATTGAATTAAGTATTATTATATTTATAAGCTTAAAAATTAAAAAAGTTATTACAATGTATAGAAAATTCAAGAAGACAGAGTTGAAACTTCAAATAAATACCTGAAAATAAAATTATGAGCATACATGTGAGATTCATGACAGATTTTAACTTTAAAAAAATGTGGACTAAATGTTGAAAAAAGAAACACTTACACGTTAGGGAGCTTCTGAAGAAAGTCGGGATAAGAAGAAAAAAAAACAGGTGGGAGAAGAAGTTTTATACTACAACGGAGTTCTGAAAAATGGGAGAGCTAGAGAGAACGCGGAAAGATGAAAATGAAAACGAAAATGACGGGCTATGAAAATTATATAGCATATTGTCATACAAATAGTAGAAGCTATGACACTTTGACACAAAGTGCCATACCTTCCCAATTTAAAGAAAAAAAATTGAAAGCCATGAAAAAGCATTAGCTTCCCAATTAAAAAAATTTAAAAACCTTAGAAAGTGGGATTTTTTGTGGGTTTGTTGCCTCCAATAACACTTACTTCAGCAAGTAAAATATTTTCTTAAAAATAATTTTAAATAATAAATTAAATATAAAAGGCATTGAGAAAATTAAATAAGTAATAATTAATAAAATTATATTTGTAAGCTTAAAAATTAATAGGATACATATGTCATATTTTAGAAATATTATTATTTCATTATAAATCTAGTTGAAATAAATACGACACATAGTCTTAGAGAACTTGACATGATGAATCAAGGAAGTTGACTTAAATTTTTTTTCTTCCTTTAAATCTTTAGTAAGTGCTCGTTTGGGAAAACTTGTTTTTTTACTTATAAGTGCTTATAATTTGTTATTTACGGTATACAAGGTAAGTATGTAAGTCTTAGAGGACTTGACATGATGAATCAAGGAAGTTGACTTAAATTTTTTTTCTTCCTTTAAATCTTTAGTAAGTGCTCGTTTGGGAAAACTTGTTTTTTACTTATAAGTGCTTATAATTTGTTATTTACGGTATACAAGGTAAGTATGTGAGAGGAGTTTTGTCTCGACTTACATAATAAGTGCTTATTTCTAAAAAATAAACTATTCCAATCATAGCTTAAATTTTTGTTTTTTTAATTAATTTTGACCCCTATTAGTTACTGATAAGTAAAAAAGTTGCATATTTATTTGTTCTTATATGATAATATTGTGGATGATATTTGAGTCAATTTAATGAATTTGGGTGTAATTAATAAATAATTAATGATTTTGGCATAAAATAAAATTTCTTGAAAAATATTAAATTAGACCATCTTTTAGTTTTCAAATGATATCTGGAACTCTAAATGTCAGATTGAGACGTTCTTTATATGGATAAAAAGTTAAGAAAGAGCTCTACAACTTTTATGTTGAGGTCAAACCCAGTTCAATCTCCAAGGATTGTGAATTTTCCTTGAAATTTGAGAGCAGGAATCATCTACTATCCCGCCAATCATTCCATCTACCACATTTCATCTACCACTTCATCTTTATTTTCACCTACTACTTCATCTACCATACTCCATTCTTCCCTATATATAGCTATCCTCTCCCTCACATTTGACATACACCATTTCATATCCATTTCTCTCCTATCCTCTCCACATACACCATTTTAGAGTTAATTTTATATATTGCATTTGCTTCTTACATGCCTCCTACATGGAACGCTTAGGTAGTCCTCCTTTTTGGATGGCATAGGTTGCCACCTACATGGAAGGTTATACTTCCTAAAGGGACGACTAGATTTTCTTCATTTTCATGCATCTAGTTGTTGTATATTTATATTTTAGAATTTGATATTCAAGTTTTATACAATGTTTATGAAATTTTTAATTTATTTTGATTTTATTTTTAATTTCATCATGAGCTAAATTTCCATTTTCCTAGGGTGATGATGTAGCTTACTAATGACGAATTGAATTTTAACTTATTAAATCTAGTTTGAATTTCTCCTTCATGATTGATTTTTAATTATTGTTTTCAATGCTTTTGATTGATTGGCACCTTTTGAATGATTTCAATATGCATGTTGAGACATAAAGAAGATGCATGTGTATAGATCCTATAATTAAAACCATGACTTGCATATGAAATAGGAATATATTCATATGAGTTGTGTAGTCTTACTAAGTTCCATAAATCTTAATGCATAATTAATTGCTTAAATTCATATAGGTATATATTGGATTAGCAATTAATTATAGAATTGCTTAATCTTGGAAGAGGCTAGTAATTAAATTAGAGAAACTCGACTATCAATCATATGGAATAATTTGGGTTAAAAAAGATAGGTGATTCAATCCGGAATTTGCTAAGTGAAATCTGATCTATAAGGTTTTTCTCATATTTGCTTTCCTATTATTTGCACTCATATTTAATCATTTTATTTTGTTCCCTCAATCACCGATCGATCAACTAAATAAAATTAAAATTACCCATTTTGGCACTTAGTGATCAATCCTCGTGAGAACGATACTTTACTTACTTCTATATTACTTGATTATGATAGTACACTTACACTATTTAATGGATTATTTACACTTGTAACAAGTTTTTGGTGTCGTTATCGGGAATTGTAGTCATTAATACCAATACCAAGTAATTTTAATACTAATTTGGTCTTTACATTATATTTGTTTTTTTAGTATTTTGTTGTTCTTTTCAAGCTTTTCCTTAATCCTTTCTAGATGAAGGTGACACTTGTTACATGTAACCCCTGTCACAATCAAAGCTAGGATTAGGTGTTTAAACACATTTTATATTTGAATGAGAGATCGGAGGTAATTAAAAACTTTTCACAACACACGTACAAATAGATCTCCATTCATAAAAACAATAGGTCTGTTCAGTTTGTCACATGTATAATATCAGAGTATCAGCAAAATTCCCATCATTCACCTGGAATAATAACATTAATCCAAGAGTTGGTACAGGGCATCATTGCCCATCTCAATTCCCATATCGGGGATTACACAAAACTAAAATTCTATGATCTATTCAATATATACATTCGTCCAAAATGATAACCAGTCAAAAACCAAAAGAATTTAGCTAAGACTATCGCCGGTAGTCCTAGTCGTCCTTAGCCACTTGTTTGCTTCTTGATCCACTTGCTCTGTCTAAAAATGAGATTCTAAAGAATCCCAGTGGCAAAAGTTTACATATATGATGCATAATTAAACAAAGAAAGTAAACATATATCACAATGCAGCAATCAATATTTAAGGCCGGGCATACCGCCACTTCCCCTCAACTGTATCTATATTCAAGGTTGGACTTTCGCCACGTCCCCTCAACTTTATCTATATTCAAGGCCTGGCTTTCGCCATGTCCCCTCAACTGTATCTGTATTCAAGGCCTGGCTTTCGCCACGTCCCCTCAACTGTATCTATATTCAATAACTAATACTAACAAGCAATGCATTACACATGATATAGGATAAAGTGTCACTACCTTGGTCTTTTTGTTCTTGAGCAGGCACGGGCCTTCTACGCTCCGGGAAAATATCAAATCCTAAAGTCATGATTAAGGACGATGCGTTATCACTTAGTCTAATACTCAATACTTTCACAATACTTAAATTGGTTATCATTATTGTTTCTTAAGTACCCTTAAACGCCTCTAATAGAAGCCCTAAGGGTTGGAAGAACTATCCCTAAAATCCCCTTTTGGAAGCACAAACACTAACATTTTTCACTATTTCACTCGAGTGATGGTACGGTCTGCACTCGGGTGCTAGAGAGTGAAGGACAACGAGTGCATACCCGAGAGCACAAGAAACTTTCAGAGAATAAGAACACTCGAGCACAGAATGCAAACTCAAGTGATACCAAATGCTTACTCGAGTACCAGGAAGTGAAGTCCAGAAAATGAGGACCTGAGAGAAAATAGAAATTTCAAAGAAGATGAGCACTCGAGCACAGATCTTTACACTCTAGTGAAGGCTAAATACCCGCAAGTGCTAAAACACACTCTTGTACTTTAACCGCAAGTGGCAACCCGAGAGGCAAGTTCTAGGTGTCAAATACACCAGCACTCGAGTGAGAACCCACGACACTCGCAGGTGAGGCAACACTCTTGCCCTTTTTGCAGAAGTGCAATGCAAAAACTGAAGGGAAACTGAAGAATTTCACTGAATTACTCGAGCGATACCCCCTCACTCGAGTGATATACATCAGAAACCAGAAAACGCAAAAACACTGATAGCATTCTCCAAAATTTTCCCAATCAACTCTAATGGACCCAAACCTTAACCAAAGCTACTCCCACACAAAAATGTTCAAGGAATCCAATAAAACCATCAAAATAACCAAAATCCTATTCCATTATCATGCTTTGGTTTTGGACAACACTAAACACTAAAATTCTAAAATCTCCAAACTCAGTTATTCAATCCCAAATCAATCCTATCTATTCAAAATACATTCCAACATACCAATTCCATACCAATAACATGCCAAATACCCAATGACCCCTTGTTTTTGAAAATAGGCAATAATTCCCAGAAATTCAAAGCTAATTCATTTGACATAAAACTTAGATAGATAGGTCTTTTTAACTCACCTTAACAACTTTCTCAAAGGAGCTTCTTAATTCTCCAATCTCCACAATTCTTTGAAGTTACAAACCAACACCAATGGACAAGCTATAACCATTAAAATGAAGCTCTTAACTCAAGAAACAATTTTAAAGAAATGAGTTTGAGCAATGGAAGTCATTTTCCTTAACTTTTCTCAAGCTTTTCTTCCACTATTTTTCTGCAATAATGGCACCGGACCAGGGAGAGAGAGAGAGAGAGAGAGAGAGAGAGAGAGAGAGAGAGATAAGTGTAGAAGGTGAGAAAATGATGATAATACTCCCTCCATGCTTCTTCAACAAGAAATGAGGGAAGTAAGGAGAGAGAAAAATAATAAGATACTTATTTGACTTTTCCTAATACTCCCTCCACACGTAAGCTTGCCAAATGTCACCTTCCTATTGGCTCTCATCAAGTAAACCACCAATTTGCAACTCTAATCCCTCCATTAGCCATTCAATCACACTTCACATTTTTCTCTTAGTTAATAATTAATTTCTCCCTTAATCACTAACTTATGGCCAATAATTCCATTCTTTGAATTTCTTACTAATTATGACATATTAGATAAAATAGTCATAAAACACATAATAATTCTAATTTAATTTCACAGATCTCTAGAATAATTCTCATTAGCCTTTAATGAAAATTTGGGGCTTTACAATTCTCCCCCTGTTCAATAAATTTCGCCTTCGAAATTTATTACATATCATGGGGCATAAAATCAAGAAATCACTTCTTCATGTCTGCTTCAACTTCCTAAGTTGCTTCCCTGGGGGACATTCCCTTCCAGACCACTTTCACAAACGGTAAGCTTCGATGTCTGAGCCGCCGCTCTTCTCGATCAATGATTCTTTTTGGCTCTACCGTATAAGTGAAGTTATCTTGTAACTCTACTTCCTCATATTCAATGATATGCTCAGGGACTAGTTGATACTCCCTCCGGTCCTAATTATAGGACAACATTTGAAAGTTGATCTTGGTCCTAATTATAGGACAAAATTTTAATTTTTGTCAATTTGTTCCCAAAATACCCCCATTGCTTTAGATAATGGTTGGATTGCCTCATGGTAGACTCATGTAATATTCCTAAATCACCCCTATTAAATAAGGGCATTTTTGGAAAATCAATAAAATTAACTAATTTAACTACTATCCTTAATTTCTCCAAAGTTAGGTAAATATGTCCTATAATTAGGACCGGAGGGAGTACTTCTTAAGTTGTGAGACATGAAACACGTCATGTAGTCTACTCAAATTTGGGGGTAGGGCTATCCAGTACGCTACAGGTCCAATTCGTGTTGGAATCTCAAATGGACTAATATACCTAGGGCTTAGTTTCCTTCTCTTGATTGCTCTCCCAATGCCTGTGACCGGAGATACCCTGAGGAAAACATGATCCCCTACTTCAAACTCTAGAGGCCTTCTCCTTTTATCAGCATAGCTCTTCTGTTGACTTTGTGCTGTAAGGAACCTCTTTATGATGATTCTGATCTTTTCTGAAGTTTGATCAATGAGGTCTGGGCCATACAACTTCCTCTCAGACAATTCTGTCCAGTACAACGATGACTAACACCTTCTTCCATACAATGCCTCATATGGAGCCATCTGAATGCTCGCATGGTAACTGTTGTTATAAGCAAACTCAACCAATGGAAGATAATAATCCCATTTTCCTTTAAAGTCTAGGACGCACGCTCTTAACGTATCTTCTAGAGTCTGGATAGTTTTTTTTGACTGTCCGTCTGTCTAAGGATGGTAGGCCGTACTAAACCTCAACTGAGTACCCATATCTTCATGTAGAGCCCTCCAAAATCTTGAAGTAAAATGAGGATCTCTATCAGAGATAATATTCTTCGGTGTACCATAGAGCCTCATTATCTCTTTTATATAGATTTTCGCCAGCCTATCTGGAGAATAGCTAGCATTAATCGATATAAAGTATGTTGACTTTGTGATTCGATCCACAATCACCCATATCACATCATAGTTCCTGATCCTAGGTAGACCTACCACCAGATCTACGGTCACACTCTCCCACTTTCATTCTGGAATTTTCGGACTCTGTAGCAATCATGGCGGTCTCTGGTGTTCGATCTTCACCTTTGACAGGTAAGACACCGCGCCATGTACTTAGTCATATCACTCTTCAACCCTGGCCACCAGTACATAGATTTCAAGTTGTGATACATCTTGGTCATACCGAGGTGAAGAGTATACTGACTCTTATGAGCCTCATCAAGAATTCTCAGTCTCAAGTCAGCCTTTAGTGGAACATAGATCCTCTTCTGATAATAAACCAGTCCACTATACGGCAAATCATAATCCTGAGTCCCTCCTTGCTCAATCACAACTCAGATAAACTAGGTTATCTCATCATGCCTCTGAGCCTCTTCAATTTTCATCCTCAGGTCATTTTCCCCTTAGACAACGCCATAATTGGCACACAGGATGCTATTTGAGAGATTGAAGTCCCGAAAGTCCTCTATCAATTTCCTTTCTTGGATCATCATCATTGCTACTAGCACCGTCTTTTGACTAAGAGCATCCGCAATAACATTAGCCTTACCTAGATGATACTTGATTTCCAGGTTATAATCTTTCAGCAACTCCATCTACCAACGCTGTCTCATATTCATTTCTTTCTGATCATACAGGTATTGAAGATTCTTGTGGTCGCAAAATAATTCCACTATCACACTATACAGGTAATGATGCCAAATCTTTAATGCAAACACTATTGCCGCAAGCTCCAGATCATGAGTGGGGTAATTTACTTCATGTGGTTTGAGCTGTCGAGAGGCATAGGCCACCACATGTGCTTGCTGCATCAGGACATACGCAAACCTTGCTTACTCTCATCACTGTACACGACATAAGCTTCACTGGGATCAGGTATAATCAATACTGGTGCTGTAGTCAATCTCTCCTTCAGCTCCGTGAAACTTTGTTCACATCGGTCATCTCACAAAAACGGTTTATCCTTCCTCGTGAGTTTGGTCATCGGCAATGCAATCCGTGAGAAGTTCTGGATGAACCTCCAATAATAACCAGTAAGACCCAGAAAACTGCGAATCTCAGAAACAATCTCTGGCTTCTTCCAGTCAAGTACTGCTACCACCTTACTGGGATCCACTGAGACCCCTTCTCGTGAGATCACATGGCCAAGGAATTTCACCTTCATAAGCCAAAACTCACATTTGCTCAGCTTGGTGTAGAGTTGCTTTTCTCTCAATATTCTCATTATAATTTTCAAATGCCGTTCGTGCTCTTCATTACTCTTGGAGTAAATCAATATGTCATCAATGAACTTTACCACAAACTGATCAAGATAAGGTCAGAAGATACTATTCATATAATCCATGAATACTACCGGTGCATTAGTCAACCCAAAGGGCATCACAAGGAATTCATAGTGCCCATATCTCATTTGGAAAGCAGTCTTCAGAATATCTGCTGCTTTTACACACAACTGATGATACCTTGACCTTAGATCAATCTTAGAGAATACACATGAACCAGACAATTGATCTAACAGGTCATCTATTCTTGGGAGAGGGTATTTGTTCTTAACAGTTACCTTATTAAGTTCTTGGTAATCGATACACAGCCGCAAACTCCCATCCTTCTTTTTCACAAACAATACCGGAGCTCCTCATGGCGACACACTAGGTCGGATAAACCCTTTCTCAAGCAAGTCTTCAATTTGCTTCTTCAACTTCGCCATTTCATTAGGGGCCATTCGATATAGGGCTTTAGATATGGACCCAGCTCTAGGAACTATTTCAATTGGAAACACCTCAGGGAATTCTCTCACAACGGGTATATTCTCTAGAACGTCATCTAACTCTCCCTGAAAAGAAAAGAAAACCATATACCCTTGGCATCCCTTTTTCAGACATTCCTCGGCCTTAGCCATCAAGAGGAAATTCAGTCTACTATTTACATTATTATTTCTCTGAGGAGCAGGATAAACTATTTTCCTATTCCCACAATCCAACATGACATTATTCGCTGTCAACCAATTAATACCCAGAATCACCTCTAGTTGATGAAGTGGTAGACAAATCAAGTCAATGGTAGACTCAAATCCTTCAACAGTAATAACATTGTTTAGACAAGCTTCTGCAGCCACAGTCTTAGCACCCATAGGTGTTGACACAACAAGATCAAATGGCAGTTTATGAACATGTAATCCTAGGCACTTTATACAGTCATAAGCTATAAACGAATGACTAACACTTGAATCAAACAGAGTTTGTAATACACTACCATTTAGAAGAATATTACCTTGGATCAATTCGGGAGACTTCCTTGCTTCTTCATTGGTCATAGCGAACACTTTCCCTTGACTCTGCCAGTCGCCCTTTGCAATCTTTAGCAAGATGTTTGGGCTGCTTGCAGATGAAGCATACCTATTGCCCCTTACAATTCCTACCAGCATGAGCTTTGTTACACTGGGGGTATACCCACTTGGTACGGTTTCTTACCACTGTCCTTGGATGGAAATCCTTGGCTCTTGCGCTTATAGGATGAGCTCCCCTTACCAATTTCACCACGACCACCACCCTTACTCGGGTTACTATCTCTCAAGTTGTTCTCGATGATAAGGTACTCTTCCACCACTTTGTTGAACTTATCAAACTATCGGGTGGCCAACCTTTTCTTCAACTCCTGCCTCAAGCCTATAATCAACATGTCAGAACTCCATTCCTTGTCATCCATTCACCTGAGGTAGGAGGAATACCGAGATAGACAAATTGATCGGGATAGGTAGTTATCAAAGGTCTTATTATCTCCTTGCTTAATTGCTAGGAATTCTGACTCTTTCTTTATTCTCACCGAATTTGGGAAGAACTTGCCATTGAATTGCTCCAGAAACAACTCTCAAGTTACTGGTACATTTCGAGCCCGCATGTCATGGCAATATTATGCCACCATTTGTCTGCATCTCCGTCTAGCTTGTAGATTGCTAGCTTGGCCTTCACCTCCGATGGGCACTCAAGTACCTCAAAGATCTTTTCTAATCTCATAATCTAATCCTCGGCCGCTTAAGGATCGAATCTTCCTCTAAATATTGGAGGCATATGCTTGCAAAATTTAGAAACCCAAATTTGTAGGTCTGTACCCTCTCTGACAGGTACCCCTTACGGCTCCTGATTGGACACCGTGTGAGATAGGGTCTCTTGAGACCAATTAGACCCCTCAGCTGTCTCTTCATGTAAGGTCTCCTCTTGGGTCTTCTCATGTGTAGACTAGACCTTTTTCTCATTTCTCTTGGCCCTTTCTTCTCTGAGCTCTTCCCTCATCTCAGTGATCATATCTCTTTACTCTCTTACTAAATTCATCATCTCCCGCATTGGGTTAGGTGGATTTTTGTTGATCTCTTCTACTTCTGGGTTAGGTCTTCTGACTCTAGTGGGGGCCATTATTTCTCTTCAGTCTATAAATGGTTCACCCAGTCAGTAATCACACAAATGTATACACATATTCCTTAAACTCTTATATACTAATCAATAATAAGAACATTCATGTGTATACAATCAACCATCATCAATCATCTAATACTCAGGCAATAAACTAGGGCAACTATCCTAGCAATTCCTACACATGGTAGGAAAACTGCTCTGATACCACAAATGTAACCCCTGTCACGATCAAAGCCGGGATTAGGTGTTTAAACGCGTTTTATATTTGAATGAGAGATTGGAGGTAATTAAAAATTTTTCACAACACACATACAAATAGATCTCTATTCATAAAATCAATAGGCATGTTCGGTTTGTCACATGTACAATATCAGAGTATCAGTAAAATTCCCATCATTCACCCAGAATAATAATATTAATCCAAGAGTTGGTACAGGGCATCATTGCCCATCTCAGTTCCAATACTGGAGATTACACAAAACTAAAATCCTATTATCTATTCAATATATACATTCATCCAAAATGATAATCAGTCAAAAACCAAAAGTATTTAGCTAAGACTACCGCCAGCGGTCCTAGTCGTCCTTGCCAACATGTTTTCTTCTTAATCCACTTGCCCTGTCTAAAAATATTATTTGAAAAGAATTAGATTCTAAAGAATCCCAATAGCAACAATTTACATATATGATGCATAATTAAACAAAGCAAGTAAACATATATCACAATGCAGCAATCAATATTCAAGGCTGAGCACACTGCCACGTCCCCTCAACTGTATCTGTATTCAAGGCCTGGCTTTCGCCACGTCCCCTCAATGGTATCTGTATTCAATGACTAATACTAACAAGCAATGCATTACACATGATATAGGATAAAGTGTCACTACCTTGGTCTTTCCGTTCTTGAGCAGGCACATGCCTTCTATGCTCCGTGAAAATATCAAATCCTAAAGTCATAATTAAGGACGATGCGTTATCACTTATTCTAATACCAATACTTTCACAATACTTAAATTGGTTATCATCATTGTCTTTTAAGTACCTTTAAACGCCTCTAATAAAATCCCTAAGGGTTGGAAGAACTATCCTTAAGATCCCCTTTTGGAAGCACAAACATTGACATGTTTCACTATTTCACTCGAGTGAAGACGGCCTCGCTCAAGTGATGGTGCGGTCTGGACTCGAGTGCTAGAGAGTGAAGAACAACGAGTGCATACCCAAGAGCACAAGAAACTTTCAGAGAATAAGAACACTCGAGCACATAATGCAAACTCAAGTGATACCAAATGCTCACTCGAGTACCAGGAAGTGAAGTCCAGAAAGTGACGACCTGAGAGCAAATGGAAATTTTAAAGAAGATGAGCACTCGAGTACAGATCTTTGCACTCGAGTGAAGGCTAAATACCCACAAGTGCTAAAACACACTCTTGCACTTTAACCGCGAGTGGCAACCCGAGAGGCAAGTTCTAGGTGTCAAATACACCAGCACTCGAGTGAGAACCCACGACACTCGCAGGTGAGGCAATACTCTTGCCCTTTTTGCAGAAGTGCAATGCAAAAACTGAAGGGAAACTGAAGAATTTCACTGAATTACTTGAGTGATACCCCCTCACTCGAGTGATATACATCAGAAACCAGAAAATGCAAAACCACTGATAGCATTTTCCAGAATTTTCCCAATCAACTCTAATGTACCCAAACCTTAACCAAAGCTACTCCCACATAAAAATGCTTAAGGAATTCAATAAAACCATCAAAATAACCAAAATCCTATTCCAATATCATGCTTTGGTTTTGGGCAATACCAAACACTAAAATTCCAAGATCTCCAAACTCAATCATTCAATCCCAAATCAATCCTATCTATCTAAAATACATTCCAACATACCAATAACATGCCAAATACCTAATGACCCCTTGTTTTCAAAAATAGGCAATAATTCCCAGAAATTCAAAGCTAATTCATTTGGCACAAAACTAGATGATAGGTCTCTTTAACTCACCTTAACAACTTTCTCAAAGGAGCTTCTTGATTCTCTAACCTCCACAATTCTTTAGAGTTACAAACCAACACCAATAGACCAGCTATAACCATAAAAATGAAGCTCTTAACTCAACGAACAACTTTAAAGAAATGAGTTTGAGCAATGGAAGTCATTTTCCTTACCTTTTCTCAAGATTTTCTTCCTCTATTTTTTTTGCAACAATGGCGCCGGACTAGGGAGAGAGAGAACGAGAGAGAGATAAGTGTAGAAGGTAAGAAAATGATGATAATACTCCCTCCATACTTCTTCAGCAGGAAATGAGGGAAGAAAGGAGAGAGAAAAAATAATAAGATACTCATTTGACTTTTCCCAATACTCCATCCATATGTGAGCTTGCCAAATGTCACCTCCCTATTGGCTCTCATCAAGTAAACCACCAATTAGTAACTCTAATCCCTCCATTAGCCATTCAATCACACTTCACATTTTTCTCTTAGTTAGTAATTAATTTCTCCCTTAATCTCTAACTTATGGCCAATAATTCCATTCTTTGAATTTCTTACTAATTATGACATATTAGATAAAATGGCCACAAAACACATAATATTTCTAATTTAATTTCATAGATCTCTAGAATAATTCCTCATTAGCCCTTAATCAAAATTTGGGGCGTTACATTACAGAGTAGATATATTAACCAGTTGCACAAAAGACGTGGTGAACGAAATCTGCATGGATCAACCATTAGCAATAGGAATGGTAGATGTATCAAAATCTACTAATCCAGAAGTCTTGGAGTAGATTAGGTACCTTGAAGCAAATTCCCCAATTTTTATCAAGAAAGTATTTGAAGATCTGGGAAAAAGATCGAGGAAGCCGGTACCATCAACAGAGAAACCACTAGTACTGGAGTTGAAAGCACTGCCAGCTTACTTGAAGTATGCTTATTTGGGAGAAAATTAAACATTACTAGTAATCGTCTTTACAGCTCTTGCTCTCGAAGAAGAAGAAAAGTTATTAAGAGTTTTAAGGGAGAATAAACCAGCATTTGGATGGTCAATAGCTGATATAAAAGGGATTAGTCCTTCAATTTGTATGCATAAGATTTTGATAGAGGAGAACTACAAGCCATCAATAGAGCTCCAGAGGAGAATCAATCAAAATATGAATGAGGTAGTGAGAAAGGAGGTAATAAAGTGGTTGGATGCTGGCGTAATTTACCCAATCTCTGACAATCAATGAGTAAGTCTAGTTCAAGTTGTGCTAAAGAAAGGTGAAAGGACAGTGGTACCTAATGAGAAAAATGAACTGATTCCATAATGAACGGTGAAGAGTATGCATCGGCTACAGAAAGTTCAATAAAGCCACTAAAAAAGATCACTTCCCTCTCCCATTTATAGACTAGATGCTTGACAGAATAGCAGGGAAAGCCTATTATTATTTCCTGGACGGGTACACTGATATAATAAAATTGCATTTGCATCGAAGGATCAAGAGAAAACAACTTTGACATGTCCATATAGTACCTTTGCCTTTAGAAAGATGTCATTTGGTCTATGTAATGCACCAGCAACATTTCAAAGGAGTATGATGACGATCTTCTCAGACATGGTGGAAAGGTTTATTGAGGTGTTCATGGATGATTTTTCAGTTTTTGGAGAATCATTTGATCATTGACTTTCAAATTTGGTAAAAGTCTTGCAACGTTGTGTGGAGAGAAATTTAGTTCTAAATTGGGAGAAATGCCATCTCATGGTGAAAGAAGGAATCGTGTTGGGTCACAAGGTATCTGATCGAGGCATTGAATTAGATCGAGTGAAGATTGAAACAATTGAAAAGGTACCACCTCCCTCCTTAAATCAAGGGTATTCTGAGTTTTTTAGGACATGCGGACTTCTATAGGAAATTCATCAAGGACTTCTCAAAAATCGTAAAGCCACTTTGCATGTTATTGGAGAAAAACACTCCCTTTGTGTTTAATGAGGAGTGCTTATCAGCCTTCCAAACTCTAAAAAGTGCTTTGACTTCTGCACCAGTTATTATAGCTTCAGATTGGAACCTTCCATTCGAAATAATGTGCAATGCAAGTGATTATGCAGTTGGAGCTGTTTTAGGCCAAAGAAGAGATAAGGTCTTTTATGCCATCTACTATGCTAGCAGGACACTCTCAGACACAGTTGATTTATACAACAACAGAAAAGGAGCTATTACCTGTTGTGTTTACATTCGACAAATTCAGAGCCTATTGATTGGGTCAAAGGTCATTGTCTGGATGGACCGCTTAGTAATCAAATACTTGATTGAGAAGAAAGATGCTAAGCCTAGACTGATCAGATGGGTGCTTCTGCTACAAGAATTTGACTTAGAGGTCAAAGATAAAAAAGGGACTGAGAATCTCATTGCAGATCATCTTTCTCGGTTAGGGCCATTTGAAAAGAAGAGAGAATCACCAATCAGGGAGAATTTCCTAGATGAGCAACTCTTTGTCATGCAATCACAACCCACTCCTTGGTATGCTGATTTTGTAAATTATTTGGCAAGCCGAGTAATGCCTCATGAACTTTCTAAAATGCAAAAGAAGAAGTTTTTGGCTGATGTAAGGCAGTACTTTTGGGATGAGCCATTCTTATACAAATAATGCCCAGATCAAATTATCAAGTGATGTATTCAAAAAGAAGAAATGGACAGCGTCTTAAATAACTGCCAGTCATCCCCATATGGTGGTTATTTTGGAGCAAATATAACAGCTACTAAAGTCCTTCAATCAGAATTTTAATGGCCTACACTCTTCAAGGAAGCTCACAAAATTGTGGCAACCTGTGACAGATGTCAAAGAATGGGAAATATCTCAAGGAGACAGAAGCTCTGTTAACTAATATCTTAGAAGTTAAGCTCTTTGATGTATGTGGGATCAATTTTATGGGGCATTTTCCATCCTCATTTAGCAATCAGTTCATATTTGTAGCTATTAACTATGTCTCAAGTGGGTTGAAGCATTTTCTTTTCCTACAAATGATTCTCGAGTGGTTGTGAAGTTTCTAAGGAAAACTATGTTTACAAGATTTGAAGTGCCTAAAGCTACTATTAGTGATAGAGGAAGGAATTTTTGCAATTGATAGCTCCAATCAGTGTTAGCTAAATATGGAGTTACCCATAGGTTGCAACTCCATATCATCCATAAACTAGCGGGCAAGTAGAAATCTCAAACAGAGAACTGAAATGGATCTTAGAGAAGACAGTGAATTCCAACTGGAAGGACTGTGCACAGAAATTAGATGATGCACTTTGGGCATATAGAACTTTCTTCAAGACACCGATTGGTACATCCCCATATCAATTGGTCCATGAAAAAGCATGCCATCTTCCAGTAGAAATGGAGCACAAAGCATATTGGGCAGTAAAATCCTTAAATTTTGACTTAAAGGCAGCTTATGAAAAGAAACTTCTCCAACTCAATGAGCTTAAAGAATTCAGACAACAAGCTTATGAAAATGGCAAGTTATATAAGGAGAAGATAAAAATATGGCATGACAAAAGAATTTTGAGGAGAGAATTCACACCAGGACAAAAAAGTGCTTTTATACAACTCAAAGTTAAAGCTCTTTCCAGGAAAGCTGAGATCCAGGTGGCCAGGTCCTTTTACTGTAATTCAGGTATAACCATATAGAACTGTGGATATTCAAAATGGTGATCGAAAATTCAAATTGAATGGGTAAAGGCTAAAAGAATACAATGACGATGCACTCAACACTTTGAAAATTGTCATCACGTTTGAGGAACCAACAGGTAAGTCCTCCTTGTAAGATCAAGCGTTTCACCCAAGAGGGGGGGGGTGAATTGGGTGATACTGAAATTTCTTTCGGAAATATAAAACTTTAACAAAAGAATTAAAACAGTAATGAGTAAGGAGAAATATCACCGAAGTGTACACCGGGAGTTATACTGGTTCGGTCACAACCACTTTGACCTACGTCCAGTCCTCAGAGCTTCTCTGAGAGTTTCACTAACTTCCAAGATTCAGTGGGTTCTTGGCACCACAGTACAAGCAAGTTCCTTCACACCTGGACACTCGCTCCCCCTTACAGGTTGTAATCCAATCCCAACTCAAGGTTCCACAACCTTAAGTTATCTCAATAACAAATATTGAGTTTGAATGAAATATCTCTCACAAAGAGTAAATGATAATCACTGAAGCATATGAATACAATTTCAACGTGAAAACAGGGCAATGAACTTAATGAATCGTTTGTGTGGATGCTTGGTTGTTCTTCTCTGTTTGAAGGTTCCCATATATATAGATATGATGGTGATGACCGTTGGAACGTTTTCCTTTCGTCCGTTGGTGAGTGCGCAGCCACTGTTGACTTTTCAAGTTTTTTTGAAAAATATCCGTTGGCGGTGGTTGGCATTTGAACGTTTGATTTGACTTTCATCTCTTGAAGTGATTCCTTCATTGTTTATCTGTAAATAGACTAAGAATACTAATACAATGAAAGGTTAATCATATAGGAAACAAATCAATGAACGTTTGAATGATTTCTAAATTTCTGGGTATGCTTACTCGAGTAGCTCCTCGAGTAACTCTTGAAGTTTACTCGAGTAGCTCCTCGAGTAACATCGGGAAATCATTTACCAACTGCAAGTTAATGAACAAGTATAAGATTACTCGGGTAGTGCATGGAGTAAACTAAATTTCAAACCTTTGGAATAGTTATTTACTCGGGTAGCTACTCGAGTAATGCACTCACAACTTTATGAGTTACTCGGGTAACACCTCGAGTAATTCTTTGAAAAACTTTTGATTACTCGATGCTCTACTCCAATAATGTTGGCAGGATCAAAATGCCGAGAGCACTTACCTCATTACTCGAGTAGCTCCTCGAGTAAAGCACTCAATCTTGCATAAGTTACTCGGGTAGCACCTCGAGTAACTGAGACATTTGTACATAACTTACCCTGGTCATGACTGGAAGTTTCCTTTGAAAATATTTGTGCTTACTGGGGTACATACTCGAGGAATCCACTCAGGCTGTTACTCGGGTACCTCCTCGAGTAACATTGGCAGTGGTACAAAGTGCCGAGAGTTACACATTTTCAAATACACGGTTACTCGAGTAGCTCCTCGAGTATCATGGAAAACTTGAAGGCTGACTGGAAGTTTCTGACCTGGTTACTCGAGTAGCTCCTCGAGTAACATTAGCAGTGGTACAAACTGCCGAGAGGTACATATGGTTACTCGAGTAGCTCCTCGAGTAACATTCTGCTCACTTGAAGGTTACTGAAAGTTTTCACATGGTTACTCGAGTAGCGCCTCGAGTAACATTGGCAGGCCGAGAGCAACCTTGAAGTTTTACCTGGTTACTCGAGTAGCGCCTCGAGTAATGGTGGCAGGTCACTGGAAGTTTTGCCTATTTACTTCAAGTTTTGGGTCATTACTCGAGTAGCGCCTCGAGTAATGCCTTAGAAAATGCACTTCAACTTAAGTTCCTTAGCATTTTCTCTTGGCCAATCTTCACTACTTCCATGCTTTCCTCAAGTAAACCTTATTCCTGTCATTACTTAGTTCAAGCCTGATATTTAAACATTTCCTTTTCAAACCATTCTTTTGTTATCATCAAAACATGAGATCTAACATTCTCCCCCTTTTTGATGATGACAAAACTTGGTGTGATTTTGAACATGGTTTTTCAAATTGATTTCTTAATTAATTATTTCTTTAAATTGATCAACCTTGCATACATAACAACTTCATTAGTTCAAACATGTATCATAATCCAAAACATAAATGAAATCAAATGAAGTTATAATTTAAACACACTTGCATTAAATTTTAATAAATTCAAATTACAAGTTAAGTTCATACTGAATTCAAAAAAAAAATCTCCCTAAAGTCCCATGTACACCCATATACCCATGAAAGACAAGGACAAATCCACAAAATCACTCTCAAGCTCTTCTCCCCCTTTTTGGCTTCATCAATCAAGTTGAGGGTTAGAAGGCTTCACCATAGAGATAGGTTTTACTGGAAGGACCAACCCACCACCATCTGAACTAGATGAATCAAAGGAACTGGATGATTCTGGTTCAGGAAGATTAAGAGGTGGGATATGGATGTCATCTCTAGGCAGGAAAGGAGAAGGTTGAAAGACAACCATAGTGGTCTGAGCTTCTGGAGTTGAATCAAATGCTGGAATGAGATGCTCAGAAGAGGAAGATGACACTACCTCTGTTTGGGTAGGAGAGGGGATAGGTTTGGGTGTGGTCTCAGATTGTGGCTTTTGAGGTGAATCACCAATGGTGATATGTGTAGACTCAAGGGTTTCAGGATCATCCACTGTGAATAAGATGTCTTTTCCTTGGGGCTCATGTGGATCAGAAACCAAAGGGATAGATGGTTCAGCCTCGGGAGTAGGAGTAGAAATAGGAATATCTGAAGGAGGGTCTACTGAAGGTGGTGGTGGTGCAGATGAAGAAGGACCGGAAGAAGGCCCAGGACCCAATGAATCCAACCGTGCCAAAATCAATCTTAGGGTCTCTCCCTGAGCCCGTTGCTCTGCTAGCAACTCCTCATGTCTTCGATCCATTCTTTCAACCAACTCACCCATCTTGGTGTTCATGTGGGTAATGAGTTCAGCATTGGTGTTGGCTATATCCACATGAAAACCTCTCAGCATATTCTCCATAAAGTGCTGGAGAGTGGCATTTAGGAAAGATGGTGAGGATGTGGTTGCAGCTGGAGCCGATGACTGAGTGTCATCCATTCTACTGGTTTCTGCCTCAGTAGCTTTTCTCTTCTTCTTAGACCCAGACTCCAGTGGGCCTTTGAGAGGAATGTCTATGTTTAGCTTGCCAATTTGGTTCCTCCCCACTGGGGTCACTCTTTCAATAGGCTCTTTACTATCCAAATACCAAATTTTGTTCTCTTTTAGGATAAGAGACACAATTTGAGGATATGGCATTGGAGTGGTTCCCTTTCCATCCACCTTGTATCTCTTCATTTCTGAGAATATGTATTCTCCCAGATCCTTTTCTTCTTTCAATAGTAGTGAAGCAAACCACCTATAGTCCCTGTCTGAAAAATGGGTATAGTTGTTGGCTTTGTTCACTAGGGACCTAGAGTAGATGTACCATAGGACCCTGTGATGATCACACATATCACTTGGTTTGAAATTGAGGGGGCCAACTAACTCTCCGGGCTTAAGGATAGTGAATATCTGGTTAGGCTCAAGTTCAGAATAGATATCATCCGGGGGATTCTCAATTCCTAACCATAAATTGATCCTAGAGGGAGATATAAGGATTTTCTGTCCTCTCACTGTGGTAGTCATTTCTTCCTCAACTGAGGTTCGGTCAGGCTCATCTATGATCTCAAGGTTGCAGTAAAAATGGGTGATTACCTTTGTGCAAAAAGGCAATCTCACAGATAACCAAGGCATAAATGGAGTAAGATAAGGACAAAGGTCAAACTTCACTACCTCTTGTAGAAGCTTCAGATCAACGTAGTGTGTTTTACACACTTTCCTTCTGGAGAACTGTGTCAGATACTTGGGAGACTCCACCAGTTTCCCCACATTGAATCCTTTGGGAGGGGTAGTGATCTCTGCCTCTGGAATCTTGGATTTCTTTGATGATTGACCCTTCTCCAATTGGTCAATGATCCCAGCCATTGCCTTAGCCACATTTTTGTCATATTTTGGCTTCTTGGGAATTTTTGGAGTAAAAGAGGGTGTGGATGAGTCTGAGTGTGAAGGTGAGGGAGTTTTGACACCTTTGCTTCTTCCAGTGGATGTGCTCTTTTTGGACTGAGCCCTAGTCACCATAGGCTCTTTGATCACCACACCTTTGGCTTTAGGTGGAGATTTAGGTTGAAGAGGGGTTTTGGCTTTTGATCTAGGAATCAACTTTCTTCTCTTTGTTGGAGGAGGAGAAAGAAGATCAGGATTTTGCTCAGAATCAGAATCAGTGAAGCTGAGATTCTTGGTTCTAACCATTTTGAATCAAAGAGAATCAGAAATCTCAGAAAAAGAGTTACTGTCGCGAGAATAGGGCAGAGGGATTTTGAACAAAATAGGAAGTTTTTGATTTTGAAACTAGTTGGGTTTTGACGGAAATAGGGCAAGGAATCGATTGGGAAAAATTTTTGAAAGGGTGTATAGTGATTTACTCGAGGAGATTTTGTGGAAATGACCAAGTTTACGCAAGATAAAGACCTAAATCCCGACTTTACTCGAGGCCTTACTCGAGTAATATTCATCATTACTCGAGGCCTTCCTCGGGTGTTCATACAGGAAAAATTCAAAATAATTCATTTAAATTGCGTACCTTGTATGAATAATATAGTAATTATCCATAGATGTTCCCTCGATCAATTATAACTCATGTTGATCAGATTTGCATCATTCTTTATCAATTTGAGAATCTGGACTCCGTCTTTACTCGAGGCCTTACTCGAGTAATCTTCAAGTTTACTCGAGGCTTGCCTCGGGTAATCTGTCTTTTGAACTTCTGACTTTTCATTTCCTCAAAACTGAACCGTTAGATTTAAATTTCAAGTTACTCGATCCATTACTTCCAGTTTTGGGGGGCCATTACTCGAGTACATACTCGAGTACACTGCTACATTACCTCAAGTTACTCCTCGGGTAAATCTTTTCTGTCACCCATTACTTCAAGTTGGTACTCCAGTAATGGTGTCCTCTGATCACCTCTGTTTTTGTTTCTCAAAACAGAGTTTCTTTCTTCCTGCAAAACAAGTTTCTATATACTCCGATGCTTAAGTTAGTAATTATCAAAACATTATTAAATGACTTCATCTAATATTATGAAATGCTGAAATTACTTATAACTCATTGGGATTTACCATTCCCAATTCTCTTCTAATGTATAGAAATTGATCTTTTGCAAGGGGTTTTGTGAAGATATCGGCTAATTGAAGATGAGTAGGAATGAATATCACTTTCACATCTTTCTTTTGGACATGATCTCTGATGAAGTGATGTCTGACATCGATATGCTTGGTTCTAGAGTGTTGAACTGGATTCTTTGCCAAGCTTATCGTACTAGTGTTGTCACAATAGATTGGTATCTCTTTGAGATAAATACCAAGATCTTGTAGTTGTTGTTTTAACCATATCACTTGTGCACAACAACTTGAGACTGCAACATATTCGGCTTCCGTTGACGAAAGAGACACTGTATTTTGTTTCTTGCTGAACCACGAGACAAGAGATCCTCCAAGGAATTGTCCTTGTCCACTGGTGCTCTTTCTGTCTGTTTTATATCCTCCATGATCAGAGTCCGAATATGCAATTAGATACTCACTTCTTCCTTTGGGATACCACAGACCCAATTCTGGTGTGTCAGCAAGGTATCTAAAGATTCGTTTGACAGTTTCAGCATGTGATTCCTTTGGTGCCGATTGATATCTTGCACATATGCCAACACTAAATTGGATGTCTGGTCTACTTGCTGTGAGATAGAGTAATGATCCAATCATTCCTCTATATTTTGTGATATTGTAGTCTTTCCCTTTGACATCAGCATCAAGCAACGTTGTTGAGCTCATAGGCGTATCTGAGCCATTTGCTTCATCCATTCCATACTTCTTCAATAGCTCTTTTAAATACTTTGTTTGAGATATGAAGATCCCATTCTTTCTTTGTTTGATTTGCAAACCAAGAAAGAAATTCAATTCTCCCATCATTGACATCTCAAACTCTCCCTGCATAATCTCAGAAAATTCCTTACACAGAGATTCATTAGTAGCACCGAAAACAATATCATCAACATATATTTGTACAATTAAAATATCATCACGTTTTCGATTTATAAATAATGTTGTATCAACTTTTCCTCGTACAAAACCTTGATCGATGAGAAACTTACTAAGCCTTTCATACCAGGCTCTAGGAGCTTGTTTTAAACCATACAAAGCCTTTTTAAGTTTGAAAACATGGTCCGGTTTAGTGACATCTTCAAAACCAGGAGGTTGTTCCACATACACTTCTTCCATGATGTAACCATTTAGAAAGGCACTCTTAACATCCATTTGATAGAGTTTGAATCCTTTGATGCATGCAAAGGCTAAGAGTACACGTATAGCTTCCAATCTAGCCACTGGAGCATACGTTTCTTCATAATCAATTCCTTCTTCCTGATTATAGCCTTTGGCCACCAATCTTGCCTTGTTTCTGACAATAATTGCAGATTCATCAAGTTTGTTTTTGAATACCCATTTAGTACCAATGATCGTATGATCTTTGGGTCGGGGCACCAAATCCCAGACTTGATTCCTTTCAAATTGATTTAATTCTTCTTGCATTGCTATGACCCAATCATTGTCTGATAGGGCTTCATCAATGTTAGAAGGTTCAATCTCAGAAATAAATGCAGAAAAACTTACTTCATTGAAAACTCTATTTCTGGTTTTGATCCCTTCATTCACATCTCCTATGACTTGATCTAAGGGATGACTTCTATTGTATTTCCAGGCTTTAGGTTGACCTAGGGATTGCTCTTCATCCTTAGTTTCATCAACCTCTGGAATAAGAGACTTAGAGATAGATTGACCATTTTCTTGATTTAAAACAACTTCCTGTTCTTCATCAATGGTTTTGTCAGAGGTTTCAAATTCATCAAATACAACATGAATTGATTCTTCAACAACACAAGTTCTTTTATTGAAAATTCTATATGCTTTACTTCGGTTAGAATATCCTAAGAAAATTCCTTCATCAGTTTTAGAATCAAATTTTCCTAAGTTATCTTTACCATTATTATGAATGAAACACTTACAACCGAAGATGTGTAGATGACCAATGTTTGGCTTCCTTCCTTTGTATAGCTCATATGGTGTCTTTCCAAGTTTCGTTCTGATATAGGCTCTATTTGAAATATAGCATGCTGTACTCATAGCATCAGCCCAGAAAACTTGAGACATGTTCTTTTCATTTAACATTGTTCTAGCCATTTCAGTAAGTACTCTATTCTTGCGTTCCACAACTCCATTTTGTTGAGGCGTCCTTGGAGCAGAGAAGTTGTGATCAATGCCATTAGTATCACAATATTCTTCAAAGGCTTGATTCTCAAATTCTCCACCATGATCAGTCCTAATACCTGCAATAGACATACCTTTCTCATTTTGCACTTTCTTGGCAAAAACAATAAATTCTTCAAAGGTTTCATCTTTTGATGATAGAAAAATAACCCATGTAAATCTAGAAAAATCATCAACAATGACCAATGAATACAAGTTGCCACCAAGACTCTTTACTCTTGCTGGACCAACCAAATCCATATGCAATAATTGTAATGGTCTATTTGTTGAAATCTCATTTTTCAATTTGAAGGATGATTTAGTTTGTTTACCCTTTTGACATGCGTCACAAATCAAATCGTTTTTGAAATTTACTTTGGGTAATCCAAGAACTAAATCCTTTTTGAGTAGTTTACCTAGTTGATGCATATTGACATGAGCCAATCTCTTATGCCATAACCAACTTTCATCGGTATTACTCAGAAAACAATTTTCAGATTCATTTCTACTAATATCTAGAGTATAGCAGTTACCTTCCCTTTTTGCTCTGAGCTTAGCCTTGATATTTTTCTTATCAAGCTGTAAGTCATTCTTGTTGATAATTAGACATTCCTCTGAATCAAATATTATCCAGTTGTCTTTATCTGCACTTTGACTTACGCTCAGCAAATTATGACACAAGCCTTCAACGTAATATACATCTTTGATTTGTATGCCTTTGTCATTCTTGATTTCACCAATTCCTGCTATTTTTCCGGATTGATTTCCTCCAAATTTTACCTTTCCACCTTCCTTGGGTTGTAATGTGGTAAAACTTTCGAAATCTCCGGTCATATGTCTAGAGCATCCACTGTCTATGAACCATTTGTTATTTTTGGATGCTTTAAGACATACCTGCAATCAAATGACTAAGTTTTAGGTACCCACTTCTTTTTGGGTCCTTTTGGGTTAGTATAAATGATTTTCTGAATATATGTGCCTTTAGGTACCCATTTGTAGGTTCCTATGTTTCCTTTCTTTTTATGAATGCATGAGGAGGTATAATGACCTTTTCTATTACAGTAATTACAAAAAGCAAAAGGATTTGATATATGTACAGAATGCTGGAAATAATTCAAATATGACTTACCTCCTGCTTTCTTTCTACCTTTCCTTTTATCTGATTTTGGATCATATCCAATACCAGATCGGTCATTTACAAATCGTTGTTCTTTTAAAATCACACTTAGCATCTCACTTCCTTTGGTAAACTTTTCAAGAGTTTTTGTGAGATCATTGTTTTTCTCTTTCAAAGAAGAACAATTTTCACAATTCTTTTCTGAACTTTCTTTAAGTTCAATTTCAAGAGCTTTGTTTTTCTTTTTGAAAACAATTAGTTCTTTAACTACTTTGATGAATTCAGAATGTAAAGCATTATATTCAGATAATAATTCATCATAGGTAGGGTCAGGATCATTTACCTCTTCTTCTGTCTCTTCTTGAGCGACAAGACATATGTTGGCTACTTCTTCCTCATCACTTTCTTCGTCTGAGGAACTATCTCCCCATATAGCAGATACAAAGGCCTTCTTTTTGTTAAAGAATTTGCCTTTTCTCTTTTCTTTGCTCTTTTGATTGAGCTCTGGACATTCTGATTTGATATGTCCTGGTTTACCACATTCATAACAAATGATATGGTCTTTGTTGCTAGTTCCTCCTTTTTGAAAGTGTTTGTAGCCTTGACCTTTCTTGTAGAACTTTCTGAATCGTTTTATGATTAAGCCCATTTCATCATCATCAAACTCCTCAACTTCATCTTGATTTTCTTCTTTTGCTTTTAGAGCTAGACCTTTCTTTCTTTTGTCACTGATGTCGTCTAGTTCCCGTTTGAACTTTAACTTGCTTTCATATTCAGAAAGGCTTCCAAATAGAGAAGCAACTGATCTCATTGATTCTCCTTTTGCCTCTTCTATCGCAGTGACTTTGGCCTCCCACTCTTTAGAAAGAATATTCAAAATCTTTCGTACTTGGATATTCTGATCATATACTTTTCCAAGTGCTGCAAGTTGATTAACAAGATGAGTATACCTAAGTTCGAATTCAGAAATTGACTCACCTGATTTCATTCGAAGTAGGTCGAATTCTGTGATCAAGGTGTTGATTCGATTCTCCTTTATTCCCGAAGTTCCTTCATGAGCTATTTCCAGAGCTTCCCACATTTCCTTTGCTGTTGGGAGTGTGCAGATTCTGAAGTATTCATTTTGACTCAAGGAGCTTTGTAACATCAGAATTGCCTTGCTATTGAGAGTGATAAGTTTCTTGTCATTCTCATCATATTCCGCTGGCGTCTTTGGAATTTTCTGAGAATCTACAGTTTTTGTAGGTTGATAGTTTCCACTCTCGATTACATCCCATAGCCCATATTCAGTAGCCATCACGAACACTCTGAATTTAGCTTTCCAGAAAGAAAAGTGTTCTCCATTAAAACCGGGAGGTCTAGTGATGGATGCTCCGTCGGGAAGAATTCCTTCACCCATGCTTGCCATTGGATCCTTCTTAGGTTGTTATACCTTAACAAGAAGACCTATGCTCTGATACCAAATGTAAGATCAAGCGTTTCACCCAAGAGGGGGGGTGAATTGGGTGATACTGAAATTTCTTTCGGAAATATAAAACTTTAACAAAAGAATTAAAACAGTAATGAGTAAGGAGAAATATCACCGAAGTGTACACCGGGAGTTATACTGGTTCGGTCACAACCACTTTGACCTACGTCCAGTCCTCAGAGCTTCTCTGAGAGTTTCACTAACTTCCAAGATTCAGTGGGTTCTTGGCACCACAGTACAAGCAAGTTCCTTCACACCTGGACACTCGCTCCCCCTTACAGGTTGTAATCCAATCCCAACTCAAGGTTCCACAACCTTAAGTTATCTCAATAACAAATATTGAGTTTGAATGAAATATCTCTCACAAAGAGTAAATGATAATCACTGAAGCATATGAATACAATTTCAACGTGAAAACAGGGCAATGAACTTAATGAATCGTTTGTGTGGATGCTTGGTTGTTCTTCTCTGTTTGAAGGTTCCCATATATATAGATATGATGGTGATGACCGTTGGAACGTTTTCCTTTCGTCCGTTGGTGAGTGCGCAGCCACTGTTGACTTTTCAAGTTTTTTTGAAAAATATCCGTTGGCGGTGGTTGGCATTTGAACGTTTGATTTGACTTTCATCTCTTGAAGTGATTCCTTCATTGTTTATCTGTAAATAGACTAAGAATACTAATACAATGAAAGGTTAATCATATAGGAAACAAATCAATGAACGTTTGAATGATTTCTAAATTTCTGGGTATGCTTACTCGAGTAGCTCCTCGAGTAACTCTTGAAGTTTACTCGAGTAGCTCCTCGAGTAACATCGGGAAATCATTTACCAACTGCAAGTTAATGAACAAGTATAAGATTACTCGGGTAGTGCATGGAGTAAACTAAATTTCAAACCTTTGGAATAGTTATTTACTCGGGTAGCTACTCGAGTAATGCACTCACAACTTTATGAGTTACTCGGGTAACACCTCGAGTAATTCTTTGAAAAACTTTTGATTACTCGATGCTCTACTCCAATAATGTTGGCAGGATCAAAATGCCGAGAGCACTTACCTCATTACTCGAGTAGCTCCTCGAGTAAAGCACTCAATCTTGCATAAGTTACTCGGGTAGCACCTCGAGTAACTGAGACATTTGTACATAACTTACCCTGGTCATGACTGGAAGTTTCCTTTGAAAATATTTGTGCTTACTGGGGTACATACTCGAGGAATCCACTCAGGCTGTTACTCGGGTACCTCCTCGAGTAACATTGGCAGTGGTACAAAGTGCCGAGAGTTACACATTTTCAAATACACGGTTACTCGAGTAGCTCCTCGAGTATCATGGAAAACTTGAAGGCTGACTGGAAGTTTCTGACCTGGTTACTCGAGTAGCTCCTCGAGTAACATTAGCAGTGGTACAAACTGCCGAGAGGTACATATGGTTACTCGAGTAGCTCCTCGAGTAACATTCTGCTCACTTGAAGGTTACTGAAAGTTTTCACATGGTTACTCGAGTAGCGCCTCGAGTAACATTGGCAGGCCGAGAGCAACCTTGAAGTTTTACCTGGTTACTCGAGTAGCGCCTCGAGTAATGGTGGCAGGTCACTGGAAGTTTTGCCTATTTACTTCAAGTTTTGGGTCATTACTCGAGTAGCGCCTCGAGTAATGCCTTAGAAAATGCACTTCAACTTAAGTTCCTTAGCATTTTCTCTTGGCCAATCTTCACTACTTCCATGCTTTCCTCAAGTAAACCTTATTCCTGTCATTACTTAGTTCAAGCCTGATATTTAAACATTTCCTTTTCAAACCATTCTTTTGTTATCATCAAAACATGAGATCTAACACTCCTTCTCGTAAAATTTTTTTAAAAAAAATTGGTTTTGTTTTTGTCTAGCTAAAGATGTTAAAGAAGGGTGGCTATTTGGGAGGCAACCCAAAACTTATTTCCTGCTCTCTCGTTTTTCTTTCTTACTCACCGGAACACACTGCACTACGTTGAAAATTTTAGTTTTCATCAGTTTCATTTTAAGCTACCATGGAGAAATCTCTTGTTAAGCTTAAGAACAAGTTCCCCACTTTCCCAAAGATGTGTTAAGGAAGATCTATAGCTGTCGACTTGAAAGGATGAAGATATTCAAGCGTTTGGGCCTTTTTTAGGACGTATGTTGGATAGTTGAAGCTAAGGTATGTTTAGCTAGTAAGACTAATAAATCATTTGTTAAACCTTTGCCAGGAATGGGAAGAAGTTCTTACTCTAAAAAAAGAAGAGCTAAAAGAATGAATATCTACCATAAATGTGCATTGTGGACATGTGATCAGCTCTATAGGAGCAAAGGTATGGTTTCTATAAATCGAGAAGATAAAATTAAATTTATAAAGGATGGACTGAGTAAGGAGTCACTGGATGATATCATTTAAACTCTTAAGACGAATCCAAATGGTGATGTTCATCATATTTTTCTTGATTGAGTGGACGTATTCAACCAAGAAAATGGTGCTATTGTCTTGGGAATCTAACCTCAAAAGACCCTATTTGCCAGTTTATAAGAAAATTAGATGGGAAGCAAATCCTCGATTTATAGAAAACGTTCAAGCTGTTACTTGATGTAAAACCAGAGGAAGATGTGAACCAAAATCACAACTACTGTATATAATCATGCTTTTGTCTAATCTGTCTTATCTTTTCATCACCTTTTGACTTTCTTTAGTCATTTTGTTTAATTTCTTCACGCAATGGCCCACCGGTCATCTGTGTCGGTATTTTTTTCAAACTTCTTTGAAAAATGAATGATTTACATGCTCTGGTTGTCGTTGTTTTAGTATTATATATATGCACTCTTCCATTTGTAAATATGCATACTTCTACTTGTAAATATGCAGTCTTTCACTTGTAAGCACAGATAGTCCAAGAAAAAAGAAGAGAAAGAGGGTATAAGAGAAAGAGGGTATCACACTAAAATGTAGGTTTAAATCTATCTGTATTTTTGGTGAAACTAATGAAGGAAAGAATGAAGATTTTCTAACTACAGCACAAGAACTAGAAAATCATTAGCTACTCGAAAGATCAACTTTGTATACAGAAGAAGCATCCAGGGCCTAAGGGGAAGTGTGGCCATTACTGTAACCATTAATAGAAGTAAGGGTTTGAGTATAAAAGTGAAGGAGTTAGATGGTCATATCTTTTCCTTAGGACAAGAGTTATAGGTTTTAAACTTGCCGAAAGTATGGGACGTATGTTCTACAGGGCTGAAGATTTTATCACTCTACCCGGTGGTTTAAAAACATTGGATGGGATTTCCAGCATTGCATATTGGGCTAAGTTAAACTTTTACAAAAAGCCATTAGGATTGTTAAATGTTAATGGTTTTTATGATGATCTGTTGTTTTTTTTATCATGATGTGGAAACAGGATTCATATCCTAAGCGACTCACCATTCCATAATTTCTGCCCTAACTACTGATTATCTGCTCGATCAATTGCAAAGCTATGAACCTAAACCAGATCTACTAGTCAAGCAAGTAGGTAGGCAATCTTCAGATAGCAAACAGAAGCAGGATCCAGATATCACTCTTCGATTGTAACTTTCCTTAATCTCTTGGTTTTACTCTTAGCAGTTGGGTTTTACTTTATTGTGTGTTTATGTTTAAAAAAAATTTCTCTAAGCTCTAGAAGACATTGGGGACAACGTTTGATTTAGGTTGGGGGAAGAGGAAATTTTTTTTATATATTTAGTTAGTTAGTAAAACCATTAGATACATGGGGTGTGGAAAAAATGGTAGAGTAAGGAGTCATTCTTAACTCCTGAGATGCATTTTATTAGTTGCATGTTTTTTGTTCCTTCTTAAAAAAGAGTAAAAGTAAAAAAAAATCATCCTGTTCAAGTGCTTTGTAATGATTTTAAGAAGTATATAAGTTTTAAGTATGGATCAATTGAATTTAGAGATTTCATAGCATAAATGAACAACTGATTGTTGGAATTGGTGATGAATTTTGAGATTGAATGAGCTGAGTTTGAAAGCCCTTAATCGTGAGCTTTTGAGCCTATAATGATTATTTCTCTTATGTGTGATATTCACCTATTAAGTTGTCACTCTAAAACTTGCTTTAAATCTGGTTGAAATTACATTTCACATGCACATTCAAAAATGATACAGGCATTCATTTTCTTTAGTTAGAGCCAAATAGCCAACCTTGCAATTATACCGTTGATAAGTCCTTTGAGCCTAATTGATTGTTTTTTTGTTCTCAACCCATTAACGTGTACTTTAATGATATATCAAGTGCTTTTACCTAATTCGAAAGATTAGCAGAGCATTCAAAATTTTTGTGAAATGGGCTTTTAACAAGTATGGGGGTGTATATATTATCAACTTTAGAGTTGCAAAAAAAAAGTATTGTGGGTTGTTGTGATAAGATAAATTTATTCATCCATAGCCCATTTTTCAATATCTTTATTTCTTAAATGTAGCCCTTCATATCATGTTTTACATTTCTTTTACTTTAACCCGATTACAACCCTTAATAAGTCCTTTTGATTGGAATTATACATGTGAATTAAGTAGTGGAGATTGAAATTTTTAGCAAGCCTATGGTAGTGTAATTTTTTCGGTTGAATTTGAGCGAAACACTTACTCTTAAACACTTGAGAGATTGAGAGAATGAGCTACACTTACGAACTCGGTTTATTCATTTTCAAATAAAGTTACCAGTTTATATTTTCGATTCATGAATACTATGATATTTTTATTTTTCAATTGTGTTATTGCTTATGACTTGGCACTTCTGATTTTGTTGGAAATACTTATAGGTTAGTCCTTGTCCGAGGACATCCAAGAGCTAAGTGTGGGGGAATTTGATAAGTAAAATATTTGCATATTTATTTTTTCTTATATGATGATTTTGTAGGTGATATTTGAGCTCAATTTAATGAATTTGGGTGTAATTAATAAATAAATAATGATTTTGGCATAAAATAGAATTTCTTGAAAAATAATAAATTAGACCCTCTTCCAATTTTCAGGTGATATCTGGAGCTCTAAAGGTCAGATTGGAACAATCTTTATATGAATAAAAAGCTAAAAAAGAGATCTACAACTTTTATGTTGAGGCCAAAACACAATTCTATCTCCAAGGATTTTGAATTTTTCTTGGAAATTGAGAGTAGAAATCATCTACCATTCTACCAACCATTCCATCTACCACATTTCATCTACCACTTTGTAACATCCCAAATTTTATATTCCCCAAAAATATATTATACTTAATTGAGAAATTTGGATCTTATGAATTTTGAAATATTCATATTCATAAGGAAATGGGCAAATTGATTCAAGAATTGAATTAGATTACAAAGGTGATAGCAAAATCATAATTTTGCCAATTTAGCCCAAGATTAAATATTTTCCAATTAATTGGATTTAATTTCAATTAATCAAAGAAAATAAAAGAAAATGTATAAATTGAATATTGTTAGTGAAATAAATTAAGAATTGTGGAATAAGGAAATAGGATGGGAAAATAATTACTTGGCTCATAAACATGCCAAGTGGCATCATCTGATGCCAAACAATTAAATAAGAATTGCTAAGATATGAGCACATGTGGAAATTGGATTAAAATATGATTTCTTGGCACATGAAGTTTGATTAATGGAATGAAAGACCAAATGTTGTGCATGAAGGGCCCTTAGGACATTTTTGGGCTAACCAAATGGAGGAGAATTGGTTCAATTGCAATTGGAGGCTTATGACACAAGTTGGAAGAGGATAAATTCAAGTACAAGGCTTATGTCATAATTTATTTTCCTATCATTCATTAATTAAGAGGAAAATGGAAGATATTTATGAAGCAAGGCTTCATCTTTCTCTTGCCTTCATTTTCATCACTTACAATAAGAAAGAAGAGAGAGAAAAGCTTAAGGAAAGCTTCATGCTCTAAAGAGAATAATGAGCAAAATCCAAAGGTAAGTCTTATAGATCTTGTGATTAAGCTTCCCTTTTTGTCAAATAGCTCCTCTAACCTTTTGATCTTCATGGAAAACATGGTGTAGCAAGCAAAATCTCAAGGTTTAGGGGAGAAAGGGAGGATGGTTTTTAGGGAGAGAAAGTGAAGCAAACCAAGGTAATCTCAAGAACATCAACTCTTGTGGTTTAAGGTTATTTCTATGTTTATTCTTGGTTGGTTTGGTGTTGGTTGGTTGAATTTGTAAATTTGGAAAGTCCTAATCCTAAGGGGTTATGCTGCCCAAATTTCTTTGGATCATGGTTAAGATGTGCTTAAGTAAGTTAATAAGGGAATAGAAGTGGAAAAATACAAGTTTTGGAAGCTAGAACACAAAACTATATTTTTTCCATTTTTCTTGAATATTTCGGCCAGCACTATTTTAGGGGGGTTGGAGCTGGATTTTCATGAAATAAATGTTCCATTGGATTCAGTGGGCAAAAAATAGGTGGGGTTATAGTTGGGCACTTTTTCAGTAGAGGCCGAAAAAGCATAATTATGAAAACGCCATTGAAATCCCTAAATAGGGGCTGTCAAGGGTATTTTCATAATTTGACAGTAAATTTGGTGATTTCGAGCCCGGAAATGGATTGCTTGGGCGAAAATAAATCAAAATAACTTTGGTCAAAATTTTGGGAAAATGTGTCATCGGGTCTGGTTCCTGGGGGCATTTTAGTAAACTTTCATCATAGACTAATATAACCACAATAAACACTATGAAAGGTTTTAAAATGATACTTGGATAGGTTATGACCTATTTCTGGTACATTTAATATTTTAGGGCCGAGTCAGACGCCGGAACAGCACGCTTTACAAGACACCATTAAAAAGAGGATTATAAAGCATTGAAATAGGGACATTATCCTTCATACACTATGCCATAAGTTATTTGATTGTGTGGATGCCATTGTTTTGTAAATAAACTTTATTAATCAACATGATTTGTCTAGAGAGAGGTTGTTAGTGCCAGAGGTGCAATTATACTGGGAGTTGGCAGAAGTCCAACCAGTGTAGAATGTGAGGCTGGGCCCTACTCATGTATACATGACGATAATGTGTTTATATTGTTCATTAATTTATGCATACCTTGGCACATGTCATATTTACTTTTCGCATTCTCTATGAACGATATTATGTCTCTAGAGGGATTCTTCGGAATCTCACCCTATTTTTAAAATAAATACCTCAGCGGGTACCAGCGGGTCTAAGGGCAAAGACGTGGACACCAGAAAGTGAGCGGCACGTGTCTCGAGGTGGGGTCTACAATGTGGTTATAAAATAGTCTATTTTGTGATATTCTGATGAAATTTGTAAATATTAAATGTCCATTATATTTTCTGTTTTCTGTTGACGAACGACGTTGGGATTGTAAACAAATATTTTTATCAGTATAATTGTATTTTTCTGTATGCTCATTGAATTCCGTCTTTATTACTTTTTGATTATCGAAATGGAAACGGGTGTTGACACACTTCATTTTCCTTTTCATCTACCACTTCATCTTCCTTTTCACTTACGACTTCATCTACCATACTCCTTTCTTTCCTATATATAGCTATCCTCTCCCTCACATTTGACACACACCATTTCATATTCATTTCTCTCCTCTCCTCTCCACATACACCATTTTAGAGTTAATTTTATGTATTATATTTGCTTCTTGCATGCCTCTTACATGGAAGGTTTAGGTAGTTCTCCTTTATGGATGGTATAGGTTGCCACCTACATAAAAGGTTTTACCTCCTAAAGGGACGGCTAGATTTTCTCCATTTTCATGCATCTAGTTGTTGTATATTTATATTTTAGAATTTGATATTCAAGTTTTATGCAATGTTTATCAAGTTTTCAATTTATTTTGATTTTGTTTTTAATTTCATCATGAGCTAAATTTCCATTTTTCTAGGGTGATGATGTTACTTACTAATGACGGATTGAATCTTAACTTATTAAATCTAGTTTGAATTTCTCCTTCATGATTGAGTTTTAATTATTGTTCTTAATGCTTTTGATTTATTAGCCATATTTTGAATGATTTCAATATGTATGTTGAGACCGGAAGAAGATGTATTTGTATAAATCCTATAATTAAAACCATGACTTGCATATGAAATAATAATATATTCATATAAGTTGTGTAGTCTTACTGAGTTCCATAAATCTTAATGCATAATTAATTACTTAAATTCATATAGGAATATATTGGATGAGAAAATAATTATAGAATTGCTTGACCTTGGAAGAGGCTAGTAATTAAATTAGGGAAACTCGATTATCAATCATTTGGAATAATTTGGGCTAGAATAGATAGGTGATTCAATCCGGAATTTGCTAAGTGAAATCTAACTCCTAGGGCTTTTTCTCATATTTGCTTTCATATTATTTGTACTCATATTTAATCATTTTATTTTGTTCTCTCAATCACCGATCGATCAACTAAATAGAATTAAAATTACCCATTTTTGTACTTAGTGATCAATCCTCGTGGGAACGATATTTTACTCACTTCTTTATTACTTGATTACGACAGTATACACTTACATTAATGGATCATTTACACTCATAAAAGTTAGTACAATTATTTTTTACTCCATGTTTAGGTATGACTTTTTTCCTTCATGAAATGCAGATAATAGAAGTTATGAATGATTTATTTGAATTGAATGCAAGATAGTCTCATCTCAATCCAAATAATCTTCACAAATTTTTCTATTTTTTATACACTTCACAATTTTTTTTTCTGTTTTTAGACATGATGAATAGGAGGTTCTTTTTTAAATGCACTTCCTATGGCGCATACTAAGGAAGTGCCATAGGAAGTGTGACTTTGGAACTTGGTAAGTACGTATTTAATAACATCTTGTATAGCACTTGCATACAAGGTGTGTAATTTTTTTTTAAAAATAACTCTTTGTATGGCGCTTCCCCAAGAAAACGTCATAGAAGGTATTAAGCAGCTATGATGCTTTCCTGGTTAACACCATAGCTGCCACATGTATTGTTTTTTAAATAGAAGTCTCCTTTGGTGCTTATTTGAAAAAGTGTCATAAGATTGACGCCGCTAAGTCTATATTTTGTGATAGTGAATAGAATAAAGTGGTGAATTGTGATATACATGAATTTTTATAAAAATGTCATTATAAAATGGTAATTTTCCAACAAAACAAGAAGTCATAAATATTTTCCTTTTTTCTTGGCATTTTCAGTTAAAAAGGGGAGAACAATGGAGAAATAATTTGCTTGGTCTAAATTGAACCAAAAGGGAGTAATTTATGGCCAAGTAAAATGTAAGGTTGAAAAGTCAAAAGTGAAAATGGCAATTAATTAGTTTCTTGAAGAAAGAGGATCATGATAATTCAAGAAACAATTTCATTTCCCTTTTCTCATGATAATTTCGGCCAACAAGGGAAATATTTGAGAAAAAAGATATACTTGGAAGAAGATGATACCATGTGGAATTAATTTGGGCCAAGTAATTAAATAAGAGTTCATAAAGATAAAAGCACATGGAAAATTACTAATAAAATATAGTAAATTAAGAGAAATGAAGTAGATATTTCAAGAGCTCTTATTTTTCCATTCAAGACTTCAAGTTGGCATGAAATTGGAGGATGGAAAGAGGAATAATATGGGCCAAGCAAAAAGGAAAAGGTGCTGGAAAATTAATGGCCATATGATAATTGTATTAAAATAAGATACTGCAAGGAGATATTATAAGACTTCATAACTCCTTCTTGAGCTCTCATTTATGGCTAGACATATGAAGATAGAGAGAGAAAGAGTTTCAAGAAAAGCAAGAGCTAACAAGGAGAGAGCTAGGGTTCAAGAACAAAATCTAGGGTAAGTTTATGAGTTTCGTGTGTTTTAGGCTTGCAAATTCATGGCAAACCCTCCCTAACCTCTATGCCATCTTAAAATTCATGTTAGAAAGCTCAAAATCAAGAGGAGAGAGAAAGTGATGAAATCAAGAGGTAATCTCATAAACTTGATCCTCTTATGCTATATGATGGTGGTGGTGTTGTTGGTTTTGACTTGGTTTTTGATTGTTTTGTAAGTTTGGGCTGATGAAAACCCAAGGGGAAATGCTGTCAAAATTTTCTCTAATCATGTTCATTTAGTGTTTAAGTAATTATTCATGTGATTAGAAGTGGAAAGGAAGAGGTTAAACAAGAGAAATCAAGAAAACACATGTTCCCTCCAAAGAACCCTAGTTTTGGCCAAGTGCAAAATAGTGGGGAGGAGATGGGATTTTGAAATTTTGATAATTCCATTGGGTTTAAAAGGGAAAATTGTGTAGGTATACATGAGTTTATTATTTTTGGATGTTGGTAAGCAAATTTGGAAATTATGAAGTTGTAAGTGCATGCTATTGATTGTCTCACTAGAGGAAGTGGTATTGTTCAATACAATCTATTTGTCAAACTTAGTCCAAAAATTATGAAACTTGGTAGGATTAAAGTCGACATTTGGAGCTTTAATTTGATATGTATTTTGTAATTTTTGGATAAGTACATTAAAAGATATGAATTTTCAAAGTTGTGCCATGTTTCTAGAAGAAAATCTGGAATAGTGTAGGTTTGGCGAAATTTTGGGAACAATACTGTTAAACTTACTAGACTTAGGTATTTTTCTATAAAAATACACTAAAAGAGCTTCACTTAGGCTTTAGAATAAGTCAATTTGGAATTTTTTAGAATTAATTATGATTTTCCAAAGTCGACTGAAAATCTACCAATTTTTTGAAAAACTGTGAAACTGCACTGTATAGAGTTGTAATGTGCAGAAATTGTTGAAACTATTAAACTACATTAGATAACTAGCAGAATTTGATTTAAAGGCAAACTAGTATGCATAATAACTAGTTACTTGTTAACTTAATTTATAGGAATTGGTAATAGCTTGAGCCAGATTAGGAGTATAGGACGGACAGTGGAATTGAGAAAGGATTTAGGTAGTAACTTTTTCTTTCATGTGCACTACGTGATTATTGTATGTTTGTGTATGTCATCTTTTGTAACATGAGCATAGTGTATGGGACACGCATGTTAGCCTAGTTGTGGTCTGGGACCCAACAGAGGCGCAGAGTATTGAGCATAGTGTCTGGGACACGTATATTAGCCTGGTTGTGGTATAGGACTTAGCATAGGCACTGAGTAAGCTAGGGTTGCAAACAGTCATTTGGCCTTGGAAAGTGTGCACACAACAGTCTATCATTTCACATTTTACACAACATGATGCATAGCATATTTATTTGTCACATATTATATGACTGGTTATTTGTTGCTACTGAGATTCTCTTGAATCTCACCCTGTTTTTCTTAAATTGAAAAACCTTAAAGCTAAAGCTAGTAGCTCGAAGGACAAGGTAGTGGCTACCGGTGAATAAAGTCCCAGTGCATATCAAAGCTGCTATTGGTTATTTAGAACTGTACTTTTATTTCCTTTGAATAATTGAACATTTGTATATATTTTTCAAACCCTACGAGGAATTTCCTATATTGTAAACAAGTACTTAATGTTAATATGTTTATGCTATTTTTGTATGCCTTACGGAACTATGCGCTTATTACTCTACGAATATCGAAATGTTAAAGGGTTTGACAGTAGAGACTGCTCTCATCTTATGCAATACTTCCTTTATAATTCACGTGTATAGCATTTCTTTGTGTTTTTTAATTTAAATAACAACTCACAATTTTTATACTATATTTATTAAATCATATTTCTTCATCAGAATGCCACATAAGCTAATTTAATGGAATTAGTGCTATGCAGGATAAATTAACACCATTAGATGCAGCTTCAGATCCTTTTCAAACTTCAGCTATTAATGGTTATAAACGAAGTAAACTTAGAGGACTAAAACCATCGGTTTCAAACTTAAGAGATCAAAACCAAAATTAGATGAAACTTCAAAGACCAAAAGTGGTATTAACCCTATCATAAAAATATTACACTCATCATGATTTTTCTATATACAAAGCAACCATGGTTCGTGGCACAAAGAAGTTAAACATTAGGTAAAAATATACATTTAGTCTTTTAACATTCACACAAATTTCATTTTAGTCTTTTAATTTTATAAAGTGACTTTTTAATCATTTAATCTTAGCGATATAATATTAAAATTTTAAATACTTTTAAAAAATCTATTTTAAATACTGATATATTAATTTTAGTTTTCAAAATAACAATAATAGTTAAAAAAACATCATCCTTTAAGACTAATAACATTAGAGTTAAAGATTGCTTTATAAAATCAAAGGCCAAACTAAAACTTAATATAAAGTTAAATGATCAATTACTTATAACTTAAAAACTAAAAGCAAAAGGATCAATCTTTTCTACCTCATTTACTTTACTGACATAAATCTTGGATAAACTACTACTCATATTTTTTTTATATACTATCCTCCGCTAACCAACATTAAAGGTCCTCCATGACCGATGAAAAAAGTCTGGCCTATAATGGTGATTACATTCCCAATCTGTTTGGGCCCATTCTTATTGTGCGGCTTAATTGTTAAAACCAGTAGGCCCAAAAGATTGAACTGAATATTCACAAATATTATTACTAACTCTAAACAATACAAGAGAAGGCTGTATTTATAATATCTAGCCAGCAGCCTTAACAACATCCAGAAAAATGATAATCAACACTAAATGCCACATATTACCTAACTGACTAAGTGGCCCCAAACCATATTACAATATTAACTAATTACAACACTCCCCCTCAAGTTAGGAACTCTATAATTACAAGTCCCTAACTTGCTCATAATATACTCATGTTGTAGACCACCTAAACCTTTTGTCAAAATGTCTACAAGCTGTTTTGAAGATTTTAAGTACTCAAAACAAATCATGCCTTGCAGCAGCTTTTCCCGAACAAAATGACAGTCCACCTCAATATGCTTCATGCCCTCATGGAAAACCGGGTTTGAAGCAATGTGTAATGCAACCTTATTGTCACAGTAGACCTTTACTGGTTCAATATGATGAATATGCAATTCTTTAAGCAAACCAACTAACCTTGTAATTTCAGAAACAGCCATACGGAGAGCTCTATATTCAGCTTCTGCAAAGGAGATTGAAACTGTGTTCTGCTTTTTTGATTTCCAGCAAATCAAAGACCCACCTAATTTAATTAGAAAGCCAGTAACCGAACGTCTTGTATCCTTACAACCTGCATGGTCTGAATCACAGAAGCATTCCAGGGTCATTGCACTTGCAGCGGAGAGAAAAAGCCCATGACACGGAGTGCATTTAAGATATCGGACTAGTCTCAAGGCTGCCTTCATGTGTGATTCCTTGGGTGTTTGCATAAATTGACTTAATACCTGCACAGTAAAAGAAATATCAGGCCTAGTAAGAGTTAGATATAATAACTTACCAATAAGTTTTCTATAACCCGCTACATCTTGGGTGAAGTGGTCATCCTTAGTCTCCTCCATTGTGAGCTTGAGATTTTGCTCAAAAGGAGTTAAAACAACATCTATCTCATCTAAACTTGTTTGATCAACAAGCTCAGTGGCATATTTCCTTTGATTAAGGAGTATGCCATGGTTAGTTCTCATTACCTCCAATCCAAGAAAATATTTTAAAGGTCCAAGGTCCTTAATTTTAAAATTACTATGCAAATATTTCTTTACATTATTAACAGCTTCAAGCTACTTCCTACTATCATCAAATCATCAACATAAGCAAGTATAAAAACTATGTCCTGTTTTGTCTTCTTTTGAAATAATGCATAATCATACTTACTTTGTTGGAAACCACCATTTATTAAGGAATGAGTCAGCTTCTCATTCCATGGTCTAGAAGCTTGTTTAAGGCCGTGTAATGATTTTTCCAACTTGCATACCTTGTTTCTATTCTCCCCCTTTCGGTCAAAGCCTTGAGGTATCATCATGTATACCTCCTCATGTAGGTCTCCTTGCAAAAAAGCATTATCTACATCCATTTGGCAAATCATCCAATTATTAACAACATCTAATGTGAGAATGATTCGAATAGTGACTATTTTAACTACCGGAGAGAAAGTCTCATAAAAATCTATTCCCTCTCTTTGAGAGTACCCCTTTGCTACAAATACAATTAAGTCATCTGTTAAGTTTGATACAACCGAATTGAGCCTCAACAACATACTTCATCAAAATGTTAGCACAACGTTAAGTAACGGTCAAGTGGATCTGGTTCCCATAATTCATTATCTAACAGGTCTATATCAAATTAGGATGGTTCAGATTTCATAATTTTCAATTGATACTTTTTAATAAAAATTATTTTTTGAAAAATAATAGTTAAGACATTGCCTTTTTTTTAAGATTTTAAACCCACTAAAATAAATTTTTTAGAACAATAGAAGATAAAAAAAAGTAAATATGAAACCTCTAGATTAGGCTTGAACGGTCTAGATTTAATAAGATTTGGGCGCTCATCAAAGTAACGTGCATTCAAACGGGTTCACCCTTGTCAAGTAGAAGCATAGTTTTGCCTCACTTCTCTATGGATGAAAACATTTTGAAGGAGTTCACATACTCAGTTGAAAAGGTTAGTTATGAATAAATCGCTCCCCAATGATCCCATTGTAAGTTTATTATTCATTTAAATCAAGTTCAACACGTTGTAACTTGATTGTTTATCGTGATTGACACATATCGGTTTAAATTCCCTGGGGTCAACAATAGAGTCGTTATTTGATTTTAAAAAGATCATTATTTTCTGAGCAAAAAATTTAAAAATCTGTTTACTTTCCTATTTTTTTCCCATATAACTTTCCTATTCTGTTTGTTAAAAATTTAATACAGCCCTTTTTTTCCCCAGCCATTCACACTCTCTCCAGCTCCCTCCCTCCATATATAAATAAACTTTTTACATATTTATTACTTTTATTACATTTTAATTAATCTTTTCGTTATTTATTTGCACCTTGTAATACATGTTATAGGTTCAGTATAAATAGACTCAGCGTATATATAGATTCAATATATATCTTGTTATGTATTGATATAGCCATCCACACTCTCTCTGGCTACATTCCGCCCAAAATAAATAAATATACAATATATTTATTTCTTTTGTTCTATCTCAATCAATCTTAAAATCAGTTTAAAGTTTTCCTCGTCGCTTAAAAACCTTCACCGAGTACGTCTCTTTGAATCAATGGCGATCTTCTATCTTCCTTTTGTCCATCTTCCATCAGAATCCACAGATTCTTCATTGGCCAAGTCGTCGAAGTCATAAACCTGCCTCCAGGTTCTTATTATGAAGCCACCGTGATTTCTCACGTCCCCGATGGCTCCTATATTGTCGAATACAACACACTGTTGAACGACGAAGATTTCAGCTTTCTCAAAGAAACCATTGGCCCTAATGATCTCCGCCCTCTGCCGCTGCCGCAATCCATGGACGATGTTTCGACCACTGTGGTGGGTTTTCTCTGAACCAAATGGTGGACGTTCCAGACGAGGAAGGATGGTGGATCACTGTAATATGAAAGCAATAAGAGAAAAATGAATTTCTGATTGTATTGAATAATCACGAGAAAGTATGTACACTGTCTTTATATACACTTTATGTTACAGATAAAACAATGAAGTAAAAGGCCTAACTAAGTTTGTTAGATTTTCTAACTAGAGATAGTTACACTAACCAGCACTATAAAAAAACTAACTTTCAGCTACCACTTTCAACGCCGACATTTTTTGTCATCGCTGAAAATGGCACTTTCAACGGCGACAAAAAATGTCGCCACTGAAAGTGGCACTTTCAGTAGTGATTATTAAAAGTTGCCGTTGAAACTCATATTTTCAACGGTGACAATTAAAGTCACCGCTGAAAGTCAATTTTAGCTTTTTTTTATGGATTGTTTTTATCATCGATAAATGTTATTCTTTATATATATTTATATATTTTTTTGTTTAAATTTGATATTTAACATTTGAGGACACTTATGTTATTTATTATAAATAAAAATAAGATAATTGTGCATTTGCATGTGTGTGACACTTTCAAACGATAGATTAATTACTATATCTTTATAGATTAACTAGCATGTACTCCCCTGCATGTTGCGCGGGGAGCATTATGTCCAGTAAATTTTTAGAATTGTCATGCATTAAATACTCACCAAATAAACCATCCTTGAAAGCTAATCACTTCAATCACTTAGCATGTTAAATAGCATGAAATCAAGCAGTCTCGAAAGTAAGTTAAGATTAATGGCAAATGATCAACAAATACAACAACCACGTAATAAATCAAAGTCCGCAGATTTTCAACAAACATTTACTTGCTAAACAATTGGCACCTAAGCATTTAGGTTTCTAAAAATCTCCTTGTAAACTACATTTGTTGTTGTTCTTTTACCATCATGTCCATTGGTAGGCACATAGATTTTTAAGCCATCCATGCTCCTAACCCTAGATAGTGTGACATAAAGTTGACCATGTGTGAATACAGGCTTCGAAAGATATATGCCTACATGCCAAAGTGATTGACCTTGACTTTTGTTGATTGTCATTGCAAAGCTTAATTGGATTGGGAATTTTCTTCTCCTCATTTGAAATGGCCATCTAGATTCTGAAGGATTCATATCCATCCTATGGAGTAAGACCTTCTTGTTAGGATTTGAACCATTCAAAGTTATGGCCTTAATAACATTTTTTCCCAGCTTTGATATTCGCAGCCTTGTCCCATTGCACAACCCTCCTGATTGGTCTATATTTCTTAGCAATATTACTGGGACTCCAACCTTCAATGTAAGCTTATGAGGTGGTAAGCCAGAGCAAGTAATAGAGTTGAGGAATTCAGTTGTGTAAAGATGATCAACACAATCACTATCATTCGTAGATTTGTAAACAGTGTCACAACTAAGAAAATCATATGCTTAACCGGGCAAAATAGAGCACATGTAGTCATTAATTTGACTAACCATCTCAATGGTTGGTGCAAGTATTGCTCTATCATTGAAGTACTGATTGCTAGCTAAGTTGTCTTCCAAGCCGCTGTAAATTGCTAAAACAATAGCTTGAATTGGGTTTGCACTCTCTTGCACCAACAATTCAGTTGGAATTTCAATCTCAGCTACACCATCATGAGGCTCACCCAATTTACCATCACCCACATCTAACAGCTATTCACTAAACCATTTTAATTTCTGAATATCTTGTTCTGAGCTTTCAGAAGATAGTCTCATATTTTTTGTCAACTGGAAGATGGTGCAATGGTCCCAAATTATTGAGAGCTGATTGCTGCATTTACAATTGTTGCCCTAGAACCTTTCGGCACAACTGGGAGGATTTGACGAAAATCACTACCCATCAGTATGCATTTTCCACCAAAAACCTTATTGCAATGCATTATATCCTTTAGAGTACGATCGAACGCTTCAACACAATACCGTTGAACCATTGGAGCTTCATCCCATATGATCAACTTTGTGTTGATGATCAAATCCGCAAGTGGAGAATTTTGTCCGATTGAGCACATAGAATACTCATTTATTTGAATTGGAATGGAAAATCGTGAATGAGCAGTTCTACCACAGGGTAATAAAGTAGCTGCTATGCCACTAGATGCTATAGTCAAGACAATTTCCCCTTTTGCTCGTATAGATGATGTCAACGCATTCCACAAGAATGTTTTCCCTGTTCCACCGTATCCATGAACAAAAAAGAATCCTGATGAACCTGATTGAAGTGAGGAAATAACATTATCAAATATCATCTTTTGCTCAATATTCAGCAATTGAATTAGCTTGGTTGCTTCTTCATGAAGAGCAATTCGATCATAGCTTAGCTCTTGTAAAATAAGATTGTTTGTCACATCAAAAGTGGGTGCTGTTGAAGGAATAGGTAACATAGGATAATCTTGAAGGCACTTCCCATTTTGAGTAAGTAACTTGTTAATCTCCATCAATGCTGCATTCTCCTTATCATTGTTTGATATAATAATTCCTGTGTTCCAAATAACCCCAATAAAGTTATTATATGTTATGAATAAAACTAATCACTAATTAAACAATAAAATACAAGTGTAAGAGATTTACTTACTTGAATATTGGGGATCATTATGTGGTATGTACAATAAATCCTCTGATAGTATCTTTGAACATTGAGTCCACACTAAGTCTGGGCGTTGCAAGCAATTAGATAAAAGCATGCTAACAAACAATTTACGCAAGGTAATTCCGGTTCCCCATACTGAAGCTTCCTTAATACCGTTGATAAATTCTTGATCATCATCTAGCAACCCAAGAGCATCACAAGCAGCTCTAAATGATCCATATGTAACTCCATCAATCGTTTTTATGTTGTTAAAGGATTTTGGACCTCTAACTTTCGTGAGAAGTATGCGCAAGTAGTATAATTCACCAGAGCTTGGTGCAGCATTTGCTATCCTTCCTACTGCAAATCCTCTTTGTCTCTTCTTCCACAATCGTTTAGCCTTTTGATAAACATAGTGATGTGGAAGCTCAGCATAAGTAAGGCCCGCAGCAAATTCATCCTCTCCATTAATTTTCATCCATGCCAAGAATTGTGACTCAGAAACCCTTAGTTTATCAAGCAGATCTGTAACATCATCAGTGTTAGAATAAATCACATGCTGTTGATTTGGCAGGTGGAAACTTAATCGTTCAACAAAAGGAGATCTATGATGTATATCAAATCCAAATATCCGCCATGAACCTTCACATGCAGATATATATATCTACAATTATAATAATGTTGTATCTCATCAAGCATCCTCTCTCCACTGTTCCTGTTGCTACCATCAAAAATTCCAGCCACAACTCTATCATTACCTTTGCTAATGTACTTGAATAAGTACTTAATTGCTATTGATTGATTGCATTTCTCAACATTAATGTGTGCTTGGAACATACGAAGCAATGATGGATTGTAAGGGACAACAAAGAGATTGTCCAATGGTATACCTTTAACATCAATTGTTCTACCGTCATCCCTTCTTCGGTATGTAGGGTAACCATTATCATCCATAGTTGTCAGGTCACTAAATTTTTTTGGGAAATGCTTGCTGCACTTTTTGTCTTTCATGCATTGTGCTTTAGGATTGCTATTCCCATAAGGACCATGAACCATGAATTTCCTAACTAATTCATATAGCTCAGGAGCTGATTGTTTGTCCGGAATTTCAGCGGTGATGACTTTATCAATTGCTTCTGGAGTTGTTATCTTGTTATATGGTTCAAGGAAGAGAAGTATGTGAGCATGTGGAAGACCTCACTTTTGAAATTCTATTATATACACTTCTGCATAAAAAATTAGTTTAATTGTAACGGTATGTAATCAATAACGTATTTAATAAAAGCATAAACATAATATTGCAAAGTACCTACACGTATCGTCCCAAAAATTTTCTTTTGTCTAAGTGCCTTCATTAGAATTTTCAATTTGACCTTAAATATCCTACAAAGAATATCAGGCCTGTCTGAAGGATTTAGAGAGTGCTTCTTACAATATCTTGTGATCTCTGGCCACGCAAGATTACAAGTAAAAGTTAAGAAGATATCGGGATACCCTGCCCACCGACATATCGCCATGGCATCTTGATAATTTTGTAGCATGTACCTAGCACCTCCAGTGAATGTTGCTAGAAGTATTATCCGTTTTCCAGTTGATGAAGCATCAGTTTCACCTCTTGTTAGTGCATAAGATAATCCTTGATATAGGTCAACCCTTAGTTCCTTTTGGTGTGTTCGAATCCAATGAAGTCTTTGAGCTTCCATCATTGTGTAACCATCAACAATAAACTGTTGAAGTAATCTATTGGCATGAAGTAACACAGAGATTTCTTGATCCCTTGTCATCAATCTGTATGCAAAAAATTCCTTGATGCTAAGCTTCTTCCTTTTCTTCGTTGAAGACAAAGTTTCTTGTCTATGTTCAATATCATCTCTGTAACCATCTTCACCATGAGGGAATAAAATAGGGTATTGTAGTGGTAAGTAAGAAGCATGCAATTCATTTATACGTTTAGGGGAGCCTAATTTCTTTTCGACAATGATGTCTCTTACATTGAAGGTCATGTCTATGTCACCAACAATTAAAGCAGTAACTTCTGAAGCAGTTGGAACATTGTGTGCACGTCCATCATGATGTCTTGTGCTAATCAAGCGTAGCTTCATTTCATTGGAGTGTTGGTGAATAATCTGGGATGAGGCAAAGCGATATTGCTGAATAAAAGGATTGACCTTATCTAGCATTTCCTTGATTTGTTCAACAATTTGTGGTTCAATAGTAGTCCCTTTTTTATGCTTGCTACGAAAATGAATATGAAAAATAAAGTTAATTAAGTGAATTTATTATTGCTAATTAAATATAAAGGAAGTACTAAAAACATGTCAAGTGTAGATAAAATATTACCTAACGGCTTCTATTATATTCTTGACTTCATTTTCAGTATCAAAAACATATAGTTGAGAATAAACTGGTTTTGCACCTTCAGGAGGTAATAAACTGCCAATACTATGGTAGTTCATACCTGAAAGGACAAAACAGTATGGACCTCTACCATTGTTCATTGAGTGATCAATGCTACCGCCCATAGAAGTGAAAGAGAACATATTGTTGTATTGCCAAATGTTTGCATGGAAGTTCTTAGAAGCCTCAGAATTCTTCGCAAAGAACAATTCCTGCATAAGAGGTGGAGGTGCCTTCATTGATGGTAACTGAACCTTTCCTTGGAGACAGCACATTGAAAATGTATCGGCATTTCTTTTCTTTGTGTCCTTCTTAGGTCTTTCGTTATACCAGAATAATGCAGTGCAATATTTGCATGAATATATTAGATCGCCTTCATCTAAATAAGCTGTAAGATATCAAAAGTTACTTTAATCATTAAACACATATGCCAATTCGTCCAGTTGACAACTTCAATTTTGCACCAAACATAATACCTTCAACTTCTGTGTCATTATGTTGAGGGATTTGCAGAGAGCATTGATCTTGGTTCTTATTTAAACTTTCCACATAGGTAATTTCAGCTACATGTCAATATATGATATAAAATAAAGTAAGGTGATAGAATAGTAGTAAGTGTTCAAGTTATGTTGAATGCACATAACAAATTACCTTCATCCTCATCTGAACTTGATGACAAAACATCATTACAATAGCCTTCATTGAAGTCCAAGTTGAAATGAACATCCTTATAGTTTATTCCTTCCACTGGCATGTAAAGAAATGACATATCAAATGAGCACATGATTTGTAAAATATAATTGTAATTGGACGCATGTACAAACAGTAACCTAATTTGGTCGGATCTGAATTTTCCAAACTTTTCTTCATTAGTCCTCTTTGATCTTGTCCTACAAATGATGAACATTAAAATATCCTTAGGGCAGTACATATCCACAAGTTACTACCATATCAATAAAATAATGTATTATTGGAATGGATGTGGTAATATACAGTTGTAACAAAATACTGACATCAGCCTAAATAAAACGGAGGAAATTAATTAGGTATGGCTTTAACCACACACAAGAAGATCAGTTTTAAAAGTTTAATGTAAAGAAGCATTGCTGTGAAAACGCATGCAACAATAGGAAATCAATTTGTTGACAGAATAGAATAGTCAAATTCATGGTTAGGAAATTAATATTGAACGTAATATGACCTAACCACTATAAATTAAAAGCATACTTTATGGATAAAGTCACATAATACTAATGATTAAATGCAGCAATCATCAAGTAAAGATGGGCAGTGGGTAGGGCAAATTTGAGACATGTCAAAATATACAGTGAGAGTAGAGTGTAAGTCAAAGATTTAGATAGTGCTTAGGTATCCAGTAAAATATGGTTTTGTATGTTTGATAGGTATACAAAGCAAATAATAATCGAGGGTAGCAGCATTCTTTATGACATGATAAGAAGAGGTTCATTCATGTATATGTGAACTGCCTGTTATTAAAGTAAAATAAGGCAGAAATTCCATGATTGATATTTTCAGGCGTTCAGTCATTTGGCAGCAGGAGTAAGTAAGGGAAAGCTTAATTGATCAATAGGTACTTAAACATGTTTTATTACTGAACGCCAAGAAAAGACGAAAAATGAACACGTTTTTGAAAAACTTCGGTTGATGGAACAAATAAATATCATGAAGGCTCATATATACTTGAATTAGTTATGCTATTAGATATTAGCCAAAAATGATTTTTGATCCCACATTACATACAAATATAAATTCTGGAACACGTAAAGCAAAAATCAATTTCAGCCATGTCAAAATAGGTTGCAAGATGAGTTGCCTACCAGGAAATGAACATAGCCTTTCATGGTATGAATGAAGACAACCAAGAAAGTCAGTTTTATGGAAAAGTAGTTAAAATATAAGACACATAAAAAAAGGAAAAGTATAAATTAACATTCTTAATGGAAAAAGTGGAACATAACTTCCCATCAGGTACCAGCAAATCAATAACCCATACTGTCATGTGAAAAAAAGCTTAATAGTAGTGCATACAAATGAATATATACAACATCTAAAAACTAACAGGTAAAAGCAAAGTCATTTGACTATAAGAGGTACCAAATGACCACTTTTAATATAAGCCCATATGGTTGACTATAAAAAATTATGTCTAAGCATCAGCAATTTGATAGGCAGTATGACAGAAGCATTAAACTTGGTAGCATTAATTTTAAAAAGATCTTAACGTATCTTCATGTGATAAAGGTTACTATCCATTATTTATACAACATAAACAATATATCATATGTACTATCAACTATTTATGAATCATTGGAAAAAAAAATAGAATAGTTAAAGGAACAACAAATATATGAAGTTTGAGTTGCATTATCGTAAATATTTGCAGAATATATGAACAAAATGCACCTAATCTTATAGAGCATGAATTTTCTGCTCCTTTCTCCATAACTGCAGGTGAAGTGCTCTTTCATTGAGAGGAATATATGTTTGACCTACTAATTCCCTTGTGGGTATTACCTGGATTATTTAATTGCACATATCCTGATTGAGGATGTCCAAAGAAAATGAAGAGGACAACATAAAATAAATTTCTAACTGGAGTACGTAAGTAGTCTGTTTCGCAAGAGAAAAAAATATTAGTGAGTAGCTAGGCGAGGTGCAAAAATAATCCACATGATTATAAAACAAATAATCCACATGTCTTGTTTTGATTAAGACACAGGAAAAAAAGCATATAAAACACAGTATATAAGCTTTGTCCTTCTCAGAGTGGAAAAACCAAGATCAAAATCTTCCAAAACGAAAGGAAGTTATCACATCTTAAAAAGCCAAATTATTAAAAAATACAAAAATTTTACCAAAATTTGACAGACATAATCAAATTTGCAGGAATATTATTGTCAGAATTAAGATGTTAATAAAATTAATGTTAAGTTTCAACAAAGTTACTATTTTGTATACTTTTATGCTGGTCAGCTCAAGATTTATTAATAAGTTGCTCAAACAACTTCAATTTTTTGGAGCCCCATTAGCGTAGCATTTTTAGAAATTCACATACAGCATAACTCAACATGAATGCAAAAAACTCATTAAGGGAAGAAATAATTCATGTAGGAAGATAACTAATTTACTAATTTATAACTCTGTGCCCAACTCATTCGAATAAAGCATGAAAAAGCATAGGGCAGACAATTAGAAGAGGTGGCCCTGTATTCAATCCTTAGAGGCTTGTTTGTGTACAAAACAAAACTTTCTAACATAAAGAAATAGCAAATTCATCCATGTCTGATACAAGCTAGAAAGAATGGAAACAAACTGTAAAACACAAAACTTGAAGTCTGTATATATTGTTTTACAGAATATATGAGGAAAATGCACCTAATCTTATAGGGCATGAATTTTCTATACCTTTCTCCATAACTGCAGGTGAAGTGCTATTTCTTTGAGAGGAATATATGTTTGAACTACCAATTCCCTTGTGTGTATTCACTGGATTATTTATTTGCACATATCCTAATTGAGAATGTCCAAAAAAAAATGAATAGGACAACATAAAATAAATTTCTAACTGGAGTCATAAGAAATACAAAATTTATAAAGCCCATGATTTCTAAAATAGATGCACCAATCTTAGAACCTTAAAAATAGATAAAGCACTGTTATATGCTTTTGTAGGCTACTGTGTACATGACAGAATTTATCCATTATTGATAAATTCATGATACTTAATGGGAAAGGACATATGTAAAGTAAAGTAATTCAGCGTAAAGAACACAAGTAAAGTAATAAAATGTAGCCTCCCACTGTATTCCTGCAGATAAGTAGGTAAATTCAGTTGTGACAACAAACATATGACTAACCACGTTTCAAAAAAAAAGCAAGAGATCCAATATAAGCATGGAAAGAATATCACCAAGACAACTATTACAACCACAATAGGTCCAGCGACAGATAGGGCATTCATCCTTTTTTTCCAAAATGAATGATACCATGTACATCATCTGAGCTATAGGATAGTTTAAGATCACCATAACAGAAACCACAAAATATTGCTCTCACAAAAACAAAATTAGAAATAGGAAAAATAATACAATACATAATATGGAAAGTTGAAGTGCTCAGGAGCAACGTCTACTTCAACAGGTTTAATGCAAGTCACAGGCTGAAGTAATGTACAAAGCCATGTATAATCACAAAAATGACTAAGATCATCCAAGAAATCACAAAATACAGTTAGTATAAAAAAACACGGAAGAAGAAAAAAGAAATACACAGAATTTGAAATGTTTAGGGACTCAAAATAAGGTAAACTACAGCTAGTAAGTGACACATAAGTCACTGGCTGAAGCAATCTGGGAGCCATGTATATGTAAAAAACGTTTACCAACACAAATAAACAAAACCATTTAATAAAATGATAGTTAACAAATCAAGGCTTAGATTTAGTTAGCGTCAAGCAGTAAACACAATTTATAACAACATTAACAAATAGATCAATCTTGATGGGTAGTATCACAAGAACACAATTTATCCTGATTGAGAATGTCTTGAAAAAAATGAAAAGTACAACATATTCATGTCAGCACATATCCACAAGTAACACTTATAGTACTCGAAGCATTTAATCATGGAATCACTGAGACTGATTATAAGTCTGAAATGAAAACTAACTGTGACAAGGTGGTTTTTTTTAAACGTATGAATAGCAAAGATACCATATGGTTGGATGTTTGAATGTGCAGTCGTTCTGTTATTTTCCTTATTATTCAGGATGGCATTCAATCTAGCATTCTTTCTCTTGAACACTTGCTCAATAGGTGGTAGGGAGTCATCGAACAAAGGTTTTAAATTGTCACCAATCTTGATATTTTCCTCTATATTGAAAGCAAACATTCATTAGTAAGATATTTATACTTCTTGATAATAGTGTTGATTAAGTACAGTGATGCTAACCTGAAGAAGAACCATGAAGGAAGCGGTTTGACAAGTCTAAAGCAACATTAGTTACATCATGTAGTATTCTTCGTTTCCTTGGTTGTTTTATGAATGTGTTCATGTCAGCAACGGTAGCAACTGCAAAAGGTTGTGTGCAATTCTCACATGGATTTTCATTGCCACAGCTAGTAGAAGGATTGGCAGCAATATTCAAGTTCATTGTAGATGATGAAGAATGGTGCATGTAGGCTTGCTGTTCATTAAGTTCTAAAAATGAACTATAATGGCTAGTAGCTGTACATGAAAGATTTATCTAGTATAGCTTTCACATTCTTAAGGAAGAAGATGATGAAGAACGATGTGCATAGCTTATTATAATGTTAGTAAACTAAGAATAGTAATAGCAACATGAGGATGAAGATGACTTGACATTAGAATGCATAGGACACTTACCTGCTAGACGATTATCACAGGGTGTCTTGGCTGAAGCAGCACCAACAACTGCAGGTTTGTTTGGAGAGATTGATGAAGACTTCTTCTTTGTTACCTCTTACATCGAAATTTGTTGCAGTGGTGAATAAATCATAATAAATAAAAAGGGAGGACTTTATTCTTCATTATAAGTTATTGGGATACAAGAATAAACTGATGTGGATTTTTTTCTAAGGACATATGGGACTATTTTGTATCCACATCAAGGATTCCAGCTTCATATTTGAACATTATTTATTTTAATTATTTTAATAAGCAACTGACTTAAGGCAGAGATGTCAATATAGATAGTACAATGGGTGAAGGCTGAAAAGGAGGACATATAGACAAAGTCTAATTAAGATAACTATAAATAAATATTATTTCTAATAGAGAAACTGGTATGTTGATGATGACAGATGCAGAACCCCCTCATCACATAGCTAGGCAGTGGGGGACTACTTAAGGCAAGCATCTGAACCATGGCAACCATGGACACTTTTTTCAAGCTGTTCATATGCAGCACCTATATTGCACACATTAAAATATATGGTCAATGCAAAAAGGAAACGGTTTGAACATGCTTAGGTGGAAAATTCAAAGAATGAAATAAGAACTTTCACAAATTTGGGAAAAGTAGAAGTCAACCAATGCCATCATATATATTGTGATTCTTGAGCATGTTCATATATTTAGTATGCCTGCAGAATGGTTTTTTTCATAAAGCTGGTCAACAAACACGTGAAGGGTATAAAAATCATGTGTGTCAACTTGCTTTCTGTGAATAGAACAACATAATGTGCAGAATATGAAAAAGATTAAACATACTTTCTTTGAGCATACCATAGTAAAATACAATAGAAGGAAACAATTGTAAGAAAACTGTAATTGATATAAAATAATCAATTTCAGGATCTCCCATATTTCCTATAATTCTTCCTAGGACATGTGGTGTGCGTATACAGAAATTGAAAGAGGAAGGAAAATAAGGGATATAAACCACATTAGAAGATGAGGATGGCTCCATGGGACCATGAACAGAAAAATTGGAGGAAGAAGTAGACAGATGGAGCACATTAATATCACCATGTCCCATGCAAAGTTGAATTAGGAATGCATTAGCTTGACAAAAAAGTGAAGCATGTAAATCAATTGATAAACAATAAAGCAAGGATGAAGAATTAGTATGAGTAATAGATGTACATAGTTGTCACTACAAAGTAAAGAGGAGGACCTATTTTGGTGAAACTTAACCATTGCATATGTAGGATCAGCAATATATACCTTAACTGTAGAGTCAACAAAAGAGAAAAAGACAAAGCACACTTTGTTAAACGAATAATCCTAGATGACAGCATATATAAGCAAGTAAATCCTTATTTGTTGTAGTCAATGGTGCACGTTGCTACAATAACAGAACAATAACAGAACCATGCAGTAGATGTTCATTTCTTTTGAGTATATATAGTTAGTCATATTTACTAAAGTATTTTAGTAAGGTAGCCCCAAATTTGATCAAGATACTTGTTCTAATAAAATAAATGTGAACAACAATATTTTTAGCTTGTTGATCATATTAAAAAACGAAAGAAGGGAAAATATTATAGGAATATTGGCAACAGTATTGAGTCAACACAGAAAATAAACTGATTGCATTGAAAGGCAAACTGCCATGGAAAGTACATTAAATAAAAGGATGACAACTAAACAACAACTTAAAACATAGGACCTGAAAATAAAAGGTAGTAATAGTGCTAATTGTGCATGTGAATAAGCTTTTCACAATACACAGGTACATTGGACATCTAAGACAGCATATTATGACCTTATCCTAAATACATGAGACCAAGACCATCTACTTCTTCTCTTGCTTAACAACCTTAAGTAAGCGATCATTGGTAGGTGGGATAGTCTCATGGTTTGTAGAAGGAGTTGTTGCATGATCAACAATTGCTTTTTTCATGTAAGTCTTTCTTTTCCCTTTGGTGGGAGCAGTAGTTGCAGTCTGGGAAGGTTGGCATCTGATAACATCATCAACGGTATCTTGGGGCTCACTTGAGTCTCTTTGGAAGAGGGAACTTGGCCAGCTGAAGTATCAATTGCAGCTATAAGCACATCTTCAGCAACCTAAAAATTTATATACAGAATGTAATTAGTTTTGAACTCTGCTTGCTTATACAAGTATACAAAGATTGTTTTTTCCCTAATTGACCTCAGGGATGATACTGTTGTGATTTTGGTCTAGTTCAACATCCTGAGATAATGGGAACTCGAGTTAGTATTACCACAAATAAGGAATAATAATTATTGATTTGTTTAAGAGGTAAGATTATTAACCACTTCAGAAGAAGCTTCATTGAATTGTTCATTCAAGTTTTCACAGAATGTTTACTGCTGAACACTGATGCTAGATACTGTGTGCTTGGCATTGAACTCATTACGCTTCAGCTTAAGAAGCATCCTCTTCCCAACAATTGAATCACATTGGTCAGGGAAGTCATATTCACGATGATTCTGACACAGAACATACACATAAATGATGTTATACAGGAAAAACTGAACTGATATCACTAAAGCCTTAATACATTAGAAATGAGAGTCATACAGTTATAAGAATCTACTTAAGCTCTGCAACAGAATTCTCAAGCAATTGGGAAGCAAGCTTGTCCCAAAATACAACAGAAGCACTCCCTGTCTCATCACTCACAGTATAGTGGATCTTAAGCCTGTATTAAGATATAGATGTCATAGGCCAATATACATATGAACTTAAGGTAGCAGTAAGATGTGAATAGAGTAATAATGCATTATTAATGGTCAATTGAAATTTATACTTACTTTGGTTCAATGATTTCAGGCTTCTTCTTACAATTAGGACAGAATAACGTGTTACCCTCATCCCTAGGTTTAGAGGCACACTTAGCACAGCCATCATATGTCCACCCATGCCTAGTCTCAAGTTTTTGTATAAGACAGCTGACAACGAAACTTTCTCCCTGTGAAAGACAACAATATCAGTTATGCATGAATACAAATGACAAGTTATGGAGGGAAATAAGGGACAAGAGTTTACAATCTTCTGCTGAGGAATTTCTGAAACTGAAACTCTGTAATTATTCCTCAAGATGTTGGATGATGAGTGTTGGCTAGATTGTGTTGGCATGGGTTGGGTTAATGCTGTTGTGATAGGGGATGCTCTGTCTTTTGCACTGCCATCACATCCATGAATCAAAGTGAACATTAGGTAAGTTGATAACAACAGTAAAAACTTGAAAAGTATAACTTCAAATTAAAAATGGACATTGCAGTACATTTGAACTAAGTCTTTCACTTCTTTAAGGGGAGGATTGAATAAAACCCTGGTTGCACTAAATGAGCTACAAATCTGAGCTCGACCTGGGAAAAAAAGTGATAAGAGTATGTTACATGGAGGATATATGAATTGAATGGTCATAAAGAAGTGGAGAAAAAATGTTATTACCATCATCAGAAAATGCAATCCTTGCAAGATTTAACACTACAACAACAGGTGTCTCCATATTGTCTAATTGAGCCATGTAAGCATTGGTGGAACATTCATCGAACAAAACACACTCAATGTCATTATCACTACCAAGAAGAAAATGATGAAAGGTTACAACATTGTATGAAGATGTACATAGTTTTAGAGATCAAATCATGTGACATGAATATTATGTGATAAAGAATTAAAGATGGTACTCAATGTCAGTTAGTATCATTCGAAGCTTGTTTTTAGTCTCATTATCTTTACGATACTCCTCAAGTGAGCCCATATTTCTCACGAAAGCAACAACATCTGTCAACAAACATATTAGACTATTAGAGGGATGAATATTAGAAGGAGGAAAAAATTAAATATAGTAGTATGCAGTCACCAATCAGGTAGTCAGTGAAATTGCGTTCCTGTGACTTCAAGATATCAGGAATAGATAAGAAAGAGTATGCATGAAGTGGTATATTCCCAGATTCTGCACGGGCAAAAGTCTGCTGAGTCAAAATAATCTTGAAGTTATGTGTCGTTGCCCTATACTGATTTGAATTTTGAGACACAACAAAATTAGCAAGGAAATAAATCTTCCCTTCGTCTAAAGTTTGGCGGAAGGTCTCATTAGAATGTTTTAGCATGATAGTAGCTTGGATCTTGGTACCCTGTACCAAAGGGAAAAAATGGCACAGTCAGGAATAAGTTAGTTAGTATACATAATGTGAACTGAAACATATAACAAAAGTAAACTAATTATGAACAGAGATACATCCTCATCTACTAAGATCATGGTTGTGCAGAATAATTCAGATGGAGCAGATTTTTGATAGACATTCCACTTCCGCAACACACGAACCACAATTGTCCATCTATCAGTGCCATCATGGAGGTCTCTCAACAATGAGACACGGGACATGATGAAGATGGGATTAATGATTAAGATGAAAGAAGATAATTAAGATGGAGATTGGAATAAGATTCAGAGAGGACTATGATTGCATGGAGTAGTAAGATGAATGAAGGATCTTATTTATAAACAATAGAAACCTGTCTATAAATTTGAAACGGGCGGGAAAATTGGATCATGAGTTTGAAAACAAAATTTATGTTCCCTCCATTAAAGATGTTTTGAAAAAAGATGCCATTTTGAAATTATATCTGTATAGGTGCAGAAGTAGGCTGAACCAATGATAATGCAGGTATTTAGAGTTTAGGTATTTAGAGTGAACGTAGAGTATGAGAAAAGAGCAAAAGTTTTTCATATTATGAGGATTGCAAGCAAGGCTACGAAGGTTAAGGTAGAAGTCAATAGCACTAATTATATATCTGCAGATATGGTGCATATAAATGGTGTCAGGTGCAGTGTATAAGAACAATATAAGCTTATTTCGCAGGATGTGTCTGAAATGTGAAAAGCAAAGCATAAGATAAAGCAAGAGAAGAGGAAAAGGACAACTGTGCATCAGGATCATTAAAAGCCTTTCTGCATGCAGAAAGATTAATCAAAAAGTGGGAAAAGAGTGACTTGGCATAAATGTACAGATGACTTTAAATAAATAAGAAGTATATCAGAGAAACTGGTAGGTTGATGATTACAGATGCAGAACCACCCTCATCACAAAGCCAGGAAGTGGGGGACAACTCAATGCAAGCATCTAAACTATGGCAACCATTGACACTTTTTTGAACCTGGTCATGTGCAGCACAACCAATGCACACATTAAAATATAGGGTCAATGCAAAAAGGAATAGGGAAAAATAAGTGTTAGGTGGAAAATGCAGAGAATGAAATAAGAACTTTCACAAAATTGGGAAAAGTAGTAGTCAACCAATGTCATCAAATATCCTCTGATTCCTACGCACATTCATATATTTAGTATGCCTGCAGAATGATATTTTCATACAGCTATTCAACAAACACGTGAAGGATATAAAAATCATGGGTGTCAACTTGTGTAGACTCACAGAGATGACTTCATGTACAGTGGTCTATTGTTAAACAATTAAGCATAGCAACTATTAAATAATGTTATTAATGAAAGGGCTTTACCATGTACATAACTTCAAGCAGCATCTATGCAGACTCACAGAGATGACTTCATGTACAGTGATCATATAAGACACATGACTATTATATCATAGAGCAAAGTATACATGACCATGTATATTAAATGAAAAGCAAACTGCAAGAAGCAAAGCATATATGACCAATGACTACTAAATAAAGTTAGTATTATTAATGTTATTATGGATCATATTAGTATTATCAATTTCATATTCATTTTTAATGATTTATGTATGTTCGTTATATATGAAAATGACTTTTTGAAGACAAAACATGCACACAATAACTTAAATCTTGCCAAAACAATCACATAAAACTAACCAAACTGTCATATTATTTGTATGCAGGAGTAAACGCAGATGATGAGAAAGGAAGCAAGAGTTTAGGTATTTTGAGTATAGCAAGGAAAATGATATGATGTTGTTTTGATAAGAAATGTGAAAAAGAAAAATTAATCTAAAGACAGAGAAAGTGAAAATGACAAATTTGCTTCAGCACCCTTAAAAAGCAAACCTGCATGCAGAAAGGGTAAACACACAGCTAAGGAAAAAAATGAATTGGAAGAGAAGTTAAGAGAAAGTGACCATGGTTGCCATTCTTGCCTGCATAAGCATGAAGGAAAAAATTATGTCAAAATGACAATGCAAATATGGTTAAACGACTAAGCATATCAACTATTAAATGAAAAAGATAATTGAAGGATGTACTTGAATTAGTTATGCCATTAGCTGTTAACCAAAGGTCAATTGTGAACCCAGCTTACATACAAAGGGAAAATCAGAAAGAGACAAAACAGAAATCAATTTAGACATGTCAATTTATGGACCTGTATGACTTAACAGATAAGAAATGAAAGCAGCTTTTCAAGGATAGAATGAGGACAAAAAAGGCTAGCCTGTTTCCTGAAAGTGGCTAATATATTACAGTCCTAAAAAAAAGTGAATAAAAATATAATCATAATGAGGGAAAATTATGGAACATACCTAGCAATTAAAAGATAACAGCTATACAATTAGCCATTCAGTCATATATTAATCTAAAGACAGAGAAAGGGAAAACTGAAAAGTTTGCATCAGCACCCTTAAAAGCAAATATGCTAGCAGAAAGGATAAACAAACGTCTGAGGGAAAAGAATGAATTGGGAGAGAAGTTTAGAGAAAAGTGACCATGGTTGCCTTGCTTGGCTGCATAAGAATGAAGAAAAAGATTATGTGAGAATGACAATGCAAGTATGGTTAAACAAATAAGCATAGTAACTATTAAAGAAGCTTATTAATGAATGGGCTTTACCATGTATATGAATGAAAATCAGCATCTTAACAGAGTCACAGAGATGACTTCATGTGCAGTGGTATTAATATTAGCACAAAAGGGAAACTTGGCAGTAAATGAAGGAGTTTCACAAATATGGAAAAAGTAAAAGTCAACAAATGTCAGCACAAATCCAGCAATATCTCAAAATTAGTCTGTATATGTAGTGTCCCTATTGTTAAAGTATAATACGTGAAAAAGATAACGATGTATAGCAAGGATTGTTGTTCATAGGACTGTGTGGAATATCAAAGCAAGGAACACCTTAATTGGTCAAATACTAAATTAAAATATTCTGATATGATTCCAATAAAAGAATAAAAATGAACTTGCTTTTGGGATGAAGACAAAAAAGCAAGACAGTTTCATGAAAGTGGGTAATATATTACCCACATAAAAAAAAGTGAATGAACATATAATCATTATGAATGAAAATTTTGGCACATAACTTGTTAAAAGATAGCAGCTATACAATTAGCCATACTGTCATATGGCCAAAGCCAGAAGAATATTTCATAGATATCAATATATACAACAGGTAAAGACTAAAAGGTAAAAGCAGCCTCAGTTACTATAAGAGGAACCAAATCACCAACGATTATGTAAATTGCCTTACTCACTATATCCATCATATCATTCCGGAGAATAAAATTAAGAAGTATGAGTGAGTTCGTGGACTTTTCTCACAGTGCATTATACAGGATATGCTCTCGTTGGAGGGAGAATGAAGTATCAAGTATCCGAATCACATGTGGTCCCATGCAAGTGTTTGAAGAATTAGACACGGATGAAACCGAACCCTCAATAGTCACAGTAGAAAGAGGCCAGGTGAGAGCAGGATCTTACCAGTTTTATGAGTCTAGGTATGACCTATTCTGGTCCTTGTATGGTGTGATTAGGAATCACAGACTGTTCAATCGTTACTGGGAACTCGCAGACACCCATCACTTCTGCTTCAACACAGCTCATGTGGGAGTAATCGAAGCATATTCTCCATACATGATGGTGCAGATGGAAGAAGGAGAAATTGACCGGATGATTTTCCTTAACTTTCGTTACCACTCTTACATGAGGATAACTCCGATTAGGAACAGGTGTGGCGGTCGGAACGTTCAACGCACTTGGCGCCGGCGACAAGTGATTGAAGATCAGAGGATAGAAGCAGATTTAGGTTTGCCAGCAAGTGAGGAGTTAGGCGCTGAGCTCGGGTTTGTTAGTACCGACACTGAGGAGGGAGCAATTTTTATATGTTTCTTTTATTAAAGGCATGAAGCATAATGTCAATGAATTATTAAAGTGTTGCTTTACTGTCTCAATGTCGTCTTGTCTTGTCTTGTCCTGTCTGGCTCATAAATGAAGGATAATTGTAGTCCGTTTATCTATGAAAGTCTAGACAAAAGTCATGTTTGCTTTATCAGATATCTTATCCTCTTGCATAACCTTTTTGTTTTTTATGAACGTGGCATTACCTAAGGCCTCAATGTAATTGGACTTATGTTTTTGCATTTGAGTTCAGTGTAGAAATAAATAGGCCCAACATTGTAGAAATAAATAGGCCCAACATTATTACTGAAACCATGTAATTTTTTAATCTTTCTAAATTCGCAAACCATTTTGTACATTCATATGGGTTCCAAAACCACATTGCTTACTGAGGAAAAGTAATTCACATTGCTTACTGACCATGTTCATGCATGTATATGAAGGGAAAATATAAGACTTTAATATAAGCTCATCTAAACATAACACAGGGTAATAATACATCTCACTTGCTCACAACAACTACACAGACGTGACTAAGCCACCTATATGATTACAAAGTTAGAACTCTACCTGGAAATAAAACCTATTCTAAAAAAAATGGAGAAATTTTGACATGGAGAAGCAAACAACATAAGCTTGGACAGTCTGAATCAAAAAATAAAAATCACAGTGAAGGGCCTTGATAACCATGCATTATCAATATGGTCTTTTGCAAGTATCGGAGAATTGACGTCGGCGAGAAATCATAGCAATGGTTTAGAAGCAGGGCACCATCATAAGCATGGTTATCATAAGCACGGTTATCAATGATCTTCACCGAACCTCACATCCAGCACACACCATCATAAGCGCTTCCTATGCAGCCGCCGACGATACTCCACCCCACCGATGACCTTTTCTGGTTTAGAGAGACACATCACCAAGGACCGTCGTCATCCTTTCACTATCATCACCGTGGTGATGTTTAGCGTGAGTCTGAGCTTACTCACTGTTATCTCCATCACCACCGTCACTTTCCATCACCGGTGTCACTAAACCGACAAGCTCCGACAACGTAGAAGCAGAGACACAGCACCACAGACATTTCAGAAGCTTACCTAAAGCACAATGCATAAGACCTTAAGATGATTCTGACAGAGTAATGAACGCTTACTTGAACTCGTCCCTGCGAAATGACTCATAAACGTGATAACCACATGTATGTCGACCAGCAAAGCAAATTATATACATAAATGGGTCTGCAAACTATGTACCTCTATCTCTTTGCTTAAGCAACCTTAAAACGAAGTGTGGTCTGGATGGTAAATGAGGAAAAAGCGCTCATTTTCTGTCATCTCCATCACCACCGTCACTCTCCCTCTCTAGTGTGACCAAAAGCACTCTGTTTGACACAGTAGAAACAGAGACACAGCACCAAAGACACCTCTGAAGCAGAACAGAGTCTGTGCATAAGACCTTAAGAAGTAGAGCAGAGTAATGAGTAGTTAGTCCCACTGGTACCTGCAAAATGAAGGTTAAACGTGCTAACTTATCTGTAAGTCGACATACAAAGCGATATACATTGTTTGCAAACTGTGTACCTCTCTTTCTCGTTGATTAAGCATCCGTAAAACAAAGAATGGTCTGCTCTTCCTGAATATGAAGTTCCGTTTCATCATGGTGTGGCCTGCTCTTCCTGAATAGCAATATAGGAGCAAATGAGAAGGTCGAATTCTGATTTGCAAAGGAAAAAACATTTAGGAACAAACCTGAAACGACGGAGGCTAGCCTGTAAAGAAGAAAAGAAGAACGGTGGAAATAAGTATGACGGATGGATGAAGTCAGCTGATATAGAAGGTCGTCTCCTCCCCTGCGAATAGTCATTAGATTTATTTGTAATGGCGGGATTGACGCACACGTTTTTGAATTTCAAACAGGGTGCCAAGGCATTTGAGGCACCGGGGAAGAAATGAAATATTTGGGACTCAATCTCAGCCATCCATTGCTTATGAACAGTGTTTTTTTCTTAAGTTACGTTTTGGAGCCGTTAGATGAGATGAAGGATTGGTGGAAGAGTATTTATATATATATTGATAACATATAATGACACTTTTATCTAAAATAAGTTATTTCATAAATGTATCAATTAATACATATGACCTATATTTGGTTTCCTTTTTTAATTACTTCATTTATATATAAACACACTTAAGAAGTTAAGTAAATTAAAAAATTAATACATTTTAATTAATAATAGGATATTAATTAAATTTTTAGTTTGATTTATTCGAAAATAATTTTAAAGTATTATATTAGTACACACACATGTTAATACACACACATATGTGTATATATATATATTTGTTACATATATTAATACATTATAAATAATATATAGATATAATATTTAACAATATAAGTAATATTTCATAATATATATTTATTTATGTTAGTGTTGTTTAATACATACATATATATATATATATATATATATTATACATATATATTATTTTACAATAATAATCAACATGTTCTTTCTAACTCAGTGGTAAAGGCATGGCCACATAAAGAGGTGGACTTGGGTTCAAATCTTGGAGGGACCATAAATAAGTTGAGTTTCACACAAATGTGGTGCAACGAGATGGCGACATGTAGCACAGGGTGAGATGGTGAGGGACAAGTCGACATGTGGGGCTTAGTGATGATGTGGAAGGCCGGTGACGGATGGTTGTTGACCGTCCGAGTAATTTTTTTTTAAAAAATTGACACTTTCAGCGACGATGAAAGTCGCGCTGAAAGTATTGAGTTGCCACTGAAAGTCACATTTAGCAGCAACAAAAAGAAAAGTCACCGCTAAAAGTATAGTTTCAGCAGCGACACAAAAGTCACCGCTAAAAGTAACCTTCAATGGCGACACAAAAGTTGCCATTGAAAGTCACCTTCAGTGGTGACAAAAATTGTCACCGCTAAAACTTTTAGCTACGGTCGCAACATTGGTGACTTTTAGACTTTCAGTGGCAACTTTTATCGCTGCCGAAAGTCATTTTTTTGTAGTGCAGATATATATCCTATCAATAATTTCTAACTAGAGTTAGGTATATTAACCAAATATATGCTCAAATACACTGAGATCACTGGAAGAAAAGAGTCCGATTCAGATAGCTATTTGGTTTACTATTACTGAAATCCTATTGGAAGTGACATTGTGTTCCATTCTAGTTAGCTTAGAGTTCATCAAGAGTGGATTGGTGGCCATTGGGTTTTGCTGTAGAGAGATTTTGAGTTCTTGATGATTCAATTCATTATATGGCTCTCTTTTTTATTAGATTTTTTGAGTGATCTTTTCCTACTATTTTGGAGGTAGCTCTAGTTAGTTTAAATCCATTTTTTGTGTTTCAAGATAGTAAGTGATCTTTCTATAGTGGCTTTGTTATGGACTTTACTGATACAAACGGGCCAGAGGATGTTGTGGATATGAATCCAATTGCTAAACAACAGAAAGGCCAAGGCCTAATACGAAGAAGCATTAGAATTAGAAGAAAGACCTGTAAACTTTGAGATCTACAGGAAGCATAAATATACACTAAGAAAGGAAGAGGGATGTGCATTATTTTGTGAAATCTCTCTCTCTCTCTCTCTCTCTCTCTCTATTTCGTGTATTCTCACTCACTCTTTCTACACTTTCTTTCTATGCATTTTCTTACTGTCATATTTCTGTATTCTCTGAAATTTTGTTACATCTTTGTCAGATTTGGATTTGGATTGTAGTAACTGAATATCCAATAATATACAGAGGTACATTTGGCTTGTTCACATTTATTTCCCAGTTGTTAAAATTGAGCCATTACATTTGGTACTTTCATTCCTTTCTTATTGCAGTAATGGAGGAAAACATAAGAATGAAGGAAATGCAAGCCAATATTAAGAAAACCCAAGGCTTTGTGGAAAGGACCATTTTTGTCAACTCGATTAGCTGAACTCTAATCTTCAATTGCAGGTCCAATCTGTCGATGCTCTTCACCACCGTATGGACCAATCCTCCACTGGTTCATCTGGTCAACATTCATCCTTTATTCCGATGGCACATCCATTAAGCTCAATAAAGCTCGATTTTCCTCGATTTGATGGTTCTAATACTCTGAATTGCCTTTTTAAAGCTAAATTTCAGTACTATGATATTAGCAATACTTAAAAGATCATTCTTGCTTCTGTACACTTTGACGCTGATGTACTTTCTTAGTTTCAGATGCTAGATAAAGCTAGTCATATTCCATCCTGGTTAGCTCTATCTAAGGCCATTGAAGTCCAATACGGTTCTTCGTTGTTTGACTGTGCCCGGGCTCAATTGTTTAAACTCACTCAATCTGCTCTTGGGGGTTCTTTGGAATATTATAATGCTAAATTCTTGTCACTCGCCAATCGTACTGAATAACTCTCCAAGATAGCTTTACTCAATTGTTATTTAGGTGGCCTGACTACTAATCTTAAGCGCGATGTCATAGTCCAGCGTCTCTCTACCATTCTTAGTGCGATGGCTTTAGCATGGTTATTTTTTGGCTCACCAATCATAGGTGGTCCTCCATCTCTAAAACTGGATACCTCGACCTGTCGTTCCCCATCTTCTTCTAGTACCAGCACTGCCATTGTTCCTTACACTGGTTTTTGGTCCCGGCTTGCAGATTATATTATCTCACCATCACTCTGTTTTCACGATTCCTCATGGGTCATTGCCGATCCGTGACTTTGAACACTGTATTGAATTGCTGCCAGGAACAAGGCCTGTCAAAGTCAGACCATACCGATATCCGACGAGTCAAAAGGATGAAATCGAGAAGATAGTAACCGAACTTCTCAGTGAGGGTCTCATTCAATCTAGTTCAAGTCCCTTCTCTACCCTGGTTATATTAGTCAAGAAGAAGGATGGCACATGGAGGTTTTGTGTCAATTTTCGTGCTTTGAATATAGTCACCGTGAAGGACGCTTTTTCTATGCCAACAGTAGATGAACTATTGGATGAATTTCATAGATTGGTTTACTATTCTAAGCTTGATCTTCGCTCCGGTTACTATCACATTTTGATGTGTGAATCAAATCGAGAAAAAAATAGCATTTTGAATACATCTTGGCTTATATGAATGGCTCGTTATGCCATTTGGTCTAACAAATGCTCTGGCAACATTTTAGACATTGATGAACTAAGTATTTCATCCTTTCCTTCGACAATTTGTCTTGATTTTTTTTTGATGATATTTTAATTTACAGTGCCACCTGGGAGCTCCATTTACAACATGTAGCAAAGGTCTTAAAGGTACTGACACAACATCAGTTGCTTGCTAAATTATCCAAGTGTGCTTTCGGTAAATAGCAGATTGATTATTTGGGCCATATAATCTTAGCTCAAGGTGTCGCAATGGACCCCATAAAAATTAAGGTAGTAGTGGAATGGCCTATTCCTCAAAATGTGTCACAACTCAAGGGATTTCTAGGCCTAAGTGTCTATTATTGGCGTTTTGCGGCCCGTTTTGCTCAATTGGCTAGCCCATTAACCGATTTACTGAGGAAAGGTGCTTTTCAATGGAACCCAAGTGCCTAGGTAGCCTGTGATAAGTTGAAGATGACTTTAATTGTGGCTCTAGTATTGGCTATACTGGATTTTAACCAATCGTTTATCTTGTAGACAGACACTTCTGGATCAAGAATTGGTGTTGTACTCAGTCAAACTAATCATTCGATTGCTTTTTTCTCTAAGAAATTGTCTTCAAGGCTTCAATCACAATCCGTTTAAGCTTGCAAGTTGTATGCTATCACAGAGGCTATTGCCAAATTCTGTCATTATTTACTTGGCCACCATTTTATCATACAAACCGATCATCACAGCCTCTGTTATCTAAAAGACCAGGTCATTCAAACTCTGGAGCAAGAAAAGAGTCTTCTGAAGCTATTAGGTTACAATTTTGATGTTGCGTTTTGCTCTGGTAAAATGAATATAGCTGCTGATGCTCTGTCGTGCGTCTCTTTCTTGGCCATTTCCAGTATTGAGGGTACCTTTATGGATTTTGTGTATGAGTTGCACCGCTCATCACGCTCTATTGCTCTATTCAAATCTCAAATAGGAACTTCTCATTCTATGCATGGATATGAAATCTGTAGAGGTGATTTGTATTGGCGGTCCCGTTTGATAATTCCAAATGATAACCGCAAGCTCCTTAATAGGATTCTGTTTGAATTTCATTCTTCCCCTACGGGTGGCCATGCTGGATTCCTTCAAAAATTTCATCGGATTGCTCGATTATTTTTTTGGCATAACATGCGTAAGGATATATGGACATTTATACGACAGTGTGTTATCTGTCAACAAGCAAAGTCATCACAAGTTCATCCTACTGGGCTCCTTCAACCATTGCCGATTCTTGTACATATATAGGAAGATGTTGCTATGGACTTTCTCGTGGGATTACCGGTTGTTCAAGGCCTTTCAGTCATCATGGTTATATTGATCGCTTATCCAAATATGGCCACTTTATCGTTTTGCTTGTCAATTTTTCCAATCAAATTATTGCTGACATTTTTATTCAACATATTGTTAAACTCCATGGCATTCCATGAATGATTATTTCATATAGAGATAAGACATTCACCAGTAACTTTTGGTGTCATCTTATGAAAATGCAATGATCGATACTCTGTTTTAGTACCGTATATCACCCACAGTTGGACGGCCATTCAAAAGCTTTGAACCGTTGTTTAGAGATGTATTTATGATGTTTTGTTCATGACTATCCCTAGACTTGGTTAACTTTCTTACCATAAGTAGAGTTCTGGTATAATATGTCTTATCATACTGCCACAGGTTTCACACCTTTCAAAATTGTGTATGGCCACGATCCACCGCCTCTGTTACGACATGCATCACTTGAAGATACTTTGACCGATATTTATAAGCAATTGGTGGAATGTGATGCAGTTTTGGAGCTTTTGAAACATAATTTACTCAAAGCACAGCATTGAATGAAATATTTTATGGATAAAAAGCATACCGAGGTTGAATTTCAATTGGGTGATTGGGTATTGGTTCGTCTACAACCATACCGCCAACATTTTGTCGAATTGCGTAAATACCAGAAACTGGCATTGTTTTACTTCGTTCCATTTCATGTCACCAAATGTATAGGACCCATTGCATATCGTTTAGCTCTACCAGAATATGCTAAAATACACCTTGTATTTCATGTTTCTCAATTAAAACAGTTCCATGGCTCCACAACTGATAATTCTTATCTCCCTTTACCATTACATTCTATGCCGGAAGGTCCAATTTGTAGTCTTGATGTTGTTTTAGATTCATGATGGGTGCAACAAAATGGGTTCTAGGTCCGTCAATATCTTATTCATTGGCATGGGACCACTCACGACACTTGGGAAATTAAAGCAGACCTGGAACGCTTATATCCTTCTTTGAACCTTGAGGACAAGGTTAGATTTGATGGGGAGGGTATTGTTATGGACTTTACTGATACAGGTGGGCTAGAGGATGTTGTGGATATGAATCCAATTGTTAAACAATAGAAAGGCCAAGGCCCAATACGAAGAAGCATTAGAATTAGAAGAAAGACCTGGAAACTTTGAGATCTACTGGAAGCATAAATAGGCACTAAGGAAGAGGGGTGTGGATTATTTTGTAAAATCTCTCTCTCTATCTCTCTCTTGTGTATTCTCACTCGCTCTTTTTGCGATTTCTTTCTGTGCATTTTCTTACTATCATAATTTTGTATTCTCTGAAATTCTATTACATCTTTGTCAGATTTGGATTTGGATTGTAGTAATTGAATATCCAATAATATACAGAGATATGGCTTCTTCACATTTATTTCCCAGTTGTTAAAATTGTAGCCATTACAGGCTCTCTCTATATATATTTTGTTGATAGGATTATTTAATTTTGATTTCTTAGAATTAGGGAACTTTATTGCTGAGTGGCTACTATTTGATTTAAAAGATTTAATTTACATAGGAATTTCAATGTTTTTTTAAAAAATCAATTCAACACTCACTAAGTTTTAATATGTGAATAATTTTCAAGGATAAGTTTTTTAATAAAGAGGATTATAGGAGAATCAGGGAGAAGGACCAAGGAAAAAAGTTATTTATTAACAACGATCTTAAAAATTCTAATTATTTTGAAGGACAAAAAATTAAAATATAAATTTTTAATTACGAGATTAACCTGATTAAACTTTGGACATTTTCTTTAACCCATATCAATTATTTAACAATTAGTTATCAATTGATGTTCCCTCCGTCGTCCTTCTTTATATATCATTTGTTATTAGTTTTATGTTTTTGGAACTTACTCAAATTTATTTTTGGATTTTTAATTATTTTGAGATTTTAGAGGCTATTTTAATTTGGGTAACTTTTAAAGATAATCCTGATGTGTCATAATATACATTTAAATATCATCAAATTTGACAACTAACAGTTAAATAGTTAAGATGGTGTTAGTGAAAATGTAAAAGTTTGGTCAAGGTTAATTTTGTAATTGAAAATTTATATTTTTATATTTCGTTTTTAAAAATAATTATAATTTTTAAGATTCCTGTTCATAAATATTTATTTTTCTTAGTTATTCTCCTTAATTTTCCTGTGCATTATTGTGTATATATTATATATAAACAACAAAAGTTTATTGTGATTATCATGCGGGACAATTCAATTCATGCTTAGAGAAAACCGTTGGTTCTGGAAAAAATCTCGTTCAAAAAACTCAATAATTAGGCAAAAAAAAAATCTACGTATATTGGAAAATTCAGATTTGAGTCAATGGTGTTATAGAAAAATTGAGGTTTGGCAACCAGAAACTCTGCTGGCAAATCTATTCAGCGTGTTTGTTTTGGCGTTTTAACGTACAAACGCGTTTGAACAGTGGCGCAAACGAGCTTGAATAATGGAAAAGTTAAAAGTGGGTGTTTGTTTCAGCGATGAGATTTAAGATAAAATAAGTTAAAAGTTGGAAAAGTCATAAATCTCAAAATGAAGCTTATTGGAGTTTATTGCTATAAAATAATATTGAAAGGAGTATTGTCATATTTTTGGGGATAAATAAGGTACTTAAAATCACTTCTAATCACAAAACTTCTTTTATGAAAAAGTTCTAAATAATTTCCTCTTTCTTTAGATAGTAATCTTCTGCTAATTAGAGAATACTTTGGGATAAGAGTTTAAACATGTTTTGAGTTTTGTTAATATATGACTGTAGAAATGTAGAGAATAATTAATAATTAATTTTAATCATTTTAGATTTCTTATTTAGTTTTTTTATGATTTTATAATTTTATTAAAATTGTACCATTACCAAATTTTCAAAGTTAATTTTTGAGAAAATTGTGAAAAAATCTCTCCATGTGTAGATATCTTCTGAGGTTCCATTGACAATCAAGTTGCCAATGATGACTTTTTTCACAATTATCCCTTCATTTTTTCATTTTTCATAATTTTTTCAATTTTTTTTCTTAATTAATACAAAAGTCACTTATGTAAAAGTCAAACCAAACATCCTAACTTTTACATAAGTTACTTATCCAATCGCTAATCCAAACACTCATCATTTTACCTAATCTAACTTTTTTCCAATCTTAAGATTTCATAAATTTAAGTAAAAATAAGTTACTTATCCAATCATAAAAACAAACACACCCATTATCTATACAAAAGATACAATGTAAATTGATATTTTAATATCTCAGCATAATCAATATATCACCTACTACGGCTTTGTTTGGTTCAATGAAGATTAGATTAAGTGAGATTTACTTAAGTTAAGTTAGAAGATGTTATAATGTTGTTTGGTTCAACGAATGTTAGGTTAAGTGAGGTTTATTTAAGTTAAGTTAGGTTAAAGGAGATTAAAATGCCCTTCTACATATTTTTCTTCTTCTTTTATAATGTATTTATTAATAATAATTATTTATATAAAATTATTATTTATAAAATAATTATTCGTGTAAGCATATAAATAATTATTTATAAAATTATTATTATTTGGAAAGCTTGTTGAATCAGGAGGTCAAGTTTTAAAGGGGAGGGCAGTGTTGGAATTTTAAAAAATTGTCATGGGCAATTTAGTCACAATTGAAGACAAATATTCTCTCACCTAGGAAAAACCTCAATTTTGGAGGGTTCAAAACCTAGGTTAGGTTACCACTAGAAGACAAAAAAACATCTAACACCTAACCTAACCTCATTCCAATCAAACACTACTTTTTTACCTCCAACCCACCCCAACTTAACCTAACCTCCAATCAAATAAAGATAACCTCATCCCAACCTAACATAACCTCCAACTAAACAAAACCTACCACTCCGCCCAAGCCGACAACTGACATATGGCTCACTATGGCTACAGACTCAATTTACTGTTTACAACAGTTATCCAACTTTATAAAATAAAAATTCCTTGAGCTCCGTTCTAAGCCCCTAGCTCTGTAGCTCGAACGGTGACGCATGCGGCTTCATTCAAATTTGATTTTTAGTTTTGGCAAAATAGCCACCGTTTTCAATAAAATTTGCATATGGATTTGACCTTCGTTCAAAGCCAACATACCTTTTTTTACACTATCCTATTGATCATGCCCTAGGTGTTTAATCTCCTTTCACCCCTACCCTAGGCGTTTCCTCTCTCTTTCCCCATGCCCAAGGTTCTCTCCTCCTTCCTTTTACTTTTGCACAAAACCCTTCTCTCTCTCTCTTCTCTTTATTGTTTCACCCTTCCCAATCCCTCGGGCCCATTTATTGTCTCACAATCTCTTCATCCCTTCCCATTTTTCTTCTTCATTCGGCACTAGAACTGAGGAGGCATAGAAGAGGATGCGACGGTGATGCTTCCTCCATCGTCGTTGATCTCGGCAAAGCAAGTCATCCTTTTGAAGAAAGCCTCCTCCAAAAAGAAACACAAAGCAACAAAATGATCTTCTTAGCATAGGAGGAGGAAGTGGATATAGGTAGAGACCCTTTTTCTTATTCTTCATCCACTGCTATTGTTTTGATTATTCATGGATGGTTTTAATTGGATCAAAGGGTTTGTAGATTAGGGTTTTATTTGGTTTTTTTGGCAATGTTCCATTGGTAGTAAATGATGAAGAATAAGTGAAAGGTGTTTATATATTTGCGGATTGTCAAATTTCTAACTTGCAGCTTTTCAATTCCCGCTAGAGTGAAAGGCGTTTATATATTTGGTTTTATTCTTCATCCATTGCTACTGAATAAGTGGACTTATTTACGAACAGAAACTAAATGTGGGAGAGGAACTTGGCCTGGTGAGGAAGAACATCACTATCAACAAAAGATAAAGGCAATCATATGGGGAAGGTGATGCTGTAACAAATATTGATTATAAGGAGATTTTCAAGAATATAAGTGAATAATTCAACATTGTTGTACTATTTAAATTTATTCTTAATGTTCCTTAATTTAATTCCAATTTTTGGCTTGGCCTAGAGAGCCCAACGCCAAACGCAAGTAAAATTAGGTAGAGTTGGATCCAAGAACGTGCAATCCCAGATTTGAGAGTCTTTTCCCTTTTTGAACTGCAGATATGACAGTCTAGCAGGCAATCTTTTTTAGTCCAAATTGTGGGACTTAACCGGACTTGTGGTTGCATTGCGTTGATATGATTCGACTTTTTTTTATTTTGCTACTCATGTTTTAACGGATGAAAGCTCCCCCGCTACCACAATGCATTTTCTAGTGTTGTCTTTGTTGATTAATTGTGTTTGCAAAGTGGGTTGAATCCAACTTTGATGCTTATATTATGACAAGTTTGTTGCTTAGTTTTATTCCGTTGATTACAATCTTGAAGCATCGAACATCTATCTATATGACAGGTTCCTAATCTCCATAATCTTGATTAGAAGCTCATGAAAAAGTAACCACGCCGGAAGATGCTTCCAATGCTATATTTCAAATTTCTCAATTTTTTTTATTACTTTTTAATTCTTAAACTCTGATTATACCCTACGTTGATGCAGGCGGAAGAAGTAACATATTTTCTATAAAAAAAGTGGTTAATTGTTGTTTGTGAAGTTTGATTCCACGGAAACACCAAAGTTTGGTGTGTCCTTTATTTAATTAGTAGTATGCTCGCTTATGTATCCCCTTTTATCGGTTAAGTACCTTGCAATGAAGATATATTTCTTCAGTTAAAAATTGGGAGTTCATGCTATTTAGGAAAGAAATTAAATCTCTCAAGATTTAATTTCCCCCAATACATTGACTAGATATTGAGAGAATTTCAACAAAGAAATTAGATCTCTCAAGATTTAATTTCCCCCAATATCATGACTAGATATTGAGAGAATTTCAGCAGAAAATTAGGAAAATCTTATTAAAAGCCTTCTGAAACAATCAAATCCTGAATTATGCCTTTAGGTTTAATAAATTCAAAATTGATTCAGGCGACCTAATCCAGGATTTTAGAATTAAGTGATTTAACCTATATGTCCTCTTGCTCCTCCTCTCTCCCTTTCCGTTATCTCCTAAGTCATTCTTCTCCACCTGTCTCCTCTACTTCCCTTCAAGTTCCATATAGATATCTCTGGATCTCCAATTCAGGCGGTTTATTTCCATTCTCCTCTAATAGTTCATTGCTGTACCTTTCGATTCATTTAACCAAGCAATTGACGCCGCCAAGCTATTCTTCTCTACAATTTTTGCTTTCAGCAACAAAGATTCTGCGGAGGTGTACTTGCTTAATCTGAAAGGTATCATCCTCATAGGAGATCACTAACTTAAGATATTTATGATGAGTTGTGTTGTATCCTTCCTCAGAATCTGAATAAAAGTATGCCATTGAAATTCATGAGAATTCAATACATATTTTGGTTTCTCTGTCAGTCCAATGGTTATTACTGTTGATTGTTTCCATTCTTCAATGAATTGATAATATCCAACCTCTATTAATGATGGATTTGGCTTTCATCCTTTTTCTTAGAGAAAATGATGGTCCTTTTTTTGATCTAGACCCAGATTTAATTAAATAATAATAGTTTTATAATATATTAAATTTGGACCATTGAGATCTTAATCCAACGATTCAGATCAAGAAAAAGACCATCTTTTTCTTTAGAGAAAAGGATGGAAGCCAGTTCCATTAATGACAATGATAGGATATCATTCTTTTTATGAAATAACGCAATGCACCAACATGTATATTCAATTTTCCTATTAATAACTCAGGGCATGGAGGTCATTTCACCTAATTTTTTAATCTCATGTTGATCCCTATGCCCTGATTATTCATTTGTTAAGTTTAGCAACCTAAGCTAGAATTTAGGTACTTCAAATGGCTTTTTATAGGATTTCCCCCATAAATTTTATGGTTGATTTCCTTTTTAATAATATATATTATAATGAAAAAAACTTAAATTATATATTGGTTTGCTTATATCTATTAAATCAAATTCTCCCATTAATTTTCCTTTCAAAAGATCATTTTATAGTTTTTTTTTTTTTGGATAAAATATAAATTCTAACCCATGGTAGCTGCTGGGCATCTTGATTATGCCATGTCCGTACAATGGACTCCCAGGCATATTTGAAATGGTCAGTATACATCTTACCAAAAACATTTGTTAGTATACAATTAATTAAACTGCAATATATTCGTTCCTATGCTAAATATATATAAGGATTAAAAGTTTACTTTGATTATATCACCAATCTGAACCGTTTAGATTGATTTTGAACATTTGTTCAAAAAACAAAAATTAATTTTAGAATTAAATAGTTTTTTATTTTAATATATGTAAGATTTAAAATAAATATAATTTTATAATATTTTAGAAAAAATGAATTTATTATTTAAAAATTATAGACTAAAAATTTTAAATTTGAACGGTTTAATTCTTAACATAGCAAGGATGAGCAGTTGATGCTCATCACTGTGACCCCTTCCTTAAAATTATGATGATTCAGCCATTGTTAAGATTTCCCTAATCATAGGGAGGATATTGATCAAAAGAAGATTCCTTGAGTTTTCTTTTTCAACCAAAAAGAAGGGCTTTCATAGAATCGCCGGATATTGACTTTCTTGAATTCTTCGATCCTGAATAACATTGATGCCTTCAAGGATTCCCAACAACTCTACTATGCCACAGTGGACTGAGATTCTGAGAATATCTTAGTTTCTTAATGAATCTAAGAATTTTTTTCCCACTGCTAATAGATTCTACCGTCATAAGTTCAAAAACTACATTAAAATCATTCTTCCGAATATTCCATATCTTTTTTTTTTCTTTTTAAAATTTACTTACATTAAGATTTCAAACAATCAATATTTAATATAAATTTATATTGAGTGGACCATATTTATAATCCGTAAACAATACAACTCCACCGTAATCTAATGTAAAGAATTAAAACAGAACATATTTATCATATGTACATATGTTAATTATATTTTTTTTGTTCGAAGCATCAGCATCATATTATTAATTCAAAAACTTAAGCGAATATTCGGCTTTACTCGGATAAATCATGATATCGTTTTATCAAGTACATGTTTGGTTCAGGCTCTCAAAGGCGGAAGGCCACATTAAAAATTGAAAAAAGCTCATAGGAGCCCCAATACTATATATTAGGCGTAATGTTTGAATAACTTTTTAGCCGAACACAAACTTAAAATGTTTTTAATCAAAATAGCCATTTTATTAATATCCAAAGAAGTAATACAAGCACCAATAACCAAAGCCAAATGAAAACACTCCGAAAAACCTAATATTACAACCTATCACTCTAAAAAAGAACTCAACACAAAACAACCTATTTTCAAAACTAAACAGACAAATATAATCTCTATACCACTAGCAAAACCTAATAAGTACCTATTTATTAGCCTATACCAGTTCTCCCCTGTACCTCATTCAGTAGAATTACAATATCCCTTTCCATAAAGAGTTCAGAGAGGGTGGTGGCCTAAACAGCCATCCTTTCAGTACCAGTCCTCTCATTACCTCAGCTGCCAGACAATCTGCAGCTTTATTACCAGATCGAGAAACCAAAGACAATTCCCAATTGTTAGAATGTTCCTGACTCAAAATTTGTAAGCATTTCTATATAATATCTACACTTTCCCATTCATACCCACCTATCTCCTTACTCCTAATTTTATCATATAATACTTGACAATCTGTTTCCACTATCACCTTGTCTCCTCCCCCACAACTCCCATCCTTCCAAAGCTTCCAATAATGCCAAACTTTCAGCTTGAAAGGCAGAGCAAAGCATCCACCAATTTTCCAATACCCCCCATAAACCTCCCTTCCCAATCTCGCCCAACTATGCTAATAGCAGCTTTTTTCTTCTTCAGGCAAAATGTAGCATCTATGTTAATCTTCATGTGCCCCCACATTGGCTTATCCCTCCCTCGGTTGCAGCCCAATAGTCCCTTGTCAGCCTCATTACCCCTCTAACACAAATTAGTACATTTACCTCCACCTGTTCAAACATGTATTTACATCTAGCCTTCCATATTTCCCAACAAATTCCAGCAAATAGAGCAAGACCATAGTCATTAGGACCATCTCCCACTACAATCCATTCTTCTAACCAACAATATATTCTATTCATTCTATATTTGTCAAAACGTAGAGATAGAGGAGAGTCATACCAGCAATGTGCTGCCCAAAGATAAAAGAAAAGAAGGTGTCCTACTGTTTCCTCATCCACTTTGCATAAATCACAAATAGGATTAACAGCACATTTTCTTTTAAACAAAGCCTCCTTTGTCGCTAATGCCCCGCTCACTGCCCTCCAGAGAAAGTTTTTAATTTTAGGAGGCACTTTGATTCTCCAAATCCCATTCCACAATTGTTTAGAAGGTTTGAAGGATCCACTAGGTGCCAATGGAGCGCTCCTCTCCTCCTTCTCTCTTATCGCCTTATATCTCAATTTCACTGCATACTAGCCATCCTTACTCTTTAGCCAAATCATCTTGTCCTCTAATTGAATCAAAGGGAGCTTAACTTGCTTTATAGCGTTTTGATCTTCTTCATCCAGAAAAGCCTCTGCAGCACCAAAGTCCCATCTCCCATTCACAACTAGGTCCTTTACCTTCAGTTGTTTCATCTCCTCACTCATTGCTCTATTCCTCAACTTTAATCCCTCACATGCTGGAAGCCATTTATCCTCAAAGACACACACCTTCTCCCCATTGCCCACCTTCTAACATAAATCCTCCAGTAGTAAGTCCCCTCCAGTAGTAAGTCCTTTCCCTCTAAAAGACTCGTCCAACCCCAAAAAGACTTGTTACCTTTTTTTCCTTTCAAAAAGTCTTTTTCAAGAAAATATAAACCTTTCAAAATCTTGCACCACAAAGCATTTGGATTCTGAATCATTCGCCAAGCTGTTTTAGCCGAAAGGGCTTTATTTAAACCCTCTAGATCCCTGAAGCCCATACCCCCCCCCCTCTTCCTTTGACTTGCTCAATGTGTGCCAAGCCTTCCACTGTATCCTTCCCTCATTTACTTTCTGTCCCCACCAGAATTTTGAAACATACCATCTAACTCAGCACACACTTTTTTAGGGAAACTGAAACAACTTAAAATTAAAAATGGTTTTTGAAGCTTTTGAAAATGATTTTTATGGATTTATTTGGTACAAGGGATTTGAAGGGGATGGGAGAGAATTTTTAGAGAAAATTCCAGAAAAATACTACTTAAACTTCAAAATTCTAAATTAGTAATTTGACAAGAACTTACGTTATCAATCCTATTACTCTTCTTATCAATCCCATTATGCTTCTTGTTAAGGGGATTTTGAAGTTCAAATGATATTTTTTTGAAATTCTTCCAAATTTTTATAAATTAAAATTATAAAAATTAAAGAAGGTTAAAATTTTTTAATTAATTTTACATATTATTATATCTTATATATTCTTTTTATTAAAATTTCATGACTCAATTACTTCAAATTTTATAAATTCAACTTATAAAAATTTCATTTTCCCTCCACTTCCCCCCCTATACGCCAAAGTTGTCTGTTATATTTGGAACTTTTATAACTGACTTTTAAATTTATTATTCGAATAAATTTCTATCAAATTGAATTTTTTATAAAAGTGTATTCAAGAATAAATTACATTACACTAATTAAATTTTACCCCAACTTTAATTTACCAAAATATAGTTAGGATAAAAGTCACTTTCACAAATATTAATCAAAATAAGCCCTAATTTTCCTATGTAACTTTTTCTCCAAACGCAGAAATGTGAATGCTTCAATTTACTTGCGCGCACACATCACCACTTCACATTCCAAATAAAACTCCAGCTTCTGCATCTCAGACGGAAAATGCCCAAAGGACTCCAAATACCATTTAGTTACACAGTCGAGTGTAATTGTCACAGACATGGTTACATTGCTTATCTCTTCCGAGAGGAGATTTACAATGAAATGCGTATAAGAAGGCCCTCCCTTTCGTTTTGGGATATAAAAGTGTGTATATATTTCTCTATACACACACAAATACAATATTGAGTTAATACAATGTTTGATCTTTATAATTTGCCTTCATTTTGTTTTTGGTTCCTATAGTTTCAAACTAAAAGTTTTAATTCTCTAAGTTTCTATCCATTTAAAATGTATGTCCCTATATTTTAATAAAAACCTAGACCATTTTACCCCTTGATGAATCAAAACCTATGATTTGAAACTATAGGACCAAAACCAAAATGAGCAAACTATAAAGAACAAACACTATTGATCTTTTATAATATTATACCATTCATGCAGTTCAGCGATAAACATTATTTTACCTCCTAACATCCAAACTTGTTTTTCCAAAGAAAACACTATCTGCTCCTTTATGTACCTCAATTTGTTTCAGCACCAATAAATGAATACACATAGGGTAAAGTGTTTTATACAAAATATGAAGCATCACAAGGAAAAAGGTTTTGCATACACATCAAACGGTTCGCAGGCGGTCAATTGGGGTTCCTGTCGAAGCAGTAAAAGGGGGAGAAAATTAAAACATGTCAGGGCAACTACTAAATTATCTCTGTACATGGCATCAAAAGGTAGACAGTTTAGATATCATTTGGAAAATAACATGATTGGAAAATCCGGCGGTCAAAAAACAATTTAGCACTTGGTTTATGGACGTAATTCAAATTAAACGAGTATTTTTACCTGACTCAGGCCACCACCAATGACACTGCCACCAGTCAAAAGCATGGAGACAAGACTTGTCACCACATCACCGCCACCAGAACCACCATTGTTGCCAACATTTCTAATTGCAGTACGCATAGAATTAAGAATGCTACCATAGGTTGTGCCATGTCCACGCTCGAGGGCTTGGATAAAGCAAAATGTCATGGCTCCAGTTGATGTAATTCTTGATAGTGCCTGCATCCAAATAAGCATCAGGATCAATATATTCTGAGACATGAACAATGTTTAGTTAATACGAATTATGAAAGATCTCAACTCAAATTTTATGAAACTTACAGATGTATCAGCAGAGGTTTGATGATCATCACAACCACTAAATGATATAACTTCACCACCATTTGATCCTTTCCATACGCCAGACCTAGGGCGATGGTCCTCCCACATATACTGCCCATTCCTATTATACATTATATGGGGAGAGGCAAAACTCAGTGCCGAATAAATTTTTATACTCACAGAATAAAATACCCTATATAATAAATTGAGGGAGAATGCCTTTGAACTTGTGTTACATATATTTATGATAGAGAGAAATTTGTTTAACTTGAGATACAGCCAAGTCTCGGAAATCATAAACAAAAAAAGAAGGAACATAAGATGATACTGTTATAAGACCTTCCTCCAGTTGAAAGCATATACTTCCTTTGGTCCTAGTTATAAGGCACATTCCAAAAGAAATAGATGGTCCTTTTTTTTGGTGAAGTAGATGGTCCTTATTATAAGTCACCAAGTGCCAAGATTGCCCCTATTTAAAATCTCATTAATTGCAACTTCTATCACTTCTTGGATATAATTCATGGTATTAAATGCAGGTAGATCTGAAATTTTTTTCCTTTTTCAGACAAAGTTAAAAACTTAACCACCTCTCCTTGGTTTAGACGAGGTGGTTAGAGGTGCCTTATATAATAAGGACTGGAGGAAGATACCATAGTGCAAAACTTGCAACAAAAAGAGGCCATATGATCCTTGAGACTAACAAGTGTTAAGAGCAGGAGAAAACAATAACATACTGGTATACTGCACAATGAAATGAGCTATCAGAGTGAAACACAACTTGAAAAAACATTGCTGCAATTACACAGCATGAAGAGCGGCTGGAGTTGCAAACAGGTTAAGAAAAGTGCCACCGGAATAATTCACAGAAGAGTGCTGGAATAATGCACAGCCAAAGTAGTTGGAGAAGTTCTCAGGTGGGGGGAGAATCACCAGGAAAAATGTGTCAGCGTTCTGCTAGAAAATGGATGCACAAACATGGGAAAAGCAACAGATGACAGGTAGAGATTGTGGCCAAAAGTCAAAAACAGAGGTCCACCAGTGATGCAGGAAAGCTCTGGCCATGAAAACTTTAAAGGGTAGCTCCTTCTCGCATAGAGAATGATAGGAGGCATGTGAACCAATTTATAATGAAATGAAGGTGGTTCAGCTAGAGATACAATGGATGTGGGACTGATTTAGTGTAACTAAATACAGAAGAAATTGGCAAAGATGAACAAATATTATTCAAATCGACATCTTTGTTCCCTTCTTCCAAACTCCAATCCAATTTGGAACTCCAATGAACTGGAAAGGAACAGAAAACCAGAAAAATCAGATTGATAAACAAAAAAAAAGTCCCAATACCTGATCAGCTTAATAATTTGGGGAAAGTTATTTGGGCAATGGATATCAATATTGAAAACAAAGGATTGGCTACAAAAGGCACAAATTATCATCCTGTGTATGAATAGGCTATTAAGCACTTGCATGCTCAATACTTTGAGACTTGGACTCAATTTCATTGGTCCCACAAGAAATAAAGTGTCCATAATATTCTTAATGAAATATAAGAAAGAGAAAGTACTGATGGAAGGTTAAAGCAATCATTTAGAATGCCATTAAAAAAATTGCACTTGAAAGAGGACATATTCAAAATATTAAAACAGTGAAAATATGAAATCATAAAAAATATTATAACCTGTTCATTCTGCAAAGGTATGGCAAGTCTAGTACAGTGCCACTATGGCAAGCATCAATTAGTGCATGAAGCTTAGCACCACGAGGTAGTGGTCTGACAAGTGCAGCATTGATCTCATCATCAACGATCATGCCCTGTGTTTCAAAGTCAAATGGACAGAGAGTTTCATCATATCCGTCTGCTTCATCACCATTATAGTTCCGTTGTCGTGAACCATGTCCTGAATAGTGGAAAACAAGGGAGTCACCTGGTTGACATCCTTGTACAAGCCAAAACATTGCCATCCTCATATTGTGCTTGGTCGGAATTTTGTAGGGATCAGTTTCTTCTTCTGCATTTAAATTTCAGATGATGATCAATAATAAACTAATTATGGCATGAACTAAACTCTAATATGCACAAAAAACTATTAATAATGAATAATAGAAGTTAACTAAAAAAATTTCTCGTTGGGAGAGTTTGGATTTGGATATTCCTATTGCTTGGAGGAAGGCCTGGAACATTCACTCAACACCCTATAGAAAATCGTGTGATATGATAAATTGTGTTCCAAGTTTAGTTCAGATTCTTAGAGCTGATGTGAATTTAAACAGCCTCCTATATACAACCATAGCAACAGATTTTCAATTTCCCAAAAAATAAAAATAAAAATAGCGATTTGAAATCATTCACTAAATTTCTAAGGCAAACATTTCTGTGTTTAACTCCACATTGCCCCAACTTGGGAACAGAGGATGAGGATATTGAAAAAGTTCAAAACACGTCTATGTTTTTGTTTAATAAAGTCAAGTAGAATAAAGATTGATTTTGGGAGTTGTGCTTCATCAACCTTGGCTAGAAAGCTTTCCTTCAATGCATTTATTGGTGAAACATAAATCAACTCACAATTGTTCTAAGGTGTAATTTTTACCTTTCAGTATAGCATAAATGTTCAACCAACCGGGTGAACTAGCTTTACTCAGATAGAAAAATAATCTTCCCAGCTTAATTGTACCAATCTGTTTTCCAGGTACTCGTTATTATTGATCAAATTAGAGCTTCGGCTTTGCACCTTCCAGAAAAGGATATTTAGCATGCCGTTTATGGACAAATAAAGATGGATCGAGGGGTTGGAAACACATAATTGAACTTCGAGATAACAACTAAAGTCAAACAAAGTTATATTTGAGAACTTCCACATCGAGCTTAAAAATAAAAGAAAACAAAGAAATCCCAATAACATAATTGCATCTACCAGATTCAGAAGCCCAGCGCTCAATGAAGAAGATCGTAGAATAAACATAACTTACCTGTAAGCATGAGGATAGAAGATTCGGGAAACTTAAACTTGTTGATAAGCAGGTAACGCATGCATTTCGCGTCATTAATGCACCCCTTGAGCTCGTGGCGGGAGTTCCGGTACGATATACCCACGATCACAGCCTTCTTCCTCCCGTGGGCGTTGGGCGGGGGACCAGGCGGGGCGCCAGAGTAAGGCGACGGAGCATTCCAGTTAGGGGGAGGAGGCACCGATGAAGGCGGCTGTGTAGGGACGGCACGGGGATCGGCTATGTGAGTGACGGCATGACAGAGGGCACATCGGATGGATCGGGCTCCCGACGGCAGCTGCAGCGGCGTACGGCAGTTGGAACAGTCGACGAGCATAGGGGAATACATGGCGGAGCAGGTGGGGAGAGATCGGCAAATTAAGAAGAAGAATAGGGGCAGAACTGAAATACTATACAGTTATTTCGTGACATGAACTTGAAGGTGTTGTATCGGTGACGGTGATCGGACTTTTGCTAACAGCTTCTGAAGATTCAGATTTCGGAAGATGATTTCCAGGAAAAGGGAAGATCCAAAAAGCGCGTGGGATTTGGCAAAAAAAAAGATCCCTTCCTATTGGTCAATTTCTTCGAACTGCGGATCAATACGATGGAAAGATCTGAATCTAAAACAATAATAATAATAATCATAATAAAAGTAAATTATGCAGCTCGTCTCTCTCCCAGTTCAAAGTTTTGAATTTTTCTTGTACAGTTAGTTATTGGTTTTAAGTTGGCTTTAATTTAAAACATATTAACTTATGTCTTCCCATTGATTATAATCAAATTAGAAATTACTACCTCTCCGGTCCTAAATATAGGACAAAGTTTGTAGTGTAAATTGCACTACAAACTTTGTCCTATATTTAGGACCGGAGGGAGTATTTGATTTTACCAACAAGTTATTAATTGAGATGGCAAAAGACTTCACTCCATAAGGAAGATAATATAAATTTGAATCTTAGGAATCATATTTATTGGAAAGGTGAGAACTTTTTACTCTATAAGTATCGAGAGGGAAACTCTTAATCAAATAAAAAAAAATTGATCTTTTAAACTGATTAATTGAAGAAGAAATCCTATTTAAATGCCATTGGAACTTGAAAAACCTCAAACTTAAAAGGTATGTTAAAACATGAAAATAACACATAGGTCACAAGGAATGAATGATAAGTTGAAACATTGTGCTTTTACTAAAATACCCCTTAAGTTTTTTTTTTTTTTTAAAAAGGAAAGAAGCCTTGCCTGTGCCCTAGCTCTAATGACAACTCGAGTAAAACGATTAAATATTTGAATATAAAGATTAACAAAACTCCTTCAACCCTATCATATGAAATTGACAAGTTGAATAAATGCAATGACAACTTAAGTATAGAGATTGACAACTTAAACTTCCCAAATTGCTAATTATTATACTCAAGTTGTTAACGACACCTATTCCTCTATTAGGCATCATTGAGAATTTGAGTATAGAAAATTAATATCTTCGGTATAGAGATTGACAACTTAAGTTTCCCAAATTGTCAATCTCTATACCATAGTCGTGAATTACTATACTCAAGTTGTCATTATCTTTATTTAACTTGTCAATGACACCTAATAGGGTTTATGGAGTTTTAGTTGTCAATCTCTTTACTTAAATAATTAATCGCTTAACTCAAGTTGTCACCAGAGCTCCTACTACCAAAATTACTTGTCTTTTGGTAAATTCACAACATTTTAAAATCTCAAATTCCTCTCTTATGACTTATGTATCTTTTCCATGTTCTAACATACCTTTTGAAGTTTTTCAAGTTCAAATGATATTTAAATGGAATTTTCCTTTAATTAAATCTATATATATTTGATTGTTTTAATTCAGGAATAGGTAATCTTTTAGATATTCAATTTTTCTATTAATGTTTATATTATATCAATATTTCCATCTTTTTGGTAAGATGAAAACATGGCTTGATGCATATAATGTCAACCCTAATTTGATGTTGCTTTGGTTTTATGGTCAGTTCCTTGACTAGTTTCTATGGATCCTTCATTTCCTTAATTGCGATACATAGAGCCGAGAATACGGGTCGGCTCTTCACATGCTCGGGCCTAAACGGGCCGGCCCGTTTAGGCCTATTTGCTAAAAAGTACAATATTTATTAGGCCATCGGCCCTACAGGGATGGACCTTCACGGGCTTGGGCCTAAACGGGCTTAAACTCATTTTAATTCAAAAAACGCTTGAAGAAAGAGAAAAAGAATAACACAGGCAAGGTAAACTCTTCTTACGTGATTTTCACCTTCTAAATCATCTCTATTGTAAGAGCTTCATTTTTATGATTTTAGTTTCTTGAGAAGAGGTGTTTTGTGCTATTTATGAAATGCCAAAGTTAGAGAAATCAAGAACAAGCCTAGAAAGTGAAAGATGTGAGCTTAAGCTTCCTATTCATGTAAGGATTATGTTGGTTGGTGGACTTTTATGGCTTTTCTCTTGCTGCCCTATTTTCGGTCATTTAGGGTTCTTGGGGTTTCATGATGCTTTGATCATATACAAGTGGTTAAATGATATTTGGGAAGCATATAAGCTAAGTTTGGTGGTTAAATTGTGAATTGTTGAGTGAAACCCTAATTTTCTAGTCAAAACAAGATATCAAGAAGGAATTAGAATTTGATCAAATTGATGTTATGATTGTGTTCTAATGAAAAACTATGTGGGAATAGCCCCTGATTATAAATTTTGGATCATTAGAACACAAATTGCAAAATTGGAATGTGCTGCCAGTGTGATTCCCTACAAGACAGTGATATTGTAATGTGTTTTTGGATAACCATATGATGTCTAATGAATGTGGAATGTTCCAAAATAAAAGTAGATATATCAAGCTTTAATTTGATAGGTCATTCATGTCAGTTGGACATGTACACCAAGAGTTATATATTTTCGAAGTTAGCCAAGTAAAACTAGCAAGTTTCAGTGACAGTGTCCAATAAATGGTAATTCTGGAATGTGGTACATCTAGTTGTCTAAGAAAAATATTTTTTTTTCTTAAGGATACACTTAATAAGGGTCACATAACCTTTGGAAGCACTGTAATTGAACATATGTACAAAAAGATATGAATTTTCAAAGTTTGATGAAAATTTTGCCAGCTTCTAGTAAATGTGCGAAATTAAAAGAAAAGATAATGGCACAATGTAAATTATCTTAAACTCTAAGGGTAAAGATAACCAACTATATGAGTTTAGAATAAGACATGAATGAATAATAACTTATTTATTGCAAATTTGGAGTCTTAGAACTTGACATTTGCACGAGCCGGACATGCATCAGTGTACTGACTAGCTGAGCAGTGGAAAGGATTTCAGGTAGTAACTTTGTTTTTTATACACTATGTGACTATTTATATGCATTGTGATATAATGTTCTATAACATAAATGACATGTTGTAATAACCTAGTTGTAGTTTGGTAAAAGCACAAGTACTATTAGGCCCAGTGAGACTTAACTAAGGTAGTAAGACAAGTAGGGGCAGACAGTCATCTGCTTTGGAACATTACAACAAGTAGGGGTCATGCAATCATATGATCCTAAACAGAGCACATAGTAAGGCTAATGGAGGACAAACATTCATTTGTGTTAGAACAAGCGTTTCACCCAAGAGGGGGGGTGAATTGGGTGATACTAAAATTTTGTCGGAAATATAAAACTTTAACAGTGGAATTAAAACAGTAATGAGTAAGGAGAAATATCACCGAAGCATACACCGGGAGTTATACTGGTTCGGTCACAACCACTTTGACCTACGTCCAGTCCTCAGAGCTTCTCTGAGAGTTTCACTATAACTTCCAAGATTCAGTGGGTTCTTGGCACCTCAGTACAAGCAAGTTCCTTCACCTGGACACTCGCTCCCCCTTACAAGTTGTAATCCAATCCAACTCAAGGTTCCACAACCTTAAGTTATCTCAATAACAAATATTGAGTTTGAATGAAATATCTCTCTTACAGAGTGAATAAGAATCACTGAAGCATAGAAATATAAATTCAACGTGAAAACAGAGCAATGAACTTGATAATTCGTTTGTGTGTGTTCTTGTTGTACTTTCTCTGTTTGGATGTTCCCATATATATAGATATGTTGGTGATGACCGTTGGAACATTTTCTTTCGTCCGTTGGAGAGTGCGCAGCCACTATTGACTTTTCAAGTTTTTGAAAAATATCCGTTGGCGGTGGTTGGCATTTGAACGTTTAATTTGACTTCCCTTTCTTGACATGATTCCTTCATTGTTTATCTGTAAATATGCTAGAAATACTAATACAATGAAAGATTAATCATATAGGAAACAATTTAATGAACGTTTGAATGATTTCTAAATTTCTGGGTAAGCTTACTCGAGTAGCTACTCGAGTATTACTTGAAGTTTACTCGAGTATCATCGGGAAATCTTTGATCAACTGCAAGTAAATGAATAAATACAAGATTACTCGGGTAGTGCATGGAATAACCAATTTTCAAACCTTTGGAAATATATGTTTACTCAGGTACCTACTCGAGTAATGCACTCACAACTTTATGAGTTACTCGGGTACCAACTCGAGTAAACCTTCAAATAAACTTTTGGTTACTCGATGCTTTACTCCAGTAATGTTGGCAGGATTTCAAGGCCGAGAGCACTTACCTTGTTACTCGGGTATGGACTCGAGTAATGCACTCATTTTTGCATAGGTTACTCGGGTACCACCTCGAGTAAATGTACTTTTTGTGCATGACTTACCCGGGTAATGACTTGAAGTTTACCTTGAAAATATTTCTGCATACTCGGGTACTTACTCGAGAAATCCACTTAAAATAGAACATTAAATACTTGCATACTAGAGTAAGGACTCGAGGAAAATGAGATAAATTTATATCAAGTTAATCGGGTACCACCTTCAAGTTTTTACTTACTTCAATGCGTTACTCGAGTAGCTCCTCGAGTAATATTGGCAGTAGTACAAAGTGCCGAGAGCTCCACATTTTCAGAAACAGAGTTACTCGAATAGCTACTCGAGTATCATTGGCAACCTGAAAGCAACTTGAAGTTTTCACATGGTTACTCGAGTAGCACCTCGAGTAACATTGGCAGGCCGAGAGCAACTCCAAGTTTTTACCTGGTTACTCGAGTCGCTCCTCGAGTAACATTGGCAGGCCGAGAGCAACTTGAAAATACTTACACTATTACTCGAGTAACTACTCGAGTAACATTGGCAGGTTACTGGAAGGTGCCTTTGGTTACTTCAAGTTTTGTCTCATTACTCGAGTAGGTACTCAAGTAATGCCTTAGAAAACTTGCTTCTGATCAAGTTCCTCAGCATTTTCTCTTGGCCTTTCTTCATTACTCCAATGCTAACTTCAAGTGATGCTTATCCCTGTTATTCCTTTGTTCAAACTTGTTTATTAATCATTTCCTTTTCAAACCATTCTTTTGTTATCATCAAAACATGAGATCTAACATTCTCCCCCTTTTTGATGATGACAAAACTTTGGTGATTTTGGACATTGAATTTTTAAATTAAATATGTCTTATTAAGTTTAAATTCATAGCACACACCTTGCATTCACAGTCAACTTCATTAGTCCAAACATGTATCATAATTCAAAACTTAAATGAACTTAAAATGAAATCATAACTTAAACATACTTGCATTAAACTTAAAATTTTCAAATTACAAGATAAATTTCAAAATACTCCCTAACAACCCATATACAACCAAATACCCCAAAATGCTCAGACACTTCTATAAAATCCACCCTCAAGCTCTTCTCCCCCTTTTTGGCTTCATCAATCAAGTGGAGGGCTAGGAGGCTTGGCCATGGAAATAGGTGTTACTGGAAGGACCATAGAATCATCTGAGTCCAAGGAATCAAATGAACTAGAGGGAACTGGGTCAGGCAGATGGACTGGAGGGATATGGATGTCATCATCGAGAGGAGAAGGTTGGAAGACAACCATAGTAGAGGTTTCTCCTTCTGGAGTGGTCTGAATCTCAGGAGTAGTCTCAGCCTCAGGAGTATGATGTTCAGGGGAGGAGGAGGGAGATATTTCCTCAGTTTGGGTAGGTGATGGAATCGGTTTAGGAACGGTTTATGGTTGAGGTTTTGGAGGAGAATCATCAATGGTGATGTGTATGGTCTCGTTGGTTTCTGGGTTATCCACTGAGTAAAGGATGTCTTTGGCTTGAAGCTCAAGTGGACTAGAAACCAGAGGGGTAGATGGTTCATCCTCAGTGATAGGAGTGTCAGAAGGAGGGTTCACTGGAGGTGGTGGTGGTGGTGCAGAAGAAGATGGACCGGCAGAAGGTCCAGGACCTAATGAGTCCAGACGTGCCAAAATCAATCTCAGAGTCTCGCCCTGGGCACGTTGCTCAGCTAGCAACTCCTCATGCCTCTTGTCCATTCTCTCAACCAACTTTCCCATCTTGGTATTCATGTGGGTTATCAGTTCGGCATTTGTGTTGGCGATATCCACATGAAAACCTCTCAGCATATTTTCCATGAAATGCTGGAGAGTGGCATTGAGGAAAGATGGCGATGATGTGGTAGCAACTGGAGCCGATGACTGAGTATCATCTATCTTGCTAGTTTCTACGTCTGTGGTCTTCCTCTTCTTCTTTGACCCAGACTCCAGAGGGCCTTTGAGAGGGATGTCAATGTTCAATTTCCCTATCTGGTTTCTCCCAACCGGAGTCAACCTCTCAATGGGCTCCTTGCTATCCAAATACCATATCTTGTTCTCTTTCAAGATCAGTGACACAATCTGAGGATATGGCATTGGTGTTGTAGCCTTCCCATCCACCTTATATCTCTTCATCTCCGAGAAAATATATTCCCCTAGATCCTTTTGTTCCTTCAAAAGCAGTGAAGCAAATCACCTAAAGTCCCTATCAGAGAAATGGGTGTAATTGTTGGCTTTGTTCACTAGGGACCTAGAGTAGATATACCATAGGACCCTGTGATAATCACACATATCACTCGATTTAAAATTTAGGGGGCCAACTAGCTCACCGGGTTTGAGAACAGAAAAGATTTGATTTGGCTCAAGTTGAGAGTAAACATCATCCGGGGGATTTTCTATGCCTAACCACAAGTTAATTCTATATGGTGAAATTAGAATCTTTTGGCCTCTCACTATGGTGGTCATTTCTTCCTCGGCTGAGGTTCTGTTAGGTTCCTCTATGATCTCTAGATTTCAATAAAAGTGAGTGATCACTTTAGTACAGAATGGTAATCCAATAGATAGCCAAGGTATAAAGGGATCTAAATAAGGACTTAGGTCATGCTTCACTACCTCTTGAAGTAACTTCAGATCAACATAGTGTGTCTTACACACCTTCTTTCTGGAGAACTAAGACAAATACTTCGGAGACTCCACCAATTTGCTAACATTGAATCCCTTTGGTGGGTTGGTGATCTCTGCTTCTGGTATTTTGGACTTCTTGGAAGATTGTCCCTTCTCCATTTGATCAATGATTCCAGCCATAGCCTTAGCCACATTCTTGTCATACTTTGGCTTTTTGATAGGCTTTGGTGTGAAAGAGGGGGTAGAGGAATCAGAGTGAGGAGGTGAGGGAGATTTGGCACTCTTGCCTCTTCCGGTAGATGTACTCTTTTTGGATTGAGCCCTTGTCACAATAGGCTCTTTGATCACCACTCCTTTGGGTTTCGGTTGAGATTGAGGTTGAAGAGGAATTTTAGCTTTTGGTCTTGGGGTGAGTTTTCTTCTCTTTTTGGGAGGAGAAGAAAGAGGATCAGAGTGTTGTTGGGATTCAAAGGAGTCTATGGGAGTAAGGGTTTTAGTTCTCATCTTTCTGAATGATTGAAAACTAAAATTTTCAGAAAAAAACAGTGACTGACGCGAATTAGGGCACAGAGAATCTGATAAAAATAGGAGGTTTTTGGAACTGAAATCTCTTGGGTTTTGACGGAAATGAAGCAAGGAATCACTTGTGAAAAGTTTTTGTGAGAGAGAATAGTGATTTACTCGAGGAGATTTTGTGGAAATGACTGAGTTTGTGACAGATAAAGACCTAGAACCCGACATTACTCGAGGCCTTACTCGAGTAACCTTCAAGTTTACTCGAGGCCTTCCTCGAGTGTTCATATAGAAAAACCTTAAAATAATTTATTTAAATTGCGTACCTGGCATGAATAATATTGTAATTATTCATGGATGTTCCCTCGATCATTTATAACCCATTCTGAACAGATTTGAGTCATTATTCATTAATTTTGAAAATCTGGACTTGCAGTTACTCGAGGCCTTACTCGAGTAATCTTCAAGTTTACTCGAGGCCTTCCTCGGATAACCTGAGTTTTCAACTTGTGACTCTTCATTTCTTTATAACTGAACCGTTATATTTGAAAATCAAGTAACTTGATCCATTACTTCCAGTTTTGAAGTCCATTACTCGAGTACATACTCGAGTAAAGTGCTTCTTTGCTTCAAGTTGTTCCTCGGGTAATGCTTCTCTGTTAGTGATAACTTCAAGTTGGTACTCCAGTAAATGTGTCCTCTGATCACCTCTATTTTTGTTTCTCAAAACAGAGTTTCAACCTTCCTGCAAAACAGATTTCTATATACTCCGATGCTTAAGTTAGTAATCATCAAAACTTTAACAAATGACTTCATCTAATATTATGAGAAACTGAAATAACTTACAACTCATTGGGATTTACCATTCCCAATTCTGTTCTAATGTATAGAAATTGATCTTTTGCAAGAGGTTTTGTGAAAATATCTGCTAGTTGAAGATGAGTGGGAATAAATATCACTTTCACATCTTTCTTTTGAATATGATCTCTGATGAAGTGATGTCTGACATCGATATGCTTGGTTCTAGAGTGTTGAACTGGATTCTTTGCCAAACTTATCGTACTAGTATTGTCACAATAGATTGGTATTTCTTTGAGATAAATACCAAGATCTTGTAGTTGTTGTTTTATCCATATTACTTGTGCACAACAACTTGAGACTGCAACATATTCGGCTTCCGTTGATGAAAGAGACACTGTATTTTGTTTCTTGCTGAACCATGATACAAGAGATCCTCCAAGAAATTGTCCTTGTCCACTGGTGTTCTTTCTGTCTGTTTTGTATCCTCTATGATCTGAATCTGAATATGCAACAAGATATTCACTTCTTCCTTTGGGATACCACAGACCCAATTCGGGTGTGTCAGCAAGGTATCTAAAGATTCGTTTGACTGTTTCAGCATGTGATTCTTTTGGTGCTGATTGATATCTTGCACATATGCCAACACTAAATTGGATGTCCGGTCTACTTGCCGTGAGATAGAGTAATGATCCAATCATTCCTCTATACTTTGTTATGTTGTAGTCTTTCCCTTTGACATCAGCATTGAGCAACGTAGTTGAACTCATAGGCGTGTCCGTGCCATTTGCTTCATCCATTCCATACTTCTTCAATAACTCTTTTAAAAACTTTGTTTGAGATATGAAGATTCCATTCTTTCTTTGTTTGATTTGTAAACCAAGAAAGAAATTTAATTCTCCCATCATTGACATCTCAAATTCTCCCTGCATTATCTCAGAAAATTCCTTACACAGAGATTCATTAGTAGCACCGAAAACAATGTCATCAACATATATTTGAACAATTAAAATATCATTGTGTTTTCGTTTTATAAAGAGTGTTGTATCAACTTTTCCTCGTATAAAACCTTGATCGATAAGAAACTTACTGAGCCTTTCATACCAGGCTCTAGGAGCTTGTTTTAAACCATATAAAGCCTTTTTGAGTTTGAAAACATGGTCAGGTTTAATAACATTCTCAAAACCTGGAGGTTGTTCTACATACACTTCTTCCATGATGTAACCATTTAGAAAAGCACTCTTTACATCCATTTGATAGAGTTTGAATCCTTTGATGCATGCAAAGGCTAAGAGTACACGTATAGCTTCCAATCTAGCCACTGGAGCATACGTTTCCTCATAATCAATCCCTTCTTCCTGATTATAGCCTTTGGCCACCAATCTTGCCTTATTTCTGACAATAATTGCAGATTCATCGAGTTTGTTTTTGAATACCCATTTAGTACCAATGATCGGATGATCTTTGGGTCGGGGCACCAAATCCCAAACTTGATTTCTCTCAAATTGATTTAGTTCTTATTGCATTGCTATAACCCAATCATTGTCTGATAGGGCTTCATCAATATTAGAAGGTTCAATCTCAGAAATGAATGCAGAAAAACTTACTTCATTGAAAATTTTATTTCTAGTTTTGATCCCTTCATTGACATCTCCTATGACTTGATCTAATGGATGACTTTTATTGTATTTCCAAGCTGTAGGTTGACCTAGGGATTGCTCTTCTTCCTTAGTTTCATCAACTTCTGGAATAAGAGATTGACCATTCTCTTGATTTAAAACAACTTCCTGTTCTTCATCAAAGGTTTTGTTAGAGGATTCAAATTCATCAAATACAATATGAATTGATTCTTCAACAACACATGTTCTTTTATTGAAAACTCTATATGCTTTACTTCGGTTAGAATATCCTAGGAAAATTCCTTCATCTATTTTAGAATCAAATTTTCCCAAATTATCTTTACCATTATTATGAATAAAATACTTACAACCGTAGATGTGTAGATGAGCAATATTTGGCTTTCTTCCTTTGTACAACTCGTATGGTGTCTTTCCAAGTTTTGTTATGATATAAGCTCTATTTGAAACATAGCATGCTGTACTCATAGCATCAGCCCAAAACACCTGAGATACATTCTTTTCATTCAACATTACTCTAGCCATTTCAGTGAGCACTCTATTTTTGCGTTCTACAACTCCATTTTGTTGAGGCGTCCTTGGAGCAGAGAAATTGTGATCAATGCCATTAGTATCACAATATTCTTCAAAGGCTTGATTTTCAAATTCTCCACCATGATCGGTCCTAATACCTGCAATGGACATACCTTTCTCATTTTGCACATTCTTAGCAAAAACAATAAATTCTTCAAAGGTCTCATCCTTTGATGATAGAAGAATAACCCATGTAAATCTAGAGAAATCATCAACAATGACCAATGAATATAGGTTGCCTCCAAGACTCTTTACTCTTGCTGGACCAACTAAATCCATATGCAGTAATTGTAATGGTCTATTTGTTGAAATCTCATTTTTCAATTTGAAAGACGATTTAGTTTGTTTACCCTTTTGACATGTATCACAAATCAAGTCATTTTTGAAATTAACTTTGGGTAATCCAAGGACTAGATCCTTTTTGAGTAATTTGCCTAATTGAAGCATATTGACATGAGCCAATCTCTTATGCCATAGCCAACTTTCATCAGCATTACTCAGAAAACAATTTTCAGATTCATTTATACTAATATCTAGAGTGTAACAGTTACCTTCCCTTTTTGCTCTGAGCTTAGCCTTGATATTCTTCTTATCAAGCTGTAAGTCATTCTTGTTGATGATTAAACATTCTTCTGAGTCAAATATTACCCAGTTGTTTTTATCTGCACTTTGACTTACGCTCAGCAAATTGTGACACAAGCCTTCAACATAATATACATCTTTGACTTGTATTCCTTTGTCATTTTTGATTTCACCAATTCCTGCTATTCTTTCGGATTGATTTCCTCCAAATTTTACCTTTCCACCTTCCTTAGGTAATGTGGTAAAACTTTCGAAATCTCCGGTCATATGTCTAGAGCACCCACTATCTATGTACCACTTGCTATTTTTGGATGCTTTGAGACATACCTGCAATCAAATGACTAAGTCTTAGGTACCCACATCTTTTTGGGTCCTTTTGGGTTAGTACAAATAATTTTCTGAATATATGAACCTTTAGGTACCCATTTGTAGGTTCCTATTGTTCCTTTCTTCTTATGAATGCATGAAGAGGTATAATGTCCTTTTCTATTATAGTAGTTACAAAATGCAAAAGGATTTGATGTATGCACAGAATGTTGGAAATAATTCAAATATGACTTATCTCCTCCTTTCTTTCTTCCTTTTCTTTTATCTGATTTTGGATCATATCCAATTCCAGATCGATTGTTTACAAATCGTTGAGCTTTTAAAATAACATTTAGCATCTCACTTCCTTGTGTAAATTTTTCAAGAGTTTTTGTGAGATAAATGTTTTTCTTTTTCAAAGATAAACAATTTTCACAATCCTTTCCCTTAAGTTCAGTTTCAAGAACTTTGTTTTTCTTTTTAACAACAATCAATTCTTTAACTACTTTGATGAATTCAGAATGTAAAGCATTATATTCAGAAAGTAATTCATCATAGGTAGGTTCAGAATCATTTACCTCTTCTTCTGTTTCTTCTTGAGCAACAAGACATATATTAACTACTTCTTCCTCATCACTTTCTTCGTCTGACGAGCTATCACCCCATATAGCAGATACGAAAGCCTTCTTTTTGTTGAAGAATTTGCCTTTTCTCTTTTCTTTGCTCTTTTGGTTCAAATCTGGACATTCTGACTTGATATGTCCTGGTTTCCCACATTCATAGCAAATGATATGATCTTTGCTACTATTTCCTCCTTTCTGAAAATGTTTGAATCCTTGACCTTTCTTCTAGAATTTTCTGAATCGTTTTATGATTAGGCCCATTTCATCATCGTCAAACTCCTCATCCTTATCCTGATTCTCTTCTTTTGCTTTTAGTGCTAGACCTTTCTTTTTCTTGTCACCAATGTCATCTAGTTCTCTTTTGAACTTTAGTTTGCTTTCATATTCAGAAAGACTTCCAAATAGAGAAGCAACTGATCTCATTGATTCTTCTTTTGCTTCTTCTATTGCAGTAACTTTTGCTTCCCACTCTTTAGAAAGAATATTCAAAATCTTTCGTACTTGGGTGTGCTGATCATAGACTTTCCCAAGAGCTGCAAGTTGGTTAACAAGATGAGTATATCTAAGTTCGAATTCAGAAATCGACTCACCTGATTTCATTCGAAGTAGATCAAATTCGGTGACCAAAGTGTTGATTCGATTCTCCTTTATTCCCGAAGTTCCTTCATGAGCTATTTCCAGAGCTTCCCACATTTGTTTTGCTGTTGGAAGTGTGCAAATTCTGAAATATTCACTTTGACTCAAAGCGCTTTGTAACATCAGAATTGCTTTGCTATTGAGAGTGATAAGTTTCTTGTCATTCTCATCATATTCCGCTGGCGTCTTTGGAATTTTCTGAGAATCTACAATCTTTGTGGGTTGATAGTTTCCACTCTCAATTACATCCCATAGTCCATATTCAGTAGCCATCACGAACACTCTGAACTTAGCTTTCCAGAAAGAGAAGTGTTCTCCATTGAAACCAGGGGGTCTAGTGATGGATGCTCCGTCGGGAAGAATTCCTTCACCCATGCTTGCCATTGGATCCTTCTTAGGCTGTTAAACCTTAACAAGAAGACATACTCTCTGATACCAAATGTTAGAACAAGCGTTTCACCCAAGAGGGGGTGAATTGGGTGATACTAAAATTTCGTCGGAAATATAAAACTTTAACAGTGGAATTAAAACAGTAATGAGTAAGGAGAAATATCACCGAAGCATACACCGGGAGTTATATTGGTTCGGTCACAACCACTTTGACCTACGTCCAGTCCTCAGAGCTTCTCTGAGAGTTTCACTATAACTTCCAAGATTCAGTGGGTTCTTGGCACCTCAGTACAAGCAAGTTCCTTCACCTGGACACTCGCTCCCCCTTACAAGTTGTAATCCAATCCCAACTCAAGGTTCCACAACCTTAAGTTATCTCAATAACAAATATTGAGTTTGAATGAAATATCTCTCTTACAGAGTGAATAAGAATCACTGAAGCATAGAAATATAAATTCAACGTGAAAACAGAGCAATGAACTTGATAATTCGTTTGTGTGTGTTCTTGTTGTACTTTCTCTGTTTGGATGTTCCCATATATATAGATATGTTGGTGATGACCGTTGGAACATTTTCTTTCGTCCGTTGGAGAGTGCGCAGCCACTATTGACTTTTCAAGTTTTTGAAAAATATTCGTTGGCGGTGGTTGGCATTTGAACGTTTAATTTGACTTCCCTTTCTTGACATGATTCCTTCATTATTTATATGTAAATATGCTAGAAATACTAATACAATGAAAGATTAATCATATAGGAAACAATTTAATGAACGTTTGAATGATTTCTAAATTTCTGGGTAAGCTTACTCGAGTAGCTACTCGAGTATTACTTGAAGTTTACTTGAGTATCATCGGGAAATCTTTGATCAACTGCAAGTAAATGAATAAATACAAGATTACTCGGGTATTGCATGGAATAACCAATTTTCAAACCTTTGGAAATATATGTTTACTCAGGTACCTACTCGAGTAATGCACTCACAACTTTATGAGTTACTCGGGTACCAACTCGAGTAAACCTTCAAATAAACTTTTGGTTACTCGATGCTTTACTCCAGTAATGTTGGCAGGATTTCAAGGCCGAGAGCACTTACCTTGTTACTCGGGTATGGACTCGAGTAATGCACTCATTTTTGCATAGGTTACTCGGGTACCACCTCGAGTAAATGTACTTTTTGTGCATGACTTACCCGGGTAATGACTTGAAGTTTACCTTGAAAATATTTCTGCATACTCGGGTACTTACTCGAGAAATCCACTTAAAATAGAACATTAAATACTTGCATACTAGAGTAAGGACTCGAGGAAAATGAGATAAATTTATATCAAGTTAATCGGGTACCACCTTCAAGTTTTTACTTACTTTAGTGCGTTACTCGAGTAGCTCCTCGAGTAACATTGGCAGTAGTACAAAGTGCCGAGAGCTCCACATTTTCAGAAACAGAGTTACTCGAGTATCATTGGCAACCTGAAAGCAACTTGAAGTTTTCACATGGTTACTCGAGTAGCGCCTCGAGTAACATTGGCAGGCCGAGGGCAACTCCAAGTTTTTACCTGGTTACTCGAGTCGCTCCTCGAGTAACATTGGCAGGCCGAGAGCAACTTGAAAATACTTACACTATTACTCGAGTAACTACTCGAGTAACATTGGCAGGTTACTGGAAGGTGCCTTTGGTTACTTCAAGTTTTGTCTCATTACTCGAGTAGGTACTCGAGTAATGCCTTAGAAAACTTGCTTCTGATCAAGTTCCTCAGCATTTTCTCTTGGCCTTTCTTCATTACTCCAATGCTAACTTCAAGTGATGCTTATCCCTGTTATTCCTTTGTTCAAACTTGTTTATTAATCATTTCCTTTTCAAACCATTCTTTTGTTATCATCAAAACATGAGATCTAATAATTTGTACCAGAACACTGAGCAGATAGACAAATTTACAGTGTTACATTTCTGTTACTTTATATGGTCATTGCATGTTTATATATCACATTTTATATGATTGATTGTATGTTACTAATGAGATTCATATAAATCTCGCCCTTTTCCATAATTTAAAATTTATTCAGCAAGAGACAGCGGCTCTAAGGGCAAAAGTGTAGATACCAACAATTGAAGATTTTATATCAGTCTAAGTAGTACTATTGGTTATCTGTAATTTTGTATTATCTTTTGGGATTTATACATATTATGTACAAACCCTGAGAGGATTCCTGTAATGTAATCAAGTACTTTATATAAGTATGTTTATGATATTTCTGTATGCCAATTGAACTACACGTTGTTACTTTGTAAAATGTCTAAATATTGAGGGGTTTGACATTTTTGGTATCAAAGCAAGTGGTTCTAGCAGTGACAGGATAATATACTAATATGGTCTTGGTTATATGGTAAGAGGAATTATGCATGAAAAAAAATGGCACTAGAAAAATTGTGCTGGAGTGGATCATCATAAGTTATGAACCAACTGTTAGGATTGGCAAGCACAATGGAATAATTTTAAAACTTTTGCCAATGCCAATTGATGATCTATCAATGGCGTTTAAACAGATTTAGGAAGAATTGTACCTTTTCGAATTTAGGGTTTTCGATCTTTAGGAACCAACACCTCTAATTGGCTCCCTCTACTGGTATCCACACGAATGTTACTCCAACACGGATTGCGTGCTAGCACCTCCAATGTCTACTAGGGTCTTCTCGCAGCTCTGAATTCTCATCCGTTAATGAGTTTTTCTGCCCTATCAATTTTTATAACCCATAAGAGCTATATTTGAATTTCAAAATTAATCAAGATTAAGTTCAAAATTAATTAACTCTTAATTATCTTGATGTGCTAATTAAATAAATTCGGTTTAATTAAATCTATCATACAGTTTTAATTTAACCTATTTATTTAATCCAAATAAAGAGCTAATAGATTTAACTGATCCTTATAAATTAAATCTGAGATATTATATCTCTATCATGTTAGTTATTAAAATTAATTTATCTAATAAAATTAAATTTAAAAGTAACACAATATAATAATATTATCATATATATATATATATATATTTCAAAAATACATATATGTAATATTATTAATTTTCTTTTCACGAATTTTATATTATATATATAAATATAAAATTTGTCCACCCTAGATCAAACATTGTCTCGTGTTGGGCTATTCTTGTGTGCGGCCTTGTAGGCCCATACGAAGTCGGCAGTGGGCCAATAACTGTTCTAACCCACAAGTCGCAAGCGACCTCTAGCAAGACATTTCGACTACCCAATTCATATGAGAATCATTAACACGATGCAACCTGTCATACAACCATCTCACATCCCTTTTATCACACGATATTTCTGTCAAGGATGAGGCATGGATGATGTAATCCTCCTGTTCTTAACAATTACTTTCCTGATTCCTAGTAGTCTGACAATAGAAATGGAAAGTCCTTTCCATTGTAGTATGGCCATACATTTCCCAGACTCACTCATCGAGGGGCCCGGTAATATCTCTCTACTAATGTGAGGGATAAATTCCATCTTGACCATTCATATTTCTTTGCATGATAAACCACCAAGCTCGATCTTAGCCTTTATCATCACCTGGTCAAAGGTGACTTTTGATTAGTTCAAAGTTTAGCAATTCTCATATAGGAATCCATGATGGCCTCAGGTTGAAGGGCATTGTGACATGATTATACATGAGATAAACTCATGACTTGATCCATGCATCTTTCTTATAGTGGGTCGGTCCAGCACCTTGTGCTCTTATAAGTGCCTAAGACTTTGATTTGTATTTCCATATCTTATTAAAGTCATACTGGTCTTATTTCATCTTTGCTCCTGCATAGATGATCGACCCGGGATATTTAGGACAATCTTTATAATTTTTCCAAGGATATAGTCATCACAGTAAACATGTGAATAATATGATAACATAATAGAGAAAATTTATTACATTAATAATGTTCAAAGTACAATGATTGGCATATAGGGCACAATTCCAACACCAACCCCAGAGAGTAAGCAGATACCTAAGGGCAGTGGGCACTCCAATACTAGACTGTAAGTGGTACAAGAATGTCACAAACCCCGAGGAAGCAGGTACGACCTAGGCCAGTGTTTGGGCCTCATTTTAGACCAGCGCGGTCAATAAGCCCATCAGTGAGGACACCGATTAACTACAGATTGATGAGATAGAGTTAGATCTAGATTTTGTTACGGATTCCAGAGCTAGAAAAGTATACATGTTGCATGATCTATGACCGGATTAAGAGCATATGTCTATAGGCTGTCCGAGAGCATGACACCTCTATAGACCAGTATATAAAGTACTCGGACGATATGATCCCAGTACAGTATGATCAGGGTCTACTCGATTTAGAGTATTTAGATGATATTTAGATCCACACGATGATGTATTTTTTTTTTCTGAGTACTGCATTTTAGTCCTAGAAGAAGAATAAGATTATGGAATAGAGTCTAAATGACAGCTTTGTGGCTTTCTTGGAGCACATCATGATGCTCATGTTGGTGTATAGTACCGGTACTGATAGACAACCTATACTCAATATTTGGTTGTCCGGAGACAGTTGGCACTACTTTTTGTGACAAGGGTAGTCACAAGGTACTAGAGCTCAAAAACAGTTAAAGTCGGTATCAGTATTTTTGTATGGGAACATTAAGGTTAAGCGTGTTCAGCCCAGGGAAATGTCATGATGGGTGACCCCTTAGGAAGTCACATGTACATGTTATGTTATGTGATGCAAAGGAGTAGAAACATGTTGCACAGTGTTTATGGACTGTATGTTGTTCACAGCTTTCCTTAAACTACTATAAAAGTCTATTACATGTTATTTTTGGAGTACTTGTGTACCCAAAACTTGGTGAAATCACAAGTATGCCCTTATGACCATGTGAGATTTACCTCTTCCTCGCTTTGATGTAATGAAACATCAAGATGATGAAATCAAGAGATAGAGGTACTGAGCAGAGTCAAGAAGTAGAACCTGAAGAGCATTTGAGAATAGTGTTGAGCACATTGAAAAGTAAGCAACTCTATGCCAGCTGAACAGGTGTGAGTTTTAGCTTCCATAAGTTAAATTTATGAGCCATATAGTCTCACAAGAAGGGGTCTTGGTAGATCCCAATAAAGTGGAAGTAGTACTAAATTGAAAGAGGCTGGAGAATGTTGCTGAAATACACAATTTTTTGGGTCTTGCCAGTAATGACACTGATGGTGTTGGTTTGTCACCTAATGGGACATTTTCTTAGAAGTTTTTCAACTACTAAGCCTGAATTCATCCAATTCCACAATAATAAATTTAGAATCCCTTAAGGATTTGGTAATATTATTTTGTTTGGCTGACTTCCATGTGATTGCACCACCAATAAGAATGAATATATAGCCATTAGTGGAATTTGTCTCATTTGAATAAGATATCAAGTTAGCATCATTGTATCCTTTTGATACAGTGGGAAATCCACTATATTATATATTTTAATTCATGATACCTCTCAAGTATTGTAACACTACTTCTATTAGAACCTCCTATTGTTTATTGCTTGGGCAGTGAGTAAATCTGCTCAATCTACACACAACATATGCTGTGTCTAACTTGGTATAAAGCATCAAGTGCAACAAACTTATGATAATTTATGCATATTTAAATTGAATGATTGGATCTTCTTTATGTTACGCCAAATGTACACTACCATCATAAGGAGCACTCAAAGGATTTTCATCAAATTATCCAAACTTTCTTAGAATTTTCTCAACATAATGTTCATGATGAGAAAGTTGAATACCATTTTCATTCCTTAAACACCTAACATTACCTTTGCTTCCCCAAGATCATTCATATCAAATTTTGAAGCAATGGAACTTTTTGTCTCAAGAACAACATTTAAGTTTTCTTATGAAAATGGAAATGGAATTTGTTGGTAATAAAGTTGAATAAATCATATTACAAGAGTTAATCTATTCACATTGAAACTTGGTAAAGGATAAAATTTGGGAAGTAGGGTAATTCTATACTACAATCTTTTTTTTTTATAAAAAGACCCAATGATATTACTTAAATAAAAAAGTTTACAAAGTACCAAAGCAAATGCTACAAGCAAATTGACAAAATAAGTACAATAAATAGGTTGTAGAATAACATGAATAGGTAGCATAAAAAGATCCTTTATGAGAGCCAGTATTCTATGCTATGTGATGCTATTTGCTAAAGCATGGTCTAGTAGAAGCACCAAGAATACCTTGTTAACACAGGTTATAACCAAAAGATGACATCTAGATGTTTCGTGAAGCTGAGATTTAGTGTTCCAAAGTAGAGCTACTCTCAAACATATCTAGCATGGAAGGCAGGACCTAGATTCCCTATATTTTTTCACAAGAATTGAATCAAAGGAGTTCCTTGGTAGCAGATATAGCATTCACAGAAGTGACCTTTCATCTTCTTAAAGTGGTGCATAATATTTTCCATTGAGCTGAAATAATAGCATTCACATGGTTAATTGAAAAGAAAGTTGTCTTGATGATCATATTGTCCACTAAAACATGTTCAACCAGTTTGGTCATAGACTGAAGACCTTTGACTTCCTGAATGATCATTTCTGGAGTTGGTCTTTTCCTATGATGCAACACTGTATTTTTATTTGACCACAGAACATGTATTGTCAAAATTATCACATGTAAGAGACCTAACTCATTAGTTTGATGAAGTTGAAGGAGGGCTTCCTTGAACTAAGATAGCAATGCAGAAGAATTCAGTAAAGGAATTCTTATACCCAAAAAACCAAACTAGACAACTTTTGCTAAAGGACAATGAAAAATGATATAAGCTAAAGTTTCATCTATGTCACAACTAAATTGATAGTAGCCACTGACATTCATATGATATTTTTGAAGAATGTCTATAGCAGGAAGGGCTTCCAAAAGTAATTTCCATATCAACAAAATTTTGGAATAAAAGGCAACTTCTGAGACATCTTCCGAAAAACATTATCAATAGGTTGAGTCCCATATTCTTGATTTAAAAGAAATTGAAAACTGTTAGATCTCATGTTTTGATGATAACAAAGAATGGTATGAAAAAGATTTGATAAACAAATAAGTTTGAACAAAGTAATAACAGGGAAAATTATCACTTGAAGTAAGCATTGGAGTAATGAAGAAAGGCCAAGAGAAAAAGCTGAGAAACTTGATCAGTGGCAAGTTTTCTAAAGGGTTACTCGAGTAGGTACTCGAGTAATGGACTGAACCTTGAAGTAACCAAAGTCGACCTTCAAGTAACCTGCCAATGATACTCGAGTAAGTACTCGAGTAATAAGGTAAATGTTTTCTAGTTGCTCTCGGCCTGCCAACGTTACTCGAGTATATACTCGAGTAACCAGGTAAATCACTGGCAGTTGCTCTCGGCCTGCCAACGTTACTCGAGTAAGTACTCGAGTAACCATGTCAAAGACTTCCAGTTACTCTCGGCATTTTTAACCCTGCCAATGATACTCGAGTATGTACTCTAGGTACTCTGTTTCAAGAAATGTGTTGCTCTCGGCAATTTTAACCCTGCCAATGTTACTCGAGGAGCTACTCGAGTAACTCACTGTGGTAAGCAAAACCTGAAGGTATTACTTGAATAACATAAAATGCTTTTCTCACACTTCACTTCAAGTCACTACTCGAGTATGCAGAGTTATTTAGAAGAAAAACTTCAAGTCACTACTCGAGTATGCAGAGTTAGTTGGAAGAGAACTTCAAGTCATTACCCGAGTAAGCTATGCAGAAAATTTATGATTACTCGAGTAAGGACTCGAGTAAAAAGGTAATCAAACTTGAAGTGCTCTCGGCCTTGAAATCCTGCCAACGTTACTGGGGTAAAGCATCGAGTAACCTAAAGTTTATTTGAAGGTTTACTCGAGTTGGTACTCGAGTAACCTCTGAAGAAAAGGGTGCCATACTCGAGTAAGGACCCGAGTAAACAGGTATTTCCAAATGTTTGAAATTTTGTTTACTTCATGCAATACTAGAGTAATGTTATGTTTGCTTATTGACTTGCAGTTTATTAAAGTTTTCCCGATGATACTCGAGTATGTACTCGAGTAAACTTAAATGAATACTCGAGTATGCAAGTCCAGATTTTGAGAATTCATTCTAACATTCATTGATTTGTTTCCTATATGATTAACTTTTCATTGTATTAGTATTCCACTAGTAGAAAAATGACTTTTTAGACCGGTTAAAAATGACTTTTTAGACCGGTTCTGTATTAGGTCTTGATACAGCAGGTCTAAAAAGTCTGTTAGTTTTTAGACCAGTTGTTATAACCGGTCTTAAAAGTCACACATTTAAGACCGGTTGTGGGAACAACCGATCTTAAAGGTTAGACATTTAAGACCGGTTGTGGTCACAACCGGTCTTAAAAGTGTGACTTTTAAGACCGGTTATAACAACCGGGCTTAATAAAAGGGACGTTTTTAAAAAAAAAAGAAGTTTTAAGACCGGTTGTAGTCACAACCGGTCTTAAAAAGTACTTTAAGACCGGTTGTGGGAACAATCGGTCTTAAAGGTGAGACTTTTAAGACCGGTTGTGGCACAACCGGTCTTAAAAGTCTCACCTTTAAGACCGGTTGTTCCCACAACCGGTCTTAAAACTTATTTTTTTATAAAAAGGTCCCTTTTATTATATGTACACGCACAGAATGCTCCAATTTTAAACAGCAGTACATAACAATCACTGATTTCAACTTCAAAATTCAAAAGCACCAGTCTATAGCAGCAACAAATTAATGTTCATATAAGCCAGTACAGTCATACATTGATGATTCCTTTGCAATTAGACAGTAAGGATGACCAAATGACAACAGTAAAATAAAAGCAATGAACATGCAAAGAAATGAACATGCCCTTTGGTCCATTTTTATTGTCATCAGAACCATATTGCATTGCATAACCTGCTTGATCTGCCAAGCCCTTCTTTTTTCCCTTTGACGAATATGAAGAATCCATAATCCCTGCATATATCACCAATTCACTGACTTCATTCATTACTCATCAAAATTAGAACATGTTAATTTCTCTCTGCTAGAAAATAATATTTGGAAATGAGTGCTTTGTGAAGGAAAGAAATCACTTATATCATCAATACAACTATTGAAGCATTGTGATGCATACAGAATGCAATTATGTGGAACAGAGGGTGAGAGAGAGAGAGAGAGAGATAATACATAAGGAATGAAACAGTCCGTGAGAAGAAACAAACATTTTCACATTATAGAAGACAAGATCATATAACAAAAATTGCTTCAAATAAATGAAACCAAGAAATCACAAAAATAAAATAAAACATACAAATCAGAGCCAAATACATGCAGAATGAAATAAAATAATGTACAATGTAACATTGGATTAAAAAACTCACTATTTTTGTAATAGCTCATGGATGAATTCAGCACAACATGTGCGAATGAAATCAATATCTTCTTCAGGAAAGGGATCAGCAAGATCAAACATCTGTAACACCAAAACCAGACGAAACATTGACTTAGTAACTTAAAAACAATAAAGTAAAACAAAAGTTTTGAAATATAAATTTACCTCTTGAGTAAAATCAGTCGTGCCTAGAGTGATAATATTGTAAATGTGTCTCAAAACATAAAAACCACATAAGTTGGACCCCTTTGGTTGCCGACAGCTCTGAGAAAAAACATGATATCATTAAAACAAATATAAAGGCATGTCTTATTACATTCTTTAAACAAATCCATATGTACTAACCTTTGGCATGATCCATGTAGGGTCCTTTAAGTCACGAACATGCTTACCACAAGCACTGTGTAGGAATGTCCGCATAGCCCTATGATAATCACAATGACAAATGTTATTGGTTTTACACAAATTCCATAAACTTTGCATACAAAAGGTAATAATGCAAGAAAACTAATGAATTCATGGTCTTTTTCAAATCATTCCCTGGTTTGAAGTGGAGGGAACATAAGAGGATGACAGTGTAACTACTCTTGCATAGAAGAAGCTGTTAGATATGAATAGTTTTGATGATGTCAAATATAGATGTTAAATATGAGCAAAAAGTTTGTATAATATACTTATCTTCCACATTGACTAACTACCATATTTAATGTTGTATATCTTGTAGATTAGTCATAGACATCATTGTGGGTTGATATTATAATGCTTCATAAATGGAGAATAATCATCAAGAAGAAAATCAAGAGGCAAGGAATTGAAGAAAGAAGAAAGAAAGATGAAGATTGAAGATATTCATCAAGAAGATTGAAATTGGGTTATGAAGAATGATCATCAAGAGGAAAAACAAGAAGAAAGAGATTAAAGAAAGAAGAACTTGCAATATCACATGAGAATATCAAGATTCAAGCTCCTATAAGTGATACCGGAGGTTTCTATGATCATACGGAAGTTGGAATGGGTCAATACGAAGCTAAAATGGTGTATACAGAAGCTATGGAACCTTTGGGGATGATTACCCGAGTAATCACTCGAGTAATATGGTATTGTCTGATTTTGGAGGTGTTTACTCGAGGCCTTACTCGAGTAATCTGCCGGGTTATTTGATGAATTACTCGAGGCGGCACTTGAAGTAAATGCACTCTGTTTTCGCGCGGCAGAACAGAGGTTCGGTATTTTGATGATATCTCTCCAACCACATGTCGGATCGAACTGACACCGGTGGTATTGGAAACTAGACTTCCAACACGAACTTTTGACACCAAGATCACATTCAAAGGAGTTCCGATGAGGGAGATATGATCTGTTGAAGTTGACTCATGAATCACCGTCATATTCCAGGACAGCTTCGGTATTTTGGACATAACTCTCAAAATACATATCGGATTGAGACGAAACCGGTGCCATATGAAAGAAGACTCAAAGAACTTTCCATGGATATATAATTTGTCACATTTGAAGCTATATCCTAAGAGCTATGACTTCTGGAAGTTGCTGCTCGTGATTTCAGGATTGTCTAAGTATAGGAGATACTCTTTGGATCATAACTTTCTGTACACAACGAGTTTGGAGTTGATTCTTGTTGCATTGGAATGTAGATAATGAGGGCTTTCCGATGATATATAATTTGCCATGTTTCGAGTCAAAATCAAGAATTCACTTGAAGGCACCACTCGAGTAACTGGTTGAAAACAAAAGACTTTACTCGAGTAAGTACTCGAGTAACCATGTAGGTCACTTGCAGTTGCTCTCGGCATTTTGTACCACTGCAACATTACTCGAGTAAGTACTCGAGTAAACTTAAATGAATACTCGAGTAGCTACTGGAGTAAAGCACTGTTCATGAAGAGTTATTTGCGAAAACTTGAAGTCACTACTGGAGTAAATCACTGTACATTGACGAAAACTTCAAGTCACTACTGGAGTAAATCACTGTTCATGAAGAGTTATTGACGAAAACTTGAAGTCACTACTGGAGTAAATCACTGTACATTGACGAAAACTTCAAGTCACTACTGGAGTAAATCACTGTTCATGAAGAGTTATTGACGAAAACTTCAAGTCAGTACTGGAGTAAAGCACTGTGCATGAAGAGAAAACTTCAAGTCACTACTGGAGTAAAGCACTGTGCATGAAGAGAGAACTTCAAGTCACTACCCGAGTAAGCTGTGAAGAAACTTGATGTTTACTCGAGTAAGTACTCGAGTAATGCTTCCCAGAAAAACAGAACAGCGTTGCGAAGATTCTGGAAATCAATGGAATGATCATATAACTCATTCTTATTGCTTCTAATCACTCTAATACTTCATTATATTAGTGATTAATGTATTTCTCCAGGAATACAATGAAGATATGATGTGAAGAGTCAAAAGCTGATTTTACGGAAGCGGAGCGTCAACGTTCACAACGGCTAGTTTTCAAATTGAAGAAGCCAAACTCCAACGGATATATTGAAATGCTCAAACGGTCATCAACCTTCATCAACTATAAATAGAAGAGCATTTAGAGTTCAGAACACCAACGAAAACACTACAATGAGAAACATGCAAAGATCATGAATCATCTACTCCAACCCAACTACTCTCTGTTCTTATCCATTTTCTGTATCATGTATATTTGAGAGAGAGGCTATTTTCATTATGCTTCAGTATTCATCTATTCACTTCTGAGAGAGAAGATTGATTGTAATCTTTCATCATCAAAGTTGTATCCTTACGGTGTGTAAGGGGGAGCAACTTGGTTGTAATCTTACGGTGTGTAAGGGGGAGTAATCTCAGTGCGAGAATTGTAAAGGCTTCACAAGTGCCCGGATCAAACTTGTGAGAGTGTAGTGGTTCTCAAGTACCCAGTTAAACTTGAGGAAGATAGTGGATTGAAAATCTCAGGAGGAGCCTGGGGACTGGACGTAGGTCATCGTGGATTGGGCCGAACCAGGATAAATCACAGTTTGCATATTCTCTTCCCTAAGCTCTTATACTTCCAGCATATATCATTTAAATATCTAATTGTGATTTATGATTCATTACTTTCATATTTATTGCTTCCTCTAAGATGCGAAAAGAATTTCAAAGTTCTTAAGTTTTTATCTTACACCCAATTCACCCCCCCTCTTGGGTTTCAGCCGGTTCTAACAGAAGCAACTGCCAATGATCACTGAAAAAAACAGAAGAATATTAAGCAAACATAAAACATTATATAAATTATAAAATATCAGTTTCTTTCTTACCTATCCACATATGGAGCCAAGAAACACTCAGTTCCAGTTTCACTAAGCCTCTCTGACAAGTATCGATGTCTAGTAGCAGCAGTGGTCCCTTTCTCTTGGATGTGATGGGGGCATAAGAATCCAAATTTTTCGCTTTTGCCAGAGGAGACCAACCTACGATGCATGTACCTACAATAACACAAGCACATAAATAAAAGGTAAACGGTGAAACTTTTAAAATATTTACTTTGAATTGTAGAAGCTACTTACATTAAGAACAGTTGGATAATCCCAATCGTAAGATTTTGTCCAGGAGCTACCAGGGACATCAAATCATCCTTCTCAAGATAGCATGTCACTCCTGACTGTCCAACAAATGAATTCGTAGGCCACTCTCTTGTTTTGAATGATGTATCAAAAGCCATCAGAATCACTTACTGCATGATATTCAATGGAGGCTGTGAAACTTCTTGCTGAGTGAAGGGAGCTGGACTTGGTGGGGCTTTGATCGGACTATCCTCGGCTCGACCAGAAACAAGGTTCGTTGGCCACAAGATGAATGTGCCCAAGACATAGCTAACGATCTTGAATTCATCAGAAGGGATAGGGACAGGTGCATCTGCAATAATCACCTCGTCAACTGGCACTCGGACTTGATCACCTTCCATTTGTCGGTGGTGGACAGTTGATCCCAGGTTATGCACACTACCCCGTGCAAATAACCGTCTCAGAGGATCCTCGACAAAAAGATCACAAAGCTCAGTAATTTCCGGGTTAGGACCCTCTGATGACTGCCCGATGTTGCAACAACTACCTTTAGTGCTCTGCTTATTAGGATCAATCGATTGTGGCTGGGGAGCACTGGTATCTTGTCTTAAGCTCATAAACACTATCATTTCCTCTTTCATCTTGCTCAACCGGATCTCTAATAGTGCATCAAATGATGCTTCAGCCTCGGCCTTTGCTTCTGCTCTTGCAATGGCCAACATAGTCTCCAATTCCTCCCTAGTCACGATGTTTGAGGAATGGCGTACGGGGGCTCCAAAGTAATCCCGTATCCCTACCCCTCCTCCAACTCCCCTTACACTTCCTGGATGCTCATCTTTGCCAGTAGCAACTGTGAGGATGTCATTCCTGCCCTCCGACTTAAAAGAGCCCTCAGCTTATTGTTTTCTAAGTTCATCCTGTAACATAATACAAAATAACAAACATAAGTGATAATGTATGTTTCTTATGTAATTAATTACAATAACGATATATACTTACAATTCTTTCACCAACTATACGAGATTGTTCACTCGTATAAGTCCCACTCCTCTTTTGGTGGGCAAATTGCCATTTTTCTTCTCGACGAATCGGAGATGGCGGAGAAAGAAGAACAGAAGGATCGGATTGAGATGCTTCTTCCAATCTCTTCCGTTTGGCCGCCAACAAGTCTCTTTCAGCCTTTGCATAACCCTCACGAGACATTGTATGAGGGCAATCATTCTTTCTACCACTCTCTTGTGCTTTTTGCCTTTTTGCCTGCGAATAAGAAATGATACAAAAAGAAAGTGTTAGAATCAATTAAGATAATTGCTAAGTAAATAAAACGAAAAATAAGTCAACTAACCAAAGATTCTGGAGTAGTCCGAAGCCTAACAAATTCTTGCCAAGTCGCTTGATCAAGAAATGTATACTGGTCGTACGGATTAGGATGAGGCTGACCATCTTTAACCTCAATATGAATGTAATTGTTGGTTAGATTTGTCTTAAACTTTCTCCAGCGCTCATAACAATACGTCATCGTCTTGTTGTACAAGATCTCACTCTGAGGAACGTCGTAGGTGAGCTGAAATGCATGCATTGAAGGAGTAAGTGACAAATTTGTGACATTTGATAATGATTAATTACATACAGACGAGAATTGTATACCTGAATAGTGTCCTAAATATGCTGCTTCACCTTTACATCGACATTTCTCCACTCCTTTATCAAGATGCTCGGCTTGTTACATGCAAGGAGGCCGACGAAACTCCTATATCGTTGTGCATTAGGCCCGATTGGTTTCCAATGTCTATCAAACTCAATCGGTATCTTTTTGCCTGCAATCCAACTGAGGGAAACATCTGTCAACCGTGTACCACGTCTACCCCTCCGTACAGATTGGCTACTGCGCTCACTATGACCGTGGCTCAGAGCATTGCTAGGCTCGCCATAGTTAACACTAGCTAGCTGACTCTGCTGAGCACTAGGTGGCTGACTCTCCTGAGCACTAAGTGGCTGACTCAGAGGTGAAGGAGGTGGCTGATCCTCTGCACTAGGACACTGGGGATTCGTCATTTGCCTGTAACGACAACAAAGAAAGATAAATCCTAAGCTATGACATGTGAAGACTATATCGATAAAATAACTAAACATATTCTTCGAATAATAATCATAATCATAATTACTTTAGTTAGTTAAGGTTAAAGTAGTATCATAAATAGATATCCTCCCACATTCCCTCGTGATGATCATTTCTTGTGCCGTGCGCATTATCTTCTTCATCTTCTTCGTTCAGTTCTGGTATACCCCTGGAAAAAGAAGGAGTCTCAAGAAGATCATAATTTGAGTGACTTTTCTCGTCAATATCAACGACCCTTTTTCCTTGGAGAGCTACAGACCACATTTTATTTGCCTGATCAGTGATATAGAACACTTGTTGCGCCTGATCTGCCATAATGAAAGGTTCATCTCCAAAACTTCTACTATTCAGATCTACTAATGTAAATCCTAACCTATCGATCTTTACACCATTATTGACATCAACCCACTTGCATTTGAAAATGGGAAATCTAATTTTAACATAGTCAACCACCCAAATCTCTTCAATCACCCCATAATAAGGTATGGCAGCCAATGTAGGGTTCTTATCTTTTGAACTAGAGAAGTGCATAGATTCAGCCACTAATACAACACCACTGTTCTGGACGGTGCTCTTATCATCTAGGGACTTCGTGCAAAAGGTATAACCATTGATCACAAATGAAGTCCAACTTATGACCTCAACTTCAGGACCACGTGCTAACCAATTTATTGTATCAGAAACACATTCTTCTCCGTCAACCTTTTGTTTGAACCAATGTGTGAAAGCTCTGTTATGCTCCCTGATTAACCTTTGTTCAGTCATTCGACTATTTTGTTTCTGTACAATTTCTTTATGGGCATTCATGTAATATTGAACTTCATCAACATTGTTCAAGATGTACAAGTGGACTTGTTGCAATTCATCAGCATCTATGCTCTTTACTGTTGCCCCGCGTCTACCCCCTTCTTGATCATGACGTTTAGGAAGGCCAATATGTCGTACATTTGACAAATAATGTTGACAAAATTCCATAGCTTCTTCAGATACATATTTTTGAACAATAGATGCTTCAGGCCGATTGGGGTTCTTCACATACCCTTTTAGTATTTTCATAGTTCTTTCGATCGGGTACATCCACCGGAAATAGATAGGGCCACACAACTTTATCTCCCTCACTAGATGAACAACCAGGTGTACCATGATATCAAAAAAGGAAGGAAGAAAAAGCTTCTCAAGCTGGCATAAGATCATATATCCTTCATTTTCCAATTCCTCCAATCTTTCCGTGTCAATGACTTTACAACAAATGGCATTGAAGAAGAAACAAAGTCTAGTCAATATGTGTTGAAGATCATATTCGGCAATGCCTCGAATAGCTACTGGGAGTAGTTGTTGCATTAAGACATGACAATCATGAGACTTTAGCCCTATTAACTTCAAGTCTTTCATCGATACAAGCTTTTTAAAATTTGAACAATACCCTGAAGGAACTTTAGCACCATGTAAACACTCACAAAAGCTTCTTTTCTCAACCTTAGACAAAGTATGAGCAGCTGGAGGACAAAAAGTTCTATTACCGTATGGCCTTGGATGTAAATCTTCTCATATTCCCATTTCTTGCAAGTCTAATCTTGCCTTCACGCCATCCTTAAAACTTCCTTGTATGTTGAGCAGTGTCCCAACAATACTATCACATACGTTCTTCTCTACATGCATGAAATCAATACAGTGTCTGACGTCAAGATTGCGCCAATATGGAAGATCGAAGAAGACAGACCTTTTTTTCCATATATTTTTCTCATTTCTACTCTTTGATGACTTACCAAACATAGTATTGATATTTTTCACCTTTTCATAAATTTGATCCCCAGTCAATGCCTCTGGAGCATCTTCAAACTCTTGGCCACCAAAAAAAGCTTTTTTTAATCTATGATAAGGGTGGCTTCGTCTTAGAAATCGCCTATGGCCAAGGTAAACCGTCTTTCTTCCATGTTGAAGTTGATGGTAGCATGTGCCTTCTTCACATATCGGACAAGCTTTATGGCCTTTAACCTATATCCTGACAAGTTCCTATATGCATGGAAGTCATTTATAGTACAAAAGATCATTGCTCGCATATTAAAAGTCTCCTTCTTGTTCGCATAAAAAACATCGACACCTTTATCCCACAACTCTTTCAAGTCTTCGATCAAGGGTTCTAGGTAAACATCTATGTCATTTCCGGGTTGCTTTGGTCCCGAAATCAACATAGACAACATAATGTACTTTCGTTTCATACATAACAAAGGAGATAAGTTGTAAATTACCAATAGAACAGGCCATGAACTATGTATACTACTTAGGCTACCAAAAGGATTCATACCATCTATGCTAAGCCCAAGCCTGAGATTCCTAGGTTCTTCACCGAAGCTAGGAAATAATTGATCGATTTTTTTCCATTGAGAAGAATCAGCTGGATGTCGAAGCTTTCCATCAGAAATCCGCTCATCTGCATGCCATCTCAAATTTTTGGCATCAATTTCATTAGCAAACAGGAGCTTGAACCTTGGAATGATTGGAAGATACCACAACACTTTTGCAGGGCCCTTATTTGATTTATACCTCAGAGTTTCACATATCGGACATTGCTCCTTCTCTTTATGATCTTTTCTATACAATATGCAATCATTAGGGTGGCAAGCATGGATCTTTTTATACTTCATCCCTAGTGGACACAGTATTTTCTTAGCATCATAGTATCGACAAGGCAACACATTATCATCAGGAAGCATATCTTTAAAGGCCTCAAGCGTTTTTGAAAAACTCTTGTCGCTCCATCCATGCCGTGCTTTCAAGCTTACCAATTTCAATACAGCATTCAGCAATTGGTATTTTTTACACCCCGGGTACAACGGCTTCTCAGCATCACTGCACATATTACCATATGCATGTGATTGTTCAAAAGCCTCTTCTCCTACATCACGAATAATGTCCTCTATCCGATCATCCATATCCGTGTCATTATCATCACAAGTCACTTCCCCCTGTTGAGATGCACTTGGCATTTCTAATTGTTCACCATGCCATACCCATACTACATATGTCTTACAAAACCCTTCACATATTAAATGTGTATATATATCTGCAGTACTTAATCGATTCTCATTTAAATGTTTCACACAAGGGCAATAAAACATCTCACTATCATCATCGGCATTTCTTTTTGCAAAGTCTAAAAAACCCCTCACCCCAACATCATATTCAACACTCGTCCGTTTCACTTGTATCCAACTACGATCCATATATTCCAACACCTTTTTCTTGTTTTCTACTTTTTCCCCTGGAAAAGGTAGGAGTATGATGAGAGCATGCAATCATTACACCCAAGTACCTAGTTTAACTACTACATAATGATAACGTGGGCTTGCAAGTTGAGTTGGGACTTGTCTTACTATTGCAAGTAATCAAAGAAAATAAAATCAGAGAGGCAATTTGTAGGTGATGGAGAGGGGTTGGTGTGTCTAAATTTGGCTATTTAGTCAGTAGGAAGTTATCTTCCCTCAATATATGCAACTAATAAATTGTATGAAGAAATAATCTAACTTCATCTACAATACCGTTAAAATGGTGGGAAGAGTCACAAACCCTATTTAGTAGGTTGATAGCTTCAAAAGAGACCATGAAGATCCCTATCATCAAATTCGCTATTACTGGAGGTAGGGAGGATGATTTAGCTGAATTTATTAATAGAGTGATAGTTAACTACCACACCTTTTCCCTTAAAATAAATAAAGTTTTGTTGGATTGAGACGGAGGGAGGGAGGATGAGGACCCCTATAGAGACTTGCAGTAGTTATAGCAAGGTCAAGAGTCATGACAGAGGGTTTTATTCGATTTCATCACAACAAAATTGCCTTTGGCAGGGGGAATATATGTACATATACCATTATTTATTTAAGTGAAAAAAATTAAAAGGGAAGGAATAGAGGGGAAAGGGAAATCAAAATTGAAGAAGAGGGAGAGAAAATGGTCCCCTATGAGAGTCAGAGATGATAAACCAGAAGAGCCTAATAATTTCTACTCTTCTCGATATCTCTTCTTCCTATAAATATGTGTGTGTGTCTGTGGACTCAACTATTTCTTTTGCAAGTTTTTTGATGTTATGAATCAATAACTTGATTACTACTTAGTGATATATATAACTATCATATTTTGATGTCACAACCATTGACATTTGCAAATGTAGGCACATGGTAATGAAATTCTATAACTTGAAACCATAGATCTTTTCAAAAACTACACACAAGCTAGGTAATGAATAGAAAAATAGATGCACACAATTTGCATAAAAATAACATTTTATTCTTTTTAATAATGTCATGTACAATTAGCTTCTAATATATAGAACCAATCTTTGTACATTTCAATCTCTTTATAGACTTTACATGTTATAGGCCGAACTAAATATATAAATTTATTTCTTCATATAGGACAATAAAATGCACATTGAACTCTTCTTGATTGTTAAAAACATCATTGCACAGGACAACTTAACAATTTTGACTTCTGGTGTTAGAATTGAATAGGACAACATATACTTTAAATATTTTGCTTACTTTGCAAGGAAAAATGAGCTATATAAAATTGTTCCTAATATAATCCATTTCAGATTGGATTTTTATTCTTATGTCCTTTGGTTCAAGTCGTAATCCTGAATGCCGTATCTATCAAACACAACATTATTACAGTGAAAAAAATTGTGAGAGACACATATACATGCCTAACTTCTGAAGAATTCACGGTTTTGACTTTCGAACTTGCTTTTAGTTTTTGGGTACTCATAAGGATGTTGTCATACCTTCAACGGAGTTCAGTTGACCTAGAAACTTCGTTTTATGCAAGTTCAAAAAATTAGACCATTATGTTTTTTTATTTGATCAATGGCATCCCTAAACCATTTTCAACTTGATGAGATTAATCATGTTTACCTGTCCCAACAAAAATACCTTGAGTGAAGAACACAATCAAATAAGAAGGGAGGATTATATTACATTCTCTGACTCAAATTTTAACCGATTTCAACAAGTGGATCACAGAGCAGCAATGCAGTTCATGAAATTGCACTATAGCTCACGCAACAACGATCAAGGAATGAACATATGGACACAATAAACTATCAGACAGGGGGCCAAAGGATACCAAACACCAAACACACCAGAAAATTTATATTAAGCCTAGGCCGATAACCTTGTTTTCCAGAACAGAAATACTGGAAAACCAACTTCTATATAGTAATTGTAGAGGACGATGAAGCATACCTAAAAAAAGAGGATGAAGACGTGAATGACAGCGACCAACGAATGACAGATGACAGCACCAGCGATGACAACCACGAGCAGCTGAAGCAGTGTATGAAGGCGACCGAAGAGCGACGATGGAAACGATTAAGAATATATGACAGCCACCGACAGTGACGACGGAAACGATTAAGAATATCTGACAGCCACCGACAGCGACGACGGACGGGGAGTCGACTACTGAGGAGAGAAAAGATTGAGAGGGATTTCAGATTGGGAGAAGCGGGAGGAAGAGTAGCGCGAAAATCAATTTGGGGAAAACTTTTTAGACCGGTTAGTTGGATAACCGGTCTAAAATAAAGGATTTTAAGACCGGTTCTCTTAACAACCGGTCTTAAAAGTCCACTTTTAAGACCAGTTGTTAGGAGAACCGGTCTTAAAACCATATTAAAATTATTTTTAAGACCGGTTCCCTAACAACCGGTCTTAAAAGTGGACTTTTAAGACCGGTTGTTAGGAGAACCGGTCTTAAAACCATATTAAAATTATTTTTAAGACCGGTTCCCTAATAACCGGTCTTCTAAGTTGTTTATAATTACGAGAATACCACCGCGCATTTCTTTTAGACCTAATCAACTACAACCGGTCTAAATGGCCCGGTCTAAAACGCCTTTTTTGTACTAGTGTTCTTAGCATATCCACAGAAAAACAATGAAGAGATCTTACCAAATAAGGAAAGTCAAATGCAACGTTCAAATGTCACCTACTGCCACCTACCGCAAACGGATATTTTTCAAATACTGGAAAAGTCAACAGTGGCTGCGTATACTCTAATGGACGAGAAGAAAATGTTCCAACGGTCACTACCAACACATCTATATATATGGGAACATCCAAACAGAGAATATACAACAAGATCATACACACGAACGCATTAACAAGCTCACTATTCTGTTTTATATTATACTTGTAATTCTGTACTTCAGTGATTCTTATTCACTCTGTGAGAGAGATATTTCATTCAAACTCAATATTTGTTATTGAGATAACTTAAGGTTGTGGAACCTTGAGTTGGGATTGGATTACAACTTGTAAGGGGGAACGAGTGTCCAGGTGAAGGAACTTGCTTGTACTGAGGTGCCAAGAACCCACTGAATCTTGGAAGTTATAGTGAAACTCTCAGAGAAGCTCTGAGGACTGGACGTAGGTCAAAGTAGTTGTGGCTGAACCAGTATAACTCTCAGTGTACACTTCGGTGATATATCTCCTTACTCTTTATTGCTTTATATTCACCGTCAAGTTTTTATATTTACAACGAAATTTTAGTATAACCCAATTCACCCCCTCTTGGGTGAAACGCTTGCTCTAATAAAAACCATCCTTGACTCTATACAAACCAAAACTGTTACCTTGCCATAAGATTATGCCTATGTATTTAGGAAGGATAAAGGAATGCTAGTGATTCTTTATTTAATATAAGGGGAATAAAGATCATAAACCAATAAATAATTCCATTTGACTGGATTCCAAGAGGAGGGGACATGTATTAATAGATCATCTATTTGATTGACTAAGCTTACTGAGTTTTGATCTAACTACGTTGGCCACTATAAATGGTGGTTAAGTGAAATAGATGAGCCTTTACCTAGCTGCCATTGTAACTTACTAAAATAAGGTTAGAGTATTCTACAATACCTTTCCAAATCTAGGAATAATTATAAAGTAGCTTGATGATTGAGTCAGAATTGAGATTAATATATTTGATTTTTAAAGTCTGTACCAATAAAGGTTCTGCTGGGAAAACTCGCCAAAGCAGCTTGGCTAGAAGAGCTTGATTAATAAATTTTGATGGCCTTAAACCCAAACCTCCCTTTTCCAATGGTTGAAATAGAGAGTCTTTGCGAAGAAGATGAATCTTCCTTTTATCACTATTAGTCCCCTAAAAAAAAAAATTAACACAACAAGAGTCAATTTTGTCACACACATATTGAGGAAAAGTAATACATGAAAGCATGTGAGTGTTCACAACCGCCAATGTGGATTTAAAAAGTAACAAAGTGGCACACATTTTTCGAGCAAGGGTGTATCATATTTCCATTTATTCCCTAAGTTATGGTCTATTGACAATCCATTCCTTCAATTCTTTTTTCTTTTTCTTTTTCTTTTTTTGCCAAAGCAATTCCTTCAATCCCACAAAGTCGAATCCTCCCAAACTTATTTAAAAAAAAAGAAACGGAAGCAAATAAATGTAACTTAAAAAATTAAGGGTTAAGGTGCTAAAATAACCTTCAACTTTTATAAAAAGAGCAACAATAGTCATAAACTATTTTTTGTAATAAAAGTTACCATAAATTTTTAAAATTGGGGCAAAACCATTAAACTCAACTAATTTTTATCTATTATAATAGGAAAAATTAATCTTTTGATTCTTAAAGTTTTGACTCACTTAGAATCCAATCCTTGGAGTTTGACTTAGTATAACTCAATTCTTAAACTTTTGACTTACTTGCAAGTCAGTCCCTGATGTTTCTTAGTCATCCTATGTGACAAAAAAATGTTAAAAATACTGTTAAAAATTGTTTAAGTGGATTTTACATAAATTTAATAAAAAATAATCACTGTCCCCGTCTCGACCGACTTGAATCCTCCTCCACCTCTGTTTTGTATAAATCTTGTTGGGCATGACAATTTAGCAATTCCTTTAATCCTACAAAAGTCGAATCATCCCAAACTTATTTTATAAAAGAAACGGGAGAAAATAAATGGCATTTAATAAATTAACTTTGTGCATTTAAAATATTTTTGTTGGATAAAAAGAAAATGTGATATTTTTTTAGACAATATAAGTAAACTGAGAACATATCTGTTTAATGGACAAAACATACAAGTGAAGTTCTGAATTTGCCTCTGTTCTTGTAAATATCAAAGCCAATATTCTTAAAAAATATTATACAATATACAATAATTTAGGATTATCTTGTCATATTTACTAGTCTAGATCATTATTGTTTTAAACACTTGCATGACCCTGCAAATAGCAAGTTTTTCCATCTTTAGACCTTTCAGTGAATATGAACAAAGTAAAATTTGAGTATTTTTTTCAGTAGCTTGCTCTCAATCTCTTCCTACTTTCATCTTCATTCTTCACACATCACAATCCCTCCTTTTTATGAGTCACTGTGCACTGTCAACCTACACCGAAAAAACCTTCATTGTCATCTTATTTGAAGTACAGGATACAAGGTGGAAGAACTTTTTTTTTATTCGACTTGGAGTAAGATAGATAAACTTTATATTCAAAATGCTTCGTTACAAAAACTCAAAGAAGTGACCTACATGAAATAATTTGAGGGATTAAAAGAGCATGGTATTTGTCACTAGAAAACTTTGATCTGCCAAGATTTCTTGAGGAGTATGATTACTAAGCCTGAGGTTAAGTTCGAGTATTATATGAGCTTTGTTTTTACACACTCACAATTGATTCCCCTTTGGGGGCATTTGGCAAAAAAGGAATATTCCATTATCTGGGTCAGGTGGAGTTTGTTGGGGATCCACTATGATTATTTTATCTGTTGCTATTCTTGTTGTCGAAATATTTGCTGACCAGGTTAAGATGTTGTATGAATATGTCAAATTTTTTATTAAGATTTTGGGAGACGTTCATTAGTTTTTTCCCCCTTTGGAAGTTGTAAGAATTTTGGGCGCACTTGAAATCTGATTGACTCATTGAAGTACCCACATGAAACCGAAGCATCGATGCGGACCTTGATTATATGTTACACAACAAATATACCAAAGAGAGAAAGATAATAGAACATTCTTATGATATATCCCTTTAGAGGGAGAAGAGCAATATTTTGTGTGTTATATTCCGACTGCCCTCTACCTTCAATCCCATATCCTATATATATGGTGCACATTAGGTCACATAGGAATATATGTGACCTTCAAACGTATAGTTATATGGTAATAGATATAACCTTTAAATTATAAATGATATCTTTCTTTATAACCCACATCTCTCTTCATTCGGTTCGGGTCCAATCCACCAAGGATGGACAAATATATTCCAATAGAAGCTTTATATATTTTGCTTTTCTATCCCTCGTAGGATGAAACGGCCATTGTAAATATTTTTTTATTTATTACTACCTTCAGTCCTTATATTAACTTTTCATTATTAAAAAGAGATATTAGACATTTGTTGTATCATATATTTGACCTTTCTTTTTTATTAAATAATTTATAATTAATTATTATAAAAATTGGGCATATGTATGTATGAGATATGGATTATGTTTTGCTATTTAATATGTAAATAATATTAATTTATATTTTTTTACCTCAAATTAAGAGTAGTTTACCCATCGGTTAAACATGTAATTTTTTAAGAACATATGCTGATTTCTTTCATAAAATTTTTATATACCTAGACTTATTTTCGCTTGAACTTTGAATATATAAAATGAGAAAATTTTATGTAATGTATAGGAATATTTTTCCAAACATTTTATATAATTTTCTATCTCTCAATATGGTGAATTCTGATCACTGAGTCTTGAACAGTTGAACTCCCCAATGCATCATATTTACAATTTTGTTTTCTTGAACTTGTCGACTTCGTCCAAAGCGTTAATGCTCAACTAATTGTGACATATTCTTTGAACAGTGTTATTACTATTAGTACACATTTGGCTGTTCATCTTCATAGTCATTATTTTCCTGTCCAAACATTAATTTACGTCATATCTGCAGTCACATTCAGAATTGAGCACTGAGCGCTGAGCACTCATAACCAGTATTTAATTTTCATCAGAATTTCGTTTATATCCAACTATTTGTTTTCCATTCAATAAACACTAGAATAACGAGAGGGCTCTGGATGCTTCATCAAACATCTCTCTGCAGAGATCATGTTGGAGCTAAAAGATGAATAATCTCATTTCTATTCTGCTTTGACCTCACAATTTGACTGGTACAAACTATCCTTTTCTCTCCATTTAATCTCATATCTTTTTGCCTTTCTTTTTTCTTGTACTTAAGTCTTCACCCTTTATTTTTTGTTAATATTCTTCTTCAGTTTTTGTCAAGATAAAATTGCATTGCCCGTTGAGGTTCAAACTTCAAACATAATCTTCATTTCAACCTTAGTTCCTTCACAGAAACAGTAGCTGCAGTTGATGAAAAAGGATCTCTGATGACCTGAGCTAAATGTTATGTAGAAATCAGTATCCACAAACAACAAGCGCAAAATAAAAATGGACAGGATTAGTGATTTTCCAGACTCATTGCTTCTTCATATTCTCTCTTTTCTTCCCACTAAAGAAGCAGTTACTACAAGCCTCTTATCCAAGAGATGGAGACCCCTTTTGCTTTTCCTTTCCACCCTTTGCTTTGACAGCCTAGACTTTTATAATCCTACATTCTTCCAGAAATTTTTAGACAAAATTCTCAAATTAATGGATTTGAAGTTTGTCAAGAAGTTTGTTCTTTGGTATGATCATTTTGAACATTGGGAGTATTTTAGAATTAGGAAGATTAACGATTGGATTAACACTGTGATCAGTAATGTTGAACAAGTGGAGCTGTATTTACATCAGTATGATGACTATGAGTTGCCCTCTTTTGTTTTCACTGCTAATAATATTAAAGTTTTGAAGTTGAATGCAGTAATGGTGGAAAATCTTTCTCATGTTAACTTGCCTTTGTTTAAGTTATTGCATTTGGAAGATGTTGCTTTTGTAGATTCTAGTGGCTTGGAAATTGTTCTTTCTACATGTGCTTTGCTTAAAGATTTTGTTAGACTTTGGGTCCAAGTCCGCCCTTGATGGGCCGGACTATTTGATTAGGAAATAAGTAGCCTAATCAAATAAGAATAAAATCAGCATTAAATGCAGATTGGGGAATAATTCAGCAATAATTATGGATTTGTTAAATGAGGAACAAATCACTATAATTAGGGAATTAAATGAGAATCAATTAATTGCTGTCTTGGAGGGCAAGAAAGAGTGCACACGTTTCCTAATTAGTGGCCTCCATAAACCACTATAAATAGGGTGTGCCTCCTCAATTGCAATTACCCCGCCATTGAGTTTTCTGGCAATTCTCTTCTCTCCTACCATCTTTCTGGTTCTGGTGATCTGCTGTGCAAATCACAATTAGGCTCTAGTAGTCTAATAATTGTGTGGGCACAAGTATGGAGCATTGGAGCTTTGATCCGGATCCGAACATGGATTCGTCCCGGTACGCCAAATCTCCTTTTAGTTATATTTTTCTTACATTGGCATCAGAGCATATTGATCCTGTGGCTGTGATTATTCTATTTCATCATGCTTATTTTTCCGCTGTGCAAAATCATAATTCTAGGTATGATTTTTCTTTTATGCCATATGAATCTGCACCTTTGTATGTATGTGTGTGTATGATTACAAACATGCTTATTCATGTAATACAATTTCATGTCTCCTTCTCTTTTTTGATCATATGCGTGTGTCTCTTCCTAGTGTATGAACAAGGATATATGTGCGTCTATGTTCTCTGTGTGCATCGAACTCCTCTTCCCATATTTGCTATTCAACTTGAGCATATATGATACTAGGTTCTTGATTGTTTGCTCCTCTGATTATTATATATATGCATGTGGCGTAACTCCTTCATCTTCTCTTCACTTTTTTGATCTCTTTCAAGTTGGGTGCTTTTGGAACCTATGTGGAACTAAAAAAATGGAAAATACTTGACCCCTCAAAGGTTAGAAGAGCCTTTGAAACATAAAGACACACATCCGGTCGAATTACGTCACGTCGACAACGTCGAGAAAAATTGGGTGTTTGAAACTCGGTGTTTTTGCCCAAAGTAAGGACATGGATGTGTAGATCTCTAAGAGACGATTCCAATGATGCTTAGAACGTGTCAAACGGAGTTCGGATGAGGGAGAAACGAAGGAAAGAAGTTGGCGGGTTGTTAGTCACTGCCGCCACTTCACTCGAGATTTGATTAATGAAATTGAGGTTTTCAGATCAAATGAATGCCATGGATTTGTAGTTCGCTGAACTATGATTCCAATGACACCAAGAATGTGAAAAACGGAGCTAAAACAAGGGAGATATGACCTCCCGAAGTTTGCGGGTCGTGATGACCCGGCTAGAGGTTGAAGACGATGATGTGGCAGTCAACGCCACGTCATCGGTCAACCAATGCCACATGGCACCAATGAGAGGTTGCCACGTCAGCGTCAAATGCCACGTCAGCATCAGTTAACACATCAGCAGTGCTGGGTCAAGGTTGACCAGTCAACACTGACTGGTCAACGGTCAAAGCTGACCGGTCAACGGTCAGCACAGGCAAAAAAAAAATTGACAAGTAGAGCGTGGGACCCATTGGGACCTCCGTTTAACACGTGGCAAGCATCGTCGGAGAGAGGACGGCGCGTGGAGTCGTTTGGGCCGGCGCGTGTCACCGGCAGGCAGCCGCAAGGCGGCGCGTGTACGTCACGCGCCGCCGCCGCCGAGAGTGGCCAATGCTGGAATTTTCCAATTTTTCCAAGATTTTTTGATCTAGATACCTTCTAGGGGCGAGTGATGGCACTTGGGACCTCCGATTGAGACGCAGTTGGTTCCTAAAAATCCCTAAATTCGAGAGCTTCAATTTGATATATAATTTTCATATATTTGAAGCATGTTTGGATCTATTTTGAGTCAAAAAGGTGCTTGTATGCACCTAGAGATTCCCAAAAACGTTGAAATTGAGTCAATATTGATTCTATTATTTTTTGGGACAGGTTGGCTTGCTTTTTAAGAGTAATTTTAGCTGCAACATAAGGTTAATGCTGAAAGATTCTTTAAAAGTAAGGGATTATTCAAATGAGTTTTTGAATATAAAATCCTATCCAACCTTGACTCAAACTCTTAGAGATAAAAACCTGAATAATTGTAGCAACTCAAAATTATTCAATGATTATTAAGTCTTCCCATGCTTCTAACCACATTGATCCACTTGGATTGAAGCAATGACTTCTAAAAGTCAATCTTTATCATAAATGTTGTGACAAAGGATAAGACAGATAGAGATGTTAGAATCATCTCATCAAGTGGGAGGTATGCTACAAATACATCCAAATGAGTGGATGTAAGCATGGCAAAGAGGAGTTGGACATTGTAGCTAGAAGCTACATGAGTTAATATGATCAGAAGGGCCTATGAGAGGGAGAACCTAGTTAAGAGACAACAATATGAGGCTTAAACTTTTGAATGTTCTTGTTTTTCATTGAATTTATGATTAAATTCTCTGTTTTTTTTGGAATTGAATTAAGTATGTTCTCTTCCTGTTTCCTTGAACGTTCATGCTAGTTAGATGATATTGTGTTATTATCTTGTTAATATAACTGCTTTTTGATTGAGTGGGAGTTTTTTTTTTCTGGAATGTGTCTAGAAATCCAAAGGGGAAAGTGTTTAATGAAGATTGTGGTTAAAAGGGTGATGAGCTAACTAGTATGATTGGGATGGGAGTCAACATAGTTGTCTCCTGAACATGAAACTAGTGAACTTATTATCTAATTATCCTTTGTCTTATTTGAACAAATAAGATTTGTATACCATAATAGTCTAAGTGACCAATTATGACAAAGTCTATTTGACTGAGCTTATGAAGACAAGCTCAATAGAGATATCTGTGGAGTTAAAAACTCTTAAATCTCTTTCATTCAAGAAGAATGAGATGTCAAGGACATCTTACCAACTAGTCTTCAGCATTTAAAGGTTGAAGCAACCGAAGAATACAAAAGGTTTATGATATCAAGTATAGAAAGAACAACATTGCTTAAACTTATGCTGGTATGAGCAATGTAACCTTATCCAAGCCGTGTGGATAGTGTTAGAAGATAGTGAAATAGGTGATCTTCTTCCATAAAGTTAAAACTAAGTTAAGTTTTAACATAGTGTACTAAGTCCTAACATGTTGTTTAGGCAACACTTGAGGCAGATGTCAAACTAAGAAGTTGAGACAAACTAAATGCCAAGTTCTTTCTCACAAATAACAAGTGTATTTTGTGATAAGACATCTCCTAGTGAGTGTGAGTGAGCCATGTCTTCTAGTGAGTGGGCGTATACGAAAGTAAAGGCATATTGTAACCTTCAGCAATGTGATTCGCCACATTGAACTTGAGTGTGAAAGACTGAAGGATTCAAGATCCATCAGTCAGACGAACTTAGCTAAAGAATGGGAGGATTCATCCTCCATACTTAAGGGCAAGAAACCTATGAGGTAAACTTGATCTAGAAGAGGTCAATGGTTTCTGCAAAGATAAAATGATACATTGATAAACCTTTAAGGGTTGTAAAAGTAGCAATCCACATGAGTTGTGGATGTTTAACAAAAGCATATGGCTTCATGTCAAATGCAAAGCAATAAAGAGATAGAATCAAGGGATTTGAACTTGCACATTAACTCTGCATAGATAAACAACCCTGATTCACTCCATGCAATTACAACTGACAAAATCACATCTTTTCTTAAGGATCGATGAGACTATGACTCTCAAATCCTTCGTTGGGTTTTGATGTTTCTTTCTAGGGATAAAAGATTCCATTTCTTGCCTTATGTACACCTTGATCAAAGGGAATGATCAAACTAGCAAAAGAATCTTTGCTAAACAACGTGTGCTAAAGGGTTAATACTCTTATGAATAAGTTGAGAACTCATTCTACCTGGCAAGAAAGACAAAGAAACATTTTTGAGAAAATCCACTGCAATTGGAAAATTATGACGTTAGTGAACCAATGAACGTGAGGGAAAAACACAAAGAGCTTGGTGTTTTGTTAACGTTGTGGATGTTTACTCGAAATACAGTAATGTTTACTTGATTTTTGGCAAGTGTGAAGTTGTTAGATAATGGCTGAACTAGTCAGGAATCAGTTAAACTGAAAGGATAAGACCTTTTGAACTAACTAGGGTTAAAGACACCCATGTGATTAGTTCAAGCTGCTTTGTGTACAAGAAATGCATTGTTAGGCAACTATCAATACCTAGAACCCTTCAACATAATAGAGTTGTTGAAATGGAGAGATAGACCTCTCCTTGATTTGGTTGTGAACATAATGGCATCAATAAGGCTATCAGCCATATGTTGGTAGGTAGACTCATAGCTATTATATTCACACTTGACCAAATGCCCTCTATGTTAGTCACGACCTTATCCTATGAATCATGGATGGGCCTTACACCAGGGTTAAGCTTGTTAAAGACCATAAGGGTCATCAACTTTATATTCATAATTCTTCCTATGAGTAAGGAAGATTAGGGCTAAGGTATACAAGGTATCTCTTTTTGAGATGACATGAGAATTTGACATGACATGTCTTCATTAGTGAAAATGATGGCGGTTCAGTGACTGAGAGAAAAACGTGGGCCACAACGTTCATAAAACCCAGATTTCCTAGCAGGAAATGAGCATTAATCACAATAAATCTCTTTAAGAGGTTCACAAGTGACAAGGAATAACCAAGTGTTCCTAAGTTCATTGGTCCGAGTGGGAGGATTGAGACCATTTTCACAACGAAAGAGGTAAGAGGTAAGTTATGAGAGAATTACCTCACTCATACATAGGAAAAGAATCCTATGTAATCCACCTCAGAGCAAATTGTCATCTAGCGAATGACTATAAGGGATAGATTCCCTAATGGATTGAATGCTCTCTTCATCATTTAGAAGGTGATGATAACTACCTATAAGTGTCTGAAAGACACTAGGAAGACCTGCTAAGATGAATTGCAAAGTGCCATGCAGGAGGATTTGGATTCTTTTTAAGTCAAATATGTGTTTGGGTAATTTGTCACCTAGACAAGAGGCGATTGGGAACAAGTAGGTTCTCAAATCTGTTAGGGGCATGTAGAACCTAAAACACTTAATGGCTAGGGGTAATACAATGGAAGGTTGTCCGTTGTGCATTTTAATTCTGAACTTTGGCTATGACAACAAGCTTAGTCTTGAAATTGCATCAAGATGATGTAAAGACCACCTTCCAATTTGTAATTTTTGGAAATTGGATGATGAACTCTACATGAAGCAGCTTAAGGGATTCGTAGAAACAATCACCCAAATAGTACTATTTGAGGATTTCACAAGGTGAAAGCCTCACCAACTTCGAAATAATCGAAGAACACTACATAAGTCCCAAATGGTCTAGTGATAATTCTTTGTGAAGTCATCCTTTATCAAATGACATATGAAACAAATGTCAAAGGAGTCAAAGGAATAAAGGATCAGAGAATCCTTAAATTTTGAGTTGAGAAAGTCATGGGTTGAACAAATATCTTGATTGACAAGATAAACGGAGTTGCACAAGAAAGATACAGTCTTTTCCACCTAAGACATGTACAAGTGTAATCCTTAGACATCTTAGGATGTCAAACTATAAACCCATGGACATCCCTAAAGTCAAGGGCATAAACCTAAAGAGGTTACATGTCCTATGAGGAATCCAACATAAGAAATGTGGATAGAGTCCCATGTGAGACTATAGTTGGTAATATAAATGTACACATTGGTATACATAAGACAAAATGTTTTTGGTCAGACTTGAAAGTTGCTTTGTGGTCCTGCTGTGAAATGGGTTATGAGAATAACCATGAATTAAGTTGTCAAGACAACAACTTTCCTTTAAAAGGATACTCTAATACAAGACCTAAGCAAATGGTGATGAAGTAAGGAAACATACAAAGTATTTTTCTTGTTATCCATGGAAATAGAACACAGGGCGTGTTCTGCCATCATTCAAAGTGCCATATGGCTAAAGTAATTCCTATGAGAGATTGGGAATGGATGGTGGATGGAAGGATCCAAGCGATAACATCTTATGATGAGGATCTTAAGTATCACAGTAAGGCGAGACATACTTTTTGATATATCTCTATAAGAGTTATGCTTTCAAAGAGGGAAAGCGACAGTTCAATGACCTTCTATTGACAGAATGTTGGTAGATCCCCTTAATGAGCCCATAGCTTGATTTTTATTGAGTTGGTGAAAATCTTGGGGCGCAAATAAAATATAAGGTTGTGAACTTCTTTTATATGAAGATAAAAGAAATGGTATGTATGTTATGAGTAAATACATATAAGGTATACAATTTTGTATGTCGTACATGTCAAAAGAGGTTGGTTCACTCACACGAACAACCGTCTTCCCATGTTTTGCAGGGGCATGGGAAGGTAAGACGAGCAAATGATCACCATAAGATGGTTGAGAAGAATCTTTACGTTTGAGTCACCTTAGTTAGACTGAGATGAGATCCACATGTATGTATATACACAAAAAATGGATCGAAGCATGAATATAGACCGGTAGCTAAGCAAAGAACTCTTTTTTCATAAAAGAGATTGTAAAAGAGATATTGTGAAAAAGAAAGTTCTAGTTCGAATGTTGAGTACATTTTGGAACTAATGTCTGTACGGTGAAAGAAAAAAAATCGATGTACATCTCAAACCATTCACCGTAGCATGCAATTCATACTGCATGTGCTTAAGAGTTAAACTGAAACAAGGGATGTGGGTGAAAGATTCCTAGTTCACCACAGTGTGAGTCCCAGGAAGGAAGAATCCTTCCACAATGCCCTTAAGACTTAGACGGCATTGTGAAAGCTTGGTTTGGTGACAGCTACTTTAGATAAAGCTCCATGATCACACTCGATTCGGTCAGACGAGTGAAAACTAGGAAAGCGACCAAGTCAAGATGGACTGATGTTTAGTCAAAAAGGAAGATTTACTTCTAGATACATAAGATGTGCTAGTATCTGTGGTCGACCCCGTACTAGCTCTATGTGTAGCTAGTAAGTGTGGATACTATGTGCGTAGAAGGCAATCTGAGTTAATCAACATATTAACTTAAGAGGGATTAGATATGCCATGAGTAATATGTATGGGAGAATCTGGGGCATATGAGGCAATGAACATATAGCTTACGGTTATATATAAAGGGTGTCCTTGGATGCTGATCCGATATGAGGGATTTCTAGTATCACAAGCACCAAATCTAAAAGACGTTTTTGCACACGCAGTCACGGCAGACGCCAAGTATGAAACAAGAAAGAGCAACGCAAGCACGATGGGAGGCCAATCAAGTGCGAGTGGGAGATGTTGGACTTTGGGTCCAAGTCCGCCCTTGATGGGCCGGACTATTTAATTAGGAAATAAGTAGCCTAATCAAATAAGAATAAAATCAGCATTAAATGCAGATTGGGGAATAATTCAGTAATAATTATGGATTTGTTAAATGAGGAACAAATCACTATAATTAGGGAATTAAATGAGAATCAATTAATTGCTGTCTTGGAGGGCAAGAAGGAGTGCACATGTTTCCTAATTAGTGGCCTCCATAAACCACTATAAATAGGGTGTGCCTCCTCAATTGCAATTTCCCCGCCATTGAGTTTTCTGGCAATTCTCTTCTGTCCTACCATCTTTCTGGTTCTGGTGATCTGCTGTGCAAATCACAATTAGGCTCTAGTAGTCTAATAATTGTGTAGGCACAAGTATGGAGCATTGGAGCTTTGATCCGGATCCGAACATGGATTCGCCCCGGTACGCCAAATCTCCTTTTAGTTATATTTTTCTTACAGATTTGGTACTAAGATATTCGTGATACTGTCCATGTGACTTTGATGACCTAACCATTTGGTCACTGCAGAATTTGAACTTGAAGGAATTTCATCTTAGCAACTACCAAGGTATGTATGAAGAATTTAAACTTGCAAGCTTTATTATGAAGGAAGCAAGTGCCTTGAGAATCATCTTAATTGGCTTGGATTCTTGGTTAAAAGCAACTTGAAAGGACGATAACCTCAGAAAAGTATTATTATATGTTCTGTAAGCTCAGTGAATTACAGGCTTTTGTTGAAGTGAATTGCCAAAATTCAGTGTGAAGAGTTTCTATATATTAGTTTTTGGAAGATATCCTTTCTATGTATCTTTTTTCCTTTGGGCCTACAATTAAGATGCCTCTTCCCAAAGTTTTTTTTTTTTTTTTTTGCAAAACATGGGTTTCAAATTCAATTCGCCCACTTTGTAGTCTAGTTGATCCACCACTACTATACCAAACACCTTTGAGCTCCTTTCTATGCATTTTAGTCTTAATACTTTTTGATTAACATATCATTCTTTAATAGTTTTGTTAGACTTATTTCAATCGTGCTTCTGTATGTGAAGTTTACTATAGTATCAAGTTGATCACACAATGGTTTGGCATATTATGTTCCTAAGGTATAACTGACATCTGTTGATTTTATTAATCAGGGTCTAAATTTTCTTGGATTGTTCTGTACTGTCTATCAATTCTTTAAATTCTACAAGGTCAAATTAAGTACGCTATATTAATTAGCTCTAAAAATATACTAGCTAATTGATTAGTGTGTTGGATATGGATATTTCAAATTAGTGTATTATTTAAGGAAAAAGGCAAAAAGAACTTTGGATTTATAAAATTCCAAATAAGGTATTTCTTAAAAAATAAGTTGTGAATTACTTATCAAGTTTTGTTATTTCCTTATCAACTCTTGGTAATACATCTGATTTGGGATTTTGTAATTTTAAAGTTTTTTTTCTGTCATTTTTCCTATTATTTATTACTTCTCTGGTCTTATTTATAATCGACTCCCAACATGTTTCATATAGCACAAGAAAAAACTTAAACTTCTTTAACTTTACCTTAAAAAACAATAACTTTTTACCTTTTATTTAATATGCATTATACCCCATGAAAACAAAGTTAATAGAATAATAAATTAAGGATAAAAGTTATACATTCATATGAAAGATTTCTCTCTCTGTCTTATAAATAGGACTTACAAAATTCTTGGATTGTTATATATTGCATCTATCGATTCTTTCAATTCTACAAGGTCAAATTAAATATTTTTTTTGCCAGGCCAATTAAGTACACTATATTAATTAGCTCCAAAAATATACTACCTTTGGTCTTTTTTAATAAGCAATTTTTTGCTGATTGCACAAAGCAAATTGGCAGTTAGTATTAGTTAAAAATAAAAAATATACAAAAAAATTCATGCCTTTTCTAAATATGCCCCTATTTATGAAAATAACATAGGAGAGAGAATAAGTAAAAAATATGTGAGACAGAATGGGGTAATAAATGATTGAATAAAAGAGAATAAGTGATTCATTAATATAATGATATGTATTTAATAGGAGTAGAAAAGGAAAAAATTAGTTTAAAGTTTGAAACAAAAAAAATTGCTTATATTAAGGATCAGCCCTAATAGAGAAAAAATTGCATATAAATATGACTGAAGGAGTACTAGCAAATTGATTTGTGCACTATTTATTATTTCATTATGAAAAGAAATTTTCATTGATTGGAAAATTAAAGAAATAAAAGGTTTTTTTAAAAAAATAAATCATCGTAATTATGGTTTATGAGTATCTAAAATAAGATTCCATAGCCACACTCTTCAAGTCTTGTCACTTCCCTGTTATTACCATTAAGAGCAATATGACATCCAAATCAAACCTTCATAACTAACTCAAGGGCAATTCTATCGACAAATGGTATATTATTTCAGCTTTATAACTATCAAAGATGGATCATAAAGGATCATTGCCCTTATGAACTCTTTGGTCTCTTTCTCTTATTTCTCAAATGTAGTTTGAACCTGTGACCATGTGACAAAAGAACTATCTCTCTCAATCAACCAACATGGCACTCGAACATTGATTCCCCTATCAACTCTATAGAACTTAAATAATCTATTGCTACATAGTACCCTAATCTCATGGTCCTCCATATTTCTTTTTTATAAAGGAATAAGGGTGACGTTTGTGCTTCGACATTTGTAGTGATTGAGGTAACAATTATCCGACCACTACAAATGTCAAAATTCAAATTTCAAATAAAAGGCGATTGTCAAGGTGCCTGTTGGTTCTTCAAAATTTATAGAGGTTGATTTTGTGGTTCATAACTGCTACTAATATCATGACCATTGGAAATTTCAAATATAATGGCATTTGATATTAAAAACTTCCATGTCACAATTTCTTCTGATTCTCCTTTGAACTTTATTATGTCTCAAAGATGAATAGGATGTAGATAAATGTGCCTTGGACGTGTCTAGAATATTTAATTAGATTAAACAATTTCTTGGACTTCATCTTCACTTATACTAGCGCTAACAGTAAGGTTGTTTGTCCTTGTCCAAAATGCAATTTTAGGAAAAGGTACACAAGAGAGGACGTTACAGAGCATTTGATAGCTAAACCATTCTTGAAAAAGTACAAATTCTAGGAAGTCCATGGTGAAATGGCTTGTATGACTTTTGAAGCAACTCCACAATTTTCACAAGTTGGGGTTCACATAGACAATGTAGAGCCTATAAATGATGTGAAGCATGACTCTTTTGGGCTATATGGCGAGAACGTTGTAGAAGAAGTACAAGGCCCAGAGACCCAATTCATGAACAACGACGTAGCCCAAAGTTTTTTTGATCTAATGAATGAAGCATATAAGCCTTTATATTCGGTTTATGCAAAGCACTCAAAATTATCATTGTTGATTATATTATATCATATCAAGTGCTTGTATGGCATAATTGATAAAGGGATGTCCATGTTGTTGAAATTATTGGCAGATGTAATTCCTTATGCAGAGATTCCTCCTTCCTACTACAAAGCAAAGAAAATAATTAACAATTTGGCATGGAAGTATACAAAAGTTGATGCATGCCCGAATGATTGCATGTTTTATTTAGGGAGAAGATGTAAACAAGGAGATTTGTACACATTGTAAGACATCACGGTACAAGCTCATCTAGACGGGCAAGAAGCAAAAGAAGAAGCCTATGAAGATTCTGGTTTTGTGGGATGGAGAGGCATGGAAGGCATTCGACTCATCATTTCCTGATTTTGTGGCTAATACTAGAAATGTACGTCTTGCTCTATGTCAGACATGTTTATTCCATTTAGTAACCTCAGCACCAATTATATTATTTGGGCAGTTATATTAGTTCCATACAACTTGCCACCCTGAATGTGTATGAAACAAACGTCACTCATTTTGTCCATTTATCATTCCAGATAGAAAACACCAGGTAATGATATAGATGTTTACCTCTAACCTTTGATATAGGAGTTGAAGGACTTATGGATTGATGGCATAGAGACATATGACACCTATGAGAAAACACTTTTCAAGATGTGTGCAGCCTTGATGTGTACTACAAGTGACTCTCCTGGTCTTGAAACATTATTCGGCTAGAATGTGTATATTTGCTAGCTGTCTAGCTTTACCGCAGGCGTACGGGTCGCAAGTAATATAAAAAGATCGTTCCCATGAGGACTATGAAAAAAATAAATTAACTTGATTGATAACTTAATTATCTTAATTAAGTTATCAATCAGGTTAAGTGAGAATATTTTGAAAGAAATTTTATACTTAAGAATTAATTGATTAAATTGAGAACTTCAAGACATGAGGAACCTAGGATTATCTATCCCCTATTTATTTGCTGAACTAATTAATTTACCCTCAATAAGAAAATGAAGATATGTATTTGCCTAAGATTCAAAGACATTTGATAATGTTCTCTCAAGTCAAAACCAAATATTTATCCTAATAAATCAATCAATCTCTTGTATTAATTTATAAGGACTAACTTTAAACAACAATCTTAATCTGACAATGGTAGGTTAGTAACTATATCTCTATGATACTAAGAAACCATCCGTTTTATATACCTAAACTTCAAGTCTAACATGATTTTACCCAAGTTCTACACTTAAATTATCTTTCTCAAGATTAATTTAAATGAACAAGACAACTAAATGGTGATCAGGCATTTAGAGGCATTAAGAGCAAAATAAAATCAATACAAAAACTTCATTTGATGCAAAAAGAGAGTAAATAAATAATTAAATCCATAAATAGATTCAAGAAAATCCTAGAATGAGAAAATTAGCTACTCATGTTCATCAACAAACCAAAACCATAAATAATAATTCGGTTCATATCATAAACTAAGAAAAAAAGAGAAGAAAATTAATGGAAAACCAAGTTTAAAGCTCCAAATCTCTTTGAATCTTCAAGTCTCAGCTCCTTAATCTCTGCTTCTCACGTTCTCGCACACGTCGCTGTATCTGACTCAGCTTTTCAGCCCTTCTGCGCGCCTCTCTTCTGGCCCTCTTGTGTTGCAATCCGCCTTGATTCTGTTTGGTTCTGTCTCGCGTTGCTATCCTTTTAATGGATGTATTTTCAGGCTGCCTTTTCTGCTTGTAGGGTCCACGCTTTGCTATCCAAATTTGAAGATATAATATTCATTTGAAGATATGATATATCAATATATCATATATGTTTGGATCTTCATCTTCATGTTGATTTTTCTTTCATTCACGTGGGACCCAGGACTTTTCTTTAGCCTTCCAGTTGCTTTTCTCTCTTCCAATATCCTTCATATTGTTATTCATCTTTTCATAGCGTGGGGTCCATTGCTTTCATCTTGATCTGAAATCTCTGTTTCTTTAGATATGATATATATATCATATATATATATAATCCATTAGACGTGTAGATTTATATATATATATATATATAATTTAATGAATCCCCTGCTCCAATGCTTGCTCATTGCTCCATAATATATTATTTAATACTTCCTTGTCAGCTAATTTCTTGCAAGAGAAAATAGGACATGATATGAATAGATTTTCTTTTAAAATTTCTTATTATTCTATTATTAACGTAAAAATAGAAAAATATATAAAAGATATTAAATAGGCATAAGATATTAATAAATTCAGTAAATATATCCAAAATATATACCTATTTAATGATTAAATATATACTTATCAAACAACCCCACGCTAAAGCTTTTGCCCTCCTGGGCAAAGAAAAGTCAATCTTGAAAATAGGTTGAAGGAAGAAGAGAGATAAATTGAATCAACTAAGAAACCATGAGAACTCAAGTAAATATATCCTAGGAACTAAATGTACAATATGGGTTGTCAATCACATATAAAGAAATTTATATTAAGATACGAAGTTTAACAAGATTAAATTCAGGTAAAATAGTCACACAAGGGTATAAAGTGTATCACTCAACTCACTAGCATATGGGTTCTTTTTCGCTTAGTTCTCTTGTTCAATCACCCTACTATATGTTAGAGCAAGCGATTCACCCAAAGGGGGGGGGGGTGAATTGGGTGATACTAAAATTTCTTTGCAAATATAAAAACTTGACGGTGAATATAAAGCAAGAAAGAGTAAGGAGAAATATCACCGAAGTGTACACCGAGAGTTATACTGGTTCGGCCATAACCACTTTGACCTACGTCCAGTCCTCAGAGCTTCTCTGAGAGTTTTACTATAACTTCCAAGATTCAGTGGGTTCTTGGCACCTCAGTACAAGCAAGTTCCTTCGCCTGGACACTCGCTCCCCCTTACAAGTTGTAATCCAATCCCAACTCAAGGTTCCACAACCTTAAGTTACCTCAATAACAAATATTGAGTTTGAATGAAATATCTCTCTCACAGAGTGAAGAAGAATCACTGAAGCATAGAATTACAAGTATAATGTAAAACAGAGTAATGAGCTTGATAATGCGTTCGTGTGTGTTCTTCTTCTCTATTCTCTGTTTGGATGTTCCCGTATATATAGATGTGTTGGTAATAATTGTTGGGACATTTTTCTTCATGCTCGTTAGAGTGTGTGCAGCCACTGTTGCCTTTTCCATTATTTGAAAAATATCCGTTTGCGGTAGGTGGTGGTAGGTAGCATTTGAACGTTGCATTTGACTTTCCTTATTTGGTAAGATCTCTTCATTGTTTATCTGTGGATATTCTAAGAATACTAATACAATGAAAGGTTAATCACATAGGAAACAAATCAAAGAACGTTGGAATGAATACTCAAATTCTGAACTTGCATACTCGAGTAGTTACTCGAGTATTCATTTAAGTTTACTCGAGTACTTACTCGAGTATCATTGTGAAAATATTAACTCTAGTAGCAACTTGAAGTTCTCTTCCAACTAACTCTGCATACTCGAGTAGTGACTTGAAGTGAAGTGTGAGAAAAGAATTTCATGTTATTCGAGTATTACCTTCAGGTTTTGACTTACCACAGTGAGTTACTCGCGTAGCTCCTCGAGTAATATTGGCAGGGTTGAGAATGCTGAGAGCAACATATTTCTTGAAACAGAGTAACTCGAGTACAGACTCGAGTATCATTGACAGGGTTGAAAATGTCGAGAGTAACTGGAAGTCTTTGACATGGTTACTCGAGTACTTACTAGAGTAACGTTGGCAGGCCGAGAGAAACTGCCAGTGATTTACCTGGTTACTCGAGTAGCTACTCGAGTAACATTGGTAGGCCGAGAGCAACTTTGAGTCATTTACCTTCTTACTTGAGTACTTACTTGAGTAACGTTGGCAGGTTACTTGAAGGTTGCTCTGGTTACTTCAAGTTTCTGTCCCATTACTCGTGTACTTACTCGAGTAACCCTTTAGAAAACTTGCCAGTGATAAAGTTTCTCAGCTTTTTCTCTTGGCCTTTCTTCATTACTCCTATGCTTACTTCAAGTGATAATTTTGCCCTGTTATTACTTTGTTCAAACTTATTTTTTTATCAAATCTTTTTCATACCATCCTTTGTTATCATCAAAACTTGAGAGATCTAACACCATAGGCTTGTAATCTTTCTAATTTTCCACCACCATTCACATGTGCATTCAAAAATCAAGAAGACTTTATGGCTTTTAATGTTGGAATATAGGCTATATGGACTAAATGATGGATACTAAGCAATATGCATATAGATCATGTTATACAGATAATTTAATGTAATAGTGAAATGTGTGCTATTCTTCAAGATTCAAGAAGGGTATTCTCTCTCCATTTTTTTAACTTTTTTTTCTTTTTTTTTTCATCTTGAGCTGTTGTGAGTTCCCTTTTGACGCGACCCTGCACATGGGTGATGCAGCACTGGTTACTTAGTTACTCCAATAAGTACCTCAAGAGGCTTTTAGCCCAACTCATAGCCCTCTTTGGCTTTACCGTTTGACGCAAGTGCCAACATTGGTGATAAAGTGCCCCCGGTTACTAAGTAAGGTCGAGAAAAGCCATCGGAGTTGTGTTTTTTTTAAATACCCTCTGACATAAAGCACTAATATCAACAATACCACATCTTGTGATTTGATAACATGATCAAACTGCTGCAATAATGATTGTACATGCATATTAACTTAATATAGATATGATAGATGTAAAGAAAAAAAATGATGGGCTTAAAGGGTTAGCAATAGATGAAGTGTTTGTAACTTGTGTTTAGGATTCAAGGGTATAAAAATGAATGCCTCTATCCTATTAAAAAATTGCACATGTATTAGGTAGCAGTGAAACGAAATAAGACAAGTTCTAAAGAGTAAGTTGAGACAAGTGAAATATCACACTAGAATCGAATGTTTTATGCTCAAATTTCCTTCCAACAGAGCTATACTATCTCATCTAATTTAATCAAGTTAAACAATATATCATCATATAAATTGCAATATATGTAATCAACTTCCCTTCATGTAACTAGTAACTAAGCTATATTTATTCAAATTCAACAATCTCAAAATCAAGACTAAGTACCTCTGTTCCCTTCATTATATTTTTTTTTGAAAAAAATTCAATTAAATTGTGAGTCCTAATTCTCTCCCCCACACTTAAATCAAGCATTGTCCTCAATGTTGCAAAAATTAATAAAGGAGAAAGAAACTAGTACTCCCCTGGTTTAGGTCTCTGATTCTAATGTGGATTTATTCCTCTGATGTTTCAAAATTGAAGGAGAAAAGAGCGACGAGCTGGAACTTTGATCTGTGAGGGGAGCGATCACCCTAAAGCTTGAATAACAATGAGAAAAAAAAATAGTAAATGAAAATCAAATCATTGGGTTGCCTCCCAACAAGCGCTAAATTTATAGTCTTTAGCCAGACTATGACAGCATCTCAAGAATCAACTATTAGAGGTAATGTAGTGGTCTAACAGTCAACTTCACCACCCCAATAGTGTTTCAATCTTTACCCATTGACTTTGACTTTCTCTCCACTTTTTCCTTCCAACTCCATTGTGCCAGGATCAAATACTTTAACAACAGTGAATGGTCCCAACCAACAAGATTTTAGCTTTCATGGAAACAACCTTAGCCTGAAATTATATAAGAGCACTTGTTGTCCTGGATCAAAGGTCTTGAATATGATCTTCTTATCATGCCACTTCTTAGATGATTCAAATTGCATTCGTCCTTGAGGATAAGGAATCGATGCATCCATGATAGCTTTGCATCCCTCTATTATAAAGTTTTCTGAATCAATCTCAGGTATCACAGCTTCAAGTGGGTCATTAGTCATAACTTTTTCACATTTATTTTGTACCACAGGATCAAGCATGTCAATGAAAAAACAGTCCTCTGGAATATTATGAGATTTAATCAATGGAGTCATATTGAAGGTGACCTGCTCATCAGCTACTCTCATAGTTAACTCACCTTTCTCTACATCAATCAATGTTCTTGTAGTTGCCAAAAATGGTCTCCCTAACAACAAAGGTAATTCTTTATCTATCTCGAAGTCCAATACAATGAAGTCTGCTGGAAAGATGAACTTGTCAACCTTCACTAATATATCTTCAATGATTCCATGAGGTTGAGATAAACTTCCATAGGCAAATTGAAGAGTAATCGTAGTTGGTCGAGCTTCACCCAATCCTAACTGGTTGAAGACAGACAAAGGCATGAGGTTAGTACTAGCTCCAAGGTCACACATTCCTTTTCCAAAGAATTTATCTCCAATATGGTAAGGAACAGACAAGTTCCCAGGATCTTTTAACTTTGAAGGCATCTACTTAATGATATTAGTGAAACTTTTGGTCACAGCAACTGTCTCAAACTCATTGAATCGTCGCTTCTTAGATAGAATATCTTTCATAAACTTGGCATATTTAGGCATGTGTTCTAAAGCTTCAGCGAATGGAATGTTGATGTGGAGTTGCTTAAATATCTGAATGAACTTCTTGAACTGCGAATCTTCTTGATATTTCTTAAGTCGCTGAGGGAATGGTGGTTGAGGCGTATATTTTAAATTGGAAGTACAAGTCTTCTCCTTATTTTCATCTATTTTCTCAAGAGCAACTGATTGCTCCCTAACCACCTCATTAATATCTGCTTGTATTTCAACTTCTTTCCTATTAGTAACCTCATTACTTGCACTTGTTTTCTTTCCACTTTAGCTAGGAATGTCAGCTAGTTGCTTTTCACTTCTCAAGGTTACTGCTTTGCAATCTTCCTTACCATCCCTTCTCGGATTAGGAACGATATCACTGGGGAGACTATTTCTGCTGAATGTGTTCATTTGAGATGCTATTTGGCCCACTTGTATCTCAAGATTTCTGATAGAGGTATCAGGAAGATTAACCTTTCTTATTATACCTTCTTGGCTTTTAAGAATCTACCTCATGAGTTGGTTTGTCTCTGAATCACCTTCTCTAGATTTTTGTTGTTACTCAAAACCAGGTGTTGCCATTAGCTTGCAAGCATAGTGATTAGGTGGATTTTCACCTGGTCCATTCTTCCAAGAGAAATTTAAATGATCCCTCATACGTTGGTTGTAAGTGTTAGAATAGGGATTGCCACGAGGATATCTTTGATTGTTGTTCAAGTAATGGACTGTCTCTATAGTATGTGGGTAATCCACATAAGAATGTGCTTTTCCACAAGTTTCACAAGAGAGGCCTGAGGCCTGGATAGCGTGAATACCCTTAGAATATGTCCTCTCTATCTTTATTTCAAGTTGATCAAACCTCTTGGCCATAGCTGCAAGTTGAGTGGCAATATCTTTAGACATACTAGAAGTATTAGAAGTATTTGGCTCCTTATAAGTCCTGTACCCAGAGCGTGCTTTATTGAATTGTTGCAGAGTACAAAAAGAAATTTCGTCATACAACTTTAGTAATTCAGACACTTTCTTCTTACTAATCCCACCGTTGCAAGCATTTTCGACTATAGAAATGGTGGGACCATCTAATCCAGCCCAAAAAGCTTCCAATAACACATAAGTCTTCTGCTCATGATTAGGACAGTTACGCCACATTTCTTTGAATCTCTCCCATGCCTCATGAAAGAGTTCTCTTGGTTCTTATGCAAAACTCAATAACTCAGCTCTCTACACTACTCGTTTACCCCTTAGAATGAATCTTGCTTTGAATAGAGAAGCTAGGGTGTCCCATGTAGAAATAGAATTGGGAGGTAGAGCTGTGAGCCAAGTTGTTGCCTTTTTATCTAATGACATAGGAAAGAGTCTTAATCTCAGTGCATCAGAAGACAGTCCCTGCTATTTGAAATGTTCACACATTTAAACAAATTTTGTCAAATGCTCAATTGGGTCTTCATTCTGATTTCCTGTGAATGTGCCAATCATCTGGAGCATCTACAGTATAATTGGCCTCACCTCAAAATTTCTAGCAGTAATAGCTGGAATTGAATGCTAGATTGATAGGTGGTGCTCTCCTGTTCCATATATTCATCCAAAGTACGATCTATATCCTCGTCATTAAGGTGTGCCATGATCTTTAGATTTGGTAACGTTGGTTCTTTTGATGATTCTGATTCTGATTTAAGTTCCACTTCTTCAAAATGATGCTCGTAATCCAAGTTGTTAGAATAGATTACCAGTGCGCCACTCATACGTCGAGAAATACTTGCAAATCCACACGACAACCGAGGAGTATCAAACTTATAAAACAAATAAAAAAAATCAAGAAAAGAAAGAAAATACTCAAACGTGATTAATCACACAATTAAGATAACTAGTTCAATGAGCTTTTTGCCTAAGTCCTCGGCAACAACGCCAAAAACTTGTTAGCCGTCTAGCTTTGCCGCAAGCGTACAGGTCACAAGTAATATAAAAAGATCGTTCCCACGAGGACTATGACAAAATAAATTAATTATCTTAATTAAGTTATCAATCAGGTTAAGTGAGAATATTTTGAAAGAAATTTTATACTTAAGAATTAATTGATTTAATCTAGAACTTCAAGATAGGAAGAACCTAGGATTATCTATCCCCTATTTATTTGATAAACTAATTAATTTACCCTCAATAAACAAACGAAGATATGTATTTGCCTAAGATTCAAAGACATTTGATAATGCTCTCTCAAGTCAAAACCAAATATTTATCCTAATAAACCAATCAATCTCTTGTATTAATTTATAAAGACTAACTTTAAACACCAATCTTAATCTGATAATGCTAGGTTAGTAACTATATCTCTATGATACTAACAAACCATCCGTTTTATATACCTAAACTTCAAGTCTAACATGATTTTACCTAAGTTCTATACTTAAATTATCTTTCTCAAGATTAATTAAAATGAACAAGACAACTAAATGGTGATCAGGAATTTAGAGGCATTAAGAGCAAAATAAAATCAATACAAAAACTTCATTCGATGCAAAAAGAGAGTAAATAAATAATTCAATCCATAAATAGATTAAAAAAAATCCTAGAATGAGAAAATTAGCTACTCATGTTCATCAACAAACCAAAACCATAAATAATAATTCAGTTCATATCAGAAACTAAGAAAAAGAGAGAAGAAAATTAATGGAAAACCAAGTTTAAAGCTCCAAATCTCTTTGAATCTTCAAGTCTCAGCTCCTTAATCTCTGCTTCTCACGTTCTTGCGCACGTCGCTGTATCTGACTCGGCTTCTTAGCCCTTCTGCGTGCCTCTCTTCAGGCCCTCCTGTGTTGCAATCTGCCTTGCTTCTGTTCGGTTCTGTCTCGCGTTGCTATCCCTTTAATAGATGTATTTTCGGGCTGCTTTTTCTTCTTGCGGGGCCCATGCTTTGCTATCCGAATTTGAAGATATAATATGCATTTGAAGATATGATATATCAATATATCATATATGTTTGGATCTGTATCTTCATGTTGATTTTTCTTTCATTCACGTGGGACCTGGGACTTTTCTTTAGCCTTCCAGTTGCTTTTCTCTCTTCCAATATCCTTCATATTGTTATTCATCTTTTCATAGCGTAGGGTCCATTGCTTTCATCTTGATATGAAATCTCTGTTTCTTTAGATATGATATATATATCATATATATATATATATATATAATCCATTAGACGTGTAGATTTATATATATATATATATAATTTAATGAATCCCTTGCTCCAATGCTTGATCATTGCTCCATAATAAATTATTTAATACTTTCTTGTTAGCTAATTTCTTGCAAGAGAAAATAGGACATGATATGAATAGATTTTCTTTTAAAATTTCTTATTATTCTATTATTAACGTAAAAATAGAAAAATATATAAAAGATATTAAATAGGCATAAAATATTAATAAATTCAGTAAATATATCCAAAATATATACCTATTTAATTATAAAATATATACTTATCAATATTGAAAAGGCTTGTCACTCATGTAACTTTGACTCTAACTCAATTTGCCTTCTGAATAGTCATAAATGATGCTTCTTAGGGCATCGATGGTTCTTTGATGGGAAACACAAATTTATATTGTAACGGAATAGTGGTACAGATATTTTAGACTAGTTTTAGCATGTTTCTGTCAAGTTTGGAAAAAATGATGACCTTAAATTTGATGGCAAGGTCTCATGGGACATCTAATAGTGAGCTAGTGTAGTGGCAGAAGAGTAGTATCATTTTCACTCTTCCATATTGGAAATCTAATTTGTTATACAACATACTTAACGTCATGTATATAAAAAATGTGTGCGCTAATGTGCATTCAAATATGCTTAATGAATCTGGAAAATCAAAAAATCAACTTGATTTGCAAGCTAGGAAAGATTTGAAAGCCATAGGAATTCATGAAGATGTGTAGCTAGATGAGAATGACAAGTTCCAGCGAACTAAGTTCACTCTAAAAAAATCAAATAAGGATGTCTTTCTTGCAACTTTTAAGATGATTAAAGTTCTTGATATTTATTCAAGCAACATTTCTAGTTGTATCGATTTGCTGGGTTTTGGTAGAGTTATGTTCATTTTTTGGGAAGGTATGCATAAAGGTCTTGGTCATTGACAAGTTAGATCAATTGCAAAATAAAATAATTCTTATGCTTTGTCGTCTAGGGATGATATTCCCTCTGTGCTTTTTCACTTTCATAGTTTATCTTACTGTACTCCTCCTTCTTGTGAAAGTAAAGTTGGGTGGCCCAGTCCAATATCAGCGAATGTATCCTATTAAGAGGTACATAGTTTAATCACTATATTTGTTTCAGTATGAATTCACTTACACACACACACACATACCTCTAATTACCATTTTCCAATTAACTTATAATATTTTGGGAAAATTGAAAATGCACGTAACGAATAGGGTTTCCCAAAGGGTTCAGTAGCATAAGTTTATTAAAGGGATGAGGTGCTAACTTTTTGTTCAAGGTCCTTCATGGCATCAAGACAACTTTCAACTACCCCTTCGTGTTGATGATTGTCCCAAAGTGGGTCCTTTTACTTCAGACACTTTATTTCCGCATGTCGGGAAACCAATTGGAGGATATTAGTACTACAAACTTACTCCTACTGAGAAGTTGCAATCACACAGACATGTCTTAATAAATTGCAGTAAAATTGACCCCTTTATTCAATAAACAGAACATAAATGTCCTTTTTCGTTATATTTCTTTGTTGTATCTTTTTCCTCAATGTTGACTTAATTAATTGTACTTATAGAGAGTTTAGAAGTTGTGTTAAGCGTCAACTATGAAGCCACACACAAAGTTTTGCTGAGTGTGACAAAAAAGTCCATAGGGAATTTGCAAGTTGGTTTGCATGCAAAATATTCAATAACCACAACCCCTTCCTAACTGTATTGACAAATCTTGCAATTGACCCTTTGACCATGCCAAAACATTTATTGTATACAAAGCGATGATGACAAATGAAATTGTTCACTCGTGACATCAAGAATAGAATATATTACAATTTGTAACAATATATTTTGAAACAAATTTATTATTTTTCTATTTAAGGGGTAGGAGAATTTGAAATTGTTTAGTATCCTAATTCATAACTATCACTGATTCTTCCTTACTAGGCCTTGGTTGAGACTTACTTTCAGCAAACACAGTATGAATAGATTCTTCAATAACATATGTACATTTGTTAAAAACTCTACATGCTTTACTTCTATTTGAATAGCCTAAAAATAAAACCTTCATCAGATTTCAGATCAAATTTACCATGATTGTCTGTACCATTGTCGTGGATGAAGCATTTGTATCCGAAGACATGTAGACGAGCAAGGTTTAGTTTTCTTCTTTTGAACAGCTCATACGGTGTCTTGCCAAGAATTGTTCTAATGTATGCTCTATTAGATTTGTAACTTGTTGTACTCATTGCATCTGTCTAGAACACTTGTGATACTTTTTTCTCATTCAGTATTGCCCTTACCATGTCAGTGAGAACTTTATGCTTTCTTTCTACAACACCATGTTGTTGTGGAGTCCTTAGAGCTAAGAAGTTGTGGTTAATACCATTTTCATCACAATATTCTTTAAAGGCTTTATTCTAAAGCTCCAACATGATTAGTCTTGATACATACAATAGGAATACTTTTCTCATTTTGGACCTTTTTGGCAAAAATAACAAATTCATCAAAAGTTTCATCTTTTGAGGAAAGAAATGTAGTCCAAGTAAATCTAGAATAATCATAGATTATTACCACAGTGTAAAGATTCCCACCTAAGTTCTTTACTCTTGTTGGTCTAACCAAATCAATATGAAGTAGTTAGAGTAGTTTTTCTAGTGAGACTATCTTCTTTGATTTGAAAGAGGACTTTATTTGTTTCCCCTTTTGATAAAAATCACAAATTACATTATCTTTAAATTGAAGTTTAGGAAGACTGACAACTAAATCCTTTTTGATTAATTTGCCTAGTTGGTTCATCTTGACATAAGCAAGTCTCTTATGCCATAGCCAACTTTCATTAGCATTACTTATAAAACAATTTTTAGATGCATTAGTATTTATATCAAGAGTATAATAGTTACAACCCCTTAAAGCTCCTATCCTGAATTTAATACCATCTTTGTTGATTTGAAGATCTTTCTTTTTCATAATGAGATACTTTTTGAATCAAAGATGACCTAATTGTCATTGTCAGTACTTTGGCTCACACTTAGTAGGTTGTGACATGATCCTTCTACATAGTACATATACTTGACTTGTACTCTGTTTGCCTTGCATACTTTACCAATTCCAGCAATTTTCCCAGATTGGTTGCCTCTAAAGCTAACTTTTCCTCCTTCTTTCGGTTTTAGCATGGTGAACTTGTTCTTGTTACTAGTCATATGTCTCAAGAATCCACTATCAATATACCATTTATTTGTTTTTGATGGCTTGACAAACCTACAATAAGAAGCAATCAGGTTTTAGGTATCCACACTTTCTTGGGTATTTTGTGGTTAGTATGAATCACGTTTGGCACATGTAATCCTTTTGAAATCCATTTATAGGCACCAATGACTCCTTCCTTTCTATGATAGTAATAAGTAGTATAATGCTCTTTTCTATTGCAATAATTACAATAAGAAAAAGGGTTAAACACATGCATAGAACGTTGAAAATAATTAAGATAGGCTTTACCACCTTTCTTCTTTTTACCCTTCTTTTTATCCAAGTTTAGGTCGTATCCTATCCTTGACTTGTCATTTGCATACCTCTGAGTCTTCAAGATAACTTTGAGTATTTCACTTCCCTGAGTGAATTTATCAAATGTCTTGGTAAGTTCAGTATTCTTTTTCTCCATTTCTTCTCAAGTTTGATAGGAATCATTAGGTTGCTTCTTGATTTGATCCTCAAGAAGTTTAATGTTCTTCTTAGAGCTTACTTACATTTTAACTACTTTGAAAAATTTATAATGTAAAGCATTGTATTTAAATTGCAATTCATCAAAGTTGGTTCAAAAGTTACCACCTCCTCAGTGTTTGATTCTTCTTCTAAGCCACCAAGCAAATATTGGCTACTTCTTCATCATCACTTTCTTTATCCAAAGAGCTATCTCCCCAAACTACATAGAATTAAGCTTTCTTCTTTTCGAACTTGATTTTTTTCTTTTCTTTTTATAAAAGGGATATTTATACTTGATGTGTCTACAAATAAGATGGTGGCTCGATATGTGAAATTTAATCGGATAAAATATAAGTACAAGTGTTCATTGGCACACTTAGATGCCATTTTGATGGCATACTAAGGGTATATGTGAGGCCCACAAGCCTACATTTGACGTTTTCAAAGATACACTGGTATAGCCTCAATAATTCCTTGAGTTATAGGCCATGTGGTGACATCTGAGGGCTTACACGAACACTTGGCGCATTCTTGAATTCATATGGACATGTGATGTAACCCCCTTCGATAATCAGGCTGGGATTAGTGTTTAATCACATTTAATAATCGAATGAGAAATCCGGAATAATTTAAAACATTTCAAAATGCTTGTACACATCGATCTCCATTCATTTCATTCATTAAAACAAATGGCCTGTTTGGTCTTTACATATACAATATTAGAGTATCAGCACAATTCCCAACGTTCACCCGGGATAATAACATTTAATCCAAAATATTGTTCAGGGCATCATCGCCCATCTCAGAATCCATACCGGGGATTACGCAAAACTATAGTACTATGATCTATACTGTTAGATCAAGCGTTTCACCCAAGAGGGGGGTGAATTGGGTGATACTAAAATTTCTTACGAAAATATAAAACTTTGACAAAAGAATTAAAATAGTAATAAGTAAGGAGAAATATCACCGAAGTGTACACCGGGAGTTATACTGGTTCGGTCACAACCACTTTGACCTACGTCCAGTCCTCAGAGCTTCTCTGAGAGTTTCACTATAGTTTCCAAGATTCAGTGGGTTCTTGGCACTTCAGTATAAGCAAGTTCCTTTCACCTGGACACTCGCTCCCCCTTACAAGTTGTAATCCAATCCCAACTCAAGGTTCCACAACCTTAAGTTATCTCAATAACAAATATTGAGTTTGAATGAAATATCTCTCTTACAGAGTAAATGATAATCACTGAAGCATAGAAATACAATTTCAACGTGAAAACAGAGCAATGAACTTAATAAGTCGTTTGTGTGTGTGCTTGTTGTTCTTTCTCTGTTTGAAGGTTCCCATATATATAGGTATGTTGTTGATGACCGTTGGAACATTTCCTTTCGTCCGTTGGTGAGTGCGCAGCCACTATTGACTTTTCAAGTTTTTGAAAAATATCCGTTGGCGGTGGTTGGCATATGAACGTTTCTTTTGACTTTCATCTCTTGATATGATTTCTTCATTGTTTATCTATAAATAGACTAAGAATACTAATACAATGAAAGGTTAATCATATAGGAAACAATATAATGAAAGTTTGAATGATTTCTAAATTTCTGGGTATGCTTACTCGAGTAGCTCCTCGAGTATCCCTTGAAGTTTACTCGAGTAGCTCCTCGAGTAACATCGAGAAATCTTTGTTTAATTGAAGGTCAATGAATAAAAACAAGATTACTCGGGTAGTGCATGGAGTAAACTAAATTTCAAACCTTTGGGAATAGTTATTTACTCGGGTAGCTACTCCAGTAATGCTTTTGCAACTTCATAGATTATTGGGGTAACACCTCGAGTAATCCTTTAAAAAACTTTTGATTACTCAATGTTCTACTCCAGTAATGTTGTCAGGATTTCAAGGCCGAGAGCAATTACCTTGTTACTCGAGTCAGGACTCGAGTAATGCAATTATTTTTGCATAGGTTACTCGGGTACCACCTCGAGTAACTAAGATTTTTGAGCATGACTTACCCGGGTAATGACTTGAAGTTTACTTTGAAAATATTTCTGCATACTGGGGTTCATACTCGAGGAATCCACTAAAGATAGAACATTAGAAACTTGTATACTAGAGTAAGGACTCGAGGAAGATGAAATAAAGAGAGATCAAGTTAATCAGGTACCAACCTCAAGTTTCCACTTACTTTAGTATGTTACTCGAGTAGCTCCTCGAGTAACATTGGCAGTGGTACAAAGTGCCGAGAGTTACATATTTTCAGAAACAGAGTTACTCGAGTAGCTCCTCGAGTATCATGGGGAAAACTTGAAGGCAACTGGAAGTTTTCACAGGGTTACTCGAGTACCTCCTCGAGTAACATTAGCAGGCAGAGAGCAACTCCAAGTTTTTACCTGGTTACTCGAGTAGCTCCTCGAGTAATGGTGGTAGGTTACTGGAAGTTTTCTCTTGGTTACTTCAAGTTTTGTCTCATTACTCGAGTAGCTCCTCGAGTAATACTTTAGAAGATTTGCTTTTGATCAAGTTCCTCAGCATTTTCTTATGGCCTTTCTTCATTACTCCAATGCTTACTTCAAGTGATGCTTGTTCCTGTCATTACTTAGTTCAAACTTGTTTATTAATTATTTCCTTTTCAAACCATACTTTTGTTATCATCAAAACATGAGATCTAACATTCTCCCCCTTTTTGATGATGACAAAACTTGGTGATTTTGAACATGATTTTTCAAATATGTCTTATTAAGTTTGAATACACCTTGCATACACAACAATTTCATTAGTCCAAACATGTATCATAATTTGAAACTTAATTGAACTTTAAGATGAAATCATAACACATTTGCATTAATCTTAAAACTTTTAAATTACAAGATAAAGTTCAAACTGAAATCAAAAAGCTCCCTAAAAATCCCATGTACACCCAAATACCCATGATAAGCTAGGACATATCCCATGTACACCCAAATACCCATGATAAGCTAGGACATATCCACAAAATTACTCTCAAGCTCTTCTCCCCCTTTTTGGCTTCATCAATCAAGTGGAGGGTTAGGAGGCTTGGCCATAGAAATGGGTGTTACTGGAAGGACCATAGAATCATTTGAGTCTAAAGAATCAAATGAGCTAGAGGGTACTGGATCAGGCAGATGAAGTGGAGGGATATGGATGTCATCGCCGGGAGGAGAAGGTTGGAAGACAACCATAGTAGAGGTTTCTCCTTCTGGGGTGGTCTGAGTCTCAGGAGTAATCTCAACCTCAGGTGTATGCTGTTCAGGTGAGGAAGAGGGAGATATTTCCTCTGTTTGGGTAGGAGAGAGAATAGGTTTAGGAGTGGTTTCTGGCTATGGCTTAGGAGGTGAATCATCGATGATAATATGTGTAGTCTCATGGGTTTCAGGATTATCCACTGTGAATAAAATATCTTTCCCTTGGGACTCAAGTGGATCAGAAACCAGAGGGGTAGATGGTTCAGCTTCAGGAATAGGATCATCAATAGGAGGGTTTTCTGGAGGTGGTGGTGGTGCAGATGAGGAGGGACCGGCAGAAGGTCCAGGACCCAAAGAGTCCAATCGTGCCAGAATCAGTCTCAAGGTGCTCCTTGGGCACGTTGCTCTGCTAGGAATTCCTCATGCCTTCTATCCATTCTCTCAACCAACTCTCCCATTTTCGTGTTCATGTGGGTTATGAGTTTTGCATTTGTGTTGACGATGTCCACATGAAAACCTCTGAGCATGTTCTCTATAAAGTGCTGGAGAGTGGCATTGAGGAAGGATGGTGATGATGTGGTAGCAGCTGGAGCCGATGACTGAGTGTCATCCATCCTACTAGTTTCTGCCTCAGTGGCCTTCCGCTTCTTCTTGGACCCAGACTCCAGAGGGCCTTTGAGAGGGATGTCGATGTTCAGTTTTCCAATCTGGTTCCTTCCAACCGGAGTCAACTTCTCAATTGGCTCCTTGCTATCCAAATACCATATTTTGTTCTCTTTCAGGATTAGAGACACAATCTGGGGATATGGCATTGGAGTGGTAGCCTTTCCATCCACCTTGTACCTTTTCATCTCCGAGAAAATGTATTCTCCCAGATCCTTCTGTTCCTTCAGAAGTAGTGAAGCAAACCACCTAAAGTCCCTATCAGAGAAATGGGTGTAGTTGTTGGCTTTGTTCACTAGGGACCTAGAGTAAATGTACCAAAGGACCCTATGATGATCACACATATCACTCGGTTTAAAGTTTAGGGGGCCAACTAACTCACCGGGTTTGAGAATAGTAAAAATTTGATTTGGCTCAAGTTCAGAATATATATCATCAGGGGGGTTTTCAATTCCCAACCACAAATTAATTCTAGAGGGAGATATCAGTATCTTTTGACCTCTAACTGTGGTGGTCATCTCTTCCTCAACTGAGGTTCGGTTAGGCTCATCTATAATTTCTAAGTTGCAATAGAAATGGGTGATTACTTTAGTACAAAAAGGTAATCTAATAGAAATCCAGGGCATAAAGGGATCTAGATAAGAACTTAGGTCATACTTCACTACCTCTTGAAGCAACTTCAGATCAACATAGTGTGTCTTACACACTTTTCTTCTGGAGAATTGTGATAGATACTTGAGAGACTCTACCAGTTTGCCCACATTGAATCCCTTTGGTGGGGTAGTGATATCTGCTTCCAGAATTTTGGACTTCTTGGAAGATTGACCCTTCTCCATTTGGTCAATGATCCCAGCCATAGCCTTAGCCACATTTTTGTCATATTTTGGCTTTTTGATAGGCTTTAGAGTGAAAGAGGGTGTAGAGGAATCAGAGTGAGAAGGTGAAGGAGATTTGGCACCTTTGCTTCTTCCAGTAGATGTACTCTTTTTAGATTGAGCCCTAGTCACAATAGGCTCTTTAATCACCACACCTTTGGCTTTAGGTTGTGATTGAGGTTGAAGAGGAATTTTGGCTTTTGGTCTTGGGATTAACTTTCTTCTCTTTTTGGGAGGAGAGGAAAGAGGATCAGGGTTTTGTTGTGAATCAGAGGAATCTGTGAAGTTGAGATTCTTGGTTCTAACCATCTTGAAACACAGATATTCTAGAATCTCAGAAAAACAGGGTTACGGTCGCGAGCTTAGGGCACAGAGATTTTGAACAAAATAGGAAGTTTTTGGACTTGTAATCAGTTGGGTTTTGACGGAAATGAGGCAAGGAAACGATTGAGAAAAGTTTTTGAGAGGATGTATAGTGATTTACTCGAGGAGATTTTGTGGAAATGACCGAGTTTGTGCAAGATAAAGACCTAAAACCCGACGTTACTCGAGGCCTGACTCGAGTAAGCTTCAAGTTTACTCGAGGCCTTCCTCGAGTGTTCATACAGAAAAATTCAAAAATAATTCATTTAAATTGCGTACCTGGCATGAATAATATAGTAATTATCCATGGATGTTCCCTCGATCATTTATAGTCCATTTGAGTCAGATTTGAGTCATTATTCAACACTTTAAGAATCTGAACTCCGACATTACTCGAGGCCTTCCTCGAGTAAGCTTCAAGTTTACTCGAGGCCTGCCTCGGGTAAACAGCTTTTCAACTTTTGACTCTTCATTTCTTTGAAAACTGAACCGTTATGTTTGAAAATTAAGTAACTTGATCCGTTACTTCCAGTTTTGGGGGCCATTACTCGAGTACATACTCGAGTAACGTATTACTTTACCTCAAGTTCCTCCTCGGGTAATGCTTCTCTGTTATTCATAACTTCAAGTTGTTACTCCAGTAAAGTTGTCCTCTGATAATCTCTGTTTTTGTCTCTCAAAACAGAGTTTCTTTCTTCCTGCAAAACAAGTTTCTATATACTCTGATGCTTAAGTTAGTGATCATCAAGACATTATCAAATGACTTCATCTAATATTATGAAATGCTGAAATTTCTTATAACTCATTGGGATTTACCATTCCCAATTCTCTTCTAATGAATAGAAATTGATCTTTTGCAAGGGGTTTTGTGAAGATATCTGCTAGTTGAAGATGAGTAGGAATGAATATCACTTTCACATCTTTCTTTTGAACATGATCTCTGATGAAGTGATGGCTGACATCGATATGCTTGGTTCTAGAATGTTGAACTGGATTCTTTGCTAGGCTTATCGTACTTGTATTGTCACAATAGATTGGTATTTCCTTGAGGTATATACCAAGATCTTGTAGTTGTTGTTTTAACCATATCACTTGTGCACAACAACTTGAGACTGCAACATATTTGGCTTCCGTTGATGAAAGAGATACTGTATTTTGTTTCTTGCTGAACCATGATACAAGAGATCCTCCAAGAAATTGTCCTTGTCCACTGGTGCTCTTTCTGTCTGTTTTGTATCCTCCATGATCCGAATCTGAATATGCAACAAGATATTCATTTCTTCCTTTGGGATACCACAAACCCAATTCAGATGTGTCACCAAAATATCTAAAGATTCGTTTGACCGTTTCAGCATGTGATTCCTTTGGTGCTGATTGATATCTTGCACATATACCAACACTAAATTGAATGTCTGGTCTACTTGCCGTAAGATAGAGTAATGATCCAATCATTCCTCTATATTTTGTAATGTTGTAGTCTTTTCCTTTAACATCAGCATCAAGTAACGTAGTTGAGCTCATAGGTGTGTCAGTGCCATTTGCTTCATCCATTCCATACTTCTTCAATAGCTCTTTCAAATACTTTGTTTGAGATATGAAGATTCCATTCTTTCTTTGTTTAATTTGCAGACCAAGAAAGAAATTCAATTCTCCCATCATTGACATCTCAAATTCTCCCTGCATTATCTCAGAAAATTCCTTACACAGAGATTCATTAGTAGCACCAAACACAATGTCATCAACATAAATTTGAACAATTAAAATATCATTGTGTTTTCGTTTTATAAAGAGTGTTGTATCAACTTTTCCTCGTACAAAACCTTGATCGATAAGAAACTTACTAAGCCTTTCATACCAGGCTCTAGGAGCTTGTTTTAAACCATATAAAGCCTTTTTAAGTTTGAAAACATGGTTAGGTTTAGTAACATCCTCAAAACCTGGAGGTTGTTCTACATACACTTCTTCCATGATGTAACCATTTAGAAAAGCACTCTTAACATCCATTTGATAGAGTTTGAATCCTTTGATGCATGCAAAGGTTAAGAGTACACGTATAGCTTCCAATCTAGCCACTGGAGCATACGTTTCCTCATAATCAATTCCTTCTTCCTGATTATAGCCTTTGGCCACCAATCTTGCCTTGTTTCTGACAATAATTGCAGATTCATCGAGTTTGTTTTTGAATACCCATTTAGTACCAATGATCGTATGATCTTTGGGTCAGGGCACCAAATCCCAAACTTGATTCCTCTCAAATTGATTTAGTTCTTCTTGCATTGCTATGACCTAATCATTGTCTGATAGGGCTTCATCAATGTTAGAAGGTTCAATCTCAGAAATGAATGCAGAAAAACTTACTTCATTGAAAATTCTATTTCTAGTTTTGATCCCTTCATTTACATCTCCTATGACTTGATCTAAGGGATGACTTTTATTGTATTTCCAAGCTCTAGGTTGACCTAGGGATTGCTCTTCTTCCTTAGTTTCATCAACCTCTGGAATAAGAGACTTAGAAATAGATTGATCATTTTCTTGATTTAAAACAACTTCCTGTTCTTCATCAATGGTTTTGTCAGAGGATTCAAATTCATCAAATACAACATGAATTGATTCTTCAACAACACAAGTTCTTTTATTGAAAATTCTATATGCTTTACTTCGGTTAGAATATCCTAGGAAAATTCCTTCATCAGTTTTAGAATCAAATTTTCCTAAGTTATCTTTACCATTATTATGAATGAAACACTTACAACCAAAGATGTGTAGATGAGAAATGTTTGGCTTTCTTCCTTTGTATAATTCGTAAGGTGTCTTTCCAAGTTTTGTTCTGATATATGCTCTATTTGAAACATAGCATGCTGTACTCATAGCATCAGCCCAAAACACTTGAGACACGTTCTTCTCATTTAACAATGCTCTAGCCATCTCTGTAAGCACTCTATTCTTGCGTTCCACAACTCCATTTTGTTGAGGCGTCCTAGGTGCAGAGAAATTGTGATCAATGCCATTAGTGTCACAATACTCTTCAAGGGCTTGATTTTCAAATTCTCCACCATGATCGGTCCTAATACCTGCAATAGACATACCTTTCTCATTTTGCACTTTCTTGGCAAAAACAATAAATTCTTCAAAGGTTTTATCTTTTGATGATAGAAAAATAACCCATGTAAATCTAGAGAAATCATCAACAATGACCAATGAATATAGATTGCCACCAAGACTCTTTATTCTTGCTGGACCAACCAAATCCATATGCAGTAATTGTAATGGTCTATTTGTTGAAATCTCATTTTTTAATTTGAAAGATGATTTAGTTTGTTTACCCTTTTGACATGCATCACAAATCAAATCATTCTTGAAATTTACTTTGGGTAATCCAAGCACTAAATCCTTTTTGAGTAATTTGCCTAATTGATGCATATTGACATGAGCCAATCTCTTATGCCATAACCAACTTTCATCGGCATTACTCATAAAACAGTTTTCAGATTCATTTCTACTAATATCTAGAGTATAGCAATTACCTTCCCTTTTTGCTCTGAGCTTAGCCTTGATATTCTTCTTATCAAGCTGTAAGTCATTCTTGTTGATAATTAAACATTCTTCTGAGTCAAAAATTACCCAGTTGTCTTTATCTGCACTTTGACTTACGCTCAGCAAATTGTGACATAAGCCTTCAACATAATATACATCCTTGACTTGTATTCCTTTGTCATTTTTGATTTCTCCAATTCCTGCTATCCTTCCGGATTGATTTCCTCCAAATTTTACCTGTCCACCTTCCTTAGGTTGCAATGTAGTAAAACTTTCGAAATCTCCGGTCATATGTCTAGAGCATCCACTATCTATGTACCACTTGCTATTTTTGGATGCTTTGAGACATACCTGCAATCAATTGACTAAGTCTTAGGTACCCACTTCTTTTTGGGTCCTTTTGGGTTAGTACAAATGATTTTTTGAATATATGAACCCTTAGGTACCCATTTGTAGGTTCCTATGGTTCCTTTCTTCTTATGAATGCATGAAGATATATGATGTCCTTTTCTATTACAGTAATTACAAAATGCAAAAGGATTTGATGTATGCACAGAATGTTGAAAATAATTCAAATATGTCTTACCTCCTGCTTTCTTTCTTCCTTTTCTTTTATCTAATTTTGGATCATATCCAATTCCAGATCGATCATTTACAAATCGTTGAGCTTTTAAAATAACACTTAGCATCTGACTTCCTTGTGTGAATTTTTCAAGAGTTTTTATGAGATCAATGTTTTTCTTTTTCAAAGATAAACAATTTTCACAATCCTTTTCCTTAAATTCAGTTTCAAGAACTTTGTTTTTCTTTTTAATAACAATCAGTTCTTTAACTATTTTGATGAATTCAGAATGTGAAGCATTATATTCAGAAAGTAATTCATCATAGGTAGGTTCAGAATCATTTACCTCTTCTTCTGTTTCTTCTTGAGCAACAAGACATATATTAGCTACTTCTTCCTCATCACTTTCTTCATCTGAAGAGCTATCACCCCATATAGCAGATACAAAGGCTTTCTTTTTGTTGAAGAATTTACCTTTTCTCTTTTCTTTGTTCTTTTGACTCAAATCTGGACATTCTGACTTGATATGTCCTGGTTTCCCACATTCATAGCAAATGATATGATCTTTGCTACTATTTCCTCCTTTCTGAAAATGTTTGAATCCTTGACCTTTCTTGTAGAACTTTCTGAATCGTTTTATGATTAGACCCATCTCGTCATCGTCGAACTCTTCATCCTCATCCTGATTCTCTTCTTTCGCTTTTAGAGCTAGACCTTTCTTTTTCTTGTCTCCAATGTCATCTAGTTCTCTTTTGAACTTTAGTTTACTTTCATATTCAGAAAGACTTCCAAATAGAGAAGCAACTGATCTCATTGATTCTTCTTTTGCTTCTTCTATTGCAGTAACTTTTGCTTCCCACTCTTTAGAAAGAATATTCAAAATCTTTCGTACTTGGGTGTGCTGATCATAGACTTTCCCAAGAGCTGCAAGTTGATTAACAAGATGAGTATATCTAAGTTCAAATTCAGAAATTGACTCACCTGATTTCATTCGAAGTAAATCAAATTCGGTGACCAAGGTGTTGATTCGATTCTCCTTTATTCCCGATGTTCCCTTATAAGCTATTTCCAGAGCTTCCCACATTTGCTTTGCTGTTGGGAGTGTACAAATTCTGAAATATTCACTTTGACTTAAAGCGCTTTGTAACATCAGAATTGCCTTACTGTTGAGAGTGATGAGTTTCTTGTCATTCTCATCATATTCTGCTGGCGTTTTAGGAATTTTCTAAGAATCTTCAATCTTTGTAGGTTGATAATTTCCACTCTCAATTACATCCCATAGCCCATATTCAATAGCCATCACGAACACTCTAAACTTAGCTTTCCAGAAAGAGAAGTGTTCTCCATTGAAACCAGGGGGTCTAGTGATGGATGCTCCGTCGGGAAGAATTCCTTCACCCATGCTTGCCATTGGATCCTTCTTAGGCTGTTAAACCTTAATAAGAAGACCTACGCTCTGATACCAAATGTTAGATCAAGCATTTCACCCAAGAGGGAGGGTGAATTGGGTGATACTAAAATTTCTTACGAAAATATAAAACTTTGACAAAAGAATTAAAATAGTAATAAGTAAGGAGAAATATCATCAAAGTGTACACCGGGAGTTATACTGGTTCGGTCACAACCGCTTTGACCTACGTCTAGTCCTCAGAGCTTCTCTGAGAGTTTCACTATAGTTTCCAAGATTCAGTGGGTTCTTGGCACCTCAGTACAAGCAAGTTCCTTTCACCTGGACACTCGCTCCCCCTTACAAGTTGTAATCCAATCCCAACTCAAGGTTCCACAACCTTAAGTTATCTCAATAACAAATATTGAGTTTGAATGAAATATCTCTCTTACAGAGTAAATGATAATCACTGAAGCATAGAAATACAATTTCAACGTGAAAACAGAGCAATGAACTTAATAAGTCGTTTGTGTGTGTGCTTGTTGTTCTTTCTCTGTTTGAAGGTTCCCATATATATAGGTATGTTGTTGATGACCGTTGGAACATTTCCTTTCGTCCGTTGGTGAGTGCGCAGCCACTATTGACTTTTCAAGTTTTTGAAAAATATCCGTTGGCGGTGGTTGGCATATGAACGTTTCTTTTGACTTTCATCTCTTGATATGATTTCTTCATTGTTTATCTATAAATAGACTAAGAATACTAATACAATGAAAGGTTAATCATATAGGAAACAATATAATGAAAGTTTGAATAATTTCTAAATTTCTGGGTATGCTTACTCGAGTAGCTCCTCGAGTATCCCTTGAAGTTTACTCGAGTAGCTCCTCGAGTAACATCGAGAAATCTTTGTTTAATTGAAGGTCAATGAATAAAAACAAGATTACTCGGGTAGTGCATGGAGTAAACTAAATTTCAAACCTTTGGGAATAGTTATTTACTCGGGTAGCTACTCCAGTAGTGCTTTTGCAACTTCATAGATTATTGGGGTAACACCTCGAGTAATCCTTTAAAAAACTTTTGATTACTCGATGCTCGACTCCAGTAATGTTGTCAGGATTTCAAGGCCGAGAGCAATTACCTTGTTACTCGAGTCAGGACTCGAGTAATGCAATTATTTTTGCATAGGTTACTCGGGTACCACCTCGAGTAACTAAGATTTTTGAGTATGACTTACCCAGGTAATGACTTGAAGTTTACTTTGAAAATATTTCTGCATACTGGGGTCCATACTCGAGGAATCCACTAAAGATAGAACATTAGAAACTTGTATACTAGAGTAAGGACTCGAGGAAGATGAAATAAAGAGAGATCAAGTTAATCGGGTACCAACCTCAAGTTTCCACTTACTTTAGTATGTTACTCGAGTAGCTCCTCGAGTAACATTGGCAGTGGTACAAAGTGCCGAGAGTTACATATTTTCAGAAACAGAGTTACTCGAGTAGCTCCTCGAGTATCATAGGGAAAACTTGAAGGCAACTGGAAGTTTTCACAGGGTTACTCGAGTAGCTCCTCGAGTAACATTAGCAGTAGTACAAACTACCGAGAGGTCCATATTTTAAGAAACACAGTTACTCGAGTAGCTCCTCGAGTATCATTGGGAAAACTTGAAGGCAATTGGAAGTTTTCACTTGGTTACTCGAGTACCTCCTCGAGTAACATTAGCAGGCCGAGAGCAACTCCAAGTTTTTACCTGGTTACTCGAGTAGCTCCTCGAGTAATGGTGGTAGGTTACTGGAAGTTTTCTCTTGGTTACTTCAAGTTTTGTCTCATTACTCGAGTAGCTCCTCGAGTAATACTTTAGAAGATTTGCTTTTGATCAAGTTCCTCAGCATTTTCTTATGGCCTTTCTTCATTACTCCAATGCTTACTTCAAGTGATGCTTGTTCCTGTCATTACTTAGTTCAAACTTGTTTATTAATTATTTCCTTTTCAAACCATACTTTTGTTATCATCAAAACATGAGATCTAACATATACAATATATTTACATTGATCCAAAATGATAACCAATTCGATATAAAACCAAAATGTTTAACTAAGACTACCGCCGGCAGTCCAATCGTCCATTGCCACTTGCTTGCTCTTCGATCCACTTGCCCTGTCTAAAAATGTTATTTGGAAAGAATGAGATTCTAGAGAATCCCAGTAGCAACAGTTTATTTATATGATGCATATATACAAAGCAAGTCACATATATCACAATGCAGCAATCAATATTCAAGACCAGGCTTTCGCCACGTTCCTTTCACTATATACGAGGTCGGGCTTATGCCACGCCTCCTTCACTTTATCTATATTCGAGTCTGGGCTTTCGCCACGTCCCCTTTACTTTCATTGTAATTGAGTCCGGGCTTTCGCCACGTCACCTTCACTTTCATTGTAATCGAGTCTAGGCTTTTGCCATGTCCCCTTCACTTTTACTGTAATCGATGACTAATGTAAACAAGCAATGCAATACACATGATATAGGATAAAGTGTCACTACCTTTGTCTTTCCTTCCTTGAGTAGGTGTATGCCTTCTATGTTCATTGGTCATGGAGAAACCTCAAAATCATAATCACTCCTAGGGGTGGAAACAGGCCAGGCCGGCTGACAGGGGCCTACGGCCTGGCCTGTTAGAGGCCTATTCACGCCTGGCCTGACAGGCTAAAAGGCCAGGCCAAGGCCTCTTTAAAAGCCTATTTTCCTTAACAGGCCAGGCCAAGGCCTATTGACAGGCCTGTCAGGCCGGCCTGAGCCTGTAAGGTTTATTAAAAAAAAAAGAAATTCTGTAGACCTATCCGCCAGACCGCCACCCACTACTACTCCTCTCTTCTCTAATTGTCTAAACCTAATTCCTAAATCGACTCCCTCTGCGCTCTGCCTCGCACGACTCGGCGACTCCCCTCGACCACCCTCGACGAGACTCCGTCTGCCACCCGAGTCCCGACCCTCGCGAGCTGCGAGCGACTCCCTCTGCCTCCCGAGTCCCGACCCCAGCAAGTGACTCCCTCTCCCTCCCAACTCCCGACTCCCGTAGGCCGTAGCTCCACCGTGAGTCACCAGCGAACCACAAGTCGGCTACCCTCGTCAGATCTGTGGTCCTCTCCGTCAAGCTCTGATTATTGATTCGGTACATTTTTCATTTTCTCGTTAAGCTTAAGCTATGTTGAATCCCATGTTCTGCTGTCATTTTTTTTATCTTCTGCAAGTCAATACGAAGATATATAACAGTTTTGAATCTCTATTAGTAGAGCTTGATGAGGAGATCATATATGGGTCATATTATCTGAATCTTTTCTCTACAAAGCATATTAATGAAAATAGAGATAGAGCAGCAAACTTGACTGTGCGAGAAGGCATAGTGTCTAGCAACAGGCACTTATGTTAATTTGACATGTAAGTAGCATATAAGTTTGATATGTAAATAGGAGTATGAATTTTTCAGAACATTTAAGTATTTAATTATTTTTTCTTGGGACCTATGGATTATTTTCTCTAATTCATTTTGTGAAGCAAATCGTTTTGTGTCCCAATGAGGTAAAAGAGTATAAATGATATGTTATTCTCATTCACCTTAAGGCATTAACCAACAAGACCTTGCAACATGATCTACATGTGGTTGTCAAGATGGTCCCTAATAAGAAGTTTTTCCTCCCATGGGTCATGTTCCATAATCAATGCTACTGCATCTGGAAGATATGGTGAGGAGTTAGGACAATATTATTATAGTTATATGAACGGAGATAAAAGACATAAACTTGTAAAATTGATCTTGAAAAGAGTTGTGATAGATTAAACTGGGAATTCATGGTTGAATGTTGAAACGAGCTTAATAGATTAAACTAGTCTATTGATGTATATCATATCCTTCTATACACTCTCTCCTTATTTGTTTGTGATATGCGTTGAGAAGTTGTTTCATTTAATTCAAGAAGTGGATAATAAAAAATGGAGACCTATTAGATTAAATAGAGAAAGGGCCTTCGTTTAATTCTATTGTAATGATTCAGTGCTTAATTACTTGCTGAAGTCTATTTGGTATTCATTATTTTTCTTATGTTCCTTGGATTTATAGATGCAAGTCATGTCAGTTTCAAAGTGACTTTTGCTTCAGGAGAACAAGGATATTCATTGCAAATGCTTAGATCTATTCACATGTTCACATTTAGTAAATATTTGTGTGACTTTTGCTTCAGGAGAACAAGGATATTCATTGCAACAATTATGTGATTTGTAAAATTTTAATATGGCCCTCTTATGTACATGTGGTGTTCTGGTTATTTGCTAGTTTTGATTCATGCAATGGTGTTCTCTATCAGGAAAAAAAATCTGAGAGTCCTAGGCCTGTGTTAGGCCTGTTTGTGTCGGCCTGTTTTGGCCTGTTAGGTGTCGGCCTGTTGGCCTGTTTGGCCTATTTGGATCTTTTACAAATCCAGGCCTTCTTAATAGGCCACAGGCCAGGCCAGGCCTGTGTACAGGCCAGGCTTAGGCCTGTTAGATCCCAAGTTTTGATGATAACAATAATTCAATTATGTGTAAAACATGTTTTTAGAAGGCTAAGAAAAGATTTCAAGTTACCAAATGCATATTTGAAGTTTGCTGATATCTGCTGTAAATTTGCACTTGAGTGCTCGAGCATGAAATCTGCACTCGAGCATAAATCACTTCTGTACTCGAGCAGGTGTGAGAGAAAGCCAGGAAGTGAGTACCCGAGAAGCATTCTCCCTTTGTACTTACTGGATCACTCGAAGCACAAGGTATGCACTCGAGCAGAGAAGTCATTCTCACTCGAGCACACATGCGAGTGAGGGCATGCGAGTGCTTGGCCGAGAGCAAGCAAAGGCATGCTTCCTATATTCACTCGAGCAAGACACTGCGAGTACTTGGCCGAGAGTCTTGAAGTTCAGAAAATTACAAGTGTGCTCGAGCACACCATTCATGCTCGGAGTGACACGTCCATGCTTGCGAGTAATATTTCCATCCTTCTCCTGATCAGTTGCGAGTGCTTGTTCAAGAGAGCATATTCCTTGGGAATATGCTTCTCACTCGAGCAGAGGTAAGTGTGCTCGAGTGAGGGTCCATTTCACCCGCGAGTGCAAATCCTCACTCTTGTCAAAATGGTATGCGAGTGATGACCCGAGAAGACATTCCCAAGGTAAAGTGCAAAGATCACTCGAGCAGAGTTTTGTGCTTGAGTGAGACCCTTCTTCACCCGCGAGTGAAGATTTTGTCTCTCTGTTTTTCCATGCAAGCACAACCCGATAACAGAAGAAAATAGGAGATCACTCGAGGTGAGCTTTTCATGCTCGAAGTGATGCCCTGTTAACCACAGAAAGTGCTAAGTATCACAACGTTCATTACGAATGTGGTTTATTGTTATTAATTCATATCATCATTTCTTTTTACCTTTGTTTAACATTGTTTTGGATGTTTTAAAAGGATGATACAGGAATATGAACGTTTTGAATTGAACCACATGAGAAAAGTGATACAACGGCAGACAAGATGATTATGAACACGCTGGCACCTACCGCACTCAGGTTATTCAAACATGCACGTGTCTGCCATTAGTTTCAAATGTCCCGCTCCTCAAATGAAGAATTTCCAAATGGGCAAAAACTGGAGCAACTATATATATACAGAGACTCACGGAGAAACAAAAATAACTGAGCACAAGAATTCACAAGCTTATACCAATTCTCTGCTATTCATCTGTTTTCTCTGTATACACTTTGATCTTCAGTGTTTATTCATTTACTCTTTAAGAGAGTCCACATACAAACTCAAAATTCTATGTTTATGTGATCTCAAGGTATTGGGACCTTGAGAGGATAGTTATTCCTTACGAGAGAAGCAGTTGAGAGAATTCCTTGTAGTGTCTTTCACTCATAAGCCTTATAAGATACAAGCAGGAGAGAACGTTGTTGTTCATAAGACTTACAGAGGTGTAAGCGGAAGAAAACGTTGCTGCTCATAAGTCTTGTATACATAAGCAAGTGAGAAGAGTCATAGGTTGTTTCTCTGCACATAAGACTTGTCGTAAGGGGGAGAGAAGTTTCTTGTTGAGAGAATATTTCTGTTCGTAGTCCATTCAAGGACGATTGTTGTCTTGTGGCGTTCTGAGAGCCCATTGAATCTTGGAGATATTGTGAGAAGCTCAGTAGGTCTTGATCTCTGAGGACTGGACGTAGGCATTGTTGTTAGGCCGAACCAGTATAACTCTCTGTGTTCAAATCTTCTCTACTCTACTCTAGTCACTATATTTACATTTCACCACCTCAAACGAAAAATTTATAACATCACCCAATTCACCCCCCTCTTGGGTGAAGCTTGCCTCTTTTCATTTGGTATCAGAGCCTCGTCTTCTCCGAAGAGCCTAACAGCTTGAGAAGGATCCGACAAATGGCAACAATGGGTGAAAATATCCTTCCAGACGGTGCTTCAATCACTAGACCTCCTGGTTTTGCTGGAGATCATTTTTCGTTCTGGAAAGCCAAATTCAGAGTGTTTGTGATGGCCAACGAATACGGATTATGGAATGTTATACAAGATGGTGACTATGTTCCAGTGAAGAAAATCGAAGATAGAGCAGTTAAAAAGAGTCCAGATGAGTTTGACGAAAATGACAAGAGGTTAGTAACATTAAATAGCAAAGCCATTTTAATGATACAGAGTGCTCTTAGTCAAAAAGAATATTTTCGTTTATGTACTCTACCTACTGCCAAAGATATGTGGGATGCTCTTGAAATTGCTCACGAAGGTACATCTGGAATCAAAGAAAATAGGATCAATACGTTAATAACAGAGTATGATTTATTTCGTATGAAATCTGGAGAGAGTATATCAGAATTTGAACTAAGGTATACTCATCTTGTTAATCAACTATCTGCTCTTGGAAAGTCGTTTGATCAAAATTCCCAGGTAAGAAAGATTCTTAATATTCTTACGAAAGAATGGGAAGCAAAGGTGACAGCTATCGAAGAAGCCAAAGGAGAGTCTATGAGATCCGTAGCTGCTCTCTTTGGTAGTCTTTCCGAATATGAAGGTAAGTTGAGATTCAAAAAGGAACTTGAAGAAGTCGATGATAGAAAGAAAAAGGGAGTTGCATTTAAAGCTATTAAAGAAGAAAAAGAAACTTCCGGGAATGAAGATGTTCCTAGTGATGATGAAATGGGAATGATCGTGAGAAAGTTCAAGAAATTCTACAGAAGAGGACAAAGGAATTTCAAGAATTATCAAGGAGGACCAAGCAAGAAAGAAAACAAAGAACACCAAATAGTATGCTATGAATGTGGAAAACCAGGACACATCAAATCTGAATGCTTCAGGAACAAAGACAAAAAGAAGCAGAAAAAGAAAGCATATATATCATCTATTTGGGGTGATAGTTCGTCAGACGAAGAAACGACAACGACGAAGTAGCCAATTTATGCTTGGTAGCTAAGGAAGAAGAATCAGACTCTGAGGTAAGTGACTCTGAACCCTCTTATAATGAATTGTTATCTGAATATAATGCATTGCATACAGAGTTCATTAAAGTTGCTAAAGAAATTGTTAGTTATAAGAAGAAAGTAAAAGAATTAGAAAGTAATGTCATATCATCACATGAAATGTGTAAGGAGAAAGATAAGAAAATAGAAGACTTAACAAAGATTGTTGAAAAATTTACTAAAGGAAGTGAAACTCTCAAGGTTATCTTAAGTTCTCAGAAAGTTTCCTTTGATAAATCTGGAATTGGATATAATGCTGTGCATGATAAGAATAAGAAGAGTAGTAGAGACTATCTTAAATATTTTAGGAATTCTGTGCATACATCAAATCCATTTGTGTCATGCAATTTTTGTAATAGGAAAGGACATTATACTTCATCGTGTTATTTCAAAAAGGGAAAAGTTGTTGGAACATATAAATGGGTTCCGAAAGGGACACATTTTCCAAATACTAACCACAAAGGACCCAAGAAAGTGTGGGTACCTAAAACTTGATCATCTTATTCTAGGTATGTCTCAAAGCATCTCGAGCGAACAAATGGTATATTGATAGTGGATGTTCGAGACACATGACTGGTGACAAAAATAAGTTCACCATGTTTGAACCTAGAAAAGGAGGAAAGGTGACTTTTGGAGGAAATCAATCCGGAAGTATTGCTGGAATTGGTGAAGTGGGAAGAACAGATGGCTTTCAAATCAATGGAGTATATTATGTTGAAGGATTATGCCACAATCTCTTAAGCGTAAGCCAAAGCACTGACAAAGATAACTGGGTGATTTTCGATTCAAAAGAATGCTTGATAGTAAGTAAGAAAGATCTACTTCTGAACAAGGAAACTATCAAGGCAAAAATCCGAGCTCAAAGGGACGGTAATTGTTATACAATTGATTTAAATTCAAATTCTTCTGAAAACTGTTTTCTTAGTCGATCAGAGGAAAGTTGGTTATGGCATAAGCGTTTGGCTCATGTCAATATGAATCAACTTGACAAATTGATCAGAAAAGATTTAGTTGTTGGGCTTCCCAAACTCAAATTCAAAGACAACATGATTTGTGAAGCATGTCAAAAAGGCAAACAAACTAAATCATCTTTTAAAACAAAATATGAAATTTCTACTTCAAAACCTTTACAATTACTTCATATGGATTTGGTAGGACCTGCAAGAGTAAAACGTTTTGGAGGAAATTTATATACGTTAGTTATTGTAGATGATTTTACAAGATTTGCTTGGACTATATTCATTGCCTCAAAAGATGAAACTTTTGCTGAATTTATTATGTTTGCCAAAAAGGTTCAGAATGAGAAAGGTATTTCTATTGTCTCTATTAGAATAGATCATGGAGGAGAATTTGATAATCAATTGTTTGAAGATTACTGCAACAACGAGGGGATAGATCACAACTTCTCAGCTCCTAGAACACCTCAACAAAATGGAGTAGTGGAAAGGAAGAACAGAGTGCTTACAGAAATGGCAAGAGCTTTACTTAATGAAAAAGAAATGTCACAAGTGTTCTGGGCAGATGCAATGAGTACTGCATGCTATATTTCAAACAGAGCATATATTCGTAAATCTCTTGGAAAGACACCATATGAACTCTACAAAGGAAGAAAGCCAAATATTGCTCATCTTCATATCTTCGGGTGTAAGTGTTTCATTCACAACAATGGTAAGGAAAATTTAGGTAAATTTGATTCAAAGTCCGATGAAGGTATTTTTCTAGGATATTCTAATAGAAGTAAAGCTTATAGAGTTTTCAATAAAAGAACATGTACTATTGAAGAATCTATCCATGTTGTGTTTGATGAAATTGAATCTCAGACAAAACTTAATGATGAAGAAGAAATGGATTCAATCAAGAAAAACAAACCTATTTCAAAGCAAGATGATTTTGAAATAAATGATCTTCAAAATTTGGAAGATGTTGATGATCATCATCAACCTAAAGCATGGAGACATATGAAGGATCATCCAATTGATCAAGTTATAGGAGATATTCATGAAGGTGTCAAAACCAGAAATAGAATCCTCAATGAGGTAACATTTTCTGCTTTTATTTCTGAGATTGAACCTTCTAATATAGAAGAAGCTTTATCTGACAATGATTGGGTGATTGCTATGCAAGAAGAATTAAATCAATTTCAAAGAAATCAAGTTTGGGATTTGGTTCCTCGACCTAAAGATCATACGGTTATAGGGACCAAATGGGTTTTCAAAAACAAACTTGATGAATCAGCAATCATTGTGAGAAATAAAGCAAGATTGGTTGCCAAAGGCTATAATCAAGAAGAAGGTATTGATTATGAGGAAACATATGCTCCAGTGGCAAGATTGGAAGCAATACGAGTACTCTTAGCTTTTGCTTGCATCAAAAGTTTTAAACTTTATCAAATGGATGTAAAAAGTTCTTTTCTAAATGGATATATTATGGAGGAAGTTTATGTCGAACAGCCTCCTGGTTTTGAAGATCAAACAAAACCTGATTATGTCTTCAAACTTAAGAAAGCATTATATGGTTTGAAACAAGCTCCCAGAGCTTGGTATGAAAGACTAAGCAAATTTCTTCTTGATCAAGGTTTTGTCAGAGGTAAAGTTGATACAACTCTATTCATCAAACATAACAAAAATGATATTCTAATAGTTCAAATCTATGTTGATGATATTATTTTTGGTGCTACTAACGAATCTATGTGTCAAGATTTCTCTAAGATTATGAAGGGAGAATTTGAAATGTCCATGATGGGAGAATTGAACTTCTTTCTTGGACTTCAGATCAAACAAAAGAAGAACGGCATATTTATATCTCAGACAAAGTATTTAAAAGAATTGCTGAAGAAATATGGTCTAGATAATGCTAACGGAGCTGATACTCCAATGAGTTCCACAACATTGCTGGATGCTGATGTAAAGGGACCTAGCTTCAACATCACAAAGTATAGAGGAATGATTGGTTCATTACTCTATCTTACAGCAAGCAGGCCAGATATTCAGTTCAGTGTAGGAATGTGTGCAAGGTATCAATCCAATCCTAAAGCATCTCATGCAGAGACAGTAAAAAGAATTTTCAAATATCTAGGAGATACTTCAGAGCTTGGACTTTGGTATCCAAAGAGAGGGAACGAATACTTAATGGCATATTCAGATTCAGATCACGGTGGATATAAAACTGACAGAAAGAGTACCAGTGGACAATGTCAATTTCTCGGAGGTTCTCTAGTGTCATGGTTCAGCAAAAAGCAGAACACAGTTTCATTATCTTCGACTGAAGCTGAATATATAGCTGTGGCAAGTTGTTGTTCTCAAGTGTTATGGTTAAAACAACAACTTCAAGATTTGGGAATTTATTTAAAAGAAATCCCAATCTATTGTGATAATACTAGCACGATAAGCTTGGCAAAGAATCCGGTACAACATTCAAGAACCAAGCATATAGACATTCGACATCATTTCATTTGAGATCATGTTCAAAAGAAAGATGTCAAAGTGGAATTCATACCAACTCATCTTCAACTTGCGGATATTTTCACAAAACCAATTGCAAAAGAACAATTTCTCTATATTCGAAGAGAATTGGGAATGGTTAATCCCAATGAGTTGTAAGTTTTCTTGTTAAAAAGTTTAATTAAATGTTTATTTTGATGATAACTATACTGACTTTGGCATCGGAGTGGCCAAAATTTGTTGTTGCAGGAGTCTCACTCGAAGCACTTAAGGTACTGCTCGAGTGAGAAGCTGTGTCACTCGAGCACAAGAAGCTCTGCTCGAGCACAACACTATTCATGATGCTCTGTTCTCTTATAGTTAGAACAGAGGTTAACAGAGGAGTTAAGAACACCAAGGTGATATATTATAAACTTCAGTGAGAATTGAGCTCACTCGCGAGTGAGGAATTCTCACTCGAGCATGGTATGAACATGCTTGAGGTGAGAAATGCCTGCTCGAGTGAGGTAGAAGAATTTCTGTGCAAAAACTATCCAAATCATGGTTACTCAAATGATCTTGGAGGATTTGAGTACAAAGATGCAAAATATGTCAGGGAATCAACAATCCAGGTACGTTCTACTTGTTTCTTTATTTTTCCAAAGCATCACTCGAGCACAGATAGAACACACTCGAGAACAGTATGAATATCACTCGAGCACTAGGGTTCATGCTCGAGCACTGTCACTTATATCAGTTACTGGGAGCTCAGAACGTCGCACTTCCTCCTCTCACTCGAAGTGCTCTCTCACTCGAAAGACACAACTCTTCATCTTCAACCGTTTTCTCATCATTCAATCACGTCCTTCTGCTTCAAATCGTCGTTTCAACCTTTCAATCTTCTATAAGAGGTGATTTTTGTCTTCTGCATTCTTCACTTGTGCCCTAATCTCTCTTATATTTTTCTCTCTTTCAAAAACAAGAGTTCTTGTTTCTCTTCCACTTTTCCAATGGCAAGAACAAAGTTACCCTCTATTCCTCAAAAGTCTCATTCCCCTTCTCCTACTCACTCTGCTGCCAGTAAATCTGGAACCCCTGAACTTACTCCTCCATCTCCCAAAAACTCTCCCTCACCTTCACCTCCTCCTAAGCCTAAGACCAAAAAGAGAACTCCCGCTAAGAAACCTCACCCAAAGCCTCAAGTTTCCAAGAAAGACCAACCTCCTCAAAAGAAACCAAAGGGTGTGGTCTTCAAGGAACCCATACTCACCCGGTCTCAATCCAAAGAGGTACAAGGGAAGGGAAAGAAGAAGGATTCAGAGCAACCCCATTCATCCTCTTCTTCTGGGGATACTTTCAGTAAACAACTCAGGGAAGCAATAGAAAAATCCAAATTGGACAAGATTGTTGGGAAGATTACATCTCAAGCCGGTGTTTCAAGTTCACACCAAGTTAAGCACCCAAGTGCTTCTGCTTCAGGAGCACCTTCTGCATCTCAAGCACCAGTGGATGACCAACTCACTAGTCCTCCTGAGGGATTCAATATGACAGAGCTTAAGGCTTTACCACAGAAGGTATATGATGATGAATTCAAACATAGACATTTCTGCCCAGTAGTATATGTTGATTTGGATTATCTGAAAAAGAATTGTCATTTGGACTTGTATCCTTACCTTCAGTACTATGCTCCCTGGCTAAATATTCATATGCCATATTCTCCCACTGTTGTGAAAACATTTTACAGCAATATGAAAGTTCATAATATTATGTCTAGATCTGGTGATCTGATTGAAGAAGCTGTATCTACAACCATTAGAGGAAAATTCATTATGATTTCTGCCAAAATCATTAATGATTTACTTGGTTATGTTGCACCTCCTATTGATCCACCCTCTTTTTCTGCCAATGAAACCTTTAAAATCTTGAGACCAAAAGACCCAATTGGCCCCCTCACTTTCAAGCCTATTGATATGCCTGATAATCACAGAATCCTTCATTACATTTACTCCCGGAGCATAATCAATAAATCCAAAAACTTTACCCACTTTGCACAAAAGGATTATTATTTATTGGCTTCATTGGTTGCTGGGCAACAAAGGAATGTAGGGGAGATCATTTTTAGTGAGATGAGAAGGTTTCGTTTTTCTTCAACAAGATCCACAACCATACCTTACCCTCAACTTGTTTCCTTCATCTTGATGAAAAATAAAATCTGGTATTTGGAAGGAAAAGAAAGGGTGCTCATCTCAAGGTTTGGAAAGACTCAGTTAACTCACATGGGTATCAATCTTCCGGTGAGTCAGACCAAAGCCACATCAAAGAGGGAAGCCACTCCATCCAGAGGAGATGAGGCACAATCATCTGCACAAGGTCCTATTCCTCCTCCTTCATTTCTCAATGCCTCTCTGTCCAACCATTTGTCTGAGGTAATTAATCAAGCTGTATCAAGTTTGAAGAAGGAGTTAGTGACTGAATATGAGAAGCTTGTGGAGAAAATGGAAGCACAAGTCATCAATCTGGTAGACAAGGCCAATCTGAATTTTGAACTGATGTTCAAAACTCAGGATGAGATGTCACAGAGGATCACCAACATGGAGACCTTTCTACATTCACATTTTCCCTCTTCATCTTCTGGGGTACCTCCTGAAACCACTTCTCCCTCAGTACCACAAACTCATGTGCTCTTCACTGATCCTGAGTCCAATGTTGATGTCACATTTGATCGGTCGCCTTCACTTCCTCCCTCATCATCTGTACCTCAAGCACCATCTCCCTCTGATCAGCCCATTGACCCTCTCTCTGCCATGATATCTTTTGTTCCACCTCCAGAACCCCCTTCTGATGTTGACAAAACGGGGGAGAAGGATGATGTGTGATGTCTGAGCTTCTGTAGGGTGTATATGGGTGGTGTTTGGGTAGTTTTTATGTATTGGGTAGGATTTGAGATGTATGACATTGTCATTTTGCTTTTTTAAAGTTATCTTGTATTGTTCAAGTTTGTTTCTGTTTTCTTTAAAAGTAATGACATGGTTCAAGTTTTTAATTATCAAATTTTCAATGTTTCAAGTTATTAAATTTTTGTTAAGTTATATACCTCATACTATACTTATCTTGGCTGTTAAGCGTCCAAAGGAAACATTGCAGGAAAACTTGAATTTGGAACTTAAACTTGATATGCATTTTGGAAACTTTGAAGAAATTTCAAAACTTTTCAATTTCATTCAATTTCTTTTAAATCTTCATCACAAAGAGTTTTGTCATCATCAAAAAGGGGGAGAATGTTAGATCCCAAGTTTTGATGATAACAATAATTCAATTATGTGTAAAACATGTTTTTAGAAGGCTAAGAAAAGATTTCAAGTTACCAAATGCATATTTGAAGTTTGCTGATATCTGCTGTAAATTTGCACTTGAGTGCTCGAGCATGAAATCTGCACTCGAGCACAAATCACTTCTGTACTCGAGCAGGTGTGAGAGAAAGCCAGGAAGTGAGTACCCGAGAAGCATTCTCCCTTTGTACTTACTGGATCACTCGAAGCACAAGGTATGCACTCGAGCAGAGAAGTCATTCTCACTCGAGCACACATGCGAGTGAGGGCATGCGAGTGCTTGGCCGAGAGCAAGCAAAGGCATGCTTCCTATATTCACTCGAGCAAGACACTGCGAGTACTTGGCCGAGAGTCTTGAAGTTCAGAAAATTACAAGTGTGCTCGAGCACACCATTCATGCTCGGAGTGACACGTCCATGCTTGCGAGTAATATTTCCATCCTTCTCCTGATCAGTTGCGAGTGCTTGTTCAAGAGAGCATATTCCTTGGGAATATGCTTCTCACTCGAGCAGAGGTAAGTGTGCTCGAGTGAGGGTCCATTTCACCCGCGAGTGCAAATCCTCACTCTTGTCAAAATGGTATGCGAGTGATGACCCGAGAAGACATTCCCAAGGTAAAGTGCAAAGATCACTCGAGCAGAGTTTTGTGCTCGAGTGAGACCCTTCTTCACCCGCGAGTGAAGATTTTGTCTCTCTGTTTTTCCATGCAAGCACAACCCGATAACAGAAGAAAATAGGAGATCACTCGAGGTGAGCTTTTCATGCTCGAAGTGATGCCCTGTTAACCACAGAAAGTGCTAAGTATCACAACGTTCATTACGAATGTGGTTTATTGTTATTAATTCATATCATCATTTCTTTTTACCTTTGTTTAACATTGTTTTGGATGTTTTAAAAGGATGATACAGGAATATGAACGTTTTGAATTGAACCACATGAGAAAAGTGATACAACGGCAGACAAGATGATTATGAACACGCTGGCACCTACCGCACTCAGGTTATTCAAACATGCACGTGTCTGCCATTAGTTTCAAATGTCCCGCTCCTCAAATGAAGAATTTCCAAATGGGCAAAAACTGGAGCAACTATATATATACAGAGACTCACGGAGAAACAAAAATAACTGAGCACAAGAATTCACAAGCTTATACCAATTCTCTGCTATTCATCTGTTTTCTCTGTATACACTTTGATCTTCAGTGTTTATTCATTTACTCTTTAAGAGAGTCCACATACAAACTCAAAATTCTATGTTTATGTGATCTCAAGGTATTGGGACCTTGAGAGGATAGTTATTCCTTACGAGAGAAGCAGTTGAGAGAATTCCTTGTAGTGTCTTTCACTCATAAGCCTTATAAGATACAAGCAGGAGAGAACGTTGTTGTTCATAAGACTTACAGAGGTGTAAGCGGAAGAAAACGTTGCTGCTCATAAGTCTTGTATACATAAGCAAGTGAGAAGAGTCATAGGTTGTTTCTCTGCACATAAGACTTGTCGTAAGGGGGAGAGAAGTTTCTTGTTGAGAGAATATTTCTGTTCGTAGTCCATTCAAGGACGATTGTTGTCTTGTGGCGTTCTGAGAGCCCATTGAATCTTGGAGATATTGTGAGAAGCTCAGTAGGTCTTGATCTCTGAGGACTGGACGTAGGCATTGTTGTTAGGCCGAACCAGTATAACTCTCTGTGTTCAAATCTTCTCTACTCTACTCTAGTCACTATATTTACATTTCACCACCTCAAACGAAAAATTTATAACATCACCTAATTCACCCCCCTCTTGGGTGAAGCTTGCCTATTTTCAAGGCCTAATAAAAAGCCTGCAACAGGCCACAGGCCAGGCTCAGGCCGTCTTGTGCCTTAACAGGCCAGGCCTGTTAAGGCACAAGCCTGGCCTGGCCTGGCCTGTTTCCACCCCTAATCACTCCTTAAGTCTCCTTAACCTTACTGACTCAACCTCTCAAGGCCACCCATCTTAGGGTTTCCCTGAGTTGAGCACGCTTAACATTCGTGCACCCCTCCACAACTTTATCGAATTCAATAAACTGTCTGGAGGCCAATCATTCCCTTATTCATACCTCAATCCTCTAATTGACACATCAGAGTTCCAATCTTTATTATCCACTGCATGAGATTAGGTGGATTGTCTTTCAATTCCCCCACCTCTGGGTCCAATGGTCTGACTCTAGTGTGAACCATTCTATCCTTTAACCTTACAATTGATTCACCAAGTCAGAAATCATAATAAGAAGTAGACACATATTCCTTAACTCTTATACACCAACAATAACAAGAATACACATGTGTACACAAACCAACAATTATCAATCACTATCACTCAAGCACAACTAGGGCAACTATCCTAGCAATTCCTATAAATGCCAGGAAAACTGCTCTGATACCATAAATGTAACCCCCTTCGATAATCAGGCCGGGATTAGTGTTTAATCACATTTAATAATCAAATGAGAAATACGGAATAATTTAAAACTTTTCAAAATGCTTGTACACATCGATCTCCATTCATTTCATTCATTAAAACAAATGGCCTGTTTGGTCTGTTACATAACAATATCAGAGTATCAGCACAATTCCCGACGTTTACCCGGGATAATAACATTTAACCCAAAATATTATTTAAGGCATCATCGCCCATCTCAGAATCCATACCGGGGATTACGCAAAACTATAGTACTATGATCTATACAATATATTTACATTGATCCAAAATGATAACCAATTCGATATAAAACCAAAATGTTTAACTAAGACTACTGCTGGTAGTCCTAATCGTCCATTGCCACTTGCTTGCTCTTCGATCCACTTGCCCTGTCTAAAAATGTTATTTGGAAAGAATGAGATTCTAGAGAATCCCAGTAGCAACAGTTTATTTATATGATGCATATATACAAAGCAAGTCACATATATCACAATGCAGCAATCAATATTTAAGACCGGGCTTTCGCCACGTTCCCTTCACTATATACGAGGTCGGGCTTACGCTACTCCCCCTTCACTTTATCTATATTCGAGTCTGGGCTTTTGCCATGTCCCCTTCACTTTCACTGTAATCGAGTCCGGGCTTTCACCACGTCCCCTTCACTTTCACTGTAATCAGTCCGGGCTTTTGCCACATCCCCTTCACTTTCACTGTAATCAATGACTAATGCAAACAACCAATGCAATACACATGATATAGGATAAAGTGTCACTACCTTTGTCTTTCCTTCCTTGAGCAGGCGTATGCCTTCTATGTTCCGGTCAAATATCAAATCCTATAATCATTAAGGACGAAGCATTATTCTCTATTCCAATACTCAATTAACTTCAAAACACTTAGTTTTGGTTATCATTAAAGTCCCTTAAGTAGCTACAATTGGCTCTAATAAAGGCCCTAAAGGATTGGAAACCACTTTTCAAAATCCCAAGGTGCTGAAAACAGGGGGTTGGCTGCAGCCAAGAAACCTCTGGCTATGGCCAAAACACGCACAGAAGGTTTCTGGCTGCAGCCAAGAATTTCTGGCTGCGGCCAAAACACGCACAGAAACTTTTGTGCTGCAGCCAAGGAAACTTCAAAAATTCATAACTAATTATAGAAAAATCAAAATGAGGTGATCCCAAAGCCCATTGAAATATATTTTAGTCCTCTTCATAGGAAAAATATGAACCAACACTGGAAATCACTACACAAATACAGAATTTAAGAAATGTCCAAACTATTCCAGAATTGTTCCCAGATTTAACATCAAACTTTGGACAATCTTATCTCCCAGAATACTAAACGAAATGACACAAAATATAGGTCCATTTTGAAGCTTGGGATGTGCAATTTAAGACTAGAAAGTTTCACAATTTTATGAAATCATTAGGTCATTCAAAACGCCAGTACAAACAGACTGCCCAGAATAGACTTTCAATGGCAGCATTTCCAATTTTCTACCAAAGTGACCAATGGCTCCAAAATCATTAACCAAACCTATTCCCCTACAATTTTCCACAAGGAACACAATGGTAACCTTAAAATGACCAAAATCACAACCCATTTACATGCCCTATTTTGACCAAAGCACAAAACCAACACAAAAGGGCTAAACTTCACTTTTAAGCTTCAATGCAATTCTATCAATTCAAAACACTAAACAAGGCACCATTTCCATAACAACAACATACCATACTCCCCAAGACCCTAAATCACGAAAATTAGGGCTAAAATTCCAGAAATTTTAGGCCTAACCAATGGCCACAAGATTTATATGAAATTGAAGCTTTCACTTACCTCAACAACTTTCCCAAAGTGACTTTTCAATTCTCCAACTTTCACAATCTCTTGAGGTCACAAACTAACACCAATGAACACATTACAACTATCACAATGAAGCTCTTCATTCAAGGATCAATATTAAAGAAGGAAGTTTGAGCATTTGGAGATATTTCCCTTACCTTTTTGAAGCTTTTCTTCCTTCCCTTGGTCTTCAATGGCTGACGAAGAGAGGGAGAAGAGAGAGAATGAGAGAGATGAGAGGGAAGAGTGATGAAGAAAGAAATAATCATACTCCCTTCCCATTTCAATTTTTCCAGCGCAAAAGAGGGAAAGAGAGGAGAGAGAGATGCTAAAAAAAACCCTTTGACTTTTCTCTCTCACACACACACAATCCAACTTGCCACATGTCTTCTTCTCATTGGCCCTCACACAATAAGCACCCAATTAGCTTATCTAATCCCTCTATTAGTCATTTTAATTACACTTCTCATTTTTCTCTTAGTTAGTAATTAATTTCCCATTATCACTAACTTAAACCAATAATTTCATTCTTTAAATTTTCCATCAATTATGACATATAAATTAATATTGTCACCAATATATATATTAATTCCAATTTAATCTGATAATTATCCTCAATAATTATCATCAGGCCTTAATCGAAAATTGGGGCGTTACATGTGACGCCAAACTGAGTGGACTTTGCATAAATTTAATTTAATAAAATAGCTTTAATAAAGTAATATCATGACTTAGCTTTTATGATGGCACCACAAGAAGGCACTACATATCCCATCATCATTGTATTTACTTTATGACTTTTGTGTTGGCATCCTTAGGGGACGCCACCTAGCCCCAATGGTCAAGGTAATTCATCATACTCTTCCCTTCCCCTAATAAAGTAGGTGGCCAAATCATAAAGAAAAGGAAAGAAGAGTTTGGGTCCCAAACAATGGACACATGGCACAATAAGATCCATGAATCCATAAAGTGACTTTTTGACTTTTGTGTTAGCTTATTGAGGAGATGACACCTAGCATTTAGTGGGACAACTCACTGGTCTCTGGTCCAGTTACATGCCCAACTACCCCTGACACCAATCATGAAAGTCGGGGATAAATCATTGAACTTTCCTCTCCCCTGACATTAAAATAGGTAAGGGCTCAGAGGAAAGTGGTGGCCGAGTTGGTCAAGGACACGTGGCACTTTTTAGGCCACATACTTATGACACATGGCATTATATACTCCCAACACTTCCTATATTAGTCAATTTTGTCCAAGAAAGAGAAATGGGAGAGAAAAATAGTTAGATAATGAAAGAGGAGAAAAGATGAGTACTCTTGAGGAAAGAGAAAGTGTTTTTGCCCGATTCAAGCCCAAATTGAGCCTTCACGAATATTCTTCTATTCGTTGAGGGCTATGATTCTATGGTTTTGGATTCTTGATTAGAGAAGTTTTATAATGTCTCTAAGGTGGAGGTGCTGTCAGAATCAAGAACAGAGTATGGCACCAGATAGAGGTAAGCTTAAGCTCTGATTAGAGCATAATATCCTCAATTTTTGTTAAGTTTTCTTGAGGTTGTTATGATGCTAAGATTTCTGACAGGCCTATTACCCTAGTAAGAAATATGATTTTTATGATTTTGATGCTTCCATTGGGTTCATAATGAAAACTGTGTGGGATATTGATATAGAGTATGACCTAGATCCCCACCTTATGCTATGGGAATACATAAAGGAGTTATACCAAGAAGTTTGTATGCTTATGTTTCCCTATTGGGATAGTATTTAGCATTTCTGGGAGGATAATATGCTATACTGGGATCAAAATATATATAAGATACTAATGCCCAAAGATATATGGATCTAGACTGCCCTAATGCACTAAATCCTATCAGAACTCCATAGTTAAGTGTGCTTTGGTAAGAGTAGTACTGGGATAGGTGAAACCTTAGGAAGTACCTTGAAAATTTGAAAACTTTTGATTAAAGGTATGATATATGGTGATCTTTAGGGATGCCATGAGAATGTTAGAATGAATACTGTAAAGGCTGGAATAGGAATTATAAATCACAATGATTCCTGGTATGTATATTGGGTATAATTGAGGCAAATGATTTCTTGACTTAGGTAATATTGAGGTTCTAGATTTAGTAGAGCCAATATTCGATGCAATTGAATGAATTGTGACCTAAGAATCAAACTCAATAGTTGAATTGATTCTTTAGGAATTTAAAATAGCTTGAGCATTTCGAGGTACTAGAATATGTTAAAGATATGTATGTGGTTTCTAGGGAAAGATCTCGATCATAGAATATTCCCTTGAAAAGATTGATTTAGAGTTAGTTTCTTGGTGGAACAAAGTAGTAGATAGAACCAAGGTAGCCATGAATTATGGTCTCATGGTTAAGATAGATAATAGATGAAATACTAGTGGCTAACAAATTCCTTGAAAGATGTGAGTAGATTACGCCGGTAAGGGAAGTTGAATTTGTGATTATGCATGGAGTTGGACCAATATCAAAAGTCCATACAGAATGACCCCAGGTGAGATGGCGAAATCATATAAGCAGATTATGGAATTGCTAGAGAAAGAAGACCTTGAGTTCCCTAACACCAAACAGTTTTTGAGGTATGGTCCTCCTAATGACTTAGTTTCCTTACAATGGTACTTTTATTAAGAGACTGGCTAATCAAAAAGGGCTTACAGCTGAGGGGCTAATCAACAGAAGGTTTAGTGAAGTGCTGTAGAGTGAAGCTATTGGAATGTCGTCTAGACTGGCCAATCAAAATGGGCTACCTATGGAGAGTTTCATAAGAGAGGGCTACCTACGGAGAGTTTTGATCGGAGAGCGCTACCTACAGAGGGTTTTGACCAGAGGGGCTAACTAGTCGATGACTGAGTGAAGCGTCAAGTAAATTGCCACAAAGTGGAGCTACCAAGACATCGAACTGTAAAATGGAGCCACCGAGATGTTGAATTTGGAGAGTGGTACATTGTAATGAGTTCCATATTAGATGCGTTTCCTTGAGAAAGAAGGGTTTATATGAGCTACTATATTGTTATGGGGTGCTTCAGTGCTATTTGTTAAAAGGAAGATAGGACAAGTGACTTAAGATCATGATACCGTTTGGATTGACTAATGCATCCGCTATATTCATGAATTAGATGAATTACCTTACCATTGATAAAGCTCTTATGAAAGAATTACTTGTTTTTATGAGATGAAAAATGTGCAAGGAGCTTCACAGAGCTATGGGAGAGGCTGATGTTCAGACCAGTATTTATTATTCCAGATCTTAATTTGACTTGTGTAGTCTAAGTGATGCTAATAAGCAAGGATTGAGATGTGTCCTATTGCAATAGGATAGAGTGGTGGCGTATGCCTGCATCAGCTGAAGTTTCACGAGATGAATTACCTCACTTAAAATTTAAAGCTAGCGGCGATTGTGTTTTCTTTAAGTTAAAAAGTAGTGTAGGTGACATTTATGATGAGACAGAAACAGGCTCAACGAGATAGAGAAAGTTGAGCAACTCTTGCTCTCGCATCTTATGTAATAGTTCTGCATGTATGTGTTTACCATCAGGTATATTTATAATACCCTGAATTTTAAGACTTGAGGCTAGGGAATAAGCCTGAGATAAGTAGACTGCTAAGCCCTGGTTTAGCAGGATCCCAAATTTGATTAAGGGATTATGACTTCAAAAGTAGGTGTGATTATTTATATATAAACCCTTTTGGAGAATATGGAGTGGATTGTAGTCATTTGTGTTATGAGTAGTGTCAAAGTCCTGTATTTAAGTTCAATTGTTGATTAACATCCAAATTGAATTAGAATAGAGGGAGGGCGCAAAATGTGGTGATATGGAATAAGAATAATGTGTATTGTGGTGATTTAAGATAATTGCCATAATCAGGGGCAAAACGGTAAAGTTACCGACCAACTAATCTGTTACCGAGGAGAAAACTCATTGGTAACTTTAAGATCAATGGCTAGGATTGAATTGTGCAATAGATCAAGGGGCAGAATCCCATGTATATGTGTGTATGTGAGCTCTTGGGAGGTTGGTCAAGATGGTGACACTTGGCAAATTATAGACCCTTGGATTTGGGTCAAGATTTCAACTCTTTCCTCTCTCCTCCCTCCCTCAAGTCAGTTGTGTGTGTCTGTGGAGGCTGAAAATCTGTTTCTCTTCATCATCATCATCGTCTCTCATGTCTCTCTCTCTCTTGTTTCTCTATTTTTGGTGAGCTCAAGGTGAAGAGAGAAAAAGAAAAGGTGAGATTTAGTTTGGTTAATGTCCTCTTTTGCTTAAATAATCTTCTATAAAGTTGTTCATAGTGATGAGAACTTCATTGCTATGATTTTAGATTTGTGAAAGGAGGTGTTTTGAGAGCTTGAGGAAAGTTGAAAGATAAAGAATCAAGGATTTGGCCTGGGAAAGAGGAGGAGGTGAATGTTTGCTCCCTTTTGATCTATTATTTGTGATATTTGGATGAGTTTTGTGATTTGTGGAATTTGCCCTAATTTTGGTATAACTGTGAAATGGATGGTTTGAATGAGTATTGTGGTAAAAATGGTGTCCTTATGTGTTTTTATACCATTAGGATTGATTTGAGTTATTAGGAGTAAAAGTGGTGGAATTTGGTAAAGTGTGTGATAAGTGTGACCATTGGGGGAAATGTTATTATGTTGTGATTTTGTTTGTTTTGAGGTTTCCAATGGGTTCTTTGTATGAAATTATGTGGGAATAGCCTTGTGCAAGAATTTTAGGACCATTGGAAACATATTGGTAAGTTTGGGAGAATTCTGGCATCTGCTGTGTTCTGGGTTCTGATAGAGCCTCACTCGAGTGAACAAGGGTCTCACTCGAGTGTAGCGTGATGTTTTCCCTTTTCCCTTCTGTTTTGGTTACACTTGTTCATGGAAGAAGCAAGAGTGCACTTCCTCACCTGCGAGTGATGTGAGTTATCACTCAGGTGAGGGTGGTCTCACTCGAGTGATCATGTTCTTTTGTACTAAGAGCCGCTTCTCGGGTTGTCACTCATAATTGGTTTGTCAAGAGTGTGAGTTAGCACTCACAAGTTTTGGGCTATCACTCGAGTGAAGGTCTTTGTACTCGAGTGCACTTTTGACTCTGGGATTTCTGTGTTCTCTGGTAAGCACTTTTGGAGCTTCACTCGATAGGACTCGAGTGCTTGAGAAGGCATCACTCAAGTGTTGAGGTCATCACTCGAGTGAAAAACATCCATCACTCAAGCAAGGTTATCTTTACTTGAGTGCTACAGTTAAAAATTGGATTTTGAGATTCAAAAGATGGTTTTTTGTCAAGTATTTCCCAACCTTTTAGTCATTTGTTTAGGCTTTGAGTAGCCACCTAAAGGTTGTGAATGATAACCAACTTAAGTGTTTAAAAGTTAAGGAATTGGAAAAGGGATTAACCCTATGTCCTTATTTTGGTTATAAGGTTTGGTGTTCGCTCTGATCATAAGCAGCCGGAGCTGGAGCTTACGTAGAAAGAGTGTAGGGAACATATCTCTTGTGCATGTATTTGATATTTGTGTTAGTGTGATGGTGCATGTCTTAGCTTTGTATGATTATGTGTAATTTGAAGCTATGTTTCAATTTATGCTATGGCCATTAGTATGTTGTTTGAAGCATTGAGCTTACAAATTTGTCATTGTATGAACATGAGTTATGTGATGCAAGCATGTCATGCATTAAACATTTATCGTACATGCATATTGATACTATTTTCCTACTGAGATTCTCTAGAATCTCACCCTCCCCTACTAACCTTCCAGACAGGGTAGTAGATCGAGGATGGAGCAAGCAACCAAGGGTGGCGAGGACTCTTTCGGGTTATCATTTTAGCAATTGGTTATTATCATAGTTGGGATATTTGTATTTGGATTTGGTTATGTATATGAGGATGAGGATTTGATTATGTGTATGAGATAGATCTGTGTAATCCCTTATTTAGGAAATTGTATATGGGCGAATGTGCCATATAAGGCTTTGATTAATGTATGGAACTCGGGATTGGTCGGGAATTATTTTACGTACTCTAATATTTATATGAATGTGATTTATCTTTGTGTAGTAATTGTATTCGGAATATGAATGAGAGACTGGGTTATAAATGATTTTGAAATGTTTTTATGAAAACCCTGTCTCGTAGATGGGTTAGTAAATGCTATTTGATTGCTATTGATCTCTATTTTACCTCAATTGCGTAATCCAAATATAATTACGGCAAGGGGGTTACAATATTCATTTTATGAATATACAGTAGGCAGTAGGACCTATTGGGCCAACTTGTCCTTAGGCAGTCAGACCTAATAAGTATTCTAGGCATTAAAGCCTAATGAGCATTCAGAGTATTCTAGGTAGTAAAGCTTGATGAGCATTCAGAGTTATTCCATGCAGTAAAGCCTAATGAGCATTCAGATTATGATGAATGCTTTTGTGATGAATGTTGTTATATGATGGTTATTTTGCATGCTTCGAGAACATTACATAAGTATATGAATAGCTTGAGTAGCAAGAGTTGGGTGTTCAAAATAAGTATGGGATTGTGTTTTGAGGTTATAAGTTCTTATATGCATTCAGCATGGATGTTAGACTGTGTGTCCTAAGGCCATAAGACCTGTTGGACTAGTAAGTCCTTAGGTTGGTAGATTGTTATGCATTCGGCATTGTACTAGGTTATAGCCCATGGCAGTAAATCCCGATGTGCATTGTACCATGGGGTGTACCCTTGAGCTGTAAGACTGAAATACCTAGCGCTAAGGAAATGGAATGAGTTGTAAGGCTGGAATACCAAGCACTATGGGAATGGGCCAGTGGGTCCCGTGTTTGTGTTTTAATGCTGCATACTGTGCTCAATGAGAAAGAAGTGTCACAAGTGTTTTAGGTGGATGCAATGAGTATTGCATGTTATATATCGAACCGAGCATATGTCCGCAAGTTACTTAGAAAGACACTGTATGAGCTTTACAAAGGGAGAAAACCAAACGTTGCTCATCTATAAATCTTCGGATGCAAGTGCTATATCCACAACAACGGTAAAGAAAATTTGGGCAAATTTGATTGAAAATATGATGAAGGTTTGTTTCTAGGTTATTTAATAGAAGTAAATCATATAAAGTCTTCAATAAAAGAACGTACATTATAGAAGAAACCATTCATGTTGTGTTTAATGGAACAAATTCTCAAAAAAAGTCTTTTGATGAAGAAGAAGTGGATTTGATAAAGAAAACTAAAAATCAAATCATTTTAAATCAAAATGATTTTCAAATAGATGATTTTCAAAATGAAGAAAATGTTGATGATCATGCTCAGCCAAGAGCATGGAGACACATGAAAGATCATCTAATTGATCTGGTAATTGGAGATGTTAATGAATGAGTTAAAACTAGAAATAAAATTCATAATGAAGTTACATTTTTTGATTTCATTTCTGAAATCAAACCTTCTAGTATTGAAGAGGCACTTTCTGACAGTGATTATGTGATTGTTATGCAAGAAGAGTTAAATCAATTTCAAAGAAATCAAGTTTGAGACTTGGTACCATAACCTAAAGATTGCTCTATCATAGGAACCAAATGGGTTTTCAGAAACAAACTTGATGAATCTGCAATAATTGTGAGAAATAAGGAAAGGTTAGTTGCTAAAGGCTATAATCAAGAAGAAGGTATTGATTATAAGGAAACATATGCTCTAGTGGCAAGACTAAAAGCAATATGAGTACTCTTAGCCTTTGCATGCATTAAAGGTTTTAAACTTTATCAAATGGATTTTAAGAGTGCTTTTCAAAATGGTTATATTATGGAGGAAATTTATGTATAACAACCTCCTAATTTTGAAGATGACACAAAACCTGATCATATTTTCAAACTCAAGAAAGCTTTATATGGTTTGAAACAAACACCTAGAGCTTGGTACGAAGACTAAGCAAATTTCTTCTTGATCAAACTTTATCAGAGGAAAAGTAGATATGACACTTTTTATCAAACATAACAAGAATGATTTATTAGTAGTTCAAATATATGTTGAAGATATAATCTTTGGTGCTACTAACACATCTCTGTGTCAAGAGCTTTCTAAGCTTATGTAGGGAGAATTTGAATGTCCATGATGGGTGAGTTAAACTTCTTCTTTGGACTTCAAATCAAGCAACGAAGGAATGAGATCTTCATATCCTAAACCAAGTACTTAAAGGGGATGTTGAAGAAGTATGGAATGGAAAATGCCAAAAGGACCTAACACTCTAATGAGCACTACTATACTACTGGATACCGACGTAAAAGGCCCTGACTTTAACATTACCAAATATGAAGGAATGATTGTTTTATTACTCTATATAACAGCAAGCAGACCAGATATGTAATTCAGTGTTGGTATATGTGTAAGGTATCAATGTGCTCTTAACGTATCACATGTAAAAATCGTGAAGAGAATCTTCAGATACTTAAGAGATACAACAAAGCTTGGCCTATAGTTTCCAAAAGGAGGAAACAAATATTTAATGGCTTATTTAGATTCAGATCATAGAGGATATAAAACTGACAGAAAGTGTACCAGTAGACAATGCCAATTCCTTGGAGGCTCTTTGGTATCATGGTTTAGTAAGTAGCAGAACACAGTTTCGTTATCCTTTACAGAAGCTTAATACATAGCTGCAGCAAGTCGTTGTTCTCAAGTACTATGGCTCAAACAACAGCTTCAGGACTTGGGAATCAACTTGAAGGAGATACCTATTTACTGTGACAATAAGAGTGCCATAAGATTGGCCAAGAATCCTGTGTAGGATTCATGAACTAAGAACATAGATATCCCACATCACTTCATTCAAGATTATGTTCAGAAGAAGGATGTTAAAGTAGAATCCATTTCTACATATCTTCAACTAGCCGATATATTCATAAAGCCAATCGCTAAAGATCAATTTTTATATATACGAAGAGAATTGGGAATGGTTAATCCCAATGAGTAATAAGATTTACTTGTTATTAATTATGTTTAGTTTTTGTACATGTTTTAATGATTACAATACTAACTTAAGCATCAGAGTATGTCAAAGTTTATTTTGCAGGTTTGTTATGTTTAGGATCACTGAAACAGAGGTTACATGAAAACTTGATATGGCACTTGAGTGCTAGGTGAACACTCGAGTGAAGTAATGGAACACGAGTTCACAGTGAATACTCGAGTCCAAATTTGAGAATCATATACTCTGCTTTTAGTTTATAAAGTAGGGATTAACAGAGAGAACATAAACTTTGAATGAATACTCGAGTTCATCAAAAGTGTTGAGACACATTCGAGTGCTGGGATCACATACTTGAAAGTGTAGTAAGAACACTTGAGTTCAAGAGAAACAAAGCAGAACAACTTGAGACAAAATCATGGTTTACTCAAGTGATCTTAGAGGACTTGAGTACAAAGATACTTGATGATGGAGAAATAAACTTGGGTGTCTACAAGTTACACTCAAACCAACTATGCAACTGCATTTTAATTGAAATTTTAGTACAACACTAGAGTGCAAAAGTCACACTCGAGTGCATATGTATTTACACTTGAGTGCATAACCAACATACTCGAGTGTTGAGTGTTTATAACATAAGGTCTAAGAGCTCAAACGTCACACTCTTTCATCTCACTCGAACGTCTCTCTTTACTCAAAACGCACACCAGTTCAATTTCAATTGTTACCCACTAAAGCTTCACCTCCATTGCCATCAATTGTCAGTTGCAACCCTCCAATCCACTCTAAATAATGAATTTTTCCTTTAAATCCTCTCAATCGAGCCCTAATCAGTGCTTATCCAAAAGTCTCTAAGTCTATGTTTCTTCGTCTCTCTTTGATTTCTCAACAATGATTAGTATCAAAGTACCTTAGGTAACTCAGGACACCTCCTCATCATATTCATCCTCTCATTCTCACTCCAGCAAGACTCTGGTGCTGATGGCAATACCAACTCTGATTCCATCTTTAACACTAACTCCCTCTCCTCTAAAGCCAAAAGTTACTAAGAAGAAAGTGACTCTGGTAAAGAAGACTCATCCAAAGCCGAAGGTGAAAGATGTTCAATGTAACCCCCTTCATGCTCTAGGCCTAGATTAGTTCGTAAAAACATAATTAAGTTTGAATTAGAGACCATGTATGATTTAGGACTTATTCAAAATAAAACTTCCCAAAATCAGGGTTTTCAAAAATTTTACAACACCTGTTTCACAATAGTCTCATACTCACCTTTTAAACATAAATGACCTATATAGGTTGATTTCATTCATACATATCAAAGTACAACATAAATTTCCTGGCACACTCGGGTTTTATTCAATAAATAAGGGTCTACAAGGTACAATTACCTATAGAGTTTCCTATAACAAGGGGATTACACAAATACTATACTACGAATCCCAATATATACAATTGTTTTTAAAAACATCCAAATAAATTATACATGATAACCAAATGTTCCAAAAGTAAAACTCCTTGCCCGGAGCTCTAACTACTCTTCGTCACCCGCTTGCCTTTAGATCCTTCAGTCCTGTCTAAAAATTTATGTTTTTGGGTGAGTATGATTCTAAAGAATCCCCATAGTAACAAATCACTCATAATATGCGGAACAATAAGGCATGAAAGCAAATCATCATACACACATAGCAACTACAACGACAGTTACAGCAGCAAGGGTAGGTATGGCTCATGTCACCCTTATATTCGCTCACGCTGAATTGCACCACAACAGTCCACACAATATATTTCACCACAGCTAGGATTCATATAAAGCATTCATACACAAGCCATACAGGCAAGATATAGAATACACAGCCTACGACTAGATTCACAACATGACACCCCACGGGTCGGATTCACAAAGATCCATGTCAATTACAATGGTAGTTCAATGGCCGAGCTAGAAATGACCAGTGTCAATCCCTAAATGGCTCACGCTGAAGTGCTCACGCTATAATGGACCATGGCACATACAGTTCACAAACTCAATGACAAGTCATGCAGACCAAAACATCATACACAATATGAGAGAAAAGTCACTACCTTGATCCTTCTGTGCGTGTCCTGGCGCCGGTCTCTCCCGAGTAGGGCAAATATCGTATCCTATATTTATAATTAGGGACGAAGAGTCAATTCTCTATTCTAACTCTCAATGACTTCTTAACACTTAATTTGGTTATCATTATTACTCTTTTAGTACCCATAAATAACTCTATCAATAGCTCTAAGGGTTGGAAGACTATCCCTAAAGATCCCGTTTTTAAAAGCATAAAACTGATATTTTTCACTGAGACACTCGAGTGAATACGGCCTCACTCGAGTGATATTGTACGGATACTTGAGTGAAGAAGACCTCACTCGAGTGATGGTATGGTCTACACTCGGGTACTAGAGAGCGAACAACAACGAGTGAATACCTGAGAGCACAAGAAACTTTTTAGAGACAAGAACACTTGAGCATAGAAAGCAACACTCAAGTGATAGCCAAATGCTCACTCGAGCACTAGGAAGTTAAGCTCAAAAAGTGAAGACTCGAGAGCATAAAAGTTCTCTAGGATCAGGAGCACTCGAGTGATGGCTTAACACTCACAAGTGTTAAGGTACACTCTTGCATTTATCCACGGAAGTGCAATAGAAACTAGAAGCAGAAAGGAAAAACACACTAACGCACTCGAGTGAACTCACCCTCAACCAAGTGATGTTCATCTCACACTCGAGTGAACTCACTCTCACTCGAGTGATTTTATTAGAACCCAAAAAATGCAGCAAAACTGATCACATTTCCTAACACTTGTCCAATTGATCCCAATGGACCCAAAACTTCTACCAAAGCTACTCCCACACTAAAACATCTAAGGAATTCAATGGAATCATCAGAATTATTTAAATCCTACTCCATTATCATGCTTTGGTTTTAGGCAATACAAATCACCGATTTTCCAAAATCACTAAACTCAATCATTCAATTCCCAATCAATCCTATCTATCCATATACATTCCCAACATACCATTACTATGCCAAAAACATGCCAAAAGCCCAGTGGTTCATCATTTTCAGATTAAAGGCCAAAATTTCCAAAAATTTCAAACTAAACCATTTGGCATAAAACTTAGATAGATAGCTTAGTCTCATTTACCTCTTTCACTTTGCTAAAGAGATTTCTTGATTCACCAACCTCTAAAATTTCGTGTGGGCACAAATCAACACCAATAGGCACACTATAAACATCAAAATGAAGCTCTCACTCCAAGGATCAACATTAATGAAGTGAGTTTGAGCAATAGAGGCCATTTACTTACCTTAATCATAAGCTTTTCTTCTTCCCTTTTCCCTCAATAATGGCGCAAGAGAGAGAGAGAGAAGAGAGAGATGAAGAGTGTTGGAGTGGATGAAGAAATGATGATAATTCTCCATCCCCCATGCTGCAGTCGAAAAAGAGGAGAGAAGGAGAGAGAAATAATTAAAAATTCAATTTGACTTTTCCCTTTACTCTTTCTACATGTGAGCTTACCAAGTGTCAATTCTTCATTGGCTCCCCTCAAATAAGTAACTAATTAGTTACTCTAACCACTCTATTAGCAATTTAGTCACACATCTCATTTCTTCTTAGTTAGTAATTAATTTCCCCATTAATTGCCAACTATGGCTAATAATTCCATTCTTCTAATTTTCTACCATATATGGCATATTAATTAAAATTGCCACCAAACACTTAGTAATTCCAATTTAAATTCACAATTATCCATAATAATTGTGATTAGCCCTTAATCAAAATCTGGGGCATTACATTCGACCTTCTCTGAAGAAAGCCAAATGGGTTACAATCAAAGAACTGATTGTAACATGATTAAAGACAAAAGAGGTGCAAGGTAGAGGGAAGAAGAAGGTTACAGAAGTCTCTCAAGACTCATCCTCAGACAGTACCTATGATAAACAACTTCGGTAAGTAATGGAACAGTCAAAGTTAGATGCCTTGGTTAGCAAGATTGCCTCCCAAGTTGGTGCCTTTGCATCTCATCAGGTCCCTAGACAGTCTAGTTGCAGTGGTTCACAATTGAGAACACAAGCTAGCTCTCAAGTATTAGAGGAAGAAGAACGTGATCCTATCCCTCTAGAAAATTTCAATAACCAGGAATTAAAACCGTTTAACATGAAGGTATATGATACTAAATTCTCTAGTTGTAGTTTTTGCCTAGTAGTATATATAGACCTGAATTATCGAATGATCATTATAGCCTAATCCTTAGACTATACCTATCATTTTATCAACCTTGGCTTATTGTGCTCCTACCCTATGTTAGAACCTTTTACTGCAATATGAAGGTAAGAAATATTGAGATTGAAAATGGTGAATTGATAGAGGAAGGGATTGTTACTATTGTTATATGCCAATCTGTGATAATTACCCCTATATTATAAACACCATTCTTGGCTATATCATACCACCTTTTGATCCAGCCCAAGAGTTCACACCTATCTAAATTTTCTAACTGTTGAGACTGGGTAAACCAATAGGCCCTTTGAATTTCAAGGCTATTACAATGTCATACTCTCACTAAGCCCTTCACTATATTTACACCCACATTATCATAAATAAATCCAATAACTTCACACATTTTGCCCATATGGATTACAACTTGTTGGCTTCTTTCCTTATCAGCCAATAGAGGAATGTGGGTGAACTAATCTTCAGTGAGATGAAGAGATTCAGATTATCTTCAACCAGAATCACCACCATTCCATATCCTTAGCTTGTTTTCCTCATTCATCACCATAATAAAATATGGTATATGGAAGGCACCGAGAAGGTTAAGATTCCCGAATTTGGTATGACTCAGAGAATCATATGGGACTACCTTTTCCTCTCAGCAAAACACCTGCATCACAATGAGAGACCATACCCTTAAAGGCTGATGAGTCTCAATCCTTTACAAGAGGAAGATCTCCATCTCCTTCTCCTTCATTCTCTGGTGCTTTAATACAAGGCTATGTGTCAGAAGTGATTAACAAAGCAATGGTCAACCTGAAGAAGGAGTTGTTTACAGAGTATGAGAAATTTGTAGATAAGATGGAATATTAAGTGATCAAGTTGTTAGACAAGGAAAATTACAAGTTTGACTTGATAAACAAGTGACAGGAAGATCGTACAAGGTGATTGAATGAGTTGGAGACATTCCTATAAACTCACCTTCCTATTCATCCTACCTCTATTCCACAGCCAATTACCTTTGTATCACCAACTACAACTGCACTAGCCGCCACCACAGTGTTGTTTATATACATCGATCCTATCACCTTAGCCATTGTGGATATCTCATTGAATGGTCAATCCTCTCAACAGGCCGTTACTCAGCCATCTTCACCACCTTTTATGTTAGACCGTATTAATGCCGCAACTACCACAGTGTTATATACTCCACCACAGCTTGATCCTGGTACTGATCCTCTTACATTCTTTTAGCCTCCCTTTTTTGATGAAGACAAAATGGAGGAGAAGAAGAAGTGATGGAATTTGTGCTATTGGGGAACTTTTGAGCTTTTGATAGGGGTTATAGATTAAGAGGGAGCATTGAAATTGAACGGGTGTGCGTTTCGAGTGAAGAGAGACATTCGAGTAAGATGAAAGAGTGTAATGTTGGAGCTTTCAGACATACACTTGAGTGTAAATACATATGCACTCAAGTGTGACTTTTGAACTCGAGTGTTGTACTAAAATTTCTATTACAATGCAGTTGCGTGCCTATTTGAGTGTAACTACTAAACACCCAAGTTTATTTTTCCATCGTCAAGTATCTTTAAACTTAAGCCCTCTAAGATCACTTGAGTAAACCATGCTTTTATCTCAAGTTGTTCTGCATTGTTTCTCCTGAACTTGAGTGTTCTTATTGCACTTTTAAGTGTGTTCTTCTTGCACTCAAGTATGATCCCAGCACTCAAGTGTGTCTCAACACTTTTCATGAACTTGAGTGTTTATTTAGAGTTTATATTCTCTTTGTTAATCCATGTTTTACAAACTAAAAGCAGAGTATATGATTCTTAAATTTGGACTCGAGTGTTCACTGTGAACTCAAGTTCCATAACTTGCACTTGAGTGTTCACCTAGCACCCAAGTATCATATCAATTTTTCATGTAACCTCTATTTCAATGATTGTAAATATAACAAACTTCTACATACTCCGATGCTTAAGTTAGTATTGTAATCATCAAACCATGTACATAAACATATACTAAACATAATTAATAACAAGTAAATCTTATAACTCATTAGGATTAACCATTCCTAATTCTCTCCATATATATAAAATTGATCTTTAGCTATTGGCTTTATGAATATATAAACTAGCTAAAAATGTGTAGGAATGAATTCTAATTTGACTTCCTTCTTCTGAACATGATCTCGAATAAGTGATGTCGGATATCTATGTGCTTGATTCTTGAATGCTGCACAGGATTCTTGGCCAAGCTTACGGTACTCGTGTTGTCACAGTAAATAGGTATCTCCTTCAAGTTGATTCCCAAGTCTTGAAGTTGTTGTTTTAGCCATAGTACTTGAGAACAACAACTTGTTGCAGCTATGTATTCAGCTTCTGTAGAGGATAATGAAACTATATTATGCTTCTTGCTGAACCATGATACCCAAGAGCCTCCAAGAAATTGGCATTGTCCACAAGTTCTCTTTCTGTCAGTATTATATCCTCCATGATTTGAATGTGAATAGGCCATTAAATATTTGTTTCCTCCTTTTGGATACTATAGGCCAAGCTTTATAGTATCTCCAAGTATATGAAGATTCTCTTAACAGTTTCTGCATGTGATACTTTAGGAGCAGATTGATACCTTGCACACATACCAATGTTGAGTTGTATATCTGGTCTGCTTGCTATTTGATAGAGTAATAAACCGATCATTCCTCTATATTTTGTAATGCTGAAATTAGGGCATTTTACATTGGCATCCAGTAGTGTGGTAGTGCTCATTGACTGTCAACTCCTTTGGCATTTTCCATTCCATACTTCTTCAATAGCTCCTTCAAGTATTTAGTTAGGATATAAATATCCCATTCCTTTGTTGCTTGATTTGAAGTCCAAGGAAGAAGTTTAACTCACCTAGTATGGACATTTCAAATTCTCCCTATGTAAGCTTAGAAAACTCTTGACACAGAGATTCGTTAGTAGCACCAAAGATTATATCATCAACATATATTTAAACTTCTAATTAATCATTCTTGTTATGTTTGATGAAAAGTGTCATATCTACTTTTCCTCTGCTAAGAAATTTTTGATCAAGAAGAAATTTGCTTAGTCTTTCGTACCAAGTTTTATGTGCTTGTTTCAAACCATATAAAGCTTTCTTAAGTTTGAAAATATGATCAGGTTTTGTGTCATTTTCAAAACCAAGAGGTTGTTCTACGTAAAATTCCTCTATAAATAACCATTTAGAAAAGCACTCTTGACATCCATTTGATAAAGTTTAAAACCTTTAATGCATGCAAAGGCTAAGAGTACTTGTATTGCTTCCAATCTTGTAACTAGAGTATATATTTCCTCATAATCAATACCTTCTTCTTGATTATAGCCTTTGGCAACTAACCTTGCCTTGTTTCTAACAATGATTGTAGATTCATCAAGTTTATTTTTGAAAATCTATTTGGTTCCTATGATTGAGTGATCTTTAAGTCGAGGTACCAAATCCTAAACTTGATTTCTTTGAAATTGATTTAACTCTTCTTACATAGCAATCATGTAATCACTGTTAGAAATTGCTTCTTCAATATTAGAAGGTTCAATTTCAGAAATAAAAGCAAAAAATGTAACTTCATTATGAATTCTGTTTTTTGTTTTGACTTCTTCATAAACATCTCTAATTACCTGATCAATTAAATTATGTTTCATATGTCTCTATGCTCTTAGCTGAGAATGATCATCGACATTTTCTTCATTTTGAAAATCATCTGTTCGAAAATCATTTTGATTTAAAATAGTTTAATTTTTAGTTTTCTTTATCAAATCCACTTCTTCTTCATCAAAAGACTTTGTCTAACAGTTTGTTTTATCAAACACAACATGAATGATTTCTTCTATAATACACGTTCTTTTATTGAAGACTCTATATGCTTTACTTCTATTTGGATAACCTAGAAACAAACCTTCATAAGATTTTGAATCAAATTTACCCAAGTTTTCTTTACCATTGTTGTAGATGTAGCACTTGCATCCGAAGATGTGTAGATGAGCAACGTTTGGTTTTCTCCCTGTGTAAAGCTCATATAATGTCTTTCCAAGTGACTTGCGGACATATGCTTGATTCAAGAAACAACATGTAGTACTTATAACATCCACCCATAACACTTGTGACACTTTTGAGCATTGCCCTTGCCATCTTGTGAGGATGTTGTTCTTTCTTTCCATAACTCTATTTTGTTGAGGCATTCTTTGAGTGGAGAAATTATGATCTATTCCCTAATTATTGTAGAAGTCTTCAAAGAGTTGATTATCTTTTAATAGGGGTCATAGATTAAGGTAGAGTATTTTAAGCTTTCCATGTTTTTCTCATGTATTTTGAGCTTTTCATGCATTTTTCTCTTTGGAGCTTTTGATTGTAGTTGAATTTATCAATTAATGAAGTTAAGATGTTTATCACTCAATTTGTTGCTCAATTATGAATTCTAAAGTTAGACTACGAATTTGAATCATATACTATGACTTGATCTTGTCACAAGTGTTGCAGTGAAAATCTTGCAGAAAACTTGATGAAAAATGCCAAATAGCATCAAACAACTTTGAACTATTGCAACTTTGGTGTTCATGCATTTGAAACTTAAATAAGAGCTTTCAATAAGTTTAATAATTCAATTGAGTTTTCAAATACATCACTAAGGTTTTGTCATCATCAAAAAGGGGGAAAATGTTAGAATCCATGTTTTGATGATAACAAAGTTTAATACATTGTTTTTGTAAAGGAATTCTTGTTTTGAGGATATAAACTTAAGCTTGTTAGATTATCAAATGTATTTAACAAGTTTACAGAAAGTTTCTTTTGAAAATGTCTGATACACTTGAGTTTTGAGGATGCACTCGAGTTCTAGAAGCTTGAACACTTGAGTGTGGCTTTACACTCTTGCAAGTATTAGAAAGAAGTTGGTTTCGAAAGTGAAATTCTACTGATATACTCAAGTGTGGATAAAGCATCTGAGTTCTGTAAGTTGCAATACTCAAGTTTGACTCTTTACTCTTACAAGTTTGATGCAAAAGTTGGTGAAGAAATATGAAAATTTGATGATGCACTCGTGTCCAACAAGTGTGCTTAAGAAGTGGTTCACAGAGAGTCAAGCAGAATCAAAAACTGCTTGGTGTACTCAAGTTCTAGCTTAGTACTCGAGTTCTGGTGGAAAGTGCACTCAAGCTTGAAAGTAAAGCCCTACAAGTGTTATCTTGAAAGGAAACAAGATGCTGAAACCATAAAGTGAACTCGAGTGTCAATGAACTCTTGCATACTGAAGCAGAACTAGAAAACTTCATCAATATGAAATACAATGTGCACTTGAGGGTAGGGTAAGACACTCGAGTAAGGAGTTGAACTTCCAATGCACTCCTAACACTTTTTGACATGAATCAATTGAAGCAATTTTGACCAGCATGAACACTCGAGTCTATGTTTGAGTACTTGAGTTCTGTATAAACACTATTGCAAGTGCTATATCACTCTTGCAAGTGCAGAAAGTAAGAAGCAAAAAAATTGGTAAGTGTACTAGAGTGTGGTTCAAGATCTCGAGTGTGACCACCATTACTTGAAAGTTATCCCATGCACTTAAAAGTATAACCAAGATTACTCTATACTGATATGCAAAATTCAAAGAGAACTTTGGTGTGAAAGGTGACACTCGAGTATGAACTCAAATACACTCAAGTAAGAAGGAAGAACTCGAGTTTATCTATCTCAGAAGCATGATGCAATACATAATCACAGTGAACAATCTGCATATGATTAAATGTTATTTATTCATTGTGTTTCCACTTGTTATTGTTCCTAAACATTATTTAACAATATTTCAAGTGTGAAATAGTAAATGAAACTTCAGATTATAGATTCAAATGAGAGAGACAATTACAATGAACATCATTATTACATACCGACTGCCAGACAACTGTCATCACATGCAGTTGATCCACCATGAACAAATGTCTGAAACTACAAACGTTTACATTCTGATCTACAACATGACGTTCTGTTTCATAACGGTATATCTTGCTCCTCAATGGCACGTTACACAACGACTATTTTAGACTTGCTGTAAATACAGAGGATAAGAGACAAGCCAGAGCCAAGGATTTTTGGCTGGGGCCAAGACCCCAATTTCCAGCATTTCATATTTGGTCGAGAAACGTCGAATTATTTAGCCTCTCTAACTTCTTAGACACTAATATACACTTTCAATAACTCTTTATCATGTCTCTAATAATGTGATTGGGTATCTAGGGCCATGAGAGGTCAAGGAAGAAGAAATGGAAGAATTTTCAAGAAGCTACATTTGTTGGAAGAAAAGGTACAGGAGGAGGACACAAAAACAAGAGGTAGTTAAACTCTCCTGACTTGCATGTATTTTATATGTGTATGTTTGTGTGATGATCTGTGTTATTGCTTTGATGAATTATATAGAACATATGTGAATGATTGAAGCTCTGTTTGTACTTATGCTATGGCCATGAGTGTATTGTAAAGCATTGAGCATACAGATGTCGTTATAATGGCATAAATTTATGTAGCAAGCATGTCATACACTAAGCATTATTTTGCATGCATAGTTAGCATTGTTTACTATTAAAATTCACTTTGAATCTCACCCTCCCCCTAACCAACCATACTGGTGGATAAAGTACAAAAAAGTACTGCAGGAAGTATGCAAGAAGGAAGGGCAATGGCGAATTGAAGAATTATACGTGATAGTTTGTCATGTATAAATATTTGCATGTTTTCATTGTTGTGTAGACATGCCATAAATGATGAATGTTTGTAATCAAGGCTAAATGAATGAGTTAAGAATGAGTAGAGAAATGAGTAGTGAATCACTCTGATTGAATTAAATAAAGATAAGAATTGAAGAGTAGTAATGAAGTTGCGAACCATTAAATGACGCTTCCACAAGATTTTAAAAATTATTCTAAAAAACACACTTAACTACAAGTTTGAATCCTATCTTGAGGTTGGGAATCGAAAGAGTTTTGAAAAAGAATATCGCTTAGTGGTTTGAATTCATTGCGTAAAACTCATCAAATAACCATAAAGGTAAGGACGTTACACATAGTATTAGTTGCTTCATCTTTAGTGTTCTTAATATATAGTGTGATGATAGTTGATGATCATTACACATTTGAATATAGCCGTTTTGTGAGTGTATGAGGTCATTACTTTTGTCTTTGGAAATAATCGTTGGAGACAAAAAGGATTTAAAGCTTGGAGCATTAAATGTTTCTGACACAAGCAATTTTTGCTAATCTTGTGTTAATCATTGATTAAGCACCTATAATATGTTCAAACAATGATATAACAATGTATTGAATTAGTTACAAGCAAAAGGAACAAGCTTAGAGATCATTTAAATGAGTATTGAGATTTCTAAAATGTTGTTCTATTTGAGTGACTGCATCACTCAAGTGATCTTCACTCTATTCAGAAAGTTGTCTTTGAAAACATAATAGATCACTTCTTGGATCATTATGGTGATATGAAACTGATCAGCACAAATAGGGTCGTTCAAGTAATTATGTTTGATCTTAGTTCAAAAGATAATAAACCACCAGTTGACTCATTATGGTATAGTCCAAATGATGTAATTTACTCACATCACTCGAGTGGTTACTTGAGTTATTCCTTTGTAAAACATTTTCAAAAATACTAAACACTGATTAAGCCACTATGGTGATGTGCAAGTGATACCCAAATGCCAGCGTTATTTGAGTGATCTTTTTAAACAAAATTTTAGAAGGTATGATCATATAGATAGATCACTGTGGTGTAAAGAATGATATGTGAAATTAGATACATCACTTGAGTGGCCACTTAAGTGATCAACTTTGAAATTATTTTCAAAAAATGATTACTGGTTGAGTTCTTTATGGTCAAGTAAAAGTGATGTGAATGTGAGTACATCACTCAAGTAATCAACTTTGAAAATAGGATCACTATCAGAAACATCATGATGAAGTGCAAGTGATGAGGAATTGTTGCATCATTCGAGTAGTCACTTAAGTGATCTTCAGTGAAGACACTTGATCACTTCCATTAACTATTGTGGTGAAGATCTTTTGAAAATATAACATTCAAGTCGTCACTTGAGTGATCAACTAAAAAGTCCACAATTAGCTCAAGCACTGCTAGTAAAGGAAAGAGACAAAGTTTGAAAGCATTACTCTAGTGGTTACTCGAGTGATCAAACTTTTTCATATCACCCGAGTGCCTATTCAAGTGATTCATCACTGTATGTTTTAAAAACCTTTTCTAAACTTATAAATTAGTGTAACTTCTATAAACAACTTTCTCTAAGTTTTGTTATCATCAAAACAAAGGATCTAATACTTAATCACCAGGCTAAATTAAATTTCGAGCAAGTAAACAATCAATTTTTTTATTCTATTGATAAAGGGAGCAAAAATTCCTCTTCAACTTGCATGATTAATTTTGTCCATTGCATTGACTTTGCTAGACTTGTAATTCTTCAATAGTATGGTCTTTTCTTTACTTGGTCAAACAATACAAAAAGAATTGATAATGTTATAGGAAAAATTAGGCATGGTCTTCTGTAATATGCGATGACTTCATCTTTTTCCTTTCTTTATGGTTATTAATCTAGCAATTATTGTAGCCTTATGTCACTGCCGAAATGTGCTTTCTACAAAGCAACTAGTCAAGTTTTACAAAATCAAAAAGTTTAATCTTATTACTGGACATTATTCAATGAATGTAATGTCATCATTTCTCAATGTTGAAAGCAAAATGTTGTGGCCTCCCCTAGTTTACATTTGCAATGTAAGTTGGATAGAACTTTCTCTTCACTAACCACTTGTAGTTATTCAAACATTAGCAACTTTTTCCAAAGGATCACAAAATTAGAGAAGGATTTGCAAGCTTTATCCATGGAGATTTGTGATGCAGTCAAACTTTCTTCATTTTTAGAGGAAAAATTCAAAAAAAATCAGAATGAGCTTGAATTTGTTTATGATTGCCAAGTGAGCTATTTGGGCATAAAGAGCAAAAATCAAAAGGCAAACAAAAGGGTAAAGGAACACAAAATTCTTCCATGTAATGGTTAGCAGAAGGAAGGCATTTCACAACATTACTTCTCTTAAAAAGGATTATGGCCAATAGATTGACAATTTTCAAGATTTATCTTTACTAATTGTTCAACATCTTAGCTTAGTCTATCAGAGCTCGAACTTGGCCTCCAAAGATGACATCCTTTTAGGTTTTGAGGATTTTCATCTACCTTCTTCATCAAGTGAGGATATTAATGGTTTAATGGCTCTAATCCTTTTATTTGAAATAAAGGCCACATTTTAGTCTACATAGAGGAAGTACTCCAAACCTTGATGCATTTCACATAGATTTCTATCAAGAATTGGGACTTGGTTTAAAATGATCTTTTTGACATGGTTACTTCATTTTAGAGTTTAGAAAATCTCTTTTGAGCTATTAGTAAAGCTTCTCTGATTTTGACTTCTAAACTAGACAAAGCTCAAACCTGTTGGTGTCTTCAACCAATTAATCTTTGCAATGCATCTTACAAGATCATCTCAAAGTCATTTGGAATATATTGAAGATTCCCTGGTCTTCTCGGTGCTTTCTTAAAGGGACGGCTAATATATGATAATATAATGATTGCGGCTGATCAAATGCATCAACTTTATTTTACAGATAAAGGAAGGAAGAGATTAACTACTTTAAAAGTTGACCTATCAAAGGGCTTTAATAAACTCTTCCAGAACTTTATTGAAGTAGTAATGATCAAGATGAATTTTTCATCCAAGTGGGTGATCACACTTGTCGTTAGCGCTTAAATCAATAACTAAATTATGCAGCATAACAGCAAAACCTAGGCCGTATTCTCTTATGCAGAGTCAATAAAATTTAGTTATTAAATTAAAAAGTGTGACAAAATTAAAAGAAATTGAGGTGAAATAATTAAAATAAATTGAGTTTTAATAAAATAAAATTGAAAATATTAAAGAAAATAAAGAAAACAAATAATGAATGTTCCTGATCTTAGATCCCATATGTTTTGATGATAACAAAGATTAGATTAATCATACTCAAAATTTTGATAATTAAACAAAATGATTTGAACAAAGTAACTAAGTTATTGGTGATAGGGAAAAGCATTACTCGAGTAGCCACTCAAGTAATGAAGATGAGGTGAAAGATAGAGCATATGAAATGGAACACTGTGACATTTTTGAAGACATTACTCGAGTAAGCACTCGAGTAATGACCTCATTACTCGAGGGATCACTCGGGTAATATGTGAGAATTTGTTCCAGTAAGCTCTCTGTTAAGAATTGAGTAGGATTACTCGAAGGGATCACTTGAGTAATATACAGAGTTATTTGAGACATTACTCGAGTGACCACTCGACTAATCAGAGCAGAAACCATGCAGTAACTCTTGGCCAAGAATTGGAGGACATTACTCGAAGGGTTCACTCGAGTAATCTCCAAATTTATTTAAAGCATTACTCTAGTTACCACTCGAGTAATCAGGAAAAGTCTAATAGAATTTGCTCTTGGCCAAGATTTTCATGCAATTACTCAAAGGGATCACTCGAGTAATCTCTAAGGTTATTAGAACCATTACTCGAGGGACTACTGGAGTAATCAGAAGAAAAAGAGGCACTTACTCGATGGATTACATGAAGCTAGGTATATTATGGTCAGACTATGTTGACTTACTCTCTGGCTTATTTTTGATAAAGTTACTTGAGGGACTACTCGAGTAACAAGCATGATCACTCGAGTAATGATGTACAAAAAGCATGATTTTAATCCAACACTCATTGATTTGTTATCTATATGATTAACCCTTCATTGTATTAGTTTCCTAAGTATAATTGAAGATAAACAATGAAGAGATCATGTACTGAGAGAGAAGTCAAACATATCATCCTTAACATTCAAAATGCCTACCTACCGCTAATAACTAGTTCTTCAAATTTGAAGAACGGTCAAATGAAGCTGCGCGACTCTAACAGACATGTTTGAAATGCTTCCAACGAACACCACAAATCATATATATATATATGGAGCATTCAAAAAATAGAACACAAGAACTGAGAACACGCAAACTTATATCGATCATAATATTCTTTGTGCTCTGTTTTCTTATACTCACTCTTTGTACTTCAGTGATTATATATTTGCTCTGTGAGAGAGTTTTTCATTACAAACTTAATATTTGTTATTGAGACAACTTATGGTTGTGGAACCTTGAGTTGGGGATTTGTTTACAACGTGTAAGAGGGAGCGAGTGTCCAGTGAAGGAACTTGCTATGACTGAGGTGCCAAGAACCCACTGAATCTTGGAAGATATAGTGAAACTCTCAGAGAAGCTTTGAGGATTGGACGTAGGTCAAAGTGGTTGTGATCAAACCAGTATAACTCCCGGTGTACACTCATATTATGCACAATAATAAGGCATGAAAGCAAATCAAAACCCACACAAAGCAACTACAACGGCAGTTACAGTGGCAAGGGTAGGTATGACTCATGTCACCCTTATGTTTGCTCACGCTGAAGTACTCACGTTGTATTGCACCAACACAGTTTACAACAATATATTTCACCACAGCTGGGATTCATATAAAGATTTTCTAACGTAAGTCATACTAGCAAGATTCACAATGCAAGCTATATTGGCAAGATTCATAAAGATCCATGTCGATTACAACGGCAATTCAACGACAGGGTTAGGTGTGATAGACATCACCCCCTACGACTGCTCACGCTGTAATAGACCATAGCACATACATTTCATAAAACTCAATGACAAGTCATGCATACCGTACATCATACACAACATGAGAGAAACGTCACTACCTGGTTTGCTCCGTGAGTGCTCTGGCACTAGTCTCTCCCGAGTAGGGTAAATGTTGTATCTTATAATTCATAATTAGGGACGAAGAGTCAATTCTCTAATCCAATGTTAAATAACTTCTCAACTCTTAAATTGGTTATCATGTATGCTCTTTAGGAAGCTACTAATTCCTCTAACAAAAGCCCTAAAGGGTTGGAAGAACTATCCCAAATATCCCCTTTTGGAAGCTCAAGCACAGTTTTTACTGTTGCACTTGAGTGAGGATACACTTTGCACTCGAGTACAAAGCTTAACACTCGAGTGATAGCCAAATGCTTACTTGAGTTCTAGGAAGTAAAGCACAGAAAGTGTTAACCCGAGAGCATAAGAACTTTTAAAGTAAAGGAGCACTCGAGTGAGGAAGACCTCACTCGAGTGACAGCTTAACACTCGCAAGTGTTAAGGCACACTCTTGAAACTTGGCAGCAAGTGACAACCCAGGATGAAAGTTCAAGGTGTCAAATACACCTGTACTAGAGTGAGAGGAGGCTCACTCAAGTGAGAACCCACAACACTTACAAGTAAGGCAATACTCTTGCCTTTCGCCGGAAAGTGTAACATGAAAGCTGAAAACAGAAAGGGAAAATGCACTACCGTACTCGAGTGGACCCCAGATCACTCAAGTGAAGCTTATCAGAAACTAGAAAATGTAGAAGGTATGACAGCACTTACTCACTTTTGCCCAATTGATTCCAATGGTCCCTAAACTCTCAACTATGGCTACTCCTACACAAAAACATCCAAGGAATCCATTGAAACAATCAAAATCACCAAATTCTTACTCCATTATCATGCTTTGGTTTTGTGCAATACTAAACACCAAAATTCTAAAATCTCCAAATGTACTATTTCATTCTCAAATCAATCTATCTATCCAAAAACATATACTAAAACACCCATTTCCATACCAACAACATGCCAAATACCCAATGACCCTTATTTTCAAAATTTAAGCCAAAATTCTAGAAATTCTAAAGTTTATCATTTGGCATAAAACATAGATAGAAAGGTTTGTTTCACTTACCTCTTCAACTTTTCTAAAGAGGTTTCTTGATTCATAAAGCTTTAAAATTCCTTGAGAGCTTAAATCAACACCAATGGGCAATCTAAAACCATCAAAATGAAGCTCTCAATCCAAGGATCAACATTAAAGAAGAGAGCTTAAGAAATGGAGGTCATCTACTCACCTTAAATGCAAGCTTTTTCTTTCTCTCTCTTGCCCAACAATGGTTGCCGGAAATAGAGAAAAGAAGAGAATGAGAGAGATTAGTGAGGAATGAGATGGAGTAATGATCATTCTTCCCATGCCCATACCCATTCCAACGAAAATAAGGGAGGGAAGAGAGAGAAATGAATAAAATATCTCATAATTGACTTTTCTTAACCACTCTCCCTTCACACTCATTTGCCACATGTCACAACCTCTTTGGCTCTCCTCAAATAAGTAACTAATTAGTTACTCTAACTATTCCATTAGCCATTTAATTACATATCTCATTTCCTTTTAGTTAGTAATTAATTTCTCCCTTAATCACTAACTATTTGCCCCAATAATTCCATTCTTTCAAATTTTCACTATTTATGGCATATTAGTTAAAAATTGCCACATAACCCATAATTATTCCACTTTAATTCAATAATTATTCTCAATAATTATCATTAGCCCTTAATCAAAATTTGGGGCGTTACACCTTGAGTCAAAATGAGTACTTCAGAATCTGCATATTTCTAATGGCTAAAGAAAAGTGGGAAGCCCTGGAAATAGCACATAAAAGAACTTCGAGAATAAAAGAAAACTGTATCAATACTCTGGTTACTGAGTTTGATTTACTTTAAATGATATCAGGTGATTCGATAGCTGAATTCGAACTTAGATATACTCATCCTATTAATCAACTTGTAGAACTTTATGCTCTATTTTCTTATACTCACTCTTTGTACTTCAGTGATTATATATTTACTCTAAGAGAGTTTTTCATTACAAACTTAAAATTTTGTTATTGAGACAACTTAAGGTTGTGGAACCTTGAGTTGGGGATTTGTTTACAACGTGTAAGGGGAAGCGAGGGTCTAGTGAAGGAACTTGCTATGTATTGAGGTGCCAAGAACCCACTGAATCTTGGAAGATATAGTGAAACTCTCATAGAAGCTCTGAGGAATGGATGTAGGTCAAAATAGTTGTGATCGAACCAGTATAACTCCCGGTGTACACTTCGGTGATATTTCTCCTAGCTCTTAATTGCTTTAAATTTCCAATCAATTTTTATATACGCAATGAAATTTCTGGTATTACCCAATTCACCTCCCCTTGGGTGAAATGCTTGTACTAACACCTGACACTACAAAAAAGGCCTGTTTTAGTAACTATTACAAAAAATAGTTGCAAAAGATGTGATTTGTCACGGTTTTCAAAAAACTGCGAAAAAATTTATGTTGGTTTGACTAGGCCTATAAGAATTATGTAGTTCATAGCTGTGTCTTGTAGCGGTTTGAAGAAATGACCATGTAAGAAAAGGCACTAGCTTAGTGCTACTTGGTGCCAACTTTGTAGCAGTTACCAGAGTTTAACTACTGAAAAAATGGCACAAGCTTGATGCTATGCAGCACCAACATGGCAGGAATTTTGTAGCAATTACTTAGTAAAGGTTGGTTAATGATAACTATGACAAATTGAAGCTTGTAATGGTCAATAAACTACTAAAAACCGAAGCGACAATAGTGTTATGGTTTGTAGCTATTGTTGTAGCAGGTAGACTAGCAATCGTGACAAAATATCATGAACACTGATGAAGTTTGTAATAGTTGTTATACAATTGCTACAAAGTGTAATGCCCTTATTTTACTTTCTTATTTTTTAGAGTGCTTGCACGTAGTTTAGTGGACACACAGAAATAGTATAGAAATACTGATATATAGTACATGATTACATTACCAAAATTCCTCATAAGGGCTTGTACATAATATTTACATACCTTAAAATAATATAAAACCTGCAGATAACCAACATTAGTACTTGAACTGGACCAGACCTCTCATTTGCTAGTACTCACATTTTTTCCCTTCGAGCTGCTACCTTCTGTTGGAATATTTTAATTTTAAAAAAGGGTGAGATTCGACAGAATCTCAATAGTAACAAACAATCAATCATAGAAAATGCAATAATAAATATGCTAAGTACCATATACATATTATAATAACACAAATTCAATTCAGTTCAGTCGGAAACATTTAGAGCTAACCATTGTTGAAACCCCTACTTATTCCATACCTCAGCCGGGCTTGAAACCACCAGTTAGGCATATCGGTGTACCCATAGGCACTATGTTCAGTCATGCTCAGTGTACCCGTAGACATTGTGTATCATACATATTAGAGAATATGGCATACATAAAGCATATAAACAATGTCGTAATGTATGAAAGAAAGAGTTACTACATTAAACCCCTTTTTGTTCGTAAGTCGTTCCTTGAATTTTGTTCTGACGGCTCGGGCTATCAATACGGTCCTAAAATTCCAAATGTAGAAAAATTAGGTTAAAACCCATTCATATATCACTTTGGACTCTTCCAAAGTGTTTTTGTTGGTTATATTATTCTAAAACTACAAAATTACTAAAATGCCCTAGGGACCGCCCCGATTTACCCAATCTGATCGTACTTTTCTGAAAATTTTGACCTAGGCTATTCTTATATGTTTTCACCTAAGGAATCCATTTTTGACTTCGGTTTTCATAAAATCGCTACCAAATGACAATTTTGCCCTTGACAACCTTGATTTAGGATGTTAGGGGTATTTTCATAATTTCACTTTCTAAAGTTTTTCTGAAAAAGTGTTCAACATCAACCCTACACAATTTTCTCTCCAGAACACCATGGAATCATCATATTTATGAAAATCCAACTCCTACCCTTTCAAACAGCATTGGCCAAAACTTATGTCTTAAAAAGGGAAAATGTGATTGTTTTTTTTAATTTTCAACACCAAAAGCTTACTCCTTTTCACTCCTAATCACTTGTTAAACCATTTAAACATAAACAAAACAAGATTTGAGGAAATTTGGGAAGAATAGCCCTTTAGGATTTCCATTTCCCAAATTTACAAAACCAACAAGCCAACCACAAATGAAACCAAGAATCACAACAACAACATCAATACACCATGAATTTTATATTTTTTTTGGAGTTACCTCTCGATTCTTGGTGTTTCTCTCTTTAGAAGCTCCTCCCTCCCTCTCTAAACCTTGAGATTTGGCTTGCTAAACAAGGGTTTCCATGAAATCAAGGAGTTAGAAAAGAGATTACACAAGTTGGAAGGTAAAATCACATAAAACTACAAGACTTTTCCTTTGATTTTGCTCCTCTTTGTCTCTAAGACTCCAAGTTTCGTAAGCTCTCACACATTCTCTCTCTTTCTCTTGCTTGGCGTGAAAATGGCAAAGAAAGATGAAGCATAGGCTTTTAAAATATCTCACAATTTCTCCTTAATTAGTATAATAACAAAATAAGATTTATGACACATGCACTTGGCTTTATCTTATATGACACTATCTCTTTCTCTTGTCCATGATGCCATCATAAATGAGGAAAGGAAAAATGAGATGATAGAGCTATTAATATCTTATTCTCTCTCTTTTACAAATATATTTATTTAACGAGATTTTTATGATAACTTTTTGCTTGGCCTTATCTCTTAATGACTCTTATCATAAATTCCATTCCAATTGAACCAAGTTTTTACTCTCCCCTTGGCCTAAGCTTACGTCATTTAAGGGTCCCTTATGACCCAAGTTTGGTTCCTTCAATTGTCACAATTATCCTCTACCACACATTTAATATGAGTTGCAACTTTTGACTATTTGACTTTTCTATCATAATCACTTTTGTTACTTAAACAAAATGCCTCCAACAAGATATTTATCATCTAATATTTATTTTTCCCTCTTCATAACCCTTTTTGGACAAAAATGGCCTAATAAACTGAGAAAAATAATTGTCTCTTGCTTGATATGACAAATTACCATTTTGCCTATACATTTTGTGATTTTCGCCCAAAACAACAGAATTTTCGTTGAACTTTGAAAATTTATATCTTTATTTATAGACCTTTAATTGAGGTGATTCCAAAGTCTATAAAAACTCTTATTGAGTCTAGTTTCAAGAAAAAATATAGTCTTTAGTAAACTAGAAGCTAAAGAACCCCAAAATTTAAATCTTTGGACGTTGTTCCAGAAAGTAGCCAATTTCACCGGAAAAAATTCAAAAATCCATAACTCTTATCATACAGCTACAAAAATTACTCTTTACCTATCTAATTAAAGCTTAGGATGTCTACTTTCATCCTATAAAATTTCACAATTTTTGGACATCGTTTGATCATCCAAAACCACATGACAAACTCACTGCTTTGCAGGAAATTTCACTGGCAACATGGTTTATATTTCAAATTTTCAGTGTTTTAATTCCTATAACCAAGAATTTATAGCCAGAGGCTATTCAGAGTATATCAATATTCACCATTCCATTTTAATAAATACCACAAATTATTACAAGGCATATTGGTGAATAAAATTTGGGGTGTTACACAAAGTAACACATTTCCACATCAATTTGTTGTGGTTGATGTAGCGGTTTTGACTTAACCGCTATAAACTTTGCATCTATATAAAGTTCTCAACCCCCATTCTACCAGTTTTGGCAAATTTTGTTAGCACGACATCCTAAGGAAATTCTGGTCCTATATTTTCAATCTATATTTTCTTCAAGAAATACTCAACAATCTAGGTTTGTGTAACGCCTTAATCTCATAATCGTTTGGATGAGCTTATACACAATAAGTCCGAACCACTTTCGTAAAATCATTTTAAGTTCCCAACCTCAAGACAAGATTTGAACCTGTAGTTGAGTAGGTTTTTTTAGAAAATTTCAAACTCTTGCGGAAGTGTCATTTAGTGGTTCACAACTTTATTACCACTCATCAACTCTCATCTTTATTTAATTTAATTATAGTGATTTGCTGCTCATTTCTTTGCTCATACTTAAATCATTCATTTACATATTCCTCAACTATTCAACTAGGTATGTTCATACAAGTATTCTCATACAGTGATAATTTACTCATAACTAATTATCACATATAATTCTTCAATTCACCCTCACTTTTTCTTCTTGCACATCTCCCTGCATTCTTCTTCTGAGCTTACCTACGTATATGGTTGGTGAGAGAGAGTGAGATTCAAGAGAATCTCAGTAGCAAACTATACCAATATGCATGCAAGATAAGTGCTTAATGCATGACATGCTTGCATTATATAAACTCATGCTAACACAATGACATATCTGAGTGCTCAATGTTTCAAACAACATACTTACAGCCATAGCATAAATAGAAACAGAGCTTTAATCATTCATATATGTTTCATATAATCAAGCAAAGTAATCATATGCATCAATACACAACCACAAATATCACATACATGCAGGAGAGGTAAGTTCACTACCTGAATTGCCCTTCCCTTGACAAACGTCAGTCCAATACTATATCAAGCTCAGGCTACTCACATATCCTAAAATTCCAAATTTATGATAAATGAGTTATTACTCATTCACAAAGTAGTACAAACTCAATTTGTTGGTTATCTAGGCTTAAAACTGCAAAATGACCAAAATATCTCTAGACACCCTGTTCGAGTCCCTTTTATACTCGGTTCAACTATACTTTTATGAAAATCATGACCTGGGCTAATCTACATAATTTTGTGAGTAGAATCCATTTTGACCTTAGATTGGGCAAATTCAGTACCAAATTATGAAAGTGCCCTTTAGCCCCTAACTTAGGCAAGAGGATCAAAGTATTTGAGATTACCTCTTGATCTTCCAACTTTCTCTCTCTAAGAGCCACGACCCTCTCTCTTTCTCTTTACCCTTGATTTAGCTTGCTAATAATGAATTTCAAGAAGGAGAAGAGGTTAGGAGAGGTTCTACATGCATTAGAAGTCAAGAACACTTGAATCCAAGACTACTTACCTTGGATTTTTGGTCTCTTGAAACCCTAACTCTCCTTTTGTTCTTCAAGTGTCTCAAGCTCTTCTCTCTCTCTCTCTCTCTCTCTCTCTCTATTTGCTTATGCTTAGATGAAATATGACCAAGAGAAAGAGATAATAAGCCTTTAAAAATATCCAACTCCACCTCCTCAAGTTATAATATTTTATTGCCTTTCAACATATACAAATTTTCCAAGCTTTGTCTACTTTTATTTGATCATAAATGTTCACTCTTCTCCCTCTCCAAACTTGATGTATAGATGGCTGTACAAAGTGACCAAATAAGTCTCCTAATTTGACCTCATCCATATCTTTAAAATTACCATATAAGGGCTCCTTGTATTACACTCACCTTTGACTTTTCAAAGTTCACCTCTTACTTGACTATAATGCTTGATCTTTTGGCATTTGGAATTCAATCATTATTTTCTTTGCCTTATATATGCCCATAAAGTGACATAAATGGGCTCCTCCCAATAACCAAATATGTTACTCCAATTACCTCTTCAAATGTTACAACTTTAGCCTACAATTGTTAACTTTTCAACATCTTTTACTTGGCCACAAATGCTCCAAACTTTGGCATGAGTATTTCAATTATCCATTTCCCTTCTTGCTTCTCTTTTGGACGTCCAAGAGCATATGAGAAAGGGAAAATTATGTGCTTTTACTTTATTCCACAATTTACACAATTTCCATTACATTTGTTTTTCACAAATTCGCAATAGTTGGCAATTTTGACAGATTTTTTGACCAAACATTGAAAAATTATAACTTTATCCAATTGGTGTGATTCCAAAGGCTATGTGATCCTTAATAAGTCTACTTTTAAGGAAAAATATATCTTTTAGCCAACTGGAAGCTCATAATTCCCAGAATTCCTATTTTTGGACGTTGTTACAGAAGTTGGCCAATTTCACTGGGCTAGCTTCAAAAATTCATAACTCTTTGTGTACAACTCCAAATGACCTATCAAATTAAAGCATGATAAGTCTACTTTCATATTACAAAATATCATAGGCATTAGACATCATTTTCCTATTCAAAAATATCACACAACTAGAATACGACACAGGAAAAATGCACTGGCAGTAAATTTGAATGTTCACAATTTATATTCTAAACATACTCATGTTGTGTGTGACCACCATTTGCCTTATTTTATCATTTTATTCTCTTAAATGCCATAAAGATATAGAAAATATTTGGGAATATCATCATGCCCTCTTGGGACACTTGCTTAACTAGGACTTAGCCGTCTATTGAATTCAGGTTTATTCTCTAGCCTCTAATCCCAAAAAATCAGGATATTATAGTTAGTATTTGTGATAACCCAAAAAGAGGAAGTAAAGTTAAATTATAATAAGGAGAATGTGAAATTTTGAAATTCAAAGAAGATTTTAAAATCATCTTACAAATTCATTAAGATATTTATTACATATGATCTTTCTAATATTTCAGCAAATCCAAAAAAAATTATAAGTTAAATTTAAATTTATTAACAAAAGGATAATAACAAAGAAAAAAAACTATTAACCAGAATTAGTAAATCCAAATTTTTTATTACTTTTTCTTTCCTCCTCATATCTTTAGGAATTATAAATATATGAAAACATATTTAAAATGTTATTTTTATTAAACTTGATTTACCCTAATAGATGATTATCTTGGATATCTTTTAATTGATCACCTAACTAGTTATTGGATAAAGATTCACAAAGTATCTTGAAATTTAAAATTTGTGATGAATAAATATATCACTAGATTTATTAAACTTAACAATAGAAAACCTTATACTTTTAGAACATTCTATCTTTCCAATCCATTCTCTAGATCACAGCCGCACTCATCACATAACACGATCTCTTCCTCTAGCTTTAATTAGATTCATTCCTCTATACTATTTTTATGAACATCACATCCTCTCATAAAAGCTTAACCCACTTACTTCCTGTAATGACCCAATTTGGGATTAAGGGCTAATTATGTTAGAAGTGATTTAATTATTGAGAATTTAATGTAAATGTATTTTATTCAATGCCTAAGCCCTATATTTATTCTTAAGTGTGGATTAATGTCTAAATGGGTTGAAATATAGGGGAGGGCGCATAATAATGTTAATGGAATGGTATGAATGAGTTTAGAAGTGATTTGGGTAGAATTGCCATAATCAGGGGCAAAAACGGAAGTTACCGGCCAATTGGTCAGTTACCGAAGAGAAAGGTCATAGGTAATTGAGGATCAATGGCTAGGATTGAATGAGCAAGGGGTGTAATTGTGTGTGAATGTACATATGTGAGTTCAAGTAAGAGGAGATAGGATCGTGGCACATGGCAAAATGTGGACCATGGGATTAAGTCAACATTTCAAACTCTTTTTCTCTCCCTTTCTCTTGCTTTAATCGGCTAAAGGCCTCATGCCAAGAAAAAATATGATCATATCTTCATTAACCTCACCATCTCATCTCTCTCTCATCTTGCCTCCATTTTCGATCAACCAAGAAAGGAAAGAGAAAGAAGTCTCAAGTTTAGGTGATATTTTGATCCTAAGTGCTCAATTCACCTTCATTAATATTGTTCATGGTGACAAGAGCTTTGTTCCTATGGTTTTATATTTTTGGATAGTGGTGTGTGAGAACTTGAGAAAAATTGAAGGCGGGAGAAGTACATAATTAGCTTTGGGAAGAAGTTGAGGTGAGTATTTGATACATTTTGGTATAATCATCGTGGTCATTGGTTTGGTTTTGGGAATTTTGAATTTTGCCCTGATTTTGGATTAACTTTGAAATATATGAATTGGCTAGTTGTTAATGGTAGAATTGATGTCAAATTGTGTCCTTGTGCATTTGAAATTGGTTTAGAATGGATTGCAATGTGGTGACTTGAGTGAGTTTTGGAGTGACATGTTGTGTTTATGGTGGAACATGTCAAATGTGAATGGAATTTGGTTGTTTTGATGGCTTCAATAGATTCCTTGTGCAAAATTGTGTAGGAATGGTGTTTAGTGTGAAATTGGAATCATTAGAAATCATTGTGTGAAAACTGGAATTATGGAATTGTGGCTAAGTTTGAAAGGCTGTGCAAGTAGCCAACTTTTCATGATATTTTGACATAGCAAATAGTGTCTAAATGTTGCAAAATTTACTAAGATTGTAGTACGTATTGCAAGCTTTCCATCCATATAAAGATTGAGTCATTCTGAGTTATGTGCACAAAGTTATGAGTGTTTGGAAATCAGCTAGGAGTCAAGGTCACAGGTTGGCCGCGGCCTATAAGGCTGGCCACGACCCAAAACCTTCTAACCATTTGTTGGCCGTGGCCCAAAACTTTCTGACCTGCTCTTGGCTACGGCCCAAGGTAGCTGGCCACGGCCCAAAAGTTTCTGTGCATCCGTTGGCCGCGGCCAACCATTGAAAATTGCACTTTAAGCTTCCGAGGAGGGTCTTTCGTGCAATCTTTCCCCAACCCTTTGGGTTATATTTAGGCTTTTAGTAGCCACCTAAAAGAGTCCGTATGATAACCAACTTAAGTGTCTTGAAAGTGAGAATTGGAGTAGGCAATTAATCCGCCGTTCTTGATTTTGGTTGATAGGATTTGACATTTGCTATCCTCATGGGCCAACGGTGCCAAAGGAAGTCAGGAAAGAATAAGGTAGTGACTCTTTCTCTTGTACTGTGTATAGAACATTGTATGTATGTTGTCATGCATTGAGATGCTTTAAGCATAGTGATTATAGCGTAAGCTGTTGCATTGACCATAGTGACTACAACGTAAGCTGTCGCATTGAGCATAGAGATTACAACAAAAGCTGTTGCATTGTGTATATAGCCGTGAGTACTGTCATGTGTGGCGTGAGCCATGCATCATTGTATTGTTGCTAACATGATCTTACATGCTATATGTTTATATATTGTATGAGTGATTTGTTACTGCTGTGATTCTCTTGAATCTCATTCTTTCCATTGACTAACCTTTAGACAGGGCTAGTAGCTCCAAGGAGAAATGGACGACGAGGAGCGGCTAGGATCTTGTAGGGATATTACTTTTGGGTTGTTGGTTATCTAGTTGGATTTGGGATTACTGTATATTATTTTTAGGATATAAATACTATTTTGGAACGGTATTGTAATCCTCTATATGGAAAACTTTAAACCCTTAGTCAGTGAATCCCAGGAGTTTGAATGCGACTAACTGCATAAGTAATTATATTCGAAACTTGAAAATTGAGACTAGAGGGATGAAGTTTTGAAAGAATTTGTAAAAACCCTCCCGTAAGAAAGGGATTGTAAATGACTTTTGATGATTATTGGTCTTTATTTCATTTTAATTACATATTTTGAATAATAATTATGGTTTTAAGGCAGGGGATTACACTTCCAAAAGGGGTTTTTGCTCTCCATGTCCTTTCTTCTAGCCAACAATTTTGCCTCCACAATAAAATCTTCTCATAATTAAGGAATGAGTTGTAATCGGCTTCGCATCAAAGGGCAAGGGGAGGAGCTGTGTTGCTAGTTGGAAAGGGTGTTTGAAAGGTTCATCCACTACTACCAAAAACACAAGCTGTGGCACTTAATTTAAATAATACTATGGCACTTAGAAAGAGTCATAGCTTCCAACGCCATTAAAACAAGCTACGACGTTTTTTGAATATATGAAAGAGTCATAGCTTGATTATTTAATTTTTTTTTAATATAAAGCTATGGCGCTTTCTTGGGGAAGCGCTATAGGAAGGTGGCACTTCATACAACGCTTCTTCAAGGAAGTGCCGAAGGAAGTTTTTTTTAAAAAAATAATTAATGACTTCCAATGGCACTTCCTTGGAGAAGCACCATAAGAAGTTTTTTTAAAATAATTTTTCATAATTATTTTATATTTTTGATGGAAACATCTATTTACAGTTCAAAATCCACAGCAATTTATAATATAATTCACAGCAAAATAAAATAACATAGTACGTATCTTTTGTAATATTGCGTCTTCATGTATCAAGCATACACGTTACTTTTACGGAGGACTAAACTAAGTACTATTATATTTGTAAGCTCAAAAATTAAAAAACCTACAATGTTTAGAAAGTTCAAGAAGACAGAGTTGTCACTTCAAATAAATACCTAAAAAAATTATGAGCACACATATAAGATTCATGACTAAAAAGAAAACATGAACCAAATGTTGAAGGAAAAATACTTACACACTATAGAGCTTCTGAAGGAGGTCAAGACTAGAAAAAAAACACATAGGAGAGAAAGCTTTGTACTGCAATAGAGTTCTGGGAAATGATAAAGCTAGAGGAAATGTGGGAAGATGAAAATGAAAATAAGAATGACGGGTTGTGAAAATTAAATAGCACCCTATACAAGGTGGAAGCAGCTACGACACTTTTCGTCAAAGACCCATAGCTTCCCAATCTTGAAAAAAAAGACTATATCTAAAATACCAGACATAACTGTGCCTTTAATATACCACGTGGTGCCTTGAATTCAAGGCGCCTTGGATAGTGCTTGGCCCTAAGGTAGGTCTTTTATTAAAAGAAAAAATTTAATAGGAGTGATTTATCTTTTTGACTTTTTGTATGGCATTTTCCCAGGCAAGTGCCATACAAGATATTGGACAGCTATAGGTGCCACATTTTTTTTAAAAAAAATAAAAATATCCTTCGGCACTTGTATGTACAAGAGATTTATTTTTTAAAAAATAAAAGCCTTTTACTCAAGGGATTTATTCTTTCAAAAAATTGCACCACTCCAGTGCACTATGGCACAGATGGCAAGGCTTGAGGCCTAAGTACCTCACTATCCGGATTCAATCTCGGCCAGCATCCAGTGGGTGCCTAATCAAAAAAAAATTTGCACTGCGCTACCACAATAATTTTTTATAATTATTTTATTTTCCTGTTAGAAACCTCCATTTACAATCCAAAATCCAAAACAATTTACAATACAATCTATAGCAAAATGAAATAACATAGCACGTATCATTTACAATTTCCTAATCTTAAAAAAAATTTAAAATTTTTTAAAAAGAAACACCTCCGGCCTTACAAATTCAAGACCTTAGTGCCTTAAATATTCAAGGCATTGGTGCCTTAAATATTCAAGGCATTGGTGCCTTGGATGGCACTTGGCCTGCCAAACGCTGTGTAAGGCCCTTAAATATATATTTAAGGCAGTGCCTTGGACGACGCTTGGCAGGTCAAGTGCCATCCAAGATAGGCCTTTTATTAAAAAAAATTTAATAGGGGTGATTTATCATTTTGACCTTTTGTACGGCACTTTCCCAGGCAAGTGCTATGCAAGATATCCGGTGTCACATTTTTTTTAAAAAAAATAGAAGTACCCTCTAGCACTTGTATGTACAAGAGATTTATTTTTAAAAATATAAAAGGCTTTTACTCAAGGGATTTATTTTTAAAAAAAATTGCACCGCACTACCACAATAATTTTTTATAATTATTTTATTTTCCTATTAAAAACCTCCATTTACAATCCAAAATCCACAGCAATCTATAATACAATCCATAATAAAATGAAATAACATAGCATGTACGTAATAAATTATACGTAATAATTTTTTAAAAAAATAATTGTACGTAATAAATTCAATATAAAATACATTGAACAAATTAAATAAGTAATAACTAATAAAATTATATTTATAAGCTTAAAAATTAATATGACACATGTGTTAAAGGCATATATAGTTACGTCATATCATATATGCCTTTAATGGCGCTTTTTAAAGAAAGTGCCATTAAAGGTATGTACTTAGCTATGGCGCTTGTCTGGGTAAGAGCCATACAAGGTGTAATTTTTTTTTAAAAAAAATACCTCGTATGGCGCTGCCCCAGGCAAGCGCCATAGAAGGTACTCAGCAGCTACGGTACTTGACATAGAAAGCGTCATAGCTGTCACATGTATTTTCTTTTTTAAAAAATAGAAGTCTCTTTCGGCGCTTGTTTAAAGAAGTGCCATAAGATCAGCGCCGCTAAATCTCTATTTTATAGTAGTGTTCGCTTGGTACTTGATCACATAAATCAACATTAGTATAGTCAGATTTCAATCTTGTGCTAAGGTGTTCAATCGTTAAATAGGGATCTCTACTATCAGTCCTAATAGGTGAGAGTATGAATAGCAATGTAGCACCTTTCATTTCACCTTTGCTATATTCTTAGCCCTAATGATTTTTTTTTTTGGGAAGCAAAAATTCTAACTTGTTTTTTCTCTCCTTGGTGCATTTAAATCTATGAACGTATTTGCATCAAAGTTATTATTTTTGTTTCATCTATTTTGATCAATGCATGGTTTCTTGAACTTAAAGCTTGTTTGATATTTATGGGAATTTATGTCAACATTTTATGAGTGACCATTGTTGGTGTTTTGTTTATTCAAACAAATTATAATTCCTTAAATTTATGTTGTGTGATGATATTTATTAGTATAGGTATTTCTACCATCACTTTTATTTTTCTCCTGTGCATCATTTTCCCCTTTTCTTTTATAACTATTTTTCAATTGATATATTTTCTTACCTTCCCTTTTTTTTTTTGGTTTATAACTTAAGGTTGGCTTCAAATATTTATGTTTTTAAATTTATTGATCTTTTAACATAAAATATGTTCTTTAAAAAAAATTACCCCTTTTTATTTTTCTTTCTTTCCGTTTTTTTATTTTGATTTCAAACTTTTGTTTTCAAAAACTCAACCGATGTATTTTTTGGATAAGAAATTATTTTTGGGATGTATATTATATGCATAGATCTATATGGAAGGTATATATGTAGGTAAGACGGTTATTCCTCACAATGTGTTATATAGTGTATGGTATATAAGTTAGTATATATAGGTGGGACAGTTATTCCCCACCATAATTGATATTAAGTGATTGTGTTGATTGAAAGATTGTTGTCGAATATTTGATTATCGTTATTTTTTTTTTTGTGAGATAAGGATTTAGTGAATCTTTGCCCTTGTTATGTTTTTTAGTTGAACATTTGTATTTTGTTACATTTATTTCTTAAAGGAAAGCTATTTGCGAAAAACTTTGTGCGGCTTTGCTTCCTTTCCACGCATTTTGTTATTTTTGTTCTCACTGATTTAATGGTAGACTCATTCCTCTCTGTATATTTTTTTTTAGATAATGCAACCAGTGAGGTTGATTGTGGTTGATATGCTTCATAAACTTATGGAGCATATTGTAATGTACTTGTGAGCTTGGGGGATTCTGTGATGTCATGACCACTATAATGGTGGAGTCATTGTGTTATGTAGTAAATGGGATAGCATGTGTATCCCCAAGTTAATTGTTTTGGATTTGTTCTCTTGTTATGATTTTAATATGAAAGTTCAACAATTATTGTTATTGTTGTGCGATTGTTTGTTGGAGAGTTAGTGTACTTTTGTAAGGCTTGCTAGGCTAAGAGAAATTATGTGGCTTAGCCTACGTGCCAATCACAAAAATAACAAAATTGTGGCCCTTATATTTGAACTAGCTATGGCGCTTAGGAAGAGTCACATATCAAAGAAGCTGTGGTACATTCAAGCACCACAGCATGATTTTTTTTTAAAAAAAAAACCCCCTCATGTGGTGCTTCCTTGAGGAAAGGTCACAGGAAGGAGGACTTCGTCACTACAAAAAAAATGTGATTTAGTAGCAGTTAAAAATGGGTATTAGTAGCGATTTTAATCGCTACAAACAATATTAGTAAAGGTTAGGAAAACCGCTACTAAATTGTATGTTGCAAGTGGTTTTGTAGCGGTAATATAAAACCGCTACTCACGGAAAATAACCGCTACATCCTTTGTAACGGTTACAAAAAACCGCTACAACATCCCCATGAACAAAGTTTTTTTCAGAGATATTTGTAGCGGTTATATAACCGCTACAAATATAAAAAATTGAAATTTTGAAGGCAGGAAAAGAAAAATGGCATTTTTTTAATTTTGTAGCGGTTAATAAACCGCTACTAATTTTGAATTTTTATGAAATTTGTAGCGGTTATAAAACCGCTACTAATTTCATGAAATTCAAATTTAGCGCCAAAAAATTTAATTTGAGTTTAAAAAGGCGCGTTTATTAGTAGCGGTTTAATAACCGCTACAAATATTTAAAAAATTTTTTAAAAATATACGATCATTTGTTTCTGTTCTTTTAATATTAAATTAAATAATTTATTTTTTTATTAGTTTATCTAATTTAATTAGCTTATTAATAAATTAAAAGGAAAAAATTAATTTAATTGGATTATTATAAAAATTATATTAATAATATTATTAAGGATACGTAGGTAATAAGAAATTATTATGTTGTCTAATATAATGTAATTATGTATGAAAAATAGATGAAAATGAAATACAGCTCTAAAATATCTGGAAAAAAAATGGTGAGAATAAATTTTATATAAAGGAAAGAAGTATTGTAAAAAAAATAAAAAAAACTTGTTACCATATTTGATTGTATTATTCAGCTCCTCTACTCATACAAAAGAAGTGGTAAATGAGAGAAAATGAAAGAAAGATAAGGTGAAAAGAAATTGGAGAGTGTTTGAAATGAGTTATGGTAAGGGTATTTATAGGGATCCACGTACTATTTATAGCGGTTAATGTATCGATTTTGTAACGGTTATTTTTACTTTTGTAGCGGTTTAATAACCGCTACAAATATTTTTTTTAATTTTGTTTTTTAAATTTTATTTTAAAATTTTTTTCCAGTTTTTTTAAAGACAAAAGCATAATTTGAATTTGATCACTCATCATCGCCATCCCTACAGAAATTATGTAGAAAAATTATTCTTAGAGATGTTTTATTAAATTTAAAAAATTTAATTTAAATGACGTAGACTTAAAAAAACTCACCGCAGTAGAGGTAAATTGTCATCGCCTTCAGGGAAGTAGTTTTCAAAATCGGCTGGCTGAAATGGTTCACTCTCGTAGGCGATGTTATCGCCTTTACCCATGTCGTAAAGGTCTTGTGGCTTTAAATGAACGACCATGTGTCAATCCCTGTGCCTCTCGTCCTCGACATAATAAACCTGATGTGCCTCTGAAGCTAGAATATACTGTTCATCATCATGAGAAAATACCAATATGAATCAGCCGTGAGAAATTGACTGATATGATCCCTAAGTCGTCAATTGTCAGTCCCCGAGAAGTAGTGGTATTTGCCCACAAACACTTGAACAGTGTCACAGTGAAACGGCCTTAATAATTAAGTTCGACCACATCAAGAAGCTTGCCATAGTAAGGGACGCCTCCGAACTGCATGTTGGCGTCACTACTGCTCGCATAACTCCTTGTCCCAAATGTGCCATAAACACCCGAATCTGAGTTTGCAATCCTTGATCCCGTGAAACCGTGCAAAACTTAAAACTATTGACATTGTATGCTATAAACCTTTTTGCATGATTAAGAAGGTCGATTGCGAGAGCTCTGAAATCTGGTGAGTGTGGGTTGTGGTCATTTAGTATTCTACGCGCAAACCAACTCGGGAATTGTCTGTGGACCCTCCTATCAACTTCCGAGGATGTCTGTTGACGGATCCTGAGTTGACGCTTAACATGACTTCTGAATTCCCTGCAATTAATAATGGAAAGGCGATAGTGAAATGAAAGTGAGAAATGTTACGAAAGATATAGATCGAATAACATGTGAGTGTACAATTCTTACCGTATGAAAGGTTCAACTTGAGTGCAATTAATCAAGATATGTCTATGTGCTTGCAACTTCTCAGTTGTCTTTAGTTTGAAGTTCTCAGTTGCTCCAACTGGTTTACCAACATGAGGGATAAATTCTCCTAATGTCGGCGCAGGTTCAGGACAATCGTCAACATGAGGTGGGCAGTTGAAAGCCATCTCAAGATCATCAAAGTACCTTGAGCAAAAATATAGCACCTCATCCCATATATAGCCTTCAGCTATAGAACCTTCTGGTCACGCCTTATTCCTTACGTAAGATTTTAATTTCCTAAGGAACCTATGAAGTACAGAAGACAAAATTGATATAAAATGCTGAAAAGGACGAGTAGCAAACATTAAATACGGAGAATAAAGCACATATTTAAAATGAGTACCTCTCAATTGGATACATCTAATGATATTGTACTGGTCCAGCAAGCTTTATTTCATGAACGAGGTGGACTGTAAGGTGAACCATCACAGTAAAAAAGGACGGAGGAAAGATCATCTCCAAATGACAAAGCGTAAGAATGATTTTGGACTGCAGCTGATCGAGGTCCTCAATGATTAAAACCTTAGAACACAACTTCCGAAAGAAAGAACAAAGTTCCACCAAAACGATGGAAACATCGGGAGGAAGTGCATTCTTTATAGCCAGAGGGAGTAACTGCTGCATAAGAACATGTGAGTCATGACTCTTCAGGCCAGCAACCTTTTCAAGCCTGCAAGTCAACACATTGAGAAATGTTGCTTGAATACCCATCAGGAACTTTTAATTTCTTCAACGTCGAGAGGAAGACTTCCTTGTTCAGTTTTGTGAGGGTAAACTTTGCCGGCTAAAATTTGTCATGCTCATCTGGTCAAGCGTCTTCACGAACTCCCATATCGCGTAAATCTTTCCTTGCTTGAAGGTGATCTTTTGTCTTGTCAGGTTCGTTAAGCAGCGTATACAGCACATTGTCGCAAACATTCTTTTCAATGTGCATTACATCAAGACTGTGGCGAAGTAAATTAGATCTCCAATATCAAAGAGTGAATAAAATACTTATCTTCTTCCACTGCTGAGGAGCCGAAGTTCTGCGCGTCTTTTGGCGAGTTTGTGCTGAATCGTCGCTTTTTCCAAACTCGAAGTCAACATGCTCAAGCTGCTGTAAGATATCTGTACCGGACAAAGTCTGAGGTGATCCTCTTTTTTTTGGTTTCCTATTGAAGTGATTTCTTTGTAATATGAACTTATGCCTTCCATTGAGAAACCTCGATGCCCTATAAAGCACCACTTTTGGCTGTGGGGAAGGCGCACTGCGTCAGAGTCAAAATTGCATGCTGGACACGCCAACCTAATATGTACATTCCAACAGATAATGTGCCAAGGCCAGGAAAGTCACTAATTGTCCACATCAAGGCTACACGGAAGTTGAACAAAGTCTTGCCGTAAGCGTCGTACGTCTCCAAGCTGACATTCCACAGGTCAAGCAATTCCACAATAAGCGATTGGAGATATACATCGATGTCATTGCCCGGTGCCTTTTTGCCTGGAATAAGCATAGACATAATGAAAGAGCTTTGTTTTATACACATCCAGGGGGTAAGTTGTAGGGAACTAAGACTACAGGCCAAATACTGTAACTTGTGCTAAGATTCCCGAAAGGATTGAAACCGTCGGTCGCCAATGCAAGCCAAACATTTCTAGGGTCAGTCGCGAAATTTGGAAAGTCGTTGTCAAATATTTTCCAAGCATCTGCATCCTGGGGATGTCTTAATTTACCGTCTTCATTGTTATCAACAGCATGCCACCTCATATGCTCCGCAGTTTTAGACGACATAAATAATCTTTGTAGGTAAGGTTTCAAAGGGAAGTACCTGAGAATCTTTGCAGGTTTCTTCTTCTGCTTTTTCCCCTTCCGAATTGTCTTTTACCTCGATGTGTGACATCTCTTACAAGTCTCCCTGCTGGAATCATCTCCCCAATACAGCATACAATCATTTGGTCATGCATCAATCTTTTGATAATTCAACCCTAACCTGTTGATAATCTTCTTGGCCTCATAAAACGTTATGGGAATCTCAGCTTCCGGGAATGCATCTTGTAATAATTCGAGCAACATCGACATTCCCTTATCTGTGATCCCACACAAGCACTTGATATGATACAATTTGATCAAGAAAGATAATTTAGAATATTTGTGACAACCTTGATATAAAGGATGATCTGCTTCATCCATTAAGCTGAAAAAATCCAGAGCTGCTTCATTCCTCATAAAAACCGGCTCAGAACCGTGCACTTCTTCGTTGAAGTTGTCGCCTTGAAATCCAAACGCATCACACACAGCATCATTTACAGGATTATCTTCATCTACTTGAATGCCTACTTGAGAACTTCGAGGAAGAGCATCGTCATATCTAATGCCGGCCTTCTCACCATGAACAGCCCAGAATGTATAGTCCTCAGGAAAAGGCTTCACAAGCAAATGTTCCTTCACAATATTTCGTGCATGCCACTTTTTGAACTTACATCTCCGATACAGACAGACGATCATGCCATTATAGCTGGCGTGAGTGAATGCGAAATCCAAGAAACTATTTAATCTGTACAAATATTCTAAAGAATTGCGTGGCAACATGATCCATGATTTATCCATGGCTACTAGTGAGAGAGAAGAAAGTATAGAGAAGAAGATGAGTGAGTAGAGAATGACGAATGCCAAGAACCTTATATTCTGAAATTCCAACGTTTAAAATTTTGTGGCAGTTTAAAAACCGCTATACTAACCACTACAGTTCTAAAATATTTGTAGTGGTTATATGCATAATACCGCTACTAATTTACAAGCCGTTGGAATTTTGCACACATTGGTGGGAAATTCAAAATTTAAAAGTTGAGTATTTGTAGCGGTTATATGTATACAACTGCTACTAAATATTTGTAGCGGTTTTGTTGCTATAACCGCTACACTGTTGGTGGGTCTTGGTCACGCCAAGTGGCAGGAATATTGTAGCGGTTTTTGTTTATTAACCACTACAACTGAACCGCTACAAGTTTTAGCGGGAATTTTGTGCCAAATTTGTAGCGGTTTTGTCTACCTAACCGCTACAAAAAATGTTGCTAATCTGTCGCGCCACTTGGCGCGTAGCTTGCAGCTACAAATTTGTAGCGGTTTAGATTAAAACCGCTACAAATACTATAATTTGTAGCAGTTTGATATAACCGCTACAATACCACCGCTACAGAATACCATTTTTTTGTAGTGCGTGAGGCGCTTGGTTGACGAAGCGCCACAGGAAGTCCCCTTTCCTGTGGCCCTTCCTCAACCAAGTGCCACACAAAGGGTATTTTTTTAAAATAAAATAATATCATATGAAACCCTACTAGCTTTGTTTCAGAAAATTAAACAATTCCTTTCAAAAATATAAGAAACCCTAACTAAATTCATGGTCAAATTTGGTTGAGCAAAATATGCTATGTTAAAAGATACTTCTGGTTTTGGAATAAAAAAATTATTAAATTAAAGGAAGAGAAAAGAGAAAAAAATCTGGAACAAGAAAGGTATCCCTATTATAGAATGCCTAGACACAGAGAAGCGCGAATCCAACGAGTTTCAGCAAGATATTAGATAAAGCCCTTATAGCAGCAAAAATTGGTATTTAATAAATATATAAAAAAAATATTCCTAAAGATGAAGACTCCATATAATTTAATCTGGTGTGTGTATGGTATGCAACCTTATTAGCATGTAGGAGTAGACACTTGTTTTCGAGTACTATGATCCAATCTTAAGAAGAGAATAACTAAATCGGGGAGAAGCAGAGCATACCGTACAGGAAAAATGTAACCTCCGTCATCATCAAGGCCGTAATTAGTATTTAAACACGGTTTATAATTGAATAAGAGATCAAGGATAATTAAAAAAATTTTACAAAACCTGTACTGTGAGATCTCCATTCATTTTTAAATAAAAACAATTTGCCAGTTCGGTTTGTCATATATATAATATCAGAGTGCTAGCAAAATTCCCGACATTCACCCTAGATAATATCATTAATCCAAGAGTTTTACAGGGCATCACTGCCCATCTCAGTTTCACATACCGAGGATTACACAATAACTACAAATATATGGTCAAACCAATATATACAGTTGTCCCAAAATGATAACCAAAACCAAAAGAAACTAAGACTACTGTTGGCAATCTTAGTCACCCTTATCCACTTGCTGGCCTCTCGAACCACTTACCCTGGCTAAAATTGTTAATTGGAAAGAGTGAGATTCAAAAGAATCCCAGTAGCAACAGTTTACGTATATGATGTATAATTAATAAACAAAGCATGTAAGTATATATCACAATATAGAAATAACAATATGCAAGGCCAGGCTAACCGCCACGTCCCCTTAATCATTTAAGGCTGGGCTCATGCCACGTCCCCTATTCATTTAAGGCTGGGCCCACGCCACGTCCCCTATTCATTCAAGGCCGGGCTCACGCCACATCCCCTATTCAAGGCCGGGCTTACCACTACGTCCCCTGATACATTCAATGATAAATACCAAACCAGCAATGCATTACACATGATATAAGATAAAGTGTCACTACCTTTGTCTTTTCGTTCTTGATCAAGCATAGGCTTACTATGCTCCGGGCAAATATCAAATCCTAAAGTCATAATTAAGGACGACAAGTTATCACTTACCCCAATACTCAAATGACTTCAAAACACTTAGATTTAGTTATCATTAAAGTCCCTTAGGTGGCTACTAGAAGCCCAAATAACTGCCTAAAGGGTTGGGATGTACTATCTCAAAGATCACCCTTTTTAGTGTGCCTCGTAAAACATGTCATTTCCGACTTTCGACTCGGTTCTAAAATATTAAATGTACAAGAAATAGGTCATAACCCATCCAATTATCATGTTATACTCTTTCATATTGTTTTTTGTGGTTATATTAGTCTATAGTAAAAATTTACTAAAATGCCCCAAGGACCTCGGCCCAGCCCCGCAATGCCCGGCCCGATGGCATGTTTTTCCAAAATTTTGACTAGGGCTATCCTGACATATTTTCACCCAAGGAATCCAATTCTGAGCTCAAAATTACCAAACTCAATGTCAAATTATGAAATTTCCCTTGACAACCCCGGTTTAGGCATTTTAGGGGCGTTTTCGTAATTACATTTTTTCGGCCTTTTCTGAAAAAGAGACCAACTGTAACCACACCTCTTTTTGCCCACTGAATCCAATGGAACCATTTATTTCATGAAAATCCAGCTCCTACCCTCTAAAACAGTACTGACCAAAATATTCAAGAAAAATGGAAAAAATTGGAGTTTTAATTTGTGTTTTAGCTTCCAAAACTTGTACTTTTCCACTTCTAATCCTTTATTAACTTATTTAAACACATCTTAACCATGATTCAAAGAAATGTTGGCAGAAAAACCCCTTAAGGTTATGGCTTTTCCAATTTTTCAACTCAACCAAAAATCAACAAACTAACAACAAACTTCAAAACCAACTTCATACAAGTATAGATTTGAGTTTGGTGTAGTTACCTCTTAAGCTTCTTAGATCCCCTCTCCCTTTGTGTCCTCTCTCTCTTCTCCTTGAGCCAACAATGATTCTTGAAGATCAAGAATTCATCAAGAAACAAGGTTTAGAGAAGGATTTTATGCATGCTTACAAGAAGAACATTTAAGAGATAATGCTTACCTTAGCTTCTTCTTCCTCCTTCTTTCTAACTCTTTAAAGTTTCTCCAAGGCATTTTCTCTCTCTCCTTCTCTTGTGTTATGCGTGAAGTGTATGAAGGGAAGGGAAGAGAAATGCTTCATAAACTTCCTCCCTTAATTCTACACCATTGATCTCATCAAGAGTTGACATAGTGACACTTGCCAACCACCATACTTCCCTCCTTGCTTCCACCCATACTTCTTCACTTTATGCCTTACTTGCTCCATTAGGTTTTACTTGGAATTGGACTAATTCTTCCCTTGGTTTGCTCACAAAAAAACGTGCTCCCCATTCTCATGATTCAACCAAACCATTTTTATTCCAACTAGACCAATTCTTGCATTTAAGGTAGCATACCATTTCATCATTTTTTGTCCATGTAGTATTATTTTAATGCAATTTAACATGTGCTTATACAAATCCATTATAATTTAATCATATCCTTATATGATCATGACACTTGGCATTTTAATTCCATTAATCAATTTCTAACACATTTTATTTTCAATTTTCGGAATAATGCCAATTCTGGCAGATTTTCTATCTTAACTTTGAAAAATCATAACTAATTTTGTAGACATCATTTTGGAGTGATTCTAAAGATTATGGAAACCTTATTGAGTCTAGTTTCAATAAAATATATGGAATTTTACTAGCCAGGATCATATTATTCCCAGATTTTCAATCTTTGACTGCTGCTTCAGAAACTTTCCAGATTTTATGGGTTAACTTCAAAAATTTATATCTTTTTGTACATAGCTTCACCCTATAAAATTTCATAATTTTTTGCTCATCATTTGGTCTTCCAAAACCACATGACAAACTCACTGCTTCGTAGGAATTTCACTGATAACACCATTCAACTTTCAATTTTCCACTAATTATGACATATTAACTTAAATTGCCACATAACACATAATTAAATTTTTTTTCCTTCTCCCATGTGCCGTTTACCCCTATTCAGTGCCCAAAATTACTTTGTCATATAATTATACTAAAATACAAGGTGTTGAGCATTTCCAATAATTAATTCGGGTCTCAGATTATCTTTAATTCACAAATCATTCTCAATAATTATCATTAGCCCTTAATCAAAATTTGGGGCGTTACAACAAAACTTGTAGAGAATAGTGAAGTTTCTATTTCACCGCTCAGTTTCAAACCATGGAACCTGTTTTTTGGGGTTTCCATGAACCAAAAAATAGATCTAGAAGAGGATGATAATAAAGCAAATCTAGAAACCAGATGCCTAGCGAAACCATAAAATACGGAGATCTAACTAGCTGCCACTAGGATGGTGAGGAAGAAGCCCTAGAATTGAGGAAATATGAAGAATGAATAGTAAGTGGCAGTCCAAATCAGAAAACCAAAAATGGAGGTGAAGAATAGGAGAGAAAGGGATGGTTTTGACTAATTGGATGATTGGTACTTGGTACAAATTAAGTGGGGTAGTCCTCACACCGCACAGGAAAAGGTGGTGCACAGGAAAAGGAGGTGGGAGGAGAAGAAAATTGGGTACTTTTTCCTTTTTTATATTTATTTAATCCCATCATCATTGGGAGGCACGTTAGCAGGGTTCTCAGACCCGGACCGGACCGGCCGGTCCGGCCCAGAACCCGCCGAACTGGTCAGTAGACCAGTCCGGTTCCAAGTCTGGTCCGGGTCCCAATTTTCAAAAAATTTTTTTTAAACTTTTTCCTTTAGAATTTCATACTATAAGCCTAAAATCTTCAATTACTCACCGGTTTGGTCTCGGTTTAGCTCCGGTTTGGCCCCGGTTTGACCCATTGACCCTTAACCTAGTATCTCAAACGGTTCAATACCCGATCCTAGTTTTAATACCTTGCTTTGTGCAAATTAAATCCCTCACGTGAGCTGGGCAATTTGTGATTTAAGCAGAAATCATAGCACCTAGTGTGGCGCTTGCCTTAGCTGGTGCCACATATACGTGAGCACCGCACAGCTGGTCCTTAATATGCTTACGTGGTGCTTGTTTGATCAAGTGCCACGTAAGCAATCCCATAAGTTGTGGCCCTTATTTAAATAAGTGCCACAACTTGTATATTCTTTTTTTTTTAAAAAAAAGCTGTGACCCTTTTTTAAAGAAGTGTCACACCATGTACGCCACTTTTTTCTCTTTTTTTAGTAGTGAACACAGATTTTAGGTCATGTTCTATTTAAGTTTTTTTTTGTTAATTTGTTTTTCCCTCTTCATTGTTTTAATTTAATATTTTTGTTTTTCTTTGTAGTTATATACTATGGCTGGTGAAGAACAATTTACACGTCAAGCTAGCAAGCAAGTCGTAACCCCTTGCCGCAATTATATCCGAAATACGCGATTAAAGTGAAATAGAGACCAATAAGAAACAAAATTACATATTACAAACCCATCTACCAGACGGGGTTTTCATAAATACCTTTCGAAATCATTTATAACCTGGTCTCACATTCACATTCCGAATACAATTACTACACAAAGATAAATCACATTTAAATATATCAGAGTACACAATATAATAATCCCGGCAATCCCGGTTTCCATATATTAACTCAAGCTTTATAGGGCACATTCGCCCATACAAGCCCTCATATGGGGATTACACAAATCCTCTTAAATACATATACAAATATCCAATAACTCATTCCAAATACATAATCAAATATTCTCATCCAAACATATATTCAAATATACATTCCACAATATATATACAACCTTTATCCAAATACGAATACAAATAATCCCATTTATGATAACCAACTATCACAACCAAACTCCAATAGGAGCCCTAGCCGCCCTTGACTGCTTGCTCCATCCTCGATCCACCTACCTTGTCTGAAATGGTTGATAAGGGAGGGTGAGATTCTAGAGAATCTCAGTAGGAAACAGATACCTATATGCATGTATGATATGTGTTTAATGCATGACATGCTTGCAATACATAACTCATGCTCACATAATAACATATCTGCGTGCTCAATGTTTTAACAACATACTCATGGCCATAGCATAACTAGAAACAGAGCTACAATCATTCATACATGTTTCACATAATCAAGCAAAGCAATAACATGCATCAATACACAAACACAAATATCAAAGCATGCAGGAGAGGTAAGTTCCCTACACTCTTTCCACGTATGCTCCAGCTCCGCTTACTCGCGATCAGAATGAATACCGAACCACGTCCAAGGAGAACATCAACCCTATAATCAAAGCAAGGACATAAGGTTAATCCCTTTTCCAATTCCTTAACTCTCAAATACTTAAGTTGGTTATCATTCACGACCTTTAGGTGGCTAATCAAAGCCTAAACACATGCCCAAAGGCTTGGAAAACACTTGGCCAAAGATCACCTTTTAAAAGTCCAAAATGCTGATTTTTGGGGGTTGGTCGCGGCCCACAAATCCACTGGCCACGGCCAAAAACTGCCCAGAAACATTTGGCAGCGGCCCAGAATCTGCTTGCCATGGCCAAGAAAATCCAGTTTCTTGGCTGAACTTCCAAAACTCATAACTAATTCCACAAAAATCAAAATGAGGTGATCCCAAAGCAAAATGAAAGATATTCAAGTCCTCTACACAGGAAAAATATTGGCCTCAACTAGAAATCACCACACAAATACAGAATTCCCCAAAACTCAAGACTGTCTCAAACTTTGGACAGCCATAACTCACAGAAGACAAAACGAAATGGCACAAATTATGTGTCCATTTTGAAGCTTGGGTTTTGAACTTTAAGACTGGAAAGTTTCATAATTTTCAGACATCATTTGCTCAGTCAAAACGTCCACACAAGCAGACTGTCCAGAACAGAACTTCAAGGGATAGATTTTCAGTTTTGCACCAATGATTCCAATGGTTCCCAAATTCACACCAAATACCATTCCCACATAGATTTGCACAAGGAATCCATTGGAAACACTAAATCAATCAAATTCACATTACATTGACATGTTATCACAACATGTCACACAAATCACAATTCAAACCACAACATTACAACTCTTCCAATTCAAGTTCCCAAATCAATTCCAATGATCAAATACCACAACATGGCACCATTTTCAACATAAAACACAACCTAATTCATCCAATCCAAAATCACAAGAAAATCAGGGCAAAATTCGAAATTCACTAAACTCATCCACAAATCACAAAACTTAGATCAAAAGGCTTCAAATACTCACCTCTTCCTCTTTCCCAAACCAATTCCTTGATTCTTCATCTTTCCTCTTTTGCTCAAGCAACAAAACACCTCCTCTCACAAATCTAAAACCATAGCAATGAAGCTCTCATCACTATGAATAAGATTATAGAAGGACATTAGAGCATTAGAGAACCATAAACCAACCAAAATCTCACCTATAGCTTCATCTTTCCTCCCCTTGTGCTTGGCGAAAATGGAGAACGAGAGAGAGAGAGAGAGATGAAGATGAAGATGAAGATGATGAAGAGATCAGTTTTTCCCCTTTTTCTCATGTGTTGGCCGACTATGAAAGAGAGAGGGAAGAGTTTGAAATGTTGACTAAGATCTAAGGGTCCACAAAATGCCACATGTCAACATCTTGGAACATCCTCTATGAGCTCACATGCACACACATACACATGATTCCGCCCCTTGATCTAATACACAAACCAATTCTAACCATTAATCTTGAAGTTACCAATGAGCTTTCTCTTCAGTAACCGATCAATTGGTCGGTAACTTTATCGTTTTGCCCCTGATTATGGTAATCTCTCTTGGATCACCACCAAACACTTCATATATTTCCATATCACCACATTATGCGCCCTCCCTCTATTTTAAGTCAATTTAGAGGTTAATCCATAATTGAACTTAAATACAGGGTTTCAGCGCTGCTCACAGCACACATGAATCACATCCGGAACTCAAATCACATCGAATTCTCTAAAAGGGTTATTTATCACTAACCACATCCACTTTTGGAGTCATTATCTCTTAATCACAATTTAGGATCTTGCTAAACCGGGGCTTAGCAGTCCACTTATCTCAGGCTTAATCTCTAGCCTCAAATCTCAGAATTCAGGGTATCAAATCACATAATTTTGTGATGTGGAGGAGGTGGCGGGGCCTGGACCACAACGGTAGGATTTGATGTAGCTGCTTCCTTCAATTTCTCCAACTCTTCTGCCATCATCTTTCGCTCAAGCTTCCGATAACCACCAAGAGACATGCAATGTTGATACTTATTAGCTGCTTGCCTCTCTGCATTTACTGCACTTAATGCCTGTGAAACGAAAACAATGAACACCGACTCAATAATATCAACTATATTCAAATAAAACACTATGATGATAAAAATCTTACCAAAAAGTTTAGATCTTCTCGTGATGCCATAAACAACCTCCAGTCCTCTGGAGACAAATACGTATACTCCTGACATAGATCCTTACCCCTCAGGTCCCCTCGAATGTAATCTCGTGTAAGCATATTCTTGAAATCTTTCCATCGTAGACGAATCTCCCTCATCCACTCATTGTATATCACCGCAGTGTCAGGGACATCATAGGTTTGCTACAAGGTAAAAACATAAGTTAATTATTTTTTAAGCAATAGGAATAAAGATATATGTAGATGTATCGAAACTTATATACCAAAAGTTGTTGCCAAATCAAGTCTTTAGTTTTTGGTGGAACCAACTTCCAATTATCATAGATAATGTGAACTTTGCTCCGACCCAATAAACCTAAGTAGCTAATGAAATGGTCTTCCTCCAGACCAATTGGTTTCATATTGTTATCAAAGTCAATATGCAACCTCTCCTGTTGATGGTGATAACGTGCTACTAATGCAGGCATTTTTGTACTGCCTCTAACCCTTCTTCTCGCAACGGGTTCAAGTATCACCGCAGGTTCAGGCCTATTCATTTCATTGTTCCTATCACTTTGTGAGTCACTAGAATTGTCCATATTCCTGTAAGCACAAAAATCATTGCCAGATAGGTGAATAAATTGTAAGTAAATGAATAAACTAACTACTTATAAAACAAACAGCACACATTACTATTTTCTAAGTTAAGCTTTTACTCTAGATTGTTTCCCATATTCCTTCACCATGATCATTTCTTACAGCATATTCTTTATCATCTACCAATTCTACTTCACTTGTTGTAGGTGGATTAATTGTGAAAGGTAGTGTGTCGTCAAGGTTGAAGGTCAGATCACCATGCTTCTGTTTTTTACTTTGAAGTACAATGGAAATTTTTTATTTGCAGGATCTATGACATAAAACACTTGTTTTGCCTAACTTGCTAGAATGAAGGGCTCATCCCTATAACCTACTCTTTCAAGATCAACTAAGACAAATCCAAATTGTTGATCTATTACCACAGCATTATTGCTAACCCACTTACATTTGAATAAAGCAACTTTGAACTTGTTATAAGTGATTTCCCATATTTCTTCTATCACTCCATAATGGGCCATAGATGCTAATATGGGGGTTTTGTCTTTCAAACTGGAAAAGTGCATGGCTTCAACTTCTACCATCATCCCACTATTTTACATGGTACTTCTGTCATCTTGGTCTTTTGTGTAGAAAGAATACCTGTTTATATCATAACCGCTCCAAGTAATGATATGAAACGAAGGCCCCCAGGTTAGCCACTCTATTGTCTCAAACACACCGGTCTCATGCAAAACCTTTTCCTAAAATCACTCTATGAATGTCTTGTTTTGCTTAATAGCAATCTGCATGTCATTCTTCCTCGGATTCATGTTCTTCAATCTCTTTCTGTGTTCATCTATGTACGGTTGAACTTCTACTATGTTATTTAGGATATAAAGGTGTGTTTGCAACACCTCTTCACGAGGCATAGTCTTCACTTTCAGTCCTCTGTTCCCTTGCTCCTCCCCTCTTCATGTCGATATTGTTCCTTTTTCCCCGATAGATAATCACTGCAGAAGTCCATAGCCTCTTCAACTACATACCTTTCAACTATTGAGGCTTCTGGTCGATAGAGATTTTTAGAGTACCCTTTTAAGATCTTCATGTATCACTCAAAAGGGTACATCCACCTCAGGTAAACTGGACCACAGAGCCTTACCTCCCTTACCAAATGAACTATCAAATGCACCATTATATCAAAAAATAAAGGAGAAAAGTGCATATCTAATTGGGACAATATAATATAACCCTCAGCTTCCAATTTATCCAGCTTCTCAGTGTCAATGACTTTGTTACAGATAGCATTAAAGAAAACACACAATCTTGTCACAATGCTTCGTACTTCATCGTTTATATTGCCTCTAATAGCTATTGGTAATAGTTGTTGCATCAGCACATGATAATCATGGGACTTCATTCCCACTAACTTTAAATCCTCCATTGACACAAACCTTCTCACATTTGAAGAATTTCCTTATGGTACTTTAATTTCATTCAAACACCCACACAAACTTCTTTTCTTCGCTTTTGATAGTGTATGCGTTGCTGGCTCCATGTATGCCCTCCTACCATCATCTCTTACCTGTGGATGTAACCGTTCTCTTATTCCCATATCAATAAGGTCTAGTCTCGCAATAATCCCATCCTTGGTCTTCCCTGGAATGTGCAAAAGCATACTGACAAGGCTATCACAAATATTTTTCTCTACGTCCATCACATCAATACTGTGTCTCACATCAAGCCTACGCCAATATAGAAGATCAAAGAAAATTGATCTCTTCTTCCATATGTTCTTCTCACCCGCAGTCTTCTGATTCTTACCGAGTAAGACATTGATACATTCAATCCGACTGTAAACTTCCTCTCCGGTTAATGCCTTTGGAGCCATTCCATACTCCGGCAAGCCGTTAAAACGCTTTCTTAACCTACGATATAGGTGGAACCTAGGAAGGAACCTCCTATGACCAAGGTAGACCATTTTTCTTCCATGTTTAAGTTGGTGGAAGTAAGTGTCTACTTCACAGATCGGACATGCTTTATGCCCCTTCACACTGTACCCTGAGAGGTTTCTATATGCAAGGAAGTCATTTATCATGGTAAAAATCATTACACGTAGCTTAAAGGACTCATTCTTATATGCATCAAACACATCAACGTCTTCCTCCCACAACTTCTTCAAGTCCTCAATCAAAGGCGCCAGGTCGACATCGATATCATTTCCTGGCTGTTTTGGTCCAGAAATCATCAAAGAAAGCATCACATACTTCTGTTTCATACAAAGCCAAGGAAGCAAGTTGTATATTACAAGGAGTACCGGCCATGCACTGTGTGTACTATTAAGAGTTCCATACAGATTGATGTCATCTGTACAAAGCCCAAGCCGAAGGTTTCTTGGCTCGCCGCCAAATTCAAGGAACATTTCATCTATTTTCTTCCACTGTGGAGAGTCAACTGGGTGCCGAAGATATTTTCCTTCGGATATTCTATCATCCGAATGCCATCTCAACTTCTTCGCTTTTTTTGCAGTGCCAAACAAACGCTTAAAGCGCGGTATTATTGGAAGATACCACAAAACTTTTAGAGGTTGCCTTTTAGTTGTCCCATCGCCACAACCACCATCTTTCTTCACTTTGTATTGTGGAGTTTGACACTTGGGGCACTCACTCAGACCTTCATACTCCTTTCTGTATAGTACACAGTCATTAGGGCAAGTATATATCTTTTTATACTCCATACCCATTATAGATAGGATTTTCTTGGCCTCATACATACAATGTGGAAGTACATTATTGTCTGGAAACATATCACACAACAATTCAAGCAGTATTGTGAAACTACTATCGGTCTACCCACAAGTTGCTTTTAAGTTAACCAAATGTAATGTTCCTGTCAGCCGTGTGTATTTACTCCCTGGGTACAATGGTGTCTCTGCATCACTCAGTAGACTATCATATTCATGCGACTGCGCAAAGGATTCTACCTCAACATCGTGAATTATTCTCTCCATTCTATCTTCATCTATGACATCCACAGCTTCCTTCTTATGCGACGAACAATCAGTTACTTCCTCACCATGCCATATCCACCTTGTGTATTGAAGATTCATTCCATCACAAAGTAGGTGATCCCTTATAACTTTAACATCCCGTCTTCTCTCATTTAAACAATTGACACAAGGACAAAAATGTTAGATCTCATATTTTGATGATAACAAAAGAATGGTTTAAAAAGGAAATGATTAATAAACAAGTTTGAATAAAGTAATGACAGGAACAAGCATCACTTGAAGTAAGCATTGGAGTAATGAAGAAAGACCAAGAGAAAATGCTGAGGAACTTGATCAGAAGTAAGTTTTCTAAGGCATTACTCGAGGAGCTACTCGAGTAATGAGACAAAACTTGAAGTAACCAGAGACAACTTCCAGTAAACTGCCAATGTTACTCGAGTAATAGTGTAAGTATTTTCAAGGTGCTCTCGGCCTGCCAATGTTACTCGAGGAGCTACTCGAGTAACCAGGTAAAAACTTGGAGTTGCTCTCGGCCTGCCAATGTTACTCGAGGAGCTACTCGAGTAACCATGTGAAAAACTTCCAGTTGCTTTCAGGTTGCCAAAGATACTCGAGTAGCTACTCGAGTAACTCTGTTTCTGAAAATATGGAGCTCTCAGCATTTAGTACTACTGCTAATGTTACTCGAGGAGCTACTCGAGTAACACACTAAGGTAAGTTAAAACTTGAAGGTGGTACCCGATTAACTTAATATAATCTTATCTCATTTTCCTCGAGTCCTTACTCTAGTATGCAAGTATCTAATGTTCTATTTTAAGTGGATTCCTCTACTAAGTACCCGAGTATGCAGAAATACTTTCAAGAAAAACTTCAAGTCATTACCCGGGTAAGTCATGCACAAAAATCTCATTTACCTGAGTTGGTACCCGAGTAACCTATGCAAAAATGAGTGCATTACTCGAGTCCATACCCGAGTAATGAGGTAAGTGCTCTCGGCCTTGAAATCCTGCCAACATTACTGGAGTAGAGCATCGATTAACCAAAATTTTATTTGAAGGTTTACTCGAGTTGGTACTCGAGTAACTCATAAAGTTATGAGTGCATTACTCGAGTAGGTACCCGAGTAAACAGATATTTTCAAAGGTTTATTCCATGCACTACCCGAGTAATCTTGTATTTATTCATTGACTTGCAGTTGATCAAAGGTTTCCCGATGATACTCGAGTAAGTACTCGAGTAACCTTCATGTAATACTCGGGTAGTTACTCGAGTAAGCTTACCCAGAAATTTAGAAATCCTTCAAACGTTCATTAAATTGTCTCCTATATGATTAATCTTTCATTATATTAGTATTTCTAGCATATTTACAGATAAACAATGAAGGAATCATGTCAAGAAATGGAAGTCAAATCAAAAGTTCAAATACCAACCACCGCCAACGAATATTTTTCAAAAACTTGAAAAGTCAATAGTGGCTGCGCACTCTCCAACGGACGAAAGAAAATGTTCCAATGGTCATCACCAACATATATATATATATGGGAACATCCAAACAGAGAAATGACATCAAGAACATACACAAACGAATTATCAAGTTCATTGCTCTGTTTTACCATTGAAATTATATTTCTATGCTTCAGTGATTCTTATTCACTCTGTAAGAGAGATATTTCATTCAAACTCAATATTTGTTATTGAGATAACTTAAGGTTGTGGAACCTTGAGTTGGGATTGGATTACAACTTGTAAGGGGGAGCGAGTGTCCAGGTGAAGGAACTTGCTTGTACTGAGGTGCCAAGAACCCAGTGAATCTTGAAAGTTATAGTGAAAATCTCAGAGAAGCTCTGAGGACTGGACGTAGGTCAAAGTGTTTGTGACCGAACCAGTATAACTCCTGGTGTACACTTCGGTGATATTTCTCCTTACTCATTACTGTTTTAATTCCACTGTTAAAGTTTTATAATTCCGACGAAATTTTAGTATCACCCAATTCACCCCCCTCTTGGGTGAAACGCTTGTTCTAACAAAAAATACATCCCATTTTTTGCTGGAGCATTCCTTCTAGCATATTCAATAAACTCTTCAACCCCATTCTCATATTGTTCACTTATTCTCAAAGCATTCATCCAACTATGATCCATTTTATTATCACCTACGCCATTCCCAATAACACTCAAGTTTAGAATAATTGTCAACACATGGAATTGCCTTTTACTATTTTGTTTTTCAAAATTTTGGTAGCATTTACCCTTAAAAGTGAGACATACCAAAATCAAAATAACAAACCATTTCAGCTTAATTTAAATGAAACTAAACTAATTAAGGCAATTAATATTCAGGACAATGTCATATTAAATACGTGCTTTTCATTTGAAATTAAAAAAACAATGAAACAATAATAATTAAACAAATAACAACTTCAATTTATCAAGTGATTGAAAAAAAATACATTAGCCATGCATATATAGTTAATAACTCTACACTTTAATTTACTAAGATATTTTGTATATTACATTGTTAAGAAAAAACTACAATTGCTAGAAATTGATTAGTTTCTCAAAACGGAAGGATCATGCCTTAACATATAAAATACTTGAAATAAATATGTAGACTTTATTACTACACTTCGCAATATATAAGATATAAATATTATCTTCAATATTAGCATGAAACTAATTTTCAACATAGAACCTAAGGGAGTATTAAATATAATAGGTGCTGAGTTATGGAAAAACAAAAAACAAAAAAATCAAATACCCCTAACATAATGTATGGGTGAATGCATTCACAAGTTTTAATTTCCATACAGTAAACAATAATTTATTTGGCAAGAAGAAAAAAAGTCTGGTAGTCATGTTTTAATTTTTTATCTTCAGAAGAAAATAGACTACGCCAATCAGCAACAGAGAGAGCAGAAAAGAATGATGTACACAAACTTTGTCATTAAATCCAATTAACATAGAAACAAACATTTTCCTAAGTCTATACTACTATTACTATGTGCTTTAGCTTTTAGAGAGAGGTCAATTAAGAGAAACATAGGATTGCTAAGTATATATCCTACTATGTATATTTCATATTTTTGTTATAAACCCTCAACTGATCTGAAAAAGAATGGTTAAAAAATGTACACTAAGATGGCTATAATCCTAACTAAGTAACTAATTCTTAAACTAACTAACTCTCAAGACTCTCCCATCATCATCATCATTATTATCATTATATAACATATAGTAACAATATGGGTGAGCTTAATAATGAACCTACCAAACTTTGAAGCAACACAAATATAGTAGTAATACATAATGCATTGCACAATATATACCGAGCCATATTTAATTCAGCAAAAAAGAAACTGCTTTAAGAAACCCAAAATGCACCTGATTTAAGAAGCCCAGCAACCACGCATCTGATTCTGAGAATGCAAATGCAGCAACGGAAAGCAACGACACACCTGATTTAGTGAAGAAGAGAGTTAAGAAACCCAGACACCATGCACTTGATTCAATGAAGAAGAGAGTTAACCATACACGACGCACCTGATTCTGATAATCCAAATGCAGCAACGAAAAACAATAAGAAGAGAGTATAAGAGAGTTAATGAGAATTTTAGATTTGAAATGTTGTAGAGGTGAGATGATGAGCTTTGCATCAATGGAAACTACAGGGAAAACTCACGGGAGAAGGAAAACAGGGGAGACGCGATTGAATGCAAGGGGAAAAAGAAGGTAAAGCTGCTGCTGCAGCTCTATGATGGGACAGGTGACAGCCTCTTTCGCGTCCCCAGTCAAAATGGGGACGCCTAAAGTAAGCTTTAGACGTCCGCAATCAAAATGGGGACGTCTAAAGCCCACTTTAGACGTCCCCAGTTTTTCTGGGGACGTCTAAAGTGGTGAATTTTTTTTAAAAAAAAAATTTCTTCCAACGCCAAAGCTTCCTGTCATATATTGAACTTTGGACGTCCCTAACTTAAAAAGGGACGTCCTTTAGGGTAGTAAAAAGTCTAGTTTGTAGTAGTGACTTTTTGGTTTTTGTGGGTGTCATACTAATTTTTTTTAAATAATTATTTAAAAAATCACTCTCCTTCTCTCTCTTCCCCATTCTCTTCAGCCCCGTAACCCTCTCTCTCCAACTCCTTCTTGTTCCACTCTTCATGAAGGTTTATCCTTTCCCTATGTGAGCTTCCCTTCCAACCATACAAGAGGATCTATGAACCTTAGTTTTACTAGTGGCTAGGGTTGTACGTTGGATGTCATTAGCCCGTGTTCTAGTCCTGTTGGATGTTCGGTCTGGACATTCCAATTGGAAGCCTGGTCTTGCTGGGATGTAAACATGATAGCCATCGAGTTGAGTAGATTGGACTAAACTAGACCCGGTTAGTTGTTTGAGTAGCCCAATCCAGACTTGGTGTTACTTTTTCAGTAAACTAAAATTAAACCAACAAAAAAATGACCTGGATATCATCAATATCCTACTTTTTATCATATCAAAATCCTTTAATTTGCAAAGCAGATGAAACATATAAATATCCTACCCTACATATCAATATCTTGATCTTGCATATCATCAATATAGATAAATATATATTGATGATTTCATCAATATATATAGACAAATCTAATAATTCAATAATATCCTGCCCATATATAACTAATAACCATGCATTAGTATCAAACTCATCAATAACATGTCCTTAGATAACAAGCATCATCAAAATAATCAAAGGGCACAAGTCTAAAGCAAAGATAAAATATTCAGATTACAACCATAGTTCAAAGTCCAAATAACCAACCAAAGTCTAGAATTCTGAAGCTTAAAAGGTAATACCAAGTCCATAACTTAAACCAAAATATCAAAAGGTAATCAGCAACAAGGTAATCTAATTTAAGACCTATAATTTCTCATGGCAGAAAAATGTATCCACTTAAGCTTTTAGTCAATTTCCTCCATGGACATAGTAGCATCTCCCATATCAGTCACACATGAAGCATCTAAAAAAGTACAACAACATTATATTTTTTAAAGGATATGTAAAGCAAAGAATCATTATATTAAAAACATTACCAGAATCTTCAAAATTGTCAAATTCATGAAGCTATTCAATGAGTTATGATATCGATTTCCTAGGAATAAGCCAATTTTGGGAACAAATAAGAGGCTCGGTCATTCTAGGCGATAATGAGCTCTGATATTGATCAACTACGCGACCTCCTGTGCTAAAAGTAGATTTAGAGGCAACTGTGGAAACCAGAATGGCCAACACAAGATGGGCCATGCAAGAGAGGATTTTGTATTCTATAGAATTTGCTTTCCACCAAGCCAATATGTTGAAATCAGTAAAAATAGGGACATCATCAGATGAATCGGCAGCAAGCTACTATTCCAACTCTGCTTAAGAATCATTTGAACTACTTTCTTTAATTGAGGGTAACCATTAAAGGCCCAAATTATGATCGTCAACATTTCCTACAATACTTAGTGAAGATGAAGGTGAAGTAGAAGATGAAATAATATTTGATTCAAAAGATTCACCAATAGAGCTGGAGTATTCTTCAAACATACAATATAAATAGTCCTTGACCTAGTCCTTTATAGCCAAGCAAACTTCATGATCATGAAATAGATTCTCAAATATGTGATTAGCATATGCCAGCTTTTAACAAGGATCCAATATTACAGCTACTATCAACAAAGGATTCATAACTTCTGCCTTACCCCAATATTTTTCATACTTTACTTTCATGTTGAGAGACATATCTACAAGGAGAGAGTTTGAATTTAGCACATTCCTTTCCAGCAGCTATTGAGTATGTGCAATTTGATGGAAGCAAGAGTTGAAGTCACATTTATGGAAGATGAGAACATTAATGTGATATCATAGAAAACTTTCAAGAACTTCAAGAAGACACATGCACGATTCCAATCTTCTGCTACTAGTGGGCCATATGCTTTTTAAATTTTTCTTTACATGCATCATGCTCCTGCTTGAAGAAATCACATGATTCATGTCTATTACTAGAGACCTCACATAAATCAATCATAAAGACATCATGTGCTTCAAATTCACACCTAGAGGGGGCAAAGTGTGCACAATAGTCATCATCCTTATCACTCATTCTGTCAAAGACATGTTGGAACTTCAATGCTACCTCTAACATTAAAAATGTTGAATTCTAGCGTGTTGACACATCCAAACAAATAAGGCTTTTTGTATCAATCCTTTTAGCTTTAGTAAAGGCCTTAAACTTTGTAAAACATTCCAAGGATGAGCGAATATATTTCACAGCACTTCTTATACCATTCAAAGTTGTCTTTCAAATCTTTCAACCCTTCATAAACTATCAAGTTTGTATTACATATTAGTCCTCTCCAACTCTTCAAATGCTTCTTCAAATAGAATAATGTTGTAGCATTTGATGAGGCATTGTCCATTATAATAGTAAAAACATTTTCAATTCTCCAATCCAATAAACACCTCTCTATGGTCTTTCCTATTGTCTCTCCCTTGTGATCCTCAATCATATAAAAATTGATGATCCTCTTATGAAATTCCATTCAGGATCAATAAAGTGGGATGTCAAGCATAAGTAATTAAAATTTTGATTGGATGTCCATCAATCGATAGTAAGACAAACCCGAGTGGCACATGTTCTCAAAATCTTCTTCAAAACCTTGACTCTCCAAGATATAACTACCAACAATCCCTGCCAATTGTAATTCTAGAAGGAATGGGAAAAAATGGCTCCACTAGTGCCTTCACAAATTTCTTAAATCCGAGCTTTTCAACAATCCTGAAGGGCAACTCATCACAAATTATGAACTTAACTAAGGCCCTTCGTATTCTCTTCCCATTGTACACATGTGGAACTAAGGCCCTTCCTTGTGTGGCATTTGACAAGTAATTTAACATGGGCTGCTTCTTATTTTTATCCACCTTGTTAGGGTTCTTTGGACACTTCAACAAATGCCTTTTCAAAGAAGTTGTCCTGTGCTTGTTAAGGTCACAAGCATAGGTGTTGTTGCAATGCTTGCAATATGCTATTATCTCTCCATTTGTTTCTTCCACTGATATCTTCACAAAATAGTCCCAAACTTTAGATGTTTTGGACTTACTTTATTCTAGTTCTTTTCTTTTCTTTTCTTTTTTTTAGGATTTTAACCCCCAGCTACTTGAGCCTCTTGTGGTACATGAGAGGGTTATATTGCAGAAGTAGGAGGAGCATATGTCACTACTAGTGGTAATGGTGGCAACTGAGGAGAAACAAGACCAAGACTGGGAGAAGGAGTTGTAGAAGGTCCGGAGCCAATCAAGATAGGGTTATCATCAAATGGGAGAGTGATAGAGACCCCTTTGTAAAGCATTGTTGATATCCAATCAAGATAGGGTTATCATCATATTGGAGAGTGATAGACACCCCTTTGTTAGGCATTGTTGATATAGAATCTTGCTCTTCCATTTCAAATTGACAATATACCTGCACAAAACAAAAGAAGAGAGTATATAAAATAACACTGAATAAAATAAAGTTGATAAAATATTTTATATAAAATAGCACTGAAACAAACAAAGGAGATAAAATATTCTAATCAATATAAAATATAACGTAATCGGATAATCCAAGAAAGTACCATGAACAAGATATTAAAATAAGGCAAGGGGAATGTGATCCAATAAACTAATAATAACAAAAAAAAATTAATACAAATTCTGTAAACTAACATGATTAGAATAAAATACTAGAGAATCCAACAATAATATCATGAGGATATTGAAGTTTGAACCACATAATAAACTAGTTCAATTCTTATAGCATAATGTCATTTAAAATGCCCCATGGAAATAGAAACAAGGCGATGAAGTTTCAGTTGCATCTTGCAAGTTCAAACAAGTTCCCAAAATGCTTTTGAATATAATAAGTTTGGCCTCATGGAAACAGAGACAAGGCCTCCATAATAAAATATTTCAGTGGCATCGTATTAAGCCATATGTAGCAAAATATAATAAACAAGTTCAAACAACCTACAGAATCTAACAATATAATAAAATATTATAGAATCAAACAAAATATCATGAATAATATTATAATCTACCACAAAATGCTCCGGAATCCAACAATATAATAAAATATTTGATATTCATGTTCACTACAGAATCATCTCCTTCTTTCTGCATGAATGAACTCAAAGGCTTTAATATATTTTACACACACTAAAAAATAAACAAGATTATTCGGCTTACCTAGTGCTGAACTTAGCGTCGTCGGAAAAGTGACAGACGAAAGTGACGATCTTGAAACTTTAAAGACGAGAACTTGAAGACAAATGAGGTGCTACATTGTGAGACATGAAAGATGAGAGGAGGGAAATCGAAAACAACACATGGGAGGCACAAGCGCTAGAGAAATGGTGTCAATGCAGTAGATCGAAGAAGAGAATCAGTGACTTGAGGAGAGAAGGTGTCGAAGTCTTTGGAGTTAGGGTTTGCAATGAGGGAGTCGATCGATGGAAAGGAAAAGAAGAGTATAAAGCTGGGGCTAAAACGGCATCGTTTTGTTCCTTTTGAGCTAGATATTTTGGTAACCTTAAGTTAGATATAAATATTAATATAAAAATATATCCAAGTAGGACCAGGCTTCCTAGTCCTATAAGCCAACTCGATACCCGGTCTCACCTGGACATCGGGTCAGACCCAGTCTTGCCCAAATGTTATCGAGCTTTTTCTTCTTCCTTCTCTTAGGCTAGATTGGGTTGGGCCAGGTTAGCCAGGTTTCCCGGTTACATGTACAGCCCTACTTGTGGCACTGGTATAATATGCCACAAGCCATGAATCTAATGCAGCTTGTATATCCAACATCTCATTTTCTTTATAGAAGGAATATTGATAGTCACATGATGAATCATTCCGTGCTAAGCAATAGTACTACTTCTCTAAACTTACCAATGCAATCCCATTTCAACTATCCAGTTACAGCATCAGGAGGATTCGGTATCTCAGGACTAAATTTGAATATGGGAAGTGCATCATCAATTGCAATAGATGGAGCAACACCAACGTCATCATCACAACCCCTTTTGCGACCATTCAGTAATCAACAAGAAGAATGATTCATGGAGTTCTCTTATGACAATTCTTTCAGGGAAAGGATAAACCTTCATGGAGAGTGGACAAAGGAGAAAGAAAGTGAAGGAGTTGGAGAGAGAGAGTGACTGGGTTGAAGAAAATAGGAAAGAGAGAGAAGGAGAGTGATTTTTTTAAATAATCATTATAAAAAATTAGTGTGAGACCCTCAAAATCAAAAATGTAACAGCAATTTGCATAAGATAATAATAGAGTTGGCATTTTTACCACATTTTGAAATGTTCAAGGTCATTTTTGTACCTAAAAATGTTTATGGTGTCATTTGCTCTTTTGAAAAATGTTTATGGGTATTTTTGCATCTTAACTAATTTAAATATAATATTATATTTAATTTTAAAATAGTTTGTTTATTGTACAGTGTATTTATTTTAGAAATGTAATTTAAATTTTCATTGTATAGGGCCTGATAGGAGAACTCACAAGAGAAGGCTGAATGTGATTGACGACAGAACCTCGAGGAAGGGTTCCCGTCGTAGTGCCCTAGAATGATAAGACACAGCAGCCGACGAAGAAAGGGGGCTTGCTGTTCAATCACTTCCTCACAAAATTGGGAAGCAAATTCATATGCTTCCCAATTCATTTTGGGAGCTGGAAGAAGATGCCGTTGGAGAACAAGGATAGCGTGTGGGATGATCCTGTGAAGGTAATTACTATTTAATTAATTTTTATGAATTTTTTTAATTGATGAAGTAATTATTTTGTATTTCTTCTAATTAATTAAATGTTTTTTGTGGTGCAGAAAAAATTTGCTGCTACAGACTTCCCCCGCAAGAGCTATGCTCAGTCAAAGATGGGTGACGAATGGAAGACCACCAGGGGCCGGCTGTATAACTCACATGACAAAGATGGGATGAGGTCGTTGCATGAGCTGGAGTGGGACGTGCCAAGCGATGTCCTAGTGAATGATTGGGTCAGATCTTTTTAGTGGAGGAGGATGCTTGAGCAGCGAGTATATATTGTTGTATTTAATTTTTTAATAATTTATAGTTCAATTAAATTTTAATATGATTTAATTAAAGAAATTAAAGGAAATTTGTTTTTTGGTAGGTTGTTTCTCATAAGGCCATCGTGAGCGGATCAAAGCAGTAGATCCATCATACGGTTGGATCAAAGCCATTTTCTGTCGTGGAATGTGGTTTTGTGCCAGGCCTAGCAGAGTTTTTGACAACAGCGTGAGAGGCAATTCTATAGACAAATGGTATACTGTTTCAGCCTTATAACTACCACAGACGGCCCATAAAGGATCATTGCCATTATGAACTCTTTAGACTCTCTCTCATCTCTCAATATCGTTCAAACCTATGACCATATGGCAAGAAAATTATTCCTCTCAACCAACCAACATGGTAATGGAACATTGACGCCCCTATCAACTCTATTGCGCGCTTAAATAACTGTATTGCTACATAGTACCCTGATATCATGGTCCTCCATATACTTTCTTACAAAGGAATATTAAGAAATTGCATTCCTTTCAAACTCTAATGTTTATCTTCCCTTCACTTCAGTGCAGATTGTGATAAAATCAGAAACTCTAATGTCCTTATAAGTTATGGACAAGTTGCGCATCGGACTTAAGTAGTTAAGTGTCCCAAGATATGATGTTGATAGGTCAAAATATTTAATGAAATTGTTGGCTGAATTAGGAAATGTCTATTGGGTCCATCTCTACTTCACCATTGGTGGATTAAGGCCTAAGTTCGTCCTTTTCGCAAATGGGTTGAGGTTTTCTTTATTATTCAAAAAAGAAAAAGAATATTATTCCAGTAATTTTATCTCCTAGAAACTACTCTCTTTATAAAACTATCTTCACATCTTCAGTGCATTTGCTATATTACGTGAGTCATCCAGTCAAACAATTGGATTTGAGGTAAACCCCAAACCCCTTCATATCAGTTAAATTAGGGCCCGTTTGGTTAGATTACATTGCACACATGCGATGGTAATCTTGATTGCATTACCATTGGTGGCCTGTTTGGTTGGGCTTATTAATGGTAATGTAGATTACAATTGCAAATAGATTGCATATTTTTTGGTAATCAACATTCATAGGGGGACCCCTATGAAAACTCATTGCAGGCTTGTAATCATTGATGAAATCTCAATTTTGACCCTACTAATTTAATAAAAAGACAAGATTTACCCTCACCAACCAAAAATATGTCAACAATGATATTTATTCTCTAAAACAGTGTGCTTCTCCACCCCCCGCCGCCCACCGCCACCGCCACCACCTCCTTCTCCATCGCCGCCGCCACTACCACCTCCTCTTCCCACCGCCACCCTCACCCCCGCTGCCCCCACCGCCCACCGCCTACCACCACCTCCTCCACCCCCACCGCCCATTGCCACCACCACCTCCTCCTCCTCCGCCGCCACCCTCACCCCTGCCGCCCCCACCGACCCACCGCCTATCACCCACCACCACCTCCTCCACCCCTACCGCCCACCACCACCACCTCCTCCTCCGCCGCCACCCTCGCCTACCGCCACCACCTCCTCCTCCACCCCCTACTGCCCATTGTAGCCGCCACCACCACCACCTCCTCCTCCGCCGCCACCCGCACCCCGCCACCCCCACCGACCCATCGCCTCCACCCCCACCGCCCATTGCCCACCACCACCTCCTCCACCCCCACCGCCCACCTCCACCACCACCACCACCTCCTCCTCCACCGACACCCTCGCCTACCGCCACCACCTCCTCCTCCACCCCCCACCGCCCATTGCCGCCTCCGCCGCCACCGTACCCCGCCACCCCCACCGACCCAGCGCCCCCACCGACCCAGCGCCCATCACCCACCACCACCTCCTCCACCCCCACCGCCCATTGCCCACCACCACCTCCTCCACCCCCACCGCCCACCGCCACTGCCACCACCTCCTCCTCCACCGCCACCCTCGCCTACCGCCACCACCTCCTCCTCCACCCCCCGCCGCCGCCGCCGCCACCACCTCCACTGCTACCACCCTCAGCCCACCGCCCACCACCACCACCTCCTCCTCCACCCCCGCTGCCCACCGCCACCCCTATCATTGCCACCACCACTACCTCCTCCTCCTCCATCCCCGCCGTCGCCGTCTTGTAACTATTTTTTCTACAAAGATTGTATTAAGGGGTAAAATAGACTTTGTGTAATATATTAATTTTAAATAATTGTTAAAATATTAACTCATTGCACATTGCTTAAAAATCAAACCAAACACTACCCTTGTAATTAATATCGCATTGCATTACCATTGCATCGCATTGCACTGCACCGCAGGGTGTAATGTGATCGAACCAAACGGGCCCTTAGTTTTGATTGAATAAAAGGTCATTTGAGTTGAACTTGTGTGTGTATCCAAATTCAAGATATCTTATTTAAGATATTATAAGTGGTTGGAAGATATTCCTAATACCAATCATTATTCATTATTCATTATTCATTATTCATTATTCATTATTCATTATTCGAAAAGTGGATAAGGCATGGGATATTTCCTATAATAAATTACCCCCCCCCCCCCACACACTCTCTCTCTCTCTCTCTTGTGAGGTGCATTTATTATGTCTAAATAGAATAAGCTCTATAGTAGTCGATTCCGTGTATGAAGGCACCAGTAGATTACCCCAAACCCAAATTTGGTATGTTCCTTTCTCACCTTTTATTTTCTGACACCACCTTCAGATTAAAATTGGAGAACTCTAAAATCCAATCCACCTTCACTTTTGCCTTTGGTCAAAAGCACTACAAGCTCTCCGGCCAATATTACACTCCACCATCTATTTGACCCCAACATATTTGAATAATATATTGTTACGATTGAGGTTTAAAAAACAAAATAAAATCAGAAACTTGATAATTGAAATCAAATATCAAAACAATTCAAATTACTCCCAGGGGAAAGGAAGAGAATTTGCTCACTACAAAATTGTGTTTGAGAATTAGGAGTTTCAGGAATGTTTTAATATTTTCTTAGTTGAACTTATTCCATTGAATTAGTACTAAAGTATAAGACTTCATTGACCAATTTAACTTATGAAGATAAACTAATTAACCTTCTAGATGTGCATTAATCTCTAGACGCAATACAATCAGAATTTAATGTTATAACATTATTGAAAGCAAACATATAAACCAGCTAACCCAGTCTAATCAAGCACATAAAATTTTTCAATGGCTAATATATTTGTAATTTTTCTATTTTCCTTCTATAAATAACTCCTCTGATCTTATTTACAAGTCACTTCCAGTATGTTTCATATAAATTAAGAAACAAAACTTCATTAACTTTGCATTAAAATGCAAAAATTTTTCATCTTTACCCCTATTTAATATTTATTATATCCTATGAGAACAAATTAAAGTCAATATATATAATGAGTTAATATAATGTTTGATCCTCAAAGTAGTTGTGATCTCTATAATTTCAAACCACTGATTTTAGTCTCTCAAAATATTTTTCAATTAAAACCTTTAATCCTTCTAATTTAATAAGAACTTAGACTGTGTTAAATATGCTGTTGTGTCACTAACATAATTAGTTTTGCTGATATGGCTTAATGACTAACAATATGATGTGACAAAATGAATTATAAATTTATAATTTAAAAACAGTTATTAATAATAAAAATAAATTCCTCTCTCTCCACAGACTTGCGTTCCTCACGCTCTCTGTATCAAGAAGATCATCTAGCTTTTTCCTGCATCAATGGCGTTGAGAATCTTTTGGTTCAGTCACGAGTCTCTTTCTCTCCTTGAACCAGCCACTACGTTCACGTCTTCCCCCTCCCTTTCAGATCGCAAGTGGTCTCTGAATGATTCTCAAGGTGTTTTGAAACTTTCTCACAGGATTTTCACCGCTCATAGTGGTCTCTGGAGAAGTTGAAATTTCAACGATTTCAGCAGAATCCTTTATTTTATTATTGTTTGTTTCCTCATCATTGGATATCAACTGATCGAAACCATTCTCAGATGAAGTCTTAATTTTCCAACCAAAATCAAAACGGTGTCATCAACACTATAAAAAAATGACTTTCGGTGGCGACAAAAGTCACCATTGAAAGGTTAAAAGTCGGCGCTAAAGGTTTTCAGCGACAACAAAAAAGTCGTTGCCTATGCGACTGTCACTAAAAGTTTTAACGGCAACAATTTTTGTCGCCGCTGAAAGTAACTTTCAGTGGTGACTTTTGTTGCCACTGAAAGTGTAATTTTTTTTTTCAAATTACAAATTTCGTCACAATTTTTTTGAAAAAAAAAATTATAAATTCCATGTGTCTTTCTCCTCCACTCGTTGCCATGTGTCATCTCCACACGTTGCCATGTGTCGATGTCACATAATTCCTGAAAGTGCTTCTCCTCTAACTCGAACGCACGACCTCATGGTGCGGACGCCTTCACGCGCGTGCGTTTGCTAGTTGTGCTAAAATGAATCTGTGTTAAATTATTACATATTATTATATATATAATTTTTTTTTTTATGGTTTATGCAATGGATCATTTTTGGCCTTCGGTGCACCCACCTTCCAGGTATCCGGCGTTCGCCTGAAGGCCAACGCCGGATTTACCGACATAGGCCCCCGACAACCGACTAGTCCTGGCGCCCCCAATCTGATAGGCTCGACAGGAATTCACCTCTTTGAGGCGCCCCAGGGGAGAGAGCTCCCAACGGAAATTCTCTACACCTTCCGTTTCCTGAGATCGAACCTAGGAACGGATTGGTGTGGCGCAGATGCCTACCCATCTGCGCCAACTTCCGTTGGTGTTATATATATAATATTATCATACACAAACATACATATAACTAATTATATATATATATATATATGATAATTAATTATTAATTATATATAATATTATTAAAAATAATGATAAATTAAATTAAAATGTAAAAAAGTATTTATATATTTAATTAACCAATTTTCAAATTAAAATTACTTAATAAATAATAATTTAATTTTATAAATATTATTTTTAATACAAAATGATACATATAATATTACTAACATATAATTTAATTTTAAATAAAATAAAACAATAACTGTTGTAATAATATCATAAATATTATTTTAGTAAAAAATTTTAAATATCATATTAATAAATAATAAAATAATTATAATAATTAAGATTAAATATAATTATTTAGTAATTAATATTTTAATATTATAAATATTATTTTAAAAATAAAATTAATAAATTTTAATTTTTGCCACAGAATTTCTGACAAAAAAATTCGGTCACAGCAAAAAAATTTGAATCTAATTATTTTTCATCCATTCATCTTAATATAGTTTGCAAGAGAAGGAAACATGTGTAGAGAGATCCCATACACAAGCAAATGTATAATTATCTTATTTTTCTTTATAATAAATAATATATTTAGTGTCCTCAAATATTAAATATTAAATTTAAACAAAAAAAATTTGCTGGTGATAAAAAATTCCATAAAAAAATAAGTTGAAATTGACTTTCAGCGGTGACAATTCAGTAGCCGCACTAGTGGAAAAATGACATTTTTGACTGGTTAAAAAAGACTTTTTAGATTGATTGTGTATTAGGTCTTGTTACAGCAAGCCTAAAAAATGTGTTATTTTTTAAACCGATTGTTATGACTTTTAAGACCGGTTATAGGAACAACAGGTCTTAAAATTTACTTTAAGACCGGTTGTGCCTACAACCGGTCTTAAAAGTCACACATTTAAGACCGGTTGTAGGCACAACCGGTCTTAAAGGTGTGACATTTAAGACCTGTTATTTCTACAATCAGTCTTAAACGTTTTACTTTTAAGACATGTTGTAGCTACAACTGATCTTAAAAGTTCTTTTTTTTTTTAAAAATGTCCCTTTTATATTCCTTACCCAGCAAGCCATTTCTATCCCAGATTCCATAGAAGCAACGTAACACATATTTAACAGAAGCAATGACAGCAGCAAAATCAACAACAAGCACAAATGAAGGTGTAACACCCCAAATTTGGATTAAGGGCTAATGATGATTATCGAGAATGTAATTGTGAATTAAAGTTGATTGAGACATGAATTGTTCTTGGAAATGCCCAACATCCTGTATTTTAGCATAATTATGTGATGAAATAATTATTTGGGCTAAAATATTGGTAAATGGCGTATGAAGAAGAGGAAAAGAATTAAATATGTGTTATGTGGCAATTTAAATAAATGTACCAATATTAGTGGGAAAAATTGAAGAAATGGAAAATTGATGAGTAATTAGTTAGTGATTAATGGAGAAATTAATTACTAACTAAGGAGAAATAAGATGTGTAACTAAATGGCTAATGGAGGGATTAGAGTAACTAATTGGTTACTTATTTTACAAGAGTCAATGATATTGTGACACTTGTCAAGTTGGCAAGAAGAGAGAGTAAGAGAAAAGTCAAATCATGCATTTCTAAAACATTTTCTCTCTCTTTTCTTCCCTCCATTTTAGCTGACATGAGACAAGGGGGAGGGGGTGTCCTCATTTCATCTTCTCCAACTCTACTCTCTATCATTTCCTCTTTCATTTTCATGCATCCATGGCAGCCTAGAGAAAGAAGAACATTGTGTAAAAGGTGAGCTTTTGACCCTATAAATGACTTCTAATGGAAAAACTCTCTTCTATAAACTTGTTTCTTGTATTGAGAGCTTTAATTTCATGGTTTTAGATTTTTCATTTGGTGGTGTTTGAGCTCTCACAAAATTTTGGACTTGGGTGAATCAAGGAACTCCTTTGGGGAAAGTTGTAGAGGTGAGTAAGACAAACCTTTTCATATAGGTTTTGTAGCCATTGGTTGAGTTTGGATTTTTAGGAAAATTTTCCTTGAATTTTGAAAATGAGGGTCATTGTGTTGTTGGCATATTGTTGTCATGGAAATGGTGCCTTGTTTAGTGTTTTGAATTAATAGAACTGAATTGAAGCTTAAAAGTAAAGTTTGGCAACTTTGTGTTTGGTTTTGTGTATTAGTCAAAACAGGGCATTGTGATGGGTTTTGATTTTAGTCATTTTGAGGTTACCATTGTGTTCCTTGTGGAAAATTGTATGGGAATAGGTTTGGTTATTGATTTTGGAATCATTGGACACTTTGGTAGAAAATTGGAAATCTGTCAAGTGTGAACTCTATTTTGGGCAGTTAGTTTTCACAAAATTTTGAATGACCAAATGGTATTGAAAAATTCTGAAACTTTCCAATCTTAAATTTCACATCCCAAGCTTCAAAATGGACATATATTTCATGTCATTTCGATTTTTGATCTAGGAGTTATGTTTGATGTGAAATCTGGGATCAATTCTGGAGCAGGGTGGACATTTCTTGAATTCTGTAATTGTGTGGTGATTTCTAGTAATGGACCATATTTTTTCCTATGAAGAGGACTTAAATACCTCTCATTTGGCTTTGGAATCACCTCATTTTTATTTTTCTAGAATTAGTTATGATGTTTTGAAGTTCAGCCAAGAAACATAATTTGCTTGGCCGCGGCCAGCGAATTTTGGGCCGCAGCCCAAATGTTTCAGACCTGTAATTGGCTGCGGCCAATGGAATTGTGGGCCACAGCCAACCCCTAAAAATGACTTTTGGACTTCTAAATATGGTTTTTAGTATAGTTGTTTCCCAACCCTTTAGGCATATGTTTAGGCTTCTAGTAGCCACCTAAAGGACATAAATGATAACCAAATCTAACTACTTGAAGTTAATTGAGTATTGGAATAAAGTTTAACTCTTCATCCTTAATTATGACTTTAGGATTTGATCTTTCCCCGGAGCATAGAAGGCCCGTGCCTGCCCAAGAGCGGAAAGACCAAGGTAGTGACACTTTATCCTATATCATGTATATTGCATTGCTTGTTTGCATTAGTCATTGAATACATATACAATGAAGGGACGTGGCGAAAGCCCGATCTCGAATACAGATATAGTAAGGGAATATGGCGTAAGCCCGGTCTCGAATACAGATACAGTAAAGGACGTAGCGTAAGCCCGACCTTGTATATAGTGAAGGGGACGTAGCAGTGTGCCCGGCCTCGAATATTGATTGCTGCATTGTGATATATGTTTACTTGCTTTGTTTATATGCATCATATACGTAAACTATTGCTACTGGGATTCTTTTGAATCTCACTCTTTCCAAATAACATTTTTAGACTGGGCAAGTGGATAAGGGTGATTAGGACTGCCGGCGATAATCTTAGTTAGATATTCTTAGTTTTATTTTGGACTGGTTATCATTTTGGACAAATGTATATATTGAATAGAATTATAGTATTATAGTTTTGTGTAATCCCTGGTATGGATACTGAGATGGGCAATAATGCCCTGAACAATATTTTGGTTTAATGTTTATCCCGAGTGAATGTCGGAAATTGTGGTTATACTCTAATATTGTACATGTAACAGACCGTACAGGCCAATTGTTTTATGAATAAAATGAATGGAGATCTATATGTACAAGTGTTTTAAAAAGTTTTTAATTATTCCAGATCTCTTATTCAATTATTAAACATGTTTTGAAAACCAATCACGTCCTTAATATATAGGTGGGGGTTACAGAAGGTGTAAGCTAGGTGACTTTAAATCAACTTCCAACAAATGGTAATTGTAGAACACTTAATTTTTAGCCACAAATCAAATGATTTAGCCAACAATAGGTGAAATGTTGCAAGATATCAAAGTTCAAGATCAAATGTGGACAATTCAAGCGACAGGCTTAAATCAGATTCTAGGAACTCCAAATGCACTCAACAACTGTCTAAAACTAAAACACAGCTTATGAATCAATTTCAATGTGCAATATGAAGGAATGTCCAAACAGAAGAATTTGCTTAGAAATGGATGCAAAACTTTGAATGACAATGGAAGCAATAAAATTCAAGGATTGATACAAGCAATAGCAGAAATTCCTTAGTTTTACAGAATACAAAGGGAAGAAAAAGTACAGAGGTCAATACTTCAAATCCCATGCCTGTATCACCTATATCCCAGAAATTGTCCTACACAGATACATAAACCCAGTTAGAAATTCATACAGCAGGAGCAATACGTAAGAGAACAATGTATAATGTAACGTTGGATTCAAAAACTCGCTATTTTTGTAATAGCTCATAGATGAATTTAGCACAACATCTACGAATGAAATCAAGATCTTCTTCAGAAAAGGGATCATAAAGATCAAACATCTGTAACACCAAAGCCAGACAAAACATTAACTTAGTAACTTAAAACAATAAAGTAATACAAAAGTTCTGAAATATAAATTTACATCTTTAGAAAAATCAGTTATGCCTAGAGTGATAATATTGTAAAAGTGTCTCAAAACATAAAAACCATATAAGTTAGACCCCTGTGGTTGCCTCCAACTCTAAAAAAAATATGATATCATTAAAACGAGTATAAAGGCATAGCTTATTACATTCTTTAAACAAATCAATGTGTACTAACCTTTGGCATGATCCATGTAGGGTCCTTTAAGTCACAAACATGCTTACCACAAGCAGTGTGTAGGAATGTCCGCATAGCCCTATCATCATCAAAATCACAAAGATTACTTATTTTACACAAATTCCATAAACTTTGCACACAAAAGGTAATAATGCAAGAAAACTTACGAGTTCAAGGTCTTTTTCAAATCATTCCTTGGTTTGAAGTAGAGGGAGCATAAGAGGATGACAATGTAACTACTCTTGCATAGAAGAACTAACTACCAATGATCACTAAAAAATAGAGAAGAATATTAAGCAAATATAAAACATTATATATTTTTTAAAATATAAGTTTGTTTCTTACCCAAGCACATATGGAGCCAAAAAACACTCAGTTTCGGTTTCACTAAGCCTCTCTGATAAGTATGTATGTCTGATAGCAGCAATTGTCCCTTTCTCTTGGATTTGAGTTAGGCATAAGAATCCAATTTTATCGCTTTTGCTAGAGAAGACTAACCTACGATGTATATACATACAATAATGCAAGCACACAAACCAAAGGTAAATGGTGAAATTTTTAAATAGTTACTTTGAATTGAAGAAGATACTTACATTAAGAACAGTTGGACAATCTCAATCATAAGATTTTGTCTAGGAGATACTAGGGACATCAAATCATCCCTCTCAAGATAGCATGTCACCCCTGACTTACCAACAACTGAATCCGTAGGCCAATCTCTTGGATTAAAGGATGTATCATATACCATCAGAATAACTTGTTGGATGATATTCAATGGAGGCTGTGAAACTTCTTGAATGAAGGGAGCTGGACTTGGTGGGGCTTTGATCAGAGTTTCCTAAGCTCAAATAGAAATAAAGTTCTTTGGCCACAAGATAAATGTACCCAGGACATCACTTACGATCTTGAAATCATCAGAAGGGATAGGGACAGGTGCATCTGCAATTATCACCTCTTCAACTGACACTCTGACTTGATAAGCTTTCATTTGTTGGTGGTAGACAGTTGATCCCAAGGTATGCACACTACCCCATGCAACTAACTGTCTCAAAGGATCCTTGACAAAAATGTCACACGGCTCAGTAATTGCTCCTGCAGGACCCTCTAATGACTGTCCGATGTTGCAACAACTCCCTTTAATGCTCTGCTTATTAGGATCAAGCGATTGTTCCTGGGGAGCACCGGTATCTTGGCTTGAGCTCCTAAACACTATCATTTCCTCTTTCAACTTACTTATCTGAGTTTCTAGTAGTGCATCAAATGATGCTTCAGCCTCGGCCCTTGCTTCTGCTCTTGCAGTAACCAACATAGTCTCCAATTTCTCCCTAGTCACAATGCTTGAGGAATGGCATACGAGGGCTCTAAAGTAATCTCGTATCCCTACCCCTCCTCCAACTCCCCTGACACAGCCTGGATAGTCATGTTTGCCAGTAGTAATAGTCAGAATATCATTCCTGCCCTTCGACTTAAAAGATCCCTCAGCTTGTTTTTTTCTAAGTTCTTACTGTAAGATAATACAAAATAACAAACATAAGTAATAAAATATGTTTCTTATGTAATTAATAACTACAATGATATATACTTACAATTTTTTCACCTACTATACGAGATTTTCACTTGTATAAGACCCACTCCTCTTTTGGTGAGCAAACAACCATTTTTCTTCGCGATGAATCGGAGATGGTGGAGAAAGAAGAACAGAAAGATCAGATTGAGATGCTTCTTCCAATCTCTTTCGTTTGCCACCAACAAGTCTTTTTCAGCCTTTGCATAAGCCCCACGAGATATTGTATGAGGGCAATCATTCTTTCTACCACTCTCTTATACTTTTTGCCTCTTTGCCTGTGAATAAGAAATTAAACAAAATAAAAAGGTTACAATTAATTAAGATAATTGATAAGTAAATAAAATGAAAAATAAGTCAACTAACCAAAGATTCTAGAGTAGTCCGAAGCCTAACAAATGTGTGCCAAGTCGCTTGATCAATAAATGTATACTTGTCACACGGATTAGGACGAGACTGCCCATCTTTCACCTCGATATGAATGTAATTATTGGCCAAATTTGTCTTAAACTTGCTCCAGCCCCCATAACAATACGTCATTGTCTTGTTGTACAAAATCTCACTTTGAGGAACATTGTAGGTGAGCTGGAATGCATGCATTAAAGGAGTAAGTGACAAACTTGTGACATATTTGATAATCATTACATGCAGAAGAGAATTGTATACCTGGATAATATCCCAAATATGTTGTCGCACCTTTTCATCGAATTTTCTCCACTCTGCTATCAAGATGTTAGGCTTGTAGCGTGCAAGGAGGCCAAAAAAACTCTTATGTCGGCTTGCATTAGGCCTAATTGGTTTCTAATATCTATCAAACTAATCGATATCTTTTGCCCTATACTCCAACTGAGGGAAATGTCTGTCAACCGTATGCCACGTCTACCCCTCCATATAGACTGGCTACTATGATCACTATGATCCTGGCTCCGAGCATTGCTAGGCTTGCTCTAATTAACACTAAATGGCTGACTTTGAGGTACACTAACTGGCTGACTCTACTAAGCACTAGTTGGCTGACTTTATTGAGCAATGGTGGCTGACTTTGAGGTGTACTAGGTGGCTAATCCTCTACACTAGGACTCCGGGGATCCGTCATTTTCCTGTAACGACAACAAAGAAAGATAAATCGTTAAGCTATAACATGAGAAGACTATATCTTTAAAAAAACTATATATATATTATTTAGATATAAATCATAATCATAATTACTTTAGTTAGTTAACTTCAAAGTAGTATCATAAAGAGACATCCTCCCATATTCCCTCATGATGATCATTTCTTATATTGTATTCATTATCTGCTTCATCTTTTTCGTTCAATTTTGGTAGACCCCTGAAAAAAGGAGTCTCAAGAAGATCATAATTTGAGCAACTTTTCTCATCAATATCAATGACCCTTTTTCCTTGGAGAGCTATAGACCAAATTTTATTTGCTTGATCAGTAACATAGAACACTTGTTGTGGTTGATCTACCATAATGAAAGGTTTATCCCTAAAACTTCTACTATTCAGATCTACTAATGTAAATCCTAACCTATCGACCTTCACACCATTATTGACATCAACACACTTGCATTTGAAAATGGGAAATCTAATTTTAACATAGTCAACCACCCAAATCTCTTCAATTACCCATAATAAGGTATGGCAGTCAATTTAGGGTTCTTATCTTTTGAACAAGAGAAGTGCATAAATTTAGCCACTAATACAACACCACTGTTCTGGACGGTGCTCTTATCATCTAGGGAATTCATGTAAAAGGTATAACCATTGATCACAAATGAAGTCTAACTTATGACATCAACTTCAGGACCACGTGCTAACCAATTTATTGTATCAAAAACATATTCTTCTCTGTCAACCTTTTGTTTGAACCAATGTGCAAAAGTTCTGTTATGCTCCCTAATTAACCTTTGTTCAGTCATTCAACTATTTTGTTTTGGTACAATTTCTTTGTGGCCATTTATGTAATATTGAACTTCATTAACATTATTCAAGATGTACAAGTGGACTTGTTGCAAATCATTAGGATCTACGTTCTTTAATGTTGCCCTGCGTCTACCCCCTCTTGATCATAACGTTTAGGAAGCCTAATATGTCTTACATTTGACAAATAATGTTGACAAAATTCTATAGCTTCTTCATAAACATATTTTTGAACAATAGATGCTTCAGGCCGGTTGGGGTTCTTCACATACCCTTTTAGGATTTTCATAGTTCTTTCGATTGGGTACATCCACTGGAAATAGATAAGGCCACACAACTTTATCTCCCTCACTAGATGAACAATCAAGTGTACCATGATGTCAAAAAAATAAGGAAGAAAAATCTTCTCAAACTGGCACAAGATCATATATCCTTCATTTTCCAATTCCTCCAATCTTTCCTTGTCAATGACTTTACTGTTGGAAATTGTGCCCTAAGGGCCAATCATTGTACTTTGAACATTATTAGTTTAATGAAATTTCTCCATTCTGTTATCATATTATTTGCATGTTAACTGTGATAATTGTATTCTTGGATAATTCATAAAGATTGTCCTAAAATGTCCCTGGTCGGTCATCTATGCGGGAGCAAAGATGAAACAAGATCAGTATGACTTTGATAAGATATGGAGATACAAATCAAAGTCTTAGGCACTTGTAAGAGTACAAGGTGCTGGACCGACCCACTATGAGAAAGCTATATGGATCAAGTCATAAGCTTTTCTCATGTATAACCATGTCACGATGCCCTTAGACCTGAGGTCATCATGGATTCCTACATGAGAGTTGCTAAGCTTTGAACTAGTCAAAAGTCACTTTTGACCGGGTGATGATAAAGGCTATGATCGGGCTTGGTGGTTTTTCAAGTAGAGGAATATGAATGATCAAGATGGAATTTGTCCCTCACATTAGTAGAGAGATATTACTGGGCCCCTCGATGAGTGAGTCTGAGAAATGTATGGCCATACTATGATGGAAAGGAGTTTCCGTCTCTATTATCAGGCTACTCAGGAATCGAGAAAGTAATGGTCAGGAACAAGAGGATGACATTATCCATGCCTTATCCTTGATTGATATATAGTGTGATAAAAGGGACGTGACATGGTTGTATGACAGGTTACATCGTGATAACGATCCTCATATGAATTGGGTAGTCGTAATGTCTTGCTAGAGGCCGCTTGCGACTTTTAGGTTAGTATAGTTATTGGCCCACTGCCTACTTCATATGGGCCTACAGGGTCACACACAAGAATGGCCCAACACGAGATAAATTTTAATTTAGGGTAGACGAATTTTATATTTATATATATATATATATAATATAAAATTCATTAATAATATTATATAGATATATATATATGTATGTATGTATATATTATATGATATTATTATATTGTGTTCGTTTTAAATTTAATTTATTAAGATATATTAAATTTAATAACTAACATGATAGAGATATAGTATCTCAGATTTAATTTATGAAGATAAATTAAATATAATGGCTCTTTATTTGAATTAAATAAATAGGTTAAATTAAAACTGTTGGATAGATTTAATTTAAACTGAATTTATTTAATTAGCTCATCAAGATAATTAATAGTTAGTTAATTTCGAAATTAATGATGATTAATTTTGAAATTTGAAAATAGCCCTCATAGGTTATAAACTTGATAGAGCAGATATATTGATATGCACATGAGAATTGAGAGCCGCAAGGGAAACCCTAGGAGACATTCGAGGCGCTAGCACGCAGTCTCGGTTGGAGAGCATTCGTGTGGATACCGGTAGAAGGAGCGGACCTGACGTGTTGGCTCCTAGAGATCGTGAAAACCCTGAATCATAAAAGGTATGAATCCTTTCAACTTGGTTTAAACGCTGTTGATAAATCCTCTACTTGGATTGGTAAAATTTTAAAATTCTTCCGCTGTACCTGCCGATCCTAACATTTACTACAAATAGCATTGAAGAAGAAACAAAGTCTAGTCAATATGTGTTGAAGATCATATTCGACAATACCTATAATAGCTACTGAGAGTAATTGTTGCATTAAGACATGACAATCATGAGACTTTAACCCTATTAACTTCAAGTCTTTCATTGATATAAGCATTTTAAAGTTTGAAGAATACCCTGAGGGAACTTTGGTACCATGTAAACACTCACAAAAACTTCTTCTCTCATCCTTGACAAAGTATGTGTAGCTAGAGGATAAAAAGTTCTATTCCCATATGGCCTTGAATGTAAGTCTTCTCATATTCCCATTTCTTGCAAATATAACCTTACATTCACGCCATCCTTAAAACTTCCTTATATGTTAAGTAGTGTCCCAACAATACTATCACATACGTTTTTCTCCATATGCATGAAATCAATATAGTATCTTACATCAAGACTGGGCCAATATGGAAGATCGAAGAATACAGACCTTTTTTTCTTATATATTTTTCTCATTTCTACTCTTTGATGACTTACCAAAGATAGTATTGATTTTTTTGACCTTTTCATAAATTTTCTCCCCAGTCAATGCCTCTGGAGCATCTTCAAACTCTTGGCCACCAGAAAAAGCTTTTTTTAATCTACGATATGGGTGGCTTCATCTAAGAAATCTCTGATAGCCAAGATAAACTGTCTTTTTTCCATGTTGAAGTTGATGGTAGCATGTGCCTTCTTCACAAATCGGATATGCTTTATGGCCTTTAACGCTATATTCTGACAAGTTCTCATATGCAGGAAACTTATTTATAGTACAAAAGATTATTGCTCGCATATTAAAAATCTCCTTCTTGTTCGCATAAAAAACATCGACACCTTCATCCCACAACTCTTTCAAGTCTTCGATCAAAGGTTCTAGATAAACATCTATGTCATTTCGTTGCTTTGGTCCCAAAATCAACATAGACAACATAATGTCATTTCATTTCATACATAATGAAGGAGATAAGTTGTAAAGTACCAACAGAACAGGCTATGAACTAAGCATACTGCTTAGACTACCATAAGGATTCATGGCATCTGTGCTAAGCCCAAGCCTGAGATTCCTAGGTTCTTTACCGAATCTAGGAAATAATTGATCAATTTTTTGCCATTGAGAAGAATCAGCAGGATGTCGAAGCTTTCCATCAGAAATCCTCTTATCTGCATGTCATCTCAAATTTTTTGCATCAATTTCATTGGCAAACAAGCGCTTGAACCTTGGTATGATTGGAAGATACCACAACACTTTTATAGGGGCCTTGTTTGATTTATACATCGGAGTTTCACATATTGGACATTGCTCCTTCTCTTCATGCTCTTTTTATACAATATGCAATCATTAGGGCATGCATGAATCTTTTTATATTTCATCCCTAGTGAACATAATATTTTCTTAGCATCATAGTATCGACAAGGCAACACATTATCATCAGGAAGCACGTCTTTAAAGGCCTCAAGCGTTTCTGAATAATTCTTGTTGCTCCATCCATACCGTGCATTCAAGCTTACCAATTTCAATACAGCTTTCATCAATTGGTTTTTTTTACACCATGGGCACAGCGGCTTCTCAGCATCACTGCACATATTACCATATGCATATGATTGTTCAAAAGCCTCTTCTCCTACATCACGAATAATATCCTCTATCTGATCATCTAGATCCGTGTCATTATCATCATCACAAGTCACTCCCCCTGTTGAGATGCACTTAGCATTTCTAATTGTTCACCATGCCGTACCCATACTATATACGTCTTACAAAACCCTTCACAAATTAAATGTGTATATATATCTGTAGCACTTAATTGCTTCTCATGCAAACATTTTACACTAGGCAATAAAACATCTCACTATCATCATCGGCATTTCTTTTTGCAAAGTCTAAAAAACCCCTCACCCCAACATCATATTCAACACTCATCCGTTTAACTTGTATCCAACTACGATCCATATATTCCAACACATTTTTTTTGTTTTCTACTTTTTTCCCCTGGAAAAGGCAGGAGTATGATGAGAGCATGCAATCATTACACCCAAGAGCATGAAAAGCAAGGAAGATGCCAATAAAATGGCAAGACAACACCCTAACCAATCATGTTAGTAAAATTAATACAATTTAATTTTTAACTTGACCATAACCCTTGGTCTCACAAACCTAACACACTTAAGTATAAACAATGATATCTACAAAATCAAAAGGAATGGAATTTTAAAAATGAAATGAAATAAAGTATTTTTAGTGATAAAAATGGCCTTCCAAGTAATGATTACAGGGGGAAACAATTAAACATCAGTAAAGGAGGTGGACGAGTGAGTCCTTCTCTGGCTCTTCCTTAATGCACTAAACAGGGCATTAAGATTATATGTCAATGAAACTTAAAAGTGGACAACTAAAAACAACTATGAAGCAGTTGAATAGTCTCAAAATGGTCATTTTCCATAGAGGCATGAACATTATATACACTGCCTTCAGCGTGCCCATTCTGAGACCAATCAACATATAACATTTATAGAAAAAGTAGCCTAGAAAATTCCATTTCTATTCTTGTTCTTTTTTTGTTCTAGTTTTATATATTGGACTGTAAACTGAGTTCTTTGTCAAACTCATATAGTTTAAATTCTAAATCATGCATATATTATTTAGCCAAAGGCTAATTTATTCATCAAACTATAAACAGAAGAAGCACACAACTTTTTAGTACTGAGGGTATAAATATTTTCCTCTTCCAGAGGAAGAAGATAGATAAAGTACATATTTTTCTCTCTAATCATTAGCAAATATGAAATACTACAAATTACATGGTAGGAAGATAAAGGAACTACTCCCATAATTACAAAAGAACCTACATGTTTCTCAGCCCACTAATAGAAACAAACAATCCATCAAAATCAGAAATGATAAAAACAAATCATAACATGTAAAGTGAAAAATTCAACAAGCATTTCATGAATACTAAAGAAAGGCAACTTACTCATAATTCACGGTACAATGCTTCTTATAAACAACCAAAAAGCACAGTTCGCTAACACCAAGTTCATCAAAAATTTCACTCATAGTTAGGGTTCAATATTTCTCATGCATCTATATCTCAAATTCAAATAACAAAATGAAGAAAAAGAAGGGGGAAAAGACGAACAATGCCTTTGACCAATTTATCAAAGAAAAAAACCCAATGTATATTCTAATTACCTGCAAGAAGACACTGAAGGAGAAAAGGCCGGCCAGGAGCTTCAGGAAGACACCGAAGGAGAAATGGTGAGGAGCACCGTAATGCAATCTAACGTTGATCTGCGTCCACTGGGGGTCTTCGTTAAGGACGGAAGAGGGCTATGGGCAGGAGGAACGGCTGGACAGAGGAGGAATTTAGAAGAAGAAGAAGGAGAGAGTTTCATATTCAAGTATGAAAAAAATCACGAGCGATAGAGATTTTAGGGTAGTTTATGATAGCACTTTTAAGACCGGTTATTGGGAACAACTGGTCTAAAAGTTTCCCAATAACCAGTCTTAAAAGTAGCCAATAAACTTTTTAGACCAGTTCAAGGGAACAACTGGTCTAAAATATCAAATTTTTTAGAATAGTTGTTCCCAATAACCAGTCTTAAAAGTAGGCAACATTTTTATTTTTTAATGGTAAACTTTTTAGACCAGTTCAAGGGAACAACCGGTCTAAAATAGCAAACCTTTTAGACCGATTGTTCCCAACAACCGGTCTTAAAAGTAGGCGATATTTTTATTTTTTAATGCTAAACTTTTTAGACCGGTTCAAAAGAACAACCGGTCTAAAATATCAAACTTTTTAGATCAGTTGTTTCCAATAACTGGTCTTAAAAGTTTTTTTTTTTAATCCTAAATGTTTTAGACCTATTCTTAATAACAACAGGTCTAAAAATTTTAACATTTTAAATTGGTTTTGAACGACAACTGGTCTAAACAATCATGAATATATATTATTGTTTTAATTTAGAACATATATTATACCTATTATATTACAACCGTCTAGAAAATGTATTGCATTTTTTTTTTTGTTATTTTATTTCTTTTTAGACTGGTTCTTATTATAACCGATCTAAATAATATATTTTGAGACCTTATTATAGGGGAACCGGTCTCACAAGTTTTGCATAATTGCGAAACTGCCACCGCCTATACCTTTTAAACCTTATCCGCTATAACATTTCTAAATGTGCATGTCTAAAAGGCCTTTTTTGTACTAGTGCCGCTGAAAGTGTCATTTTCAATGGCGACTAATCAAAAGTCGCCACTGAAACCATACTTTCAGCGGTGACTTTTAGAGTTCGCCGTTGAAAGTGGTCGCTAAACTCAATTTTTTTGTAGTGCAAGGATTTATATAGCAGAAATACTGCAAAAATGTGCAGACGAGTGAGGGATATGCCCACAAATTCCTTGAAGGATTCTCAACGCCATTGATGCAGGGAAAAGTAAGAATTTAGATCTTCTTCCCGACAAAGAGAAGAGGAGGAACACAAATTTAGAGAGTGGGGAATTCGTTTTTTTTTTATTTTTTTTGTTACAATATTATTGTTAATTGTTTTTAAATTATAAGCTTATAAGTCATTTTGCCACATCATATTGCTAGTTCACAAGTCACATTAGCAAAACTAGCAGTGTCAGTGACACATCATATTTAACACCGTCCAAGTCTTTATTAAATTGCATTGATTAACATTTTTAATGGAAAGAAACTTGAAAGACCAAAACTTATGGTTTAAAACTACAGAGGCTAAAACTATAAAGACCAAATATTATTTTAACCCTTGTAATAGATTAAGAGTAACATTGTATGCTCAAATGAAAATTTTCTCTCTGTCATATAAATATGACAAAAAAATTACCTCTCTCTATCCTATAAATAGGACCAAAAGAGTACTACAAGAAATGGATGAATTTTTTTTTTCTTGAATTTACTCTCAGAAACGACGTGGAAGTGCCTTGCTATTTTCCACTTTCCTCGTCATTATTATTCTCCCCTGATAGCTCCTCTAAAGATTTTCCCTTTGGCTCTGGCACTAAGAAAGTACACAAGAACCCTAAAATATTAACCACACCTAATACAATCAATGAATTTTTCACTCCAATACCTGCAGGATATCCTGCATCTGCCTTGCTCTTATCTTTATTCTGTGCCAAGTACAAGAATCCAAATGCCCCAACTATAGCCCCAAGCTTCCCTGATGCCGACGATATCCCGTGACAAGTAGACCGGAATCTCGCTGGAAAGATCTCCGCCGGCACAACAAACGTCGTAGCATTAGGCCCAAAGTTGGCGAAGAAGAACGTAAGCGCGTACATCACCACAAACCCTATTCTATTCTCCTTACGAGTCCAGTGATCGTAGGGAATAGCTAGGGCAAACATGAACACAGTCATGAAGAAGAAACCCAGCAACTGAATAGCAAATCTTCCAATTATATCAATCAAAGCAACGGTCAACCAGTAACCTGGAACTGTACTGCATAAAGCAATAAGAGTCTGAGCCCTAGAGATCCTGAATACTTCTTCAAGAGAGTTCATGGTCTGCGCCGGAGGAATCCAACCGACCGCACTAAAGATATCCTTCTGAAACAGATTTTGGCTGTAAAACGCAATGTCTAGCAAGAACCATGTGCTTGCTGTTCCAAGAAGGTGTAATCCATGGCGGTTCATGAATTCCCTTGAGAACAAGCCATATAATTGAGCTTGTTCAGGTATAGGTTTCTGGGGTTCGGCTTGAATTTCGACCTGTAAAACTTTGGACATGTCCGCGGCGGCACGTTCAGTGTTCTGAGCAACGAGGGCCGTGTAGCGAGCTGTTTCCGGCATCTTGGTTCGCCAGTAATAGGTTAAAGCGGCGGGAAAGGCTCCCATTATTAGAATTATTCTCCAAACATAGTCTGCTTGTGGAACTGTGGAGCCGATCGGGTCAACCTCGTAAGGTTGTGCTTTAAATCTGGTGATTATATATGCAAGTTAATGTTAGTTTATCACACTTTTATTGTTGTAAAATAACAAATTATATGACAATATACGAATTTTATGTAAAAATTTAAAAGATTGAATGTGCTTGCCATTAAACTTTAAAAGGAAGATGTTAACTTAGATATGGTTGTGTATCAAAAAACATAGATATGGTTCAGTATAATTTATACAGATGGATTAGTGTTTGTAAGTGAAAGTTTTTGTATAATTTAATTTAAAGTAATTTTCAGTTATATGTTAATAAGAAAGAAAGAAATTAGCATTAAAGCAAATATTGTTGTACTCACAATTTCATGGAAATAGCCGATATAGCCATTGCGACTATTCCACCTCCCAAAATGCCAAACCCTTGCATGGCAAAAACTGCAGCAATGAAAGTCCCTCGAGTCTTCTTGTTGGAATACTCAGACATTATGGTAGCAGAAAGAGGATAATCCCCACCAATTCCAAACCCTAACCAAAATCGAAAGAAGCATAGCGTCGACATCACCGCCTTCGGATCATGTCCGAATGACAAACCTGGAGCAAAAAAATACACACTCAATGGTTAAATGTAGGAGTTACATGACTAATTTGCAGAAATATTGAGAAAATCAGTGAAGCTAGTTATTTGTAAATACTCCCTCCGGTCCTAATTACATGACAACATTTGAGAGTTGATCTTGGTCCTAATTATAGGACAAAGTTCTAATTTTTGTCAATTTCTTCCCAAAATACCTGCTATTGATACTTCTCAATAATAATTAAACACAATAATAATTTAATAAGAGTATATCGGAAGTTGTTGAGGGAGATTGACGACACCAGATTGTGTGAAAGCTTCGAGAAGTCATGTATCAGGCAGGAGAGGTACAAGAAAAAACAGAGAATCAATGTAATTGGATGTCATTTTAAATTTTAAAAAAATGGTATTTTAGGAAAATAAATATGATTAACTAATAACTAATTTAACCACTATCCTTAATTTCTCCAAAGTTAGGTAAATATATCCTATAATTAGAACCGGAGGGAGTAATATATGTTAGTTTCCCAAAAGTAACTTTTTACCTATTTTCATTCTATATAACTCAATGAATAGAAAATCTTTTAATATATGCAATCAATTATGAGAGTTTAAGAGAGAAAAATATAAATTATATTTGAGAGACAAAATGAATTGTGATATTAAGTTTAGAATAAAAACACACCCATTTATTGGGACTTATAGTGAGGGCATAACCAGAGGGAGTAATTAGTAAGATTGTTAGTAATTTTTTATGGTATTTTACAATATAATTATTCTATAGTACAGACCTGAAGCAACAGAACAAAACACCATCATCATGAGGGTCAAGCCGTAGACTTTCTTTCGTCCTAGTTTATCTCCGAGCCATCCAAAGAATAACTGCCCGGAAAGTGTTCCACAGAAAGCGACGCCGTTCACTGCTGCTGAAACATTAGGTGGCAACGAGCCCGGCTTCGGCGAACCGTCGACGTGGTAATATATCCGGCCGAGAAGCTTCGTGATGAGCGATATGCAAAAGAGGTCGTACGCATCGGTGAAGAAGCCCATTCCGGCGATGATGATGGTGGTGAAGTGGTACCATTGTGTTTTGGCAACGTCTAGTGCGTTTAGCACATGTAGGTTTTGTTCATTGCCCATATGTATGGTTTTCACAAGAACCTGTTCACTAGTGCAACAAACGGAAGAGAAATTAGAAAGAACATATTTTTGAAACCAAAATATTTTATGGCTAAATAAAACTGAGAACAGATATAAGAATTTTTTAATCATTATTTTAAACAATAATTCTTGCGATGATAAACGGAACAAGAAAATTTTGTAACGTTCTGTAATTTCAGAACCTATGGCAATGGGGATTTCCAACTTTCATTGAAAACTATAATATATACACTCGTTTCAAATTTAGATGACCTAATATCATAGATTAAGCTAATTAGCTTTCTTCCCAGTTAATGCAGGAGAAATTGAAACAGCTCTCTCTTTTTCGAAATTTCAAACAAATTATTTCACAACATTGACCAATTAAATACAAATATAAATAGATATTTAGCTTGTTGTGAGATAGAAACTCACCTGTGTGAGACAAGTATAGAAGGTTTTCACAGTTTGGAGGGGGAAAATGAGAGAGTGTAAAAGAATTAAAGACTTTGAGAAGAAGACTAAGAGGAAGACGATGTATAAATACAAGATATGGAAATATTCAACTGTTACGTGTAAATAAAACCCTATTTCTCGCCTAACGTGTGGTCAACAACTAGCTTCTACAACTCCGCATCACCTTATTGGTCAACCTTTTTTTTTTAATTTTAAAAATTAAATTAAATTATTAAAAATTTAGCCGAATTTTTTTGGCAGAAATGAGTATATTCTGATTGACTAAAATCAGATGAACGAATATTCCCCACAAAAGAGGGTGGTTCTTCAATGTCATTGACTAATGACCATAGCAAATTGCCGACTCTTAAATATGATATAAATGATATTTATAAATAAAAATTAATTGAAAAAACAGACTAGTCAGGGTTTTTTTTTTTTTTTCCAACAACAGACTGGTCAGGGTTAGAAACCGGTCTAGGGCATCCTTCAGGCTGCCATATAAATGTAGTTGATATAAAACAAAAAAAAAGGGGGGGCCTTGAAGCCCATTAATCATCCCAATTAGTGCATGTTTAGATTAGTCATTGATAATAACTTTTACGATTTACAAAATAAATATGTGATAAAAATTTTATCTCAATTTATAGAAAAGGGCTTCTAAAACTATAGTTTTGTAGTTTGTCAACCATGCACTTAAGTTCTTTTACATGTAGTATATGCACAAGACTTTCATGTTTGTTATGGTGGCTCAAAATCACATTAAATAAGCCAATTTCACAACAATATTTGGATCCTCTCATTTTCTCTTCCCATTTGCTCTCGTCCTTTTCTCTCAAATTGCATTGTTTAGGTGCAAAACACACAAGCTCCTCACTTTGTTTTTTTTAAAAAAACAATATTGAATGTTATGAAGTATTTTGCAGTATCATTCAGTTCCCTAGAATATTTTTTCAAAATCTTAAAAAATTAGTTTAGAATACTGGATAATGAAAAAATATTCTAGAGTATCGACTGGTACTTAAAAAATACTTCTAGATGGTCAATGTTGTTTTTCAAAAAAAAAAAAAGTGAGGAGCTTGTACATTTGGCACCAAAACAGTGCATTTTAAGAGAAAAGGACGAGAGCAAATGAGAAAGGAAAAGGAGAAGATCCAAATCCATAATTTAGTCGCTCTGAAGATCCAATTGAGATATAGATTCTCTCTCTTTTTTCCCTTTTTCTTTTCAAAACCTCATATATACCTTTAGATAAAAAATAATAATTATTGAGATTTAATATTTTATAAAAATATTATTATAATGCTTTATAAGTTATTATTTTTTATTTTTTCTATATTATAGTTATGAACTCCGCACATCATTTTAACTATTTATTATATATATATATATATGTTACGATAATAAATTTACAAAATAGTACTAAATCTAAATCATCAATTGTTTTGATCTAACGACAAATATGAGATTATGAGAGGGAAAAAAAAAACAGAAAAAGGAGAACTCACATAATAGTAGGTAACAAACCGATATAACATCAGGGCTCTTATCTAATCTGTTGGGTTTTATGCATATATATATAATGAGCCCTGCTTACTACTACAGAAATTGGAAATTTTGATGTTTAAAAATTAAACAGTTATAAAAATAAGAGTAAAATATTTTAACTACCATTCTATTTTGCCTTAACTACATAGACCATCTCTCTATTTTGAAAATATAAATTTTAGTCCAAACCATTAACACTGTTCAAGAATATCTTAAAAAGATTCTTGAAGTATATTTTTTTATTTAAAATCATATTAAAATAAATCTTGATTACTAATTTACCCTTGATTATATCAAATCGCTAATTTATCTTTTAACACTAATAAAATTAATATTTATTAATGATCTATTTAATATTTTTACTAAATGTAGGAAAAATATAAGTATTTTTTAATGCAAAAATATTAACAACTTGATTGAAATTTTGAGTAATTTTTTAATAAACATATGTTTACTAAAATATATTTAAAAATTTTGAATTATAATATAGGTTTTCACTCAAAAGCTGTGGTTATTTGGAAGTTTTTCTTGACTCAATATCATCTAGAAATTATTCAAAATGGAGCAATGTCACCCACACTTAAAAACTGTTAATTTATTTTGTTTGACCGTCCACCACCTCATCTTCTCACTTCCTCTCTTGGGAACTACCATGCATGAAGATCAGACGGAAGAATATAATCATATTCCGTTCTCATATTTTTTGTGAAGTTGGGTTTTGCACTTTGGTTCATGAGCTCAGTAATACAGCTCGGTTTTTATTTAATTTGCAGACGCATATGGCATCATAGGTAAGATCTCAATCATATATATTGCAAAGTTTATAGCTTCAATTCGTTGCTTTAGTTTATTCGTTTTTTTAATTTAAAAAATTCTGTTGGTCATGATTTGCTCGTGAATCATCTTTTTTTAATGAACAAATGATTAATTTGTGAATGCTTTGATTTCAAATTCTTTGCAAATGCTTTGATTAATTGTGGGAGTTACTGCAAGTTCCCGATCCCAGCAAGAATCTTGCCAGGGCGAATGAGGGTGGGGGAGAGAGAAAGGGGAAGAAGATGAAATGAGGTGGCGGGACAGAATGCCCCGTGTCCACCACACAATCAGTTTTGGTCAAACAAGCAGTATATTAACAGTAGACAAAAGTGGGTGTTAAAAAAAAAAAAAAAAAAAGGGTGAAATTACTCTATTTTTAATACTTCCATAACCGTATGTTGAGCCATAAAAACTTTTAAATACCCACAGTTTTTAAGTAAAAATTTTCAGAGCAAAAATAAATCTCAACCCTATATATATAAATCTAATATATATATATATATATATATATATGTATGTGTGTGTGTGTGTGTGAATGCACAACATTTTATCCCATCTATGTATTTAAAAGTTTACATCATATATAATATTTAATAAACAAATGAGATTAAATATTTAAATTTAAATCTATTGAAAAAAAATATATAATCACAAAATTAATTAACTTTAATTAATTTCTAATACGGTAGTCAACTTGACAATATGACGAAAATTTGAAAATATATATTAAAATTATTTTGTAATGTTGGTTAAAGATATGAGATTCAATGTTGTGATTTTTTAATGACGGGTCTAAAAGGTGATTTAACAATCAACTAATGGTTGAGTGGAAATAAGTTGAATCTCAAAATTATAATGGAGGCTTATACAACATATATTTTGATTTAAATGGAGGTCTATATAGATTTTAAAAATAAAGGGAAAATCTATGTAATTTAAAATAAATAAATCAAAGTGAGGTGGATGTATTTTACTCTAAAAATAAATGTAGCATAACGTGGGGCGGAATATTTGTGGAGCTTCATTTGATAGTTAAAAAATACACTGTCAAATACTATTTAAATAAACTTGACTGTTACATACGAAACCGTCAAATTGCATTCATATTTTTCAAAAATTTTAAACGTATTTTATTATATTTTGCAGTTTTTTTTTTCTTTTTTTTTTGCCTTCAAATAAAATTTAAATTTGAAGATTGTATATTTAGCCATCAAGCGTTCCTGACTATAACTTGAAGTTTAAGTTATTACACTAAAAAAATTGAATTAGTATCGTAATTTTATTGCATTGCAATCCCTTCATTAAATTTAGTGACAGAAATTTTTGGTCTCCAATTATTTTGCGAGGTCAAGGGTTCAAAATATGGTTTTAACAAAAATGCAATAACTATGTGATATAGCCATGACATGGCACAAACCAGGTGCCAAGATGATGACGAGGCATAAACAAAGCTGATGTGGCACCAGTCGACAGTAGTGATGTGGCATATCCATCCTCTGTACAACGTACATGGATGTTTTTTGGTCTATTTTCTTTTGGAGGTTTTTGCAAGTTAGTTGTTATTCATGCTTAAATTCTAGTGAGTGTTCTACTAAAATCCATAGTAGATGATTTCATGAGCTGCACATTTGGTTATTTTTGTTTTGTTTTGTTTTTTTTTGGGTTGGGTAAAACTGTGGAATTCGCTGCCATTCTTTATTCATCCAAAACCTCCCTTGGTGCACAACCCCGAAACGTTCATGAACCAGCAAGTCCTGTGTCTCAACATTGAGACTATACAAATGCATAAGATTAAAATCTCCTACAAGACTAACATTAGCTAGTTTATCAGCAACTTGAATACCTTCCCTATATGTGTGTTGAAAGGCCAAGCCCTAGTCAGGGGGTGAAATATCACGAACCCAACTCGGCAAAGCACTTTGAGGAGTCACACATTCACTGATAACCAACCCTGTAACACACATACCAGCACTATCTCTTAATATCCATTAACAGATGATTTAAAGTTCAATTTGAACCAACCCTTTGGACTAGCCTTATCAGAAAGGTTCTCCAACTCCCAAACATGTTGGTTAATTATCGAATCAGGAAACGTTTGAGTAACAAAACCTTCTTCAAACAACAATTTGTTTCGCCACTGCCATTGCCACCAAACTGTTATAGGACACAACCCAGCCCAGCTATCTCCCTTTCTCTGGTTAGCAACTAACCATTCCTTATATTGAATTGAGGTCGAAAAAAATCTTCACCAATCCTACCTCGAACAACAACCCTCCATATATCTTTCGCAATCTTACAACCCCTTAGTGCATGCGTCAGACCTATCCAAAGTTGCATCTCTAAATCTTTCTACAAGCACTATCTTCCACTCGCTCCCTAAACTTCTCAAATTTAAATTGACTATACAAGTTGTTTTATGCGTCAAAAAAGTATTACTTAACACTAAAAAGATTTACTGGTTATAATATTTGGCGCCACAGAAATTTCGTATTATATCACGCCTCAATCTACGATTAGTTATCGGAATTGTTTAGTCATTTAAATAACACGTCACCCAATCAGTACCACTGAAAAGACCAATTATCAAACTTTTTCTAAAAACCTAGAGTACCATTAAATAACTTTGGGAGAGAATTCCTGACAAAGAACTTAAAAATGGAGAAATGCATATCAGTTTTTTTATTAAGAGTTGATTAGAAAATGTCGAAACGTGATAAGTAATTTTTAATTTTTTTTTTGAAAAATACCTAATCCGTTATTTCCCAATTTCCAAATTCTTTTTCAAGGAGTCTCGCAATAACTTTTTCTAAAAACTAGGGTACCATAGAAATTTCGTATAATATCATGACTCACTCTACAATTAGTTATGGGAATTGTTTAGTCATTTAAAATTTTTAAATAACACATGTAACCCAATCAGTACCACTGAAAAGACCAATTATTAAACCACTTCTAAAAACTAGGCCACCATGGAATAATGATTTTTTTTGAAAATTTAAAAATTTGTAACTAAATTAATTTAACTCTAAAATTAGTGATTGAAAGCTTTATTTTTAGCTCTTGAAAAGATCTTTTTCAAAATATAATATGACCCAGCTCGTTCTCTGTCTCATCCATTGTTAAAAATCCAAATCACCAAAACTGTACAATGAATTTTCACAACCATTTTCCAGGTTTCTAGGTCAAATTTGAAAAATCACCTGTACACATCTAAAAATTATGATTGAGGGCTAATTTCAAATCTCAGGATATGTACTACTACTATGCAAAATTTCAGAGATAGTTTCACTCATGTGACCTCTTAACCTTCACTCTAATGATGTGTTTGGTTGGAGGGGAGAGGAGTATTTGGTTTAAAATTTTGGAGGGGAGCAAAAAAGTTTGAATAATTTGCCAATATTATTGCTTTTACTCCCTCTATGTTATTCTCTAGAAATTCTTATATTTCATCACATTTTTCTTATACATTTGTTGGTTTTAAACTCAAATTGTGGAAAAAATTTATACATATGAAGAAAAATATGATGTGATGAAAATGCTTTGACAATTATCAAATTTTGAGCTAAATGTATGAAAGTTTTGATTAAATTGAAGAAATTAGAAAACTCATAAACTCCCTCTCTTTATAGGATGATAATGACAAAATGGAGAAGCTTACAAAGATCATTGGAAGTAGGGAAAAGAAGAACAAAATTTAAAAGGAAAATCAAAGAAGTAGCTTGAAGATACTCCCAGTCGCTTTTGCTTCGCTATGGCAACACACTAGAGGTGTTCATGGGTAGGGCAAAGCCCTTGCTCGATCCCCTGCCCGAAGGATCATCGAGGTGCATTTTACAGCTCGATGCCCGGCCCTGCCCGATAGAAGCCCGAACATCTTCGGGCTAGGCAAGTATGGGCTGAGTAAGGTGGGCTTCGCCCTACCCAATATTTATCAACCCCACTTTGAGGCCACTATTCAAGGGAGTACAAACAGGTTCATAATTGAGCTTTTGTGCTTGAAAAACTTGACCTTTACTTGCATTTCTTGTGTTTAAAAATATACCATGAAAAGGTATCCAAGATATACCAACCCTGGAAGAAAATGATTTTCCATAACAATCAAAACAAAAGCCCAATTTCTACCAATTTCAAAGCTAACAGCTCCCATTCTACATCAAAGGGAGGCACAACCATAATTCTACATATGGAACATTCCAAAATAAGTCTACAACTTAAGTATTGAAGTCAAAAAGAGTAAAGACTATCATATGTCTTAACAAATAGTCAAATACTCATACTGGAATAATTAAATAACATCCACAATCCATTAAAAACAAAGCATCAAAAAATTGTAATTAAAGCATTGTAGTTGTGCAGGTGGTTACATCAATCCCCCCAAATTAACAAAAGGATGAAGCAGCTGGAATTACCTACAAGTAAGCAAAGAAGAAAGCATGTAATTATGTATAAGGAAATTTACATTTACAAGTAAATTTTTAAAGGTTGCAAATTACCTACTTGGCAACTCATTCTTGTAAAATTATCTTTTAATCACCATTAGCCAACTATACCCATTACATTCTTCCTTCTCCAAGTGCAGCATCTAGGGGGGAAATAAAAGAACAATTACATTACAAATTATGAAGTAATATCTTTGTGTTCAGGTGGGGGTGTGTGTGTGTGTGAACTTTAAAATAAAAGCTTATTTGCAAGATGAATGACATTTTCTATCTCATCAAAATTATCAAACTCACGAAGCTTATCAACAAATTCAAAGAGAGATTGCCCATATTGTAGCCAATTTTGGCTACAAATCAGTGCTTCTATCATTTTAGGAGACAAAGAGCTCCTATAATGATTAACCACATGTCCTCCTATACTAAAGGTAGACTCATAAGCCACAGTGGAAACTGGCATAGCTAATACATCTCGTGCCATGTGGGAGAGAATTTTGTATTTTTCAGAATTAGCTTTCTGCCATGATAGTATGTTAAACTCAATTGTTGAAGGGACTTCATCTCTTGAGTCAGTTGCAATATATCTATCTAACTCTGTTTGAGGATCTGTTGAGGTTTTTTGTTTCATAGATTCTAACCACTATGACCAGGATCCTCTTCATCATCATCAAAAGAAGGAAATGAAATTGCACTTGTTGAGTCAATTCCTGATTCAATAGAAACCCCTACAAAGTACTCATTAAACAACAGATACAAACAATCTTTAAGCCTCTCCTTCATAATCAAGCATATGTCAGGGTCAGTGTAAAGGACATCAAACATATGATACATATAAGCTAGCTTATAACAAGGATCTAAAATTATACCCACAAATAACAATGGATTCATATTGTCTGCTTGACCCCAATAGTTGTCATACTTCACTTGCATGCTAGTGCTCATCTCTCCCAAGAACTTGTTAGCATTATTCATAACATTCTTTCTCAACATTTTTTGAACACGAGCAATTTGGAGGAAACACTCATTTGATGTTACAGAAAGGGAACTCAAAAATTTCAATGTTATTTCATAAAAACCCTTCAAGAATTTGATGAAGACCTTAACAATTATCCCAATCATTTATAATAGGACCAGAAAAGGCATCACGCTTACGCTTAGAGCTTGAATTGGTTGAGCTCAAATGTGAAATATAGTCAGAATCTTCATCACGCAACCACTCAAATGCCTTCTGAAACTTCATGGCAGCTTCCAACATTAAGTATGTCAAATTCCACCTAATGGCCACATCAAGGCAAACAAGGCTTTTGGTGTCTATTTTCTCAACTTGAACCCAAAATTTGAATTTAAGAAAATGTGAAGGAGAAGAACGAACATATTTAACAGCACTTAGAATGGCTTTAAAACTATCTTTCATCTCTTAATTCCTTCATGCACCACCAAATTAACATGGTTACAACACCTTAGTTATAGATAATCACCTCCACATAGTAAGGAATTCTAACTCCTTAAGCACCTCTTAAGATATCCCAAAGTTGAATCATAAGAGATGAGGCATTATCCACGGTCATTGTGAACACCTTCTCAATTTCCCAATCCAACAAGCACTTCTCAATTGTCCTCCCTACAGTATCACCTCTATGATTTTCTACCATAACAAAACTCAGAATCCTTTTATGCAGTTTCCATTCTTCATCAACAAAATGTGTTGTCAAGCATAGGTAGTTGAAATTTTGGTTCGATGTCCAGCAATCCGTGGTGAGACAAACACATTTAGTGTAACCCCTTCACCGTAATTACATCCGAAATATGAAATTAAGGTGAAATAGAGACCAATAATTACCGATTGTCATTTAGAATCACCTATCCTGGAGATAGGGTGTTTACAAAATAGTTAAAAACACAGGTAACCTGGTCTCTCAGTCATATTCGAATAAAATTACCTGAGCAGTTCAATCACATTCATACGTATCAGGGTGCAGAAATAGAAATCCCGGCAACTCCCGGGTTACATATATATATATATAGGGTGTAATATTTCACAAAAATGGGGATTACAAAATCAAAACAATATTTACGACCCCAAATATATACAGTAATCCTGTTCCAAAAATAGATAACCAATGGCCTTGATCAAATATGTCTAAGAAGTCCTATCCGCTCTTGGTTATCCGCTTCTCCCTGGAGCCACTTGCCCTGTCTGAAAGGTTAGTCATAGGAAAGAGTGAGATTCAAAAGAATCCCAGTAGTAACAAGTCATTCATACCACACATAAACACATAGCATGTAAGCAAATCATCATACATCAGCAACACAAATCACACTCCACCCTCATTCCCTTTCTCCGCCGGGAAGGCACACCGCCCTACCCGAACCGTTGTTAGCTACTCAGGGACTGTTGGCATGGCAGTGTGTACACATAACCTTATAGCTCATATAGCTACCCGACTTTCACAATTGGCCCGTCGGCTTTCACAATTAGGCTTTCACCTAATCACAAAGTCACACCTCATCCTCATCCCCTTTCTCCGCCGGGAAGGCACACAACCATTACCCAAACCGTTGTTAGCTACTCAGGGACTATTGGTATGACGGTGCTTACACATATCCACAATTGTTGCAGCATACAAATTTCATCACAAATCAATTATATAACACACATACAATGCATCACATATGGTATAAAGAAAAAGTCACTACCTTGTACTTTCCTGACGTCCTTTGGCACAGTCGGCTCACGGGTACGGCCAATATCAAAGCCTAAAACCAAGAGTAAGGACATTGAATTAATTCTTTTTCCAAGTTCTTAATTTCGTCTTACTTGATGTTGTTTATCATTTAAACTTCTTTAGGTGCTTACTAGAAACCTAACATATACCTAAAAGGTTGGGTGAAAAATGTTGAATTTTGGTCGCTTCACTCAAGTGAAGATGGCCTCACTCGAGTGATGGGGCACTCGTGCCCGAGTGAGAAGCGTCCTCACTCGCGAGTGTTTGGCCGAGAGCAACATCTTTGACTAAGAAGTGCTCGTTGCCTTCGAGCACCAGGAAGTGCAACACCAAGAGTGTTTGCTCGAGAGCACAGACCACTTCCAAGGGAAAACTTCACTCGAGCATGCTCATGCTCACTTGAGTAGGATCATATCTCACTCGCAAGTTAGGAAGTGCACTCTTGCATTTCCACTCGAAAACACCACTAAGAAAACCACAAAAAATAGAAAATTACTGCAGCACTCGAGTGAGCTCATCCTCCACTCGAGTGATGCACATCAGAAGTCAGAATTGCAGCAACTAATAAGGTTTTCCAAAATGACCAAAACTGATCCCAGTAGGTCCTAAAGTTGTATCAAAGCTTATTCTCACCTAAAATTCCATAAGGAACCTATTGATAACCTCAAAATACCCAAAATCACACCCCAAATACAATTTACCCTTAGATCTCCACATTCCACTCAAGAACCCAATCATCAACACTTGCATTCCCCACTTCTAAATCAATCCCAATCAACTCAAAATACCATAAGCTACCACTTCAACAGTGACATTCTATCCAATTCCTACTTTCATTTAACACCAAATTCAGGGCAAAATTCCAGAATTTACAAAACTTAGCTAACATTCAAAACATAACCATCAAAATGCATCAAATTATTACCTCTTTCACTTGCCACAACCAAATCTCTATTTCTCCAACTTTCAAATGTGCTCAACCACCAATTCACCACCTTTCAAAATTCTACAACCATAGAAAGAAAGCTCCCAACCTCATAAACAACATTAATGAAGAACATTTGAGTATATGAAAGCAATCACTTGCCCAAAATTAAGCTTTTCTCTTTTTCTTTCTTGGTTAAGCGAAAATAGAGAATGGAGAGAGAAGAAAAACTCAGATTTTCTCTTACCCACACATTCTTAACCGACTTAGAGGAAAGAGGGAAGAGAGAATGAGTTTGAAACATTGACTTTAATCTAAGGGTCCTCATAATGACACTTGGCACAATCTTGTTCCTTCCCCTTGATTTCACATGATTTCATTTACATAGGATTCCACCCCATGGTTAAATCCTAGCCATGGATTCCTTTGACTTTTAATCTCAACCGTTGATCTTCAAGTTACCAATGAGTTTCCTCTTCGGTAACCGACCAATTGGTAAGTAAATTTCCAATTTCGCCCCTCATTATCATAACTTTTGCCAAATCATCATTAGACTCCAATATAAGCTTAAACATTGCTTACAACATATTTACAACAATATTAACAATAATTACATCATTAAGATCATAATTAGCCCTTAATCATAAGTTGGGGCATTACATTTAGAACTTTTCTTCAAGAATTTCTTCAATACTTTAACTTCTCCAAGATAACACTGCCACACATCCCTTGCAATTGATATTCTTGAAAGGATTGGAAAGCATGATTCAAACTGATATAACAACTTCCTAAATGAAGGCTTTTCAACAATTCTGAACGGTTGCTCATCACATATAATGAATTTAGCCAAATCTCTTCTGCATTGCTTCTCATCATATTTATATGGGACCAAAGATCTTCCCTGCCCACTCATCCACCAGAAAACATATTTAACATGGCTTGTTTTTTATCTGCAGTGGCTTTATGTGGATTCTCTCGACACTTTGGGATATGCCTCAACATAGAGTTTGTTCCATGGCGATTTGGATCATCTTTATAAGTCTTATGACAATACTTGCAAACTACTAAGTGCTCCACATTATTTTGTTCAATTGGCATTCTAATAAAATAGTCCCACACCTCTTATGTGTGCTTGGGTTCTCTTTCTTTTCTCTTAGTACCCCTACTTTCAACATATGTGATTTGGGTGACAGGTTTAGTCAATGTTTGTGATAGATTTGGAGGAGGAAGAGGGGGAGGGCTGGACACTTTGAGTAAGACGTGGAGCAAGAGGAGGAAGAGTAGGGCTATGGGAAGGAGCTTCACCAGGTCTATTAGGATTAGAAGTTGGTACTTGACTCAGTCCTGTAGGGGTTGGTGTTTGAATAGGAGTTGAAGCACCATGAGATATTTCAATAGGGGATGGTGATGTAATAGAATCCCGATCATCCATTGAATCTGTAATTTTGGGCAAAATCAGAATTAGAAGACAAATACAACATTTTGGGCAAAGTATTAACATACAAAAGACTGAGAAGATATTAAAATACTTATATTGGCAAGCAAGTAGATTCTAAGCTTCTAAATCCATATAAAATAACAAGACTTGTATAGCTAAACAAGGTCTCAAGTAAAATAATAATAATAATAATAAAGCATCTTCAAAGGTACGTGGATATTTCAACCCCCATCTACCATTCAAATTCATCAGGATATGTATATATATATATATATATATAAAGCCTCAGCTTGTAGACCATTAACTTTCGATGGAATAGGCACCCAAATTTTTAAAATTCTACCTTTCATTAGGATAACAAAGCATCTATAAAAGTCTCGTCATGAATAAACTGACATTGAAATATTTTTTACAGAATATATAAAATATTACAACTAATTATATAGATCCATTAATTACAAAAACTACATGTATAAACACACAAATTGTGCAGAACTGCAGATAGCCAAATATGAAGTTCTAAGAAATATATGTACACTACAAAAGCTTCAGATTATCACAGTGCAAGTGTATGGAACACTATGAAAGCTTCAGATTACCACAGTCACATATCTGACTTTGAACCAAGCTTAGAAAAAAAAAAAGATAATCAAAACAATGTTCTAAGAGGAAAAAAAGGAAAATCAGATTAACCAAGCTGATAAAGAAAGGATTTACCGATCTAGGCAAATTACTCCGAGAATGAGAAAGGGAAGCGTTTAAGAAAGAAAATAATTACCTTCAGATTAAATGAGCTTCTCGCCGATCTTCGGTCATAGAATAGCACTAGGTGAACACTGAACACAGATGAGGCGCCATAGAGAGCTTGTGAAACGACAACAAGCAGCCAGAGTAAGCAGTAGCAGCTAGAACCTGGAGCTGGAAATGTCGAGCTTGAGGAAAGGGTTGGCGGTCGAGGAGCTAAAGGAGCAACTAGGGCACATAAGAGAAACAGAGAAAGGGAATGTCACTGCTTACTGCATAATGGACGAGCAAAAGGAGATAAAGGAGCTGCCTTTTTTTTTTTTTTTTTTTGCAGTAGCTAGAGCAGCTACCTAACAAAAGTTAAAACATATAATATAATATAAACTATTATATAAAATAAATAGGGTTAAGGAGCAAATTTATCAACCAAGTTTTAAGGAATGAGCATATGGCACAATTATATTTTAAAGAGAGTAAAAATACATGTAAGGAATTAAAAGTGGAACATCCAGAACAAAACCGTTAAATTTGACCTAATTTAATTAGATTAAAGAAATTAGTTAATGTGACATATATATATATATATATATATATTGAAACACCCTAGTCTTGCATCTTTCCTAATTCCCTCTTTCCTTTTTTTCCTTGATTTTTGTTGAGGGAGTACCAATAAAGATAAATTATAAAAAGATTAACAAATATGAATACTATGTTTTATATTTAGGACCAAAATCAACTTTTTAAATATGTCTTATATTAAGGTCCATTATTGGCAATTAAAAAATAGGAAAATAAATTGCTCGCTCCTCCCTTTGTTCCAGCTTCCATATCACTACTTCACTTGTTTTAGATCTATGCTTGTGTTTGATCTTCATTGTCATCATCCATTATCCTTATCGCTAGTCACTTAATTTCTACCTTCATTGTTTGTTTTCATCCCTACTCGGCATTTTAGTCTGTGTGTGTATCCACTACAAAAAGAAGAAGAAGAAGAAGAAGGATATCAATGACGGAAGTTTCATCCTAAACAGTGTAGCAACAAAAATTCCATCACTAATTTCGTCATAAATATGTTTGCCACGAAATATTTTCTATCTCTAAAAAGAGAGTCACTAATTGAGTTTGTGATGGAATTTTCACTTAACAACGGATTAGCAACGGAATTTCCATCGTTAAGTGAGATTTTCGTTGTGAATTTGCGGAATAGCATATTTCTGATTTGTGATAGAAATTCCTTTTCTAATTTTAGGAATATCATATTCCATTTTTGGGATGGAATTTCCATCACAAAGTTGTGACAACTTAGCGAAGGAATTTCTTGATTAGCAATAGAATTTGGTCTCTACTTTGTGACGGGTCAGTGACAATTTCCATCACTAATTTTGTGACAACTAAGTGATGGAATGATTATCTAGGACAGACTATCCTTCACAAATTTTTTTTCCGCTTTTTTTTTAAAAAAAAAAAATCAGTGACGGAATCTGTCCCTAAGCATTTTTAATTTTAATTTTAATTTTTTGTAATTTTTATTTCATTGTTTTGTTTTTGTATAAGTTAGCCTTAATAAGGTTAAATGACAAAAGTGAAATTAAATGAATTACAAATAAAAACAATATAAAGCCAAATTATAAAAAATATAGTAATATAATGTATCAAACAAGTTCAAGCAACAAAAGTACTCAATTGAAAAGGTCTATAATGTATCAAACAAGCTACAAATGGACAGCAACAAACTCAAAAATATAAGTTGATTTCTTCTTCATCTAGCTGATTTGATTGCACACTTGGAGAATCCATATTAGAGCTTCTAGATACCTTGATCCTCATGTATATTGACCCTATAAGAAAATAATAAGCATAAAAAATCAAAATATATGAATAGATATGCAAATTAAAGGATGGTACACGACGAAATTTCTTTGGCAAATGCACATTAGCAACCTCAAATAAATTTTATCAAGATAGCAAAATAATAACACATTTAGATTTCCAACATAAAACTGAAGTCATACACTAGGTAGCTAGTCTTTAACACACTTCAAAAACTGGTTTTCATAGAATGTGCATAGTCAAATAACTTAAGGGAAATGAAATTGGTAGCCCAAACTAACACTGTAATAACAAAAAATCAACAATAAGCCATTTCTTGCTCTAGAGACTAAAAAGTCATTTTTGACATATCTTTAGAGACTTTAAAAGTCATGTTTGTAAATCGTTTACGCAAAATAATTTTTTACTCACAAAAGTATTTTCTTGAAAAAACAATTACTATGGGAGAAAGGAAAAAAATATAATTAAAATTATATTTAGAATTAAAACCAACTTGTAACTTGCTCCTACACTTGCTCCTGTAGTTAAAATAAGACAACCCGGGGGGAGGGGATATTTCATAAAAATATTAAACTTTTTTACAGTAGAATACTTGCTGAACGATTGGGTCTAAATACAATATTTCAATTTATTTTTTTTAATGTAGAAAATTTTTCTCAAACTATAATTAACTACTGCCTCCTCAATTTTTTTTGATAAGATAGAATTAATCGAATTGCATTATTCAAAAAATTAGTTATAATTAATTAGAGTAAAATACACTAAACACCCTTATATTTTTTCTTAATTAAACAGACCTCCCCTCTATTTTAAAAATATATATTTAAGTCTAAACTTTTAACTCAGTTAAGAATATTCTAAAAATATTCTTAAAATATTTTTTAATTAAAATTTATTTACTAATTTACCCTTAATACTAATCCCAACTTGATAGCTTGTAAATATCAAAAACTTTTAAAAATTTTAGTAAGTTTTCTAAATTTTTGTAAAAAAAAATGAAATTACAAATTTAAATATCTTATACAATCTCTCAAACCTATATAGTTTATTATATTTGATAGACAAAAAAATGTGTTTGATATGTGTGTGTGTGTATTTAATCATTTAAGAAAGAAAAAATAAATTTATTTCAATAAATAGGGTGAAAAACTAAAAAAATTATAAATTTATAATCTCAAAATTAATAAATTTTTAACACATTACGAAGTTAAGAAAAATCTATTAGAATTTAAATTTTGTGGCCTATATATATATATATATATAATTCATATGTTAAAGATGGGCATTTTGGTAAAACAAAAGTTCAAATGTCAAACTTAATTGTCAACTAATTGTTTAGGTGGATGGAAATAGAATTTCAAAATATAAAGGGAGTTTGTGTAACGTAGATTTTAATTTAAAAGGGGGTCTATATGGATTTTAAAAATATATGGGAGGTCTGTATAATTAAAGCAAAACAGAGAGGTTGTTAGAGTATTTTACTCTTAGTTAGATGCAAGAAACATGTAAAAATGAATTCTTTTTTTCCTCCAAAAATAAACTCATTTATGTGGAAGACATAAAATTCATTATAGGATTAGGTCACTTACCACCTCAACTAAATACTCCCTCTTGTCCTTAATATAAGACATATTTAAATAATTTGATTAAATTAAGGAAGTTAGTTAAGTTAGTTAATTATATGACATGTATGTTCTAAAATTTCTTAATTATTGTTCTTAATTCTCTTATTTCCTCTTCTTCTTGATTATTGTTGAGAAAATATTAATATGAGTAAATTAGAAAAATACTGATAAGTTTAAATAATATATCTCATATTTAAGATCCAAATCAACTCTTTGAATATATGTTAATAAATTGGAAGTAGTTTGTTCGTTTTATTATTATAATTAAATAAGTTGACTTCAGAGTTCACGGTTCGGACAGTTTGGACATTAAAAAATATTAAAAATAACTTAATTTTAAGAAACAGGAAAAGACATTTTGGATATTAAAAAAATATTAAAATTAACTTAATTTTAAGAAAGATGAAAAGTAAAGGGCTCACGTGAAGCCTCCTGTCCTCTATAGGCGCCTTTGCATACTTACCGGGCTTGACTACAAACCCAAGCGATCTTATATCCTGCTTCACTCTGCCTCATTGCATGTGAAGCCTCTAAGTCAGTCAGAAGCCGATTTCAGTGTTTTTTTCACCATCATTTGATTCATTTCACTTTCTCTTCATCTTATTTTTTTAAAAAATTAAATTTTTTATCCCTATAATTTTGATTTAGTTGTAACATGAAATCTTTGCAACACTGATAATATAATTTTGATTTGATTATAACTTGATCTCGTAAATTTGACTTACTACAACTTAGTTGCTATGTTTCTTAATTTTTTTATAATTTAGTCCCTATATTTTATATAATAAAAGGGAAAATCTTTAAAAAAGAATTTAAAAAATGCTAAAGGACAAAAATTTGTTCCGAATTTTCATATTACTAAAAAAATGTGAGGGTCTAATTTGTTTATTTCAAAATTAAATGGAAATGACATAAATGTATCTCTGAGTTTAAAAAACATTCTCCTATTTTTTATCAGGGTTTATCAAGTTCAAATTAGGTTTAAACAAATTTTTAATAAAATTTTTATAAATTTCAATTCAAAAATCACCATTTGCTATAATGACAAGGTGTTTATTTCTAATTCTGATAAAGGTTTCATAAGTTCAGATAATGTTTTAACAAATTATGATAAGATTTTCACAAATTCCAATTCAAAAATCAACACTTGTTACAATGGCAAAGTATTAATTCCCATAAGGTTTCACAAGTTTAGATAATGTCTTAATAAGTTCTTATAAGATTTTCATAAATTCTAATTCAAAATTCACCACTTGCTACAAGATAAGGTATTGATTCATAATTTTGATAAGAGTTTCATAGGTTCATATTAGATTTTAACAAGTTATAATAACATTTTATCAGAAGTGGGAATCAATACTTTGTCATTGTAGTAAGTAGGGGTGTTCATCAATTTCCCGTCCCGACCTTCCCGTCCCGATCCCGAGCAAATCGGGACGGGATTTTCCCGTCCCGAAAATTTCGGGATCGGGAATGTGATTTCGGGATCGGGAAAAATTCGGGATCGGGATCGGGATCGGGAATGGGACTTCCCGATCCCGACTTTTTCCCGATCCCGAAAATATATCTATACACATATATATTTTTTTAAAATATTTAAGAAAATAAGACTAAATGTAAAATAAAATGTGAAAATCCCTAACAACCTTAAGATAATATCTATTCTTTTAGTTTATTTAGTTAATTTCATTTATTATTTATTAAATAGTTCTAATTTTTTGTTCTTGTTTTTATTCTTTTTGCAGCTGAATCGACAACTTTAAGTATGTATTGGACTATTTATATATTTATATTAGGTTTATTTGATACAATATAATATTAAACAAATTATATATTTATACTAGACTAAAGGAAACACAACAAAAAATTTAATATAGAGACTTTTTTTTTTAAAAAAAAAGAAAATCCGGGATCGGGAATTTCCCGATCCCGATCCCGAAATTTCCCGATTTTCGGGATCGGGAAATTTTCGGGATCGGGATCGGGATCGGGAATGAAAATCATTCCCGAACCCTTCTCGGGATCGGGATCGGGAATGACATTTCCCGATCCCGATCCCGATCCCGAATACTCCTAGTAGTAAGTGGTGATTTTTGAATTGGAATTTATGAAAATCTTATCAAAACTTGTTAAAACCTTATTTGAACTTGTTAAACCCTTATAAAATATGGGAGCATATTTTTTAAACTAAAAGGGACATTTCTATCATTTCAATTTAATTTTTAAAAGGATAAATCATGCCCTCATACCTTTTTTGACATTATAAATATTTGGAATACCTTTTTGTCCTTTAACATTTTTAAAGTTCTTTTTCAAGATTTTCTCATAATAAAATCACACACACACACACATAAAATAAAGGTTAGTGTTTAAATTATGAAATAGCTAAAGCTATAGAAATTGAATTCCACAAAGTCCAAATTTAGGGATTAGCTTACATCCAAGTCAAAACTAAAGATTGAGTTGTAATGAGTCAATGTATAGATATTGAGTTATAATCCATTCAAGACTACATAAAAAAAAAAAAAAAAGATTTCCTTTTTCCCCCTTATCTCACGGTTATTAATGGCTCTTTTGACATAGCCTTGGAGAGTAAAAAGTCAAGTTTGTAAAGCGTCTGGGCAAAATAATCTTTTACCCGCAAAGCATTTTTTAAAAAAAAAAGATTAGGAAGGGTCATATAGCATTAATTGTACCATTTATTGTATATTAATTGTGACCCTTAATAGTGACTCTTGGAGGCCTATAAATAAAGATTTTATACAAAGCATTAAAATCACAAGAAATACAAATGAATGAGAATTGCCCCCCCCCCCCTTACTCTCCCATTTTATCTCTATTGTCTTGCTCTTCTCTATCTCTTATTCAAGATCTCTTTTATTTTTATAACAATTTCAATTTATTTTTAAATTTATTAAATTTTTCTGAAACTATAATTAACTACTCCTCATTCTCCTTTTTATAAGATAGAATTAACATTATTACATTGTTCCAAAAGCTAGTTGAAATTAATTAGATGCAATAAATATGTAAAAATAATTTTTCCCAAAAATCTGTCATTTAGGTAAAAGAGAGAGAACATGTTATATTGAGGTTTTAGTGAAACATGATAATTAAATATAATAGTGATATAAGTAATGTTTATAATTAAGTGAAGGTATAATGGGAAGTTGAAAAAAAAAATTTGGATAGCCCCTGAACCTATCTTGTAAAAAGGGATATGGAATACCCAACAATTTAAATAATTAATTCTCTTTATGAACAGGAAAAAAAATTAATTTTTCCTTTAATAAAAAATAAAAAACCATGTAAAGCTGATTTGGGCCTAAATCAGGGTGAGAGTCCAAAACTTTGGTCCATGGGCAATACCATTTCTAGAAGAATCGATGTTGAGCTCTACATAATAGCCATTAATTGACTGAACCCTAATAAAGAGGCGCAAGGCTTTAGAAGTTTTGCAGTTAAAGCGGCACCAAGATGGGAAATGATTTGAAGCACTCGACGATGTGAAGCGAATTGAGATATCGGATTCAAAAGATTGCGTGTGAATATGAATCTGAAGATTTTTCTGCTACGCCTCACTGCTTCTTCAGCAGCTTTAGCTTCTTTGGTGATTTGATTTTTCACTGTATGCTTCGTCTTCTTGAGACACTTTTCCCTTATTGGTTGACATCTGTTAGATCGTTTGCTATTGAATTTGACTGTGATTTTCTTGGTTAAACATTTTACTAATTATCATCCTAATATTTGGAGGATTCTGTATTAATAATAATATTTAAATGTTGTGATTATATGTGATGAAATGTTGTCAATCTTTATGTTTTGTCACATATTATCTCAATTTTTGAATATTATTATTGATACAGAGTCCTTTGAATATTGTGATGATAATTAATAAAATATTTAATCAAAAGTCAGGTTCACCCGTTCATGGTATGTTTTGTAATATTTATAAGTTTTTATTTAATTTTTTAAAGTTATTTTTGTTTTTTATTTTTAGTTCGAAGGGTTTTTAAATTGCATGAAATTTCTTTTGATCTAATAATTTAGTTAACCTGTTTTTAAAAAATTTATATAATTGAATTTTAATCGTGAATTGTTTTTTCACCTAATTTGTTAGCATTGCATATATAATTATTTCGTTAATGATAACATATTAATGAAAACTTGGTCTCCAAATAAGCTCTATTTTTCTTAGGACAGCGTTGAAAATTGTGATATCTCCCTATACAAAGGCTTTGAATCTAATTCTAATTCGAATAATCCCCAAGAAGATAGTCTTATCTTTCTTCTTTTGTAATAAATAATAGTAATAATATATCAAATCCTCCTTACAATTATTTCAGATCTAGATTAACTATTTTATCTTGAATAAATTTTTAAGTGCGCAGGACATAAAAAAATAGCCCAAGTTTCGAAAATTGAACCCATGCCAAATCATCAACCTACATTCTATAATCAAATTATTTCAATTCTAACCAAATTAGCAAGAAACCCCCCCTAAGAATACTCTTTGCACGCCAAACTTGCTTCCTTTTTGCATAATGTTCAATCTGATGATAGACCTCCAAGATACCTACACAACTCAAATCATTAAAGCAAAACAACAACAAAAATGTGAAGTTTAAGAGTTTGGGTTATCTCCTGCGCTAAGTTAATAGTTCTCCGTCAGACTTTCAAACACAAATATCTAATCGTTGGTATCAAAGACTAAAATCACCTTGTCTTCATTTCTTTTCAGTTTACAAGGTTTCAGCAAGAATGGGCATTCATCCAAACAAGTAACACATGATCCCTCAATCAAAATTGATTTCAAGGTACATGGTTCATTAAGGCTCATGGTAGGCTCTAATTCAAATTTTTCGAAGTTATCCTCTAAAGCCCCCAAATAATTTGAACACCTAATAAAATCAACATGACTCTCACCCTTAAGAGTCAAAATATCAGTAGGAGGATTCAGAGTATAAAGTATAGGGATTTCCTCTCTATTCTCACCTTTAAAACAACAAGGATTAGGCTCCAACATTGAAACCTCTCCTAGACACTTATGGTGTGTTTGGTTTGAGGGGAGGGGATGGAGGGAAAAAGGGTAAATTACATTTTTAGGTTGAAGGTATTTAAATTTTGGACGAGAACTCAAAATTTAAAAGGAGTGAGAGGGTAAATTTTGGGCGGGAATCCAAAATTTAAAAGAATGAGAGAGTAAATTTTGGGTTTCTCTCTTCCAAAATTATAATTTACCCCACTCCCTTCCCTCCCCTCCCCTCAAACCAAACACACCCTTAGCATCATTTTCTCCCTCACTAATTTCCAACTCACAATTACCTCCAAAATTATTACATGCTATTGGTAACACTTCCTCACTCCATATGGTCAATTGTTCACTTGAGATCTCATCATCAATAGAAGAATCATTGGATATATCAATGAGAACACCTTGATTCAAAGACTCAAGGGTAGAACTCATTTCACCTACTTGGAATGCTAAATTTTGAAGAACATACATGCTCATTCAATTTCTTTTCTCTCCAAGCTTTCATTTCATTTTCATTATCAAGAATATATTGAAGCATATCCTCCATTGTAGCCTTTTTCTTATGAATTGGGGTGATATCATCTATATGAGTATTGGATGATGTATGAGGATGTGATGGATGTGATGGATGTGAAGGAAGAGAATAATTAGGATCCCAAGACAATATTTGTTCATGATTCCATCTAAGGTTAAAAGAATTATCATGAAAATTAGTTTGAACTCTAGATAAACTATCCTCCCTATATTCCATGGTTGAGACATGGGGGCATTGTTCACTATAATAATTATCTCCACAATAATTACACAAAAGTACTCATTTAATTTCACAAGCATAAGCGGCATAACAAGAATTTGAATAATCATTATAATGCTCAAATCCACACTTACCCCTATTGGTACACCAAGGATTATCCATGCACAAAGTTTAAATTAAAATAACTAATAAACACAATGACACAAAGAGAACCAATATAAACAAGAATACAAGAAAAAAAAAAGGAAGGGAAAATAAAACAAACACATAAGGACACATATATATACACATACAACTCAAGTTTAAGCTAATAGTGTTCTTTTTTTTTTTTTTTAAATAACAGGGCAAGCTCTAAGCTTGATTAGTACAAAGTAACAAAAGTGTTTAGAGTCGGGGGCTCCACAGCAGGATCCCTTAAGTCTTGATTAATCAGATCCCTACAACGATTAGGAGGGTTCTGGAGGTAAGTGACCTCCGGTCCCAGCTCTTGAGCAGTCTTGGCTAGATGGTCAGCGCACCGCATCATTTCTCTATCAGCATAGGTGGTCTCAAGATCCCACTCTCTGAAAAGATAAGGTTCCTGATATCGTTAATCTCTTCCCACAAAGGGTGTTCTCGCCCACAGTCTATACTTAACAGATGTATGGCCTCCATCGAATCAGAATATAATTTGATTTGAGATAGACCAAACGATTTGCATAATTGCAAACTTGTGCCTATCGCTAAGACTTCAGCTATTGTGGATGCCGAATATCCTATGTTCTACTGGAAACCTGATAACCAACTCCCCTGATCTAATCTTAACACCCCACCCACGGCTGCATTGCCATGGATATTCATTAAGCCATCCACATCTACTCGTGTAAAACCCATTGGCGGTGGTGTCCACTTCTGCGTTGAGCGCTCTGGTATCTGGAAGATTTAATGCGTAAAACGACCATTTGCCACTCCTTCCATGAGAAGGAAAGAGCATCGATTCAGTAGCTCCCTTGCTTGATCGCCTGAGCTCTCAAAAACACGCTTGCATATGTTTTTCCACACAAGCTAGCATGTCAGCTCGAAAATTCTGCTCCAACTCCATCACGAGAAGGCTCTTGAGATAGGATTGTTGAGTAGATTCCAGTTCAGCCAGTCCTGCAGATTACCACTAAAAAATACATATTCATATAAAGGGTCAATTAGACTTAGCCACACTCGCTTTGCATCCTCACTGTCAGGCAGAGTATGTAAAATGGTTTCCTCACAAGGGCACTCAAATGGGCAGTTTGGGTTATTTGAAGGGACACGCTTTGATCTAAGAGAGTTAATTGGGAGTCTCACATGGAAGACTTACCACAAGAAGTACTTTGCTTTTTCTGGGATTTCCCATCGCCATACTTTTTGCCACTGCTAATGAGAAGAGCGATTCGGTGTATTGTAACTCAGCTGGTACGCTGATCTCATCGTAAATCTGCCATCCGACGACAATCTCCAATAACATCCATCCTTGTTAGCACCATAGGGAGTTTTAACCATCTTGATTTATCCAAGACCCAATTCGGAAGAAAGAGCTGCCACTGAGACATGTTCCATCCCCCACTAGTAGTAACAAACTGGTTAACGGTTGCTAAGGGATTTATAAGATGGAGATTTTTATCAATAGTGTTCTAATCAAGATCAACTAAAGACGGTTTTGGGACACAAAATCCCAGCTTATTGCAATCGTACGGATCACAAGTAGTATAAAAAGTTGTTGTTCCCATGAGAACTAAGGCAAAAGTAGGCTAACTAATGCAATTGTGCTCTTAAGTAGGTTGGACAAAGTCATTTTGAATATTTTAATTTGTGAAAACAATTTTTGGTTCAAAACAAAGTAATTGAACTAAACAAAATAAAATTTGATTCAACTTCAAGAAAATGGGGCTTTAGGATTATTTCTCCCGTCTATACTTCATGAGACCAATTAAGTCCCTCTTAATTAGCTTTAATGAAGAATCAAGTGTTTGTCTAAGATTCAAAAGTATTGGAAAAGCTTTCTCAAGTCAAAACCAACATCTATTTTCAGAGAACTTGTTCAATCTCTTGCAATAAGCTAGTGAAAAAAAGTTTCCAATCTTATAATGACAATACTAGGTTAATAGGTAAATATCTTTCCTATTAACAAACTATCAATTCAAACAAGAATTTCAAGACTAGCATGACTTTATCCAAGTTATTTAAACAAGATAATTTTCCTCAAGCATCATCTCATTCAACAAATCAATCCAAGTGATGGCCAAACACTAAGAAGCATGAAGCATAGAATAAAATCAACATATAATACTTCGTTAAATGTTAGAAAATAGAGAATAGCATAATCTCAATCCATATAGAGTTTCAAAGTAACCCTAGAATGAAAGACTTAGCTACTCATGTACAAATGTAAAGAAAATCTATACAAAACAACTGAATACATGTTAAGCTAAGTAGAAGAGAGGAGAAAAATGACAAAACCAAGGTAGAACTCCAAAAATTTCTCGTAAGATGATCACCCAATACTTCAAACTCTTCAAGAACCTTATCCCAAGGTGAGAACTTTCGTGCTTCAACTTCTCCAAGTGTAGAATGGTCTCTTGTGGCGCGTTTCCCTAGGTTTATTAGTTTTTGATGCGTTAGTTTTCAAAACGCACAATTGTACTTTTTTTGCGTTCACCTTGGCTACCATGTTAGTCGCCGAGGCAACTGACATAGTAACTCTATTTTTTTCCCAATCACCTTGGCAACCATATTAGTTGCCGAGGCATGTGCCACATAAAATTTGATTTTCCTCATTGCCTCAGTGTCCATGTTAGATGCCGAGGCAAATGCCACATAAACTCTAACTTCCTTTAGGTTCCTTGTTCGCCTTGGTAACTATATTAGTTGCTGCGGCAAGTTCCACATAAACTCTAACTTCCTTTAGGTTCCTTGTTCACCTCGGCAACCATGTTAGTTGCCGAGGCATTTGACACACTTGTTCTCTTTCCAATTTAGGTGGTTCTTTGTCATCTCCTTAACTTCAATGGATCTTTCCTAGCTCCAATACTGTCTCTACATCCTCCTACAAGAGTAAGAGAATTTATAAGTTCTTTATTTCTTTTGATGAGGCACATATCATATGATTATATGCAAGAATTTCTTTAACTTTGGCTTGATACTTTGACTTGCACATTTTCTTTTATAAACTCTTTCTATGCATAATTTGGATCCAAAAATGGTTAAAAAGAAAAGAAAATGTGATGGAATATTATAAATTTCTAAGACTTAACACATCCCCCAACTTAAACATTTGCTTGTTCTCAAACAAAGATCTTTACTCTTATTGAATTAATCAATTACATATTATTTAAGCATGAATAAATTTGTCCTCATCAACTGCTCAAGAAATTATATCAAACAAGAAAGCAATAAAATATGCAAAGTTGAGCACTTCATAGATTTAAAACATGATTTTCAAGAATTTCTAAGTGTAAGTGTGTGATTGGAGTTAACATATATTATTCTTGCACTTGCCAAAGTTAAAAGCAACACTTCAAATCATATATCAATATTCAAACAAACAATCTCATCAACCTCTAATCCCTTCATTTTTTTTTTCTTTTAATTCACTCTATTTGACTTAAAAATCAAAGGGACTTTTTTAGGCTGTAATGGAGTCAAGGGTTAAGGTTTTCAAAAGAAAAGATAAAAGATAATCAATAAATACCTTAAGATAGATGATATTATTCAAGGGTTTTTTTCCTTTTCTCAATAAACACACTCCTCTAGACTTAAACCAAATTGATCTTTTTTCCACATCAAGCCTTCTTTATAAACATACATATATTTTTCATTTTTTATAGACACTTTTATTGTTTTTTGAATATATTGGCTTGATTTTTATACATTGTCAACATCTTTTCTTTCTACACATTTTTCCAATCATTTGAATTTTACAAATCACCATAATCCATAACCCAATCAATTATCATCTATCTGAAAATAAAGGAATTATGGTTTCTCATATCAGCTCAGGTAGGTAGATGATAGGTTTTTTAAAAAGAATCTTTAATTGATTTTTCTATTAGGCTAAAAATAAGGGTTCAAAAAGAAATAAAATCAATCAGATACATTTGAAAGACTCAGACACATTTTGTGATATGCCCTCCCAATCATTTCTTTAAATCATACGAAATAAATCAAAATCTTTAAAGAATTCCAAAGGTTATTTTGAAATTAAAAGTTTGAAATAAAGGAATATAACTTAATTTACTACCAACCCCTTTAACAAGTACATTCAAAATAACATTAACTCTAGTAGTGCTTAATTTACTTAAAAATTACTTAATAACATGTTTTATTATTACAATATACTATCAATACACATTAATCAAAATTTCCTATCTAATATAAAAGATTGAGCAGTAATTTATATCATTTGATCATCTAAGTATATTTGACAAATAACAAAAAATTTCAGCTCATACCCAACACTTTTCTCAAACAAACATTTAAGCATGAAAAACCTCTGATATTTCAACAATTTTTTTTTTAAAACCTGTTCAAATTTTTCACATTGTGCATTCATTTTCATTCAAAATTTCAAAAATTTTCAAAATTTCAGCACTCTCACCCCCAAACTAAAAAATTGACAATGCCCTTGTTGAACTAATGAGTTGAAAATTTCAGCACTCTTACCTCATCTACATGTTAGACTACGATCGGTCCAATACGGGGTGTGTTTGTTTCAATACATCAATACAAGGAATTTATTACTCGTAATAGATATGTGTCGTTTGCAAAGTTATTTAGCCTTTATTTGGAATAGCTTAAAAAGCATTTATAAGTGTTTTTTACATAAATCAAGATAAAACTTCTCTCACATACTTACTTTGTATATCGTAAATCACGATTCAAAAGAATTTATAAGTTAAAATTAAACTATTCCAAATAAACACTTATTCAACAGAGAGATGTTTCGTTATTGCTATGTTCACTCAAAATACTCGTAAAGTTTTGTTAAATGTGCACCCAGTGTTATATGCATTTACTCTTATCTTTTTCTCTCAAAACTCATTATTTTGAAATAAAATTCATAAGCTCTTCACATTTTCCTTAAAAAAATAATAATAGTCATCTTTAAATATTTTTTAAGTACCAGTTAGTACTCTATAATATTTTTTCAATATTATTCAATCTCATAAACTAATGTTTTAAGATTTTAAAATAATAATTTAGAAAACTGACCAGTACTAAGAAATATTAATATTTCATAATAGTCAATTTTTTATTTTAAAAAAATGAAAACTTATATATTTTATATCAAAATAATACATCTTAAGAGAAAAAGACGGAAACCAATAGAAAGCGAAGGTGAGGATCCAAATCCCTCACTTACACGCTTTTTCTTCTTCTGCTCCTCCTTCCGTGGGTCAACTCTCTCTCCTCACACTCACCCTCCCTCTCTCTCCCCCCCGACGCCACCGGCCACCAACCTCAACACCAAAAATCATCTCATCAAGAGTAGAATGCCACCGCCCACCAGCCATCAAAGCTATTATGTTTTGGTTTAATACTCAAGGTTTCACCGCTTCACTGCCTAGTGAAGGTTGAGCTTCATCGCTTTGCAAGTTCATAAGAAAATCCGTGTTGCTCCGAATGCTTCATTTCAATTTGCTCCCACTTGACGATTCACAGAAGCTACGAATTGGCGACTCGAAGGTGGCCCTGTTTCATTAGCAAATCCATCTCTATTTTTTATGACAAAATCGATATATTTTTTTCCTGATGAGTCCTTCATACGTAAATAATTGAGTTTTGGTGGTATGACTGTATGATATTATTGTCACTTGTATACCTCTTGAAAACACCTTCCATTTACAATAATTTTTGAAGTTTTGGGAGTCATCAATTAAGGCTATCTTAAGATGATGTTATGGTGCTGATGTGAGTGCTGGAAATGCTGATTCAAGGCATCAAAGCTATTATGAGTGGGTGGCGTCAAGAGAGACGGAGGGAGGAAAGAGAGTAAGTGAGAGGAAGGGTGAGTTACCGAGACGAGAGTAATACAAGTGGAAGAAGGAGAAGAAAAAGCTTGTCAGAGAGGAGGAGAGAGAGATAAAGGAAAGGAGGAATAGGAAGAAATAGATGACAAGTTCATAAGTGGAGCCCACCAAAACCAAAGTAAAGTCCGTTTCATGTGTTTAACGGAGATGAACATTTTCAATGATGAGTATTTTTACATTCAAATAATGTATATAATGCCACGGGCACATTTGGTAAAAGTAAGTATTTTTCACCTTCATCCCAATTTCAACTCTCAACATTCTCTCTTCTCAAAATTCAAATTTTATATTTAAATTTGTAATCAAAATCAGATGTTTATTGGTCATTATCTCTCTAATACTCATTCCACTCCTATTTATAAGAATTAATCGTGTAATTTAAGAAACGGTTAAAATTAATTAAAAATAATAAGTATATTTAAAATAATTTTTTTTAAATATGTCCTTATTTATGAGAGAGAAAGTAAATATAAATATAAATATTTTAATTATTGCAACACATATAATTAATTAGGGGTAAAAATGGAACACATTCATTAAATGTTTAGGCAATTCTTATCGAGTTTTTATAAAAAGAATTAAGGAAACTCAAATTTTGACTTTTATAAAAAGGATTAGAGGGAGTATATGAGATCTCCTCTCCCCAGCATGGTCTTTTCTTCCTCATCATTTTCAAACTTTCTCATCGACTATTCCACAACCACCACAATAGGACCTCATATTCATTCATTACAATGCCCCATTTGAGCCACTCCAATAACAAGGGGAAGTATTTATGCTTGATGATGAGAATAAAAGAGATAAATAATGAGTAACAATTTTCCAACTTCCCCATTAGGAACCGTATTTAGAGGCGCTTTGAAGCAAAACGAGATGAGAAGAACAAGTAATTTCTACTAGAACTAGAAAAGAAGCAGCGGTGAAATTAGGGGTACAAAGATTTCTCACTTTAAGGATGTCACAGACCAATCATTATTTGAACAAGGCATACCATTCGAATTTAATATTCATTAACCTTACAATGCTCTACATTATGTAATAATGTGAATTCCCTTGTAAATATCATCTCATTTTGAGCCTATAATTTAGTTGATGTATGAGCTTATAATTTTAGTTAAACATTAACTCCATTTAACTCTCGAATGATACAACGTCTCTTTGTCGTGACACATACAAGCATTTCTATTGTACCATTAAAATCAACTTATCTTAATTACCTTTAATTTCTTTCTTACACGATCTCTCTCCATATTACAATTAATAAGGGTATTTGTGTAAAAAAAGAACTCAAGGCTATTGATTTTTTACATAACGTCTTATATTTTAGACTGTAAAAATCTTCTAGAAGGGGGTCTTATAATATAGAATAGGAGTACAACATAAGATTCATTGAAATTAAGCTATTTATAAATTATTATGGACTTGTAACACAACTTATTCTGTAGTTTCATTTAACACTACAATTGCGAAGCATAATGACTATAATTTTCGCCAAATCATGAAGAACAAGGACAAAAAATAAGCCAAGAACAAACTTCTTCAATGCTCCTTTTAAGTCCTACAAAAATGTGCCCCCCTCTCTTCTCTCTCTACTTCAACATTAATAATTCAGGGGATATGATTTTACCTACCTATGTAAAATAAGTTAAAAACATAATTACTTGTACATAAGCAATTAACAAAAATGAACATCATCACGCATGCAAAATCAATTGGAAGGTTTCTTCCAAAAATTTCACCACCATGCTGGTCCAATTTTAGAACCACCGACTCCATTTCCATCTTGTTCTCAGATTTCCTATACCTCATCGTGCAGTAATTAGTACATCAGGATCACAATCCTTCATCTGGAATTTCCAATTTTGACTTTCTTTTTTTCTTGGATTTTGACTTTCTTACTTCATCTCTTGTAATCTTCTCACCAAGACTGTCTTCTTTCGATTTCTTGTGATCTTTGCTCTTCTTAGACTTCTTTTTGCTATCTTTTGTGTCCAGAGTGGTTTCTTTGGTTTCAGACTTCTTTCTTTTCAAAGGCAAAGCATTCAATTGTTCACCAAGCATGACATTATCCTTATTAGCCTGCTCTTCGTTTGTGAGCTGTTTTTCTATTTTACACAACATGAGACATTAACATTAGTGGTAGCACAACATGTCAGTCAACAAAAGACAGAGAAATGATGCCTCAAACTAATTAACCAGATATATTTAATAAAAAAACCAGAGACACCACCAAGCATGTTCCAGGAATCTTACACGAAACCCATATTGCTGAGGATCTTCCCAATAGAATTCTTATATGGATCCCAAGCAAAAATGGTATCCTTGATGTTAAATCAACATACTGGGGAAATAGCATTTGACATGCAACTATCCAAAAATAATAATCATTCAGGTTGTCCCTTGTTTCTTTATATTTTTTGTTTGTTTGCAAAACCCTAAACCCTAAAAAAAAACACTAAAGTGAGAATGACGATTTTGCATCACTACTTGTTATATTTATAGGGCTTGGTTTTACAGTTTTCCTAAGCTTCACGAAGGTACACTATCAATATCATCAATATAAGTCATAAATCCTATAGGGAGCCACATTGTTTATGAGCTATGAACACAATGCAATTTATCTCTTAGGCAAGATAAAATACATGGGGCCCCACCTAATTTTTTTAAAATAGTTGTGTTGGGCTTTTAAGGCTGCCCCTTCCCTTTTTATCACACTTGTACTCTTAGGTGCCTAAGGTCCATGCATTGAATGAAGCATAAAAAATGCGAACGCACTGCCAGGTGAGTGGCTGGTTAAACTCAGTGCCTCTCGGTGCAAGAGGCATTGAACCTTTTCAGCACCTAACATCAATGCGTTAGAGGTGAGCACCTTTGACTAACTTTCTCTTGTTCAATATATTGACTTTCAATTTAATACTCCCTCCATCACTAATTATAAGATCCAAATAACCGATTTGTTTGGTTCAAGAAGATTGTTAAAATTAGTTAAAAGTAATAAATATGTAAGAAATGTACTATTTCTTTTCCCCCAAATATGTCCTTATTAACAAATGGGTAGGTGAGAGTGAGAAAAAGATGAGAATGTATGAGAAGAAGATAATGAGGGGGTATATTGATTAAGGGTAAAATGGGTAAAAGTGTAAGCAATGTTCAGACAAATCCAAAGTGGATCTTATAAAAGGGGACGGACCAATTCAAAAATTTGGATCTTATAACAAGGGATGGAGGGATCAGAAAGAAAACTGACAGCTGTCTCGTAAATTATTCTTTGACCCACCTTTCCAATTTTCAACTCTAGGCACCAAGTACCTTTCATGTTCCTTGATCTCAAAAGGATTTAAAAATACAAAATTAAAAAAATAGAAAAAGAAAGAAAGAAATAGACAAACCTTCAATGATGAAGTTACAGTCAAAAACAGCATGCATGAGATGTTGCTTCAGGAAGGCCTGCATGAGGAAATTTTTTTGATCATGATAAGTTCACAATTATTTTGAGTTTTCTAAGTTATCAAACATATCAGTAAATTCTACAGAGTTTGAACTAGCACTAAAAAACCTACCTGGTTCAAGTTAAGAAATGATGCTTTTCAAAAGGTAACATACAACAGGTAGCTTCATAATAAACTCATTCATATTATCCGTCTTGAAATTATCATGCTATCAAAAAAATTCTACCATATTTGGTTATTACCAATGTCGCAATTATTCTTAATCAGATCCTCTAATTAATAATTACTTTCTTTGATTCACTCAAAAATAATTACTTTTGTTAAATCCCGAGTATAGGGATAGCAATCTGCTAGATCCGGATTTATAGGAATGGTTGTAGGTATGATTATTTAGTTATTATTCTAATATTATTATTTGATTTTATTCCGTTGTAGTCAGTAATATCTTCGGGATTACTCAAACTCATCCGAGATAATCTTATGTGTTTATATGTAACCTTGTGATCGAATACAATAATCTGAGATATTTCAAACCTCCCAAACTTCATGGTATCAGAGAGGTGAAGTTTTCAATTGGAGTTCTTCTCAATTCCTATCATTCGGCACTTACTGTTGAAGTTTGAATTGGAATTCTCCACAGTACCGACTGTTTGGCGTCCTTTGTAATTTGGCGTTCTCTATTGCAACGCGAATTAGAGTTCTCCACAGTTCCGGTTGTCCTGTGATTCGCGATCAAACTCTCAGTGTAGTTTTGGTTGTTCGAAGCTCTCCATGATTCGCATCAAATTCTTGGCACCATTGGTGTTCAAGTCGCTCTAATTCACGATTGTAGACTCCCTCAACCATCAACTCTTTTCGGTTATTTCACAGTCACTTCCTCATCTTTCAAGTCATGGTCACTTCATCATCAGTTCTTCCTGAGTTCATGATTCTCGGAAGTCCCCTCCATCACCAGTTCTGGTTTGCACAAGATCAAAGATTGAACGCTCAGTCAACATGTCAGATTTCAAAGCCGCCTCCATTGTGCTACGGTTTGGTTCAAATGACATCTCTATTGTTCTTATTGTCTCTAAGAAACTTACCAGCGACAACTATAGGGAATGGGCTCACTCCATGTTCCTAGCTCTCGACGGTAGGGACAAACTTGGATGCATAATTGGTGAAATTAAGATTAAGACGTGTCCTTCATCAGAAACCAAGACGCCACAAGTATGGAAGTCTGAGAATGCTTTGGTCTCCTCTTGGCTAGGCAATGCTATGTCACCATCTATCAAGAAGAGTTTTAGGTTCCTTCCTTCAGCCCGAGAAATTTAGGAAGCAGTTCAGGAGGCATATAGTGATACAAGGAACAAGTCTCACATATTTGACATTAAGACAAAACTAGGGCAGTTGAAACAAGACCACAACTCCCTTAATGACAACCATCTTGAAAAATTTGCTCTCTAGCAAGAATTGGACACCTTAAAGAATAAGGTTCATCATTGCCATGCTGATGCTATTGAAGATCACAAGGAAAAAGAAGAAAGAGTCTTTGAGTTGCTGGTTGGTCTTAATATGATCTATGACAATACTCGAGTACGGATCCTCATCCAAGAACCCTTGCCTTCTATTCGTGAAACTTACTCTATTCTTTGTAATGAAGAGGGCAAGCGCAAATCTATGCTAAAAAATACTTCTGCTATTGTTCCTGCATCTCCTGAGGCCTCGGTCCTTCTTGTTCACACCATTGAGTCCAGAAGGTCGACCTTTTGTGATCATTGTAAGAAGCAAGGACATACTAAAGATACATGCTGGAATCTCCATGGTAAACCTATTGATTGGAAGCCAAAGTGTTAAATGTCAGCGATATCTGCACCTACTGGCACACAATATTTGACACTCACACACACCCTCCTTCTATCACTCCTTCAATCACTCACCTATCCTATGACTTTCGTGTATTCAGTTTCCTATATATACTTTGTAATCTTTCTATCATATATACAATGAGAATGAGATCATAGAGTCTCATATGGCATCAGAGACTGGTCCTAAAATCTCTGGCAATCAGAAACGGTGAGGCGAGAGAGAGACAGAGAAAGCAGAGTCAGCAGAACCAGCTGACAACCAGAAACGGTGAGGCGAGAGAGAGACAGAGAAAGCAGCACCGACCGAAGTGATACGCCGGACTGCTCACACTGCTTCAGGAAATCCTCCACCGAACCGAAGACGACGTCATTCGCTGCCAGACGCCATTTGCTGCCGGAAACAGAGAAAGACGAGGAAGCTTTGGAGATCTGAGATCTCACTCACACCGGCGAGTGGGCGTACACCGCCGGCCAAGGGACGACCGCAAGCCGCCGATCGGCGGATCCCAGAAGCCCGTTGTCAATCTGAGCAGCGCGTGGAATTCACGCGCCAACCAGTGCAGAGGCGCGTGAACTCACGCGCCACCGTCCGTACAGCGCGCGTGACCACACGCGCCGCCGTGAACAGTGCCTCCGACATCCATTTTTTGTCCCGGAAAATAAGCCATAGTGTTTTCAAACCCCATTTCTTCCAAAAACACATGGATTCTTCAAAATTTCCTCCTCTTTTTGGGTCTCTTCCTAGAAATCAAACCGGGGCCACACCAATGGCACTTATGTCCGGTACAAATTCTGAAATTCAAGACTCATCTTCCTCCTCTCATTCCTCCACTACTAGTAACACAAAAACTACGCCAGGACTTTCCGATAGTCAGATTATGGCCATCAACCATAGGTTCAATGGAAATAACTATCTCCAATGGTCTCAAACAGTGCTAAGATATATTCGTGGTAAGCGAATGGAGAAATATATCAATGGAGCAGCTCCTCAACCTCCTTCTAATGACTCCAATTTTGATACATGGTTTGCTGAAAACAATCAAGTTATGTCTTGGTTGTGCAATTCCATGACTGATGAAATCAGTGAAGGCTATCTCCTAGCAACCACTGCAAAAGAAATCTGGGATGAAGCAAAGCAAACTTACTCTTCCCTTGATAACACCGCTGCTCTAATCCACCTGAAGCGACAACTTAGAGATCTGAGACAAGGTAACTTGACAGTTACTAATTATTATAATACCTTACATAAACTGTGGCAACAGCAAGATCTCTTCGATTCCCATCCATGGGATACTGTTAAAGATGCTCAATTACATAAGAAGATCGTGGAAGAAGAACGAGTGTATGACTTCCTCCTGGGTCTCAACGATTCATTTGAAGAGATAAGAGGTAGAATCATGGGACTAAAACCCATGCCACGTCTGTTTGAAGTAATCAACCATGTGCAATTTGAAGAAAGCAGAAAACTCTTGAATCAAGGCAGCTCAAGCTCAACTGAAAAGTCAGATTCAAGCTCAATCGAAAGATCAGCCCTGGCAGCAAAACGACCACAAGACGAAAGACGAAACAAATGGTGTAATTATTGCAAAAAGAAGGGTCACATCAAAGAAGAATGCTGGAAACTTCATGGAAAGCCAGCAATCAACAAACAAAGCCATACTACTGCAACTGAGCCAGAAACTGAAGATAAAGATTCCCTGAGCAAAGAGGAACTGCAGATGTTTCGCAGGATGCTAGATAGACAAAATAAGTCTAACTCTAAGCCTGGTATCAACCTTGTGCAATCAGGTAACTCTATCATAGCTCTAAATACAGTACAAGCTAGTGAAAATGCTTGGATTATTGACTCAGGAGCAACTGATCACATGACTGGTAATCGTACATTGTTTGCAACTCTTAAATTGATTCATGAGAATCTTCGAGTCAAAGTTGCGAATGGCCTATACACTACAGTTGAAGGAATTGGCACAGTCATACTCTCTAATTCCTTGAAAATTCACAATGTTCTATTTGTGCCTGCACTCACTGTCAATCTCATATCTGTGAGTAAATTAACTAAAGATCGAATGTGCCGAATTATCTTTGATAATGATGTCTGTGTTTTCCAGGATTTAAATTCGAAGAGGACGATTGGAACTTCTAGAGAATGGGACGGATTGTTCTACCTTGAAGAATCAAACCTGAAATCAGAAGATGCAAGGAAGGCAAAAAGAGCACTGGTTAGCTCCAACTCTAAAAATGATGTAATCTTGTGGCATTGTCGTTTAGGCCACCCTAGTTTTGATTATATGAAGCACTTGTTTCCAAATTTCTTCAATAAAAATTCTATTCCTTTTCATTGTGAAACTTGCCAAATTGCAAAACAAACTAGGTCTTCTTATCCTAAACAGCCCTACAAACCTTCCTCACCATTCACACTAATCCATAGTGATATTTGGGGTCCTGCACGACTAAAAACCCTTACCAATGCTAGATGGTTTGTTACTTTCATAGATGATCATACTAGAGCCACATGGGTTTATTTAATGAAAGCCAAATCCGAAGTAGCTAAGGTATTTCAAAACTTCTATACCTTTGTGCGAACCCAATTTAATGTCTCCATTAAGGTACTTCGAAGTGATAATGCCAAAGAATACATGAGCAACACCTTTACCAACTTTCTTGATCAACAAGGCATTCATCACCAAACTTCCTGCCCATATACACCTCAACAAAATGGAGTAGCTGAGCGAAAGAACCGTCACCTGTTGGAAGTAACCCGAACCTTACTAATGGAAAGAAATGTTCCTACCATTTTTTGGGGTGATGCTCTCCTCACTGCAGCTTATCTCATTAACCGCATGCCATCCAAAGTCCTCAAATTCCACACCCCTATCCAAACACTCCTTGAACACTTTCCAAATTGTTCCATAATCACTTCCTTGCCTCCTAAGGTATTTGGTTGCATTGTCTTTGTTCACAACAATGATAGCAATAAATTTGCTGCCCGAGCTACAAAATGCCTATTTCTTGGTTACTCTCCGACTCAAAAAGGGTACAAATGTTACTGTCCTACTTCCAAGAAACTTATTATCTCCCATGATGTAGTCTTCTTGGAAGAAGAAGCATATTACCCCAAATTACCCATTCAGGGGGAGTACACTGACAATGAATGGTTAATCTTGGATAAATCACCACCACAACCTAATCCTATACCCATCATTGACTCCTTACCTTCCACAAACCACCCAAGTCCTATCCACCTTAATGATCATGAAGCTGAACATCTTTCATCTCAACCTGAACCCACAACTAATGAATTGGAAACAAATGTTGAGATCAATTCAGGGATGGATACTGAAGGAGATGAAGAGTCCAGAGTACAAGCCAACGATGAATCAAACACTGGTAGAACTATCTCTCCCATTCAAAGGAATGATCATGACTCCAATTCGGGATTAAATCCTGAAGAACTGGGTTGGCCTATTGCATTGAGAAAAGGGGTAAGATCTTGTACTCAGCATCCAATTCAACGTTTTGTCTCATATGGTAATCTATCTGCAAAAATGCAAAGCTTTGTTGTAAACAGCGCACAGATTAAAATCCCAAGCACGTTTCAACAAGCTATAGCTGATCCGAATTGGAAAAGAGCTGCAGAAGAAGAGTTGAGGGCACTGAAAGAAAATAAAACGTGGGAGATCACAACTCTTCCCGAAGGAAAGAAACCAGTAGGATGCAGGTGGATCTTTAACCCAAAATTCAATCCTGATGGAAGTGTCAACAAATACAAGGCAAGACTTGTTGCAAAGGGATATACCCAGACATATGGAATTGATTATCAGGAGACATTTGCTCCAGTAGCCAAGCTTAATACCATCCAAGTGCTCTTATCAATCGCAGCTAACTTGGATTGGTCATTGCACCAACTTGATGTGAAGAATGCCTTCCTAAATGGAAACTTAGAAGAAGAAGTTTACATGGAGATTCCAGATGGAATTACAGCCCCTAACAACTCTGTGTGTAAACTCAACAAGTCATTGTACGGACTTAAGCAATCTCCTCGAGCATGGTTCGGTAGATTCACCAAGACAATGAAAAGACTTAGGTATACTCAGGGACAAGCAGATGACACATTGTTCATCAAACGTGTTAATGGCAAAGTCACCATCTTGATCGTCTATGTTGATGACATGGTCATTACAGGAAACGATGAAGAATCCATTGTTCATTTAAAACAAGACTTGTCAACTGAGTTCCAGGTGAAAGACCTTGGACAAATGAGGTATTTCCTAGGCATGGAAGTGGCAAGAACTAAAAAGGGTATCAATGTATCTCAGCGGAAATATACCCTAGACCTGTTGCATGAAACTGGAATGCTAGGGACACAACCTGAAGGAACACCAATGGAAGAAGGTTGTCACTTAGAAATCAAGCCAGATGGTGTCCCAGTCAACACAGAACGGTACAGAAGACTTGTCGGGAAACTCATATACTTGACTCACACACGTCCAGACATTAGCTATGCAGTTGGAATAGCAAGTCAATTCATGCACCAGCCACAAGAAGAACACATGGCAGCTGTATACAGAATCTTAAGCTATTTAAAGCTTAATCCTGGAAAAGGAATCTTCTTTAAGAAATGTACTGCAAAAGATATTGAAATATACACTGATGCAGACCATGCAAGGGATAGAGAGACTAGAAGATCAGTCTCAGGATATTGCACATATGTGTGGGGAAATCTCGTTACATGGAGAAGCAAGAAACAGACTGTGGTGTCACCAAGTAGTACAGAAGCTGAACTGAGAGCTGTTAATCATGGAGTACGTGAAGGACTTTGGGTCATCAGATTGTTAAAGGAGTTGGGAATTCCATACGAGGGACCAATGCAAATTTGGTGTGACAACAAATCCAGCATTGAAATGGTCAAGAACCCAGTCTATCATGATAGAACAAAACATGTTGAGATAGACAGACACTTTGTTAAAGAGAAAATTGAAGCAGGCATCATGAAATTGTCCTACATCAGATCTGAAGACCAAATTGCAGATGTGCTGACAAAACCACTAGGCAGAGCTACGTTTGAAAAGTTTTTGGGCAAGCTGGGTATGATTGACATATACTCTCCAGCTTGAGGGGGAGTGTTAAATGTCAGCGATATCTGCACCTACTGGCACACAATATTTGACACTCACACACACCCTCCTTCTATCACTCCTTCAATCACTCACCTATCCTATGACTTTCGTGTATTCAGTTTCCTATATATACTTTGTAATCTTTCTATCATATATACAATGAGAATGAGATCATAGAGTCTCATACAAAGAAAAGGCAAGGAAAGGGTTATGTTGCTGAAGTTTCCAAAGGTGATAAATCATCTCCTTAAGGCGATCAGCTGAGACAGCACTGCAACACACAAAGCAGGCCACTGCTACAGTTGTTAGAAGAGGTAATTTCTTTCAAGCTTTGTCTGCAATTAAAGGATTGTGCATAGGCAATTGCTGGATTGTTGATTCAAGTGCTTTGGACCATATGATTGATGATAAAACTCTTTTCTTGTCCTATACTCCTATCGTTAAGGGAATAACAGTATGAATTGCTAATGACTCGATATCTATTGTAACTGGAATTGGCTTCATAAGAATTTCTGCTACGCTTACTCTTCATTTTGTGCTACATGTTCCAAATTTGAAGTATAACCTATTATTTGTGAGTCAATTGGCAAGGGATGAAAGATGCCATGCTAACTTTTTTGCTACAAACTATCTTTTTCAAGATTTGTTGACGGGGATGACAATTGGGAGTGTGAAAGAGTTTGATAGTTTCTATTACCTTGATGAAAGTGAAGCTCATAGTGTTAGGTCATGCAATAAAGTGCCTTTCCCTAGGACTACTGAATTGGAGTTATGGCACAAATGTTTAGATCATCCAAATTTCAATTACATGTCTCAATTGTTTCCATCTCTTGGTTCTAATAAAGATGCATCTGATTTTTATTGTGATTCATGTGAAAAGGCTAAACATCGTCAAACCTCTATCCCAAAAATCCCATACAAAGCATCCAAGCCGTTTTCCACTATTCATAGTGATTTATGGGGACCTCTCGCACACCTAATTGAACACACTCAAAGTGGTTCATTATGTTCATTGACGACCATACCCGTGTTAGTTGGGTTTATCGGTTGAAAGACAAGGCCAAGGTGTACCAAACCTTTCAAAACTTTCACAATATGATCCCAACCCAATTTAAAACCCAAATTCAGATCCTACACATTGATGACAGGATTAAATACTTCAATCAGGCCCTGTCCACCTTTCTCACTAACCACGGCATTGTCCACAAAAGCACTTGTCCCAATACACCTCAATAAAATGGCATTACTGAGCGAAAGAACCGTCACATCTTAGAAATTGCTAGAGCCATTATGTTTAGTAACAATGTTCCTAAATATCATTGGGATGATGTCATCCTTACTGCCACCTTCCTCATAAATCGCATGCCAAGCATGCCCTTGTCCTACAAAACACCTCTCAAAGTTGTTCACAAATACTACAATCTTCCATACCTTGAAACCACTTTGCATCTCAAGGCATTTGGTTGCACATCATATGTTCATCTTCACCACACAGACAAACTTGATCCCAAAGCCCTTCATTGCATCTTTCTTGGATACCCAAACTCCAAGAAGGCTACAAATGTTACCACCCAGTCTCCAAACATCTCCATATTCCATGTGATGTTACCTTCCATGAGGCTAAACCTTACTACTCCTTGTCTGCAATTCAGGGGGAGAGGGTTGATGAATTACGGACAAATGAGACACTACTAGAAGATGACCTGACCTTCATCGAGTACATACCTAGCCCAAAAGAGCCTATTCCTAATAACCTTGATAAAGTGCCTAAGGATAAAAGAGAGGTTGTTCCAAGGGGAACACAAACAAATGGGCTAATACTTACACACGATGACATAAAATAGGTAATGGACCATAGGCTATTAGCACTTGCCAAGAGTTAGAACAAATAGCAGGTCAAGAAGAAACAGTGGCGATGGAAAGTTCTGATCTTGATTTACCGATTGCGGTCCGAAAGAAGCCTAGACCTTGTACTCATCACCCTATTGAAATGTTTGTCTCCTATAAGGCTCTTTCCTCAAAATACTATACTTTTGTCTCCCATCTTGACAATATCAGGGTACCTAACAATATTGATGAGATCATGGCTATACCTGAACGAAGGCAAGTAGTTATAGAAGAGATGGAAGCTCTTAAATGAAATAACATGTGGGACGTAGTGGATCTACCCTGAGGAAAGAAACTAGTGGGTTGTAAATGGGTATTCACTCCAAAGTCTAGAGCTGATCGAAGTCTTGAGAGATACAAGGCTGCGCTGGTTGCAAAAGGCTTCACACAAGTCTATGGCGAAGAATATATTGAAACTTTTGCACTAGTGGCAAAATTTAATACGATCAGAATTCTCTTATCTCTTGCAGGCAACCTAGATTGGCAACTACACTAGCTGGACGTAAAAAAATGCATTCCTCAATGGAGAACTCAAGGAAGAAGCATATATGAAGCTACCTCTAGGGTTTCCAGGGAAAAGAGCTGGTCAAGCATGCAAACTAGAGTTCATTATATGTGCTGAAACAGTCACCGCGAGCATGGTTTGATAAACTCACCCGAACTCTGAAGAGATAGGGGTATACCCAAGGACATAGTGATCACACCTCGTTCTTTAAGCATCATAAGGGCAAGGTAGTTGTACTAGCTGTGTATGTTGATGACATTGTTCTTAAAGGAGATGATGAGAAAGAAATCAGTCAAATCAAGAAAGCTCTTACTCAAGAATTCCAAATTAAAAACGTTGGGGAGATGAAGTACTTTCTTGGAATGGTGGTAGCTCGATCAAAAGGAGGGATCTATACTTCTCAAAGAAAGCACATCCTAGATCTTCTAAAGGAAATAGGGCTGCTGGGTTGTAGGCCCAGTGACACACCTATACGCATTGATAAAATAAGTAAAGAACTAGACCATGGGAAAGCTGTAGACATGGGAAATTATCAGAGAATGGTTGGCAAACTGGTTTATCTTTCTCACACTAGACCAAACATCACATTTACAGTTAGTATGGTCAGTCAACATTCCCATGATCTTAAACAAAAGCATCTGAATGAAGTTTATAAGATCCTTCAATATTTAAAGGGATCCCCAAGTCATGGTCTATTCTTGAAGAAAACTTATAGGCGGGGAGTAGAACTATTTACAAATGCTGAATTGGCAGGTGATCAAGATGACAGAAAGTCAACATTTAGCTACTGCACGTATGTTGGGGTAATTTGGTCACATGGAGGAGCAAAAAGTAAAGTGTGGTTGCAAGGAGCAGTGCTGAGGCTGAATATAGGGCTGTAGCACTAGGAATTTGTCAAGGGATATGACTAAAGCGAGTTCTTGAATAATTAAAGCAGGCTATGAACCTACCTATCAAACTCTATTGTGACAACATGACTGCAATTAACATTGCAGATAATCCAGTTCAACACGATAGAACCAAGCAAATGGAGATTGACAGGCACTTCATGAGAGAGATAGACGAGGGTATTGTTCACTTGAAGTATATCCCTTCCAGAGAACAGACGGCAGACATTCTCACTAAGAAACTACCCAAAGAATTTGAACATTTTGTTGGCAAGTTGGACATGCTTGATATCTATAGTCCAACTTGAGGGGGAGTGTTAAATCCCGAAAGTATAGGGATAGCAATCTGCTAGATCCAGATTTATAGGAATGGTTGAAGATATGATTATTTAGCAGTTATCATGATACTATTATTTGATTTTATTACGATGCAATCAGCAATATCTTCAAGATTACTCAAACTCATCCGAGATATTCTTATGTGTATATATGTAACCTCCTTAAGATCGAATACAATAATCTAAGATATTTCAAACCTTCATGACTTAAACTTTCTTCGATAATTACTTCTATTGAGAGCATATATGGATGGACTCTCAGAAAATATTAAATCTATAAGAGGTTCTAGGCTTTTAGCTAATACGTTTTTAATGGGGATCCGGTATCAATTCTTTTTTGATTTGATCAAGGGTGTCCCTGGTACGTATAGTGTAGAAGAGATGTGAGAGAGAAGGAGGAATAGATAGGAAGAGAGAAGAAACAGAGGGGGAAGAGGAAAGAAGAGAGAGAAAACCACGAGAGGAGAGGAGAGAGAGACTAGAACTACTCTGATTATTCATTCATCATGGAAAACATAGAGATACAATGAAGAGTTGTATGCCTTATATAGGCAGCTGTTATAATTGGTTATTAAGGCGCAAACACACTACTAATTCTATGAGGTTGCGCATAGGTGATTAGCGAGTGGTGTTAACTAATCCTAGTAGCCACAATAGTTATAGGTAGTAAGGATGTCAAGACCTTACCTCTATAGTCAGTGCCTATATACAAGGGCTGATAGGAAAACTTGTATGTTGTTGATTGATCACTTGGTGAATAACATGCAGCACATTTCCTCATCTCTTCTCTATCTTCTCTCTGTTTCCTCACTCTTCTTCCTTTCCCTTCCTTCCTCTTCTTTTCTACAATATACCTATTAGTCCCCAAGCCACTTTCGAGGCTTAGAGCGTAAAGAATTTTCACCTCTTCCAACAAGTGCACTTCTCGGTATTCAAACTTATGTTATTCTCCTTACGGGGTGAGGCTACTTACCACGTCAACCAAAAACATGTTGGCATCCGGTATCAATTCTCAATCTTATTTACCTATATTATGGCCTTTTTATTCTCTGTTTTAGAAGGAACACAATGCACCAGTGATGACTTTATCTCTATACAAAAGTCTTATATTTAAAACTGTCAATTTCTAAGTAAAAATTTGCCAGATCTGCTCTGATATGGGATGCTTTTACTTTAGAGTTTGATATGGGGTGCTTTTACTTTAGAGTTGTATAGTTTTATTCAGTAAAAATCATAAATCCAATTATACATAGCAACTCCTTGGTCTAAATATGAAATGCATGTCACATTCAATCAATAAATAGGTGTACTGAGCGAATAAGGGTCCTGGAGAATGGCTGGGGCTCAATATTAAAAGGCAACAAAGGACTCAATATTAAAAGGCAACAAAGGACACCAATGGATCAAAGAGGAAATGAGCTTCATCCTACGGATTTTAGTTTCAAAAATTTTGCGTTACCTCCTAGAACTTAAGAGCACAAGACTGGGTTTCAATGTGTAATAATAAGTACTAAGTTCCAAATCCATATGATTTCAAGCATCAGTGCATGAAGCCAAATGTTTTAAATGCATTATTACAGCTTCAAAAAATAAGTATCAAGAAATCATAATTTTCCATAGAAAAGATACACAGGCCTACATTCTCCACATGACAGAATATAGGAGCACTTCTGTTAAGAGCGCATAGAAATTACAGAAGAAGGAGGAAGAGATGAAAGGAGAAGGAAGAAGAGAGGAGGAGATTCTGAATATTCTTTGTATTCATTCCATTCACAATTGACAAAAACAACGTCTGAGAGCTGCCGCTCTCTTTATACAGACCCAATGTTCAACTACCTTCCCTAAAAGTCCCTAATGGTCAGTTACTAACTGACTCCCTAATTCTACCCTTAAGGCGTTTATTGACTTAGGGTGTGCTTGGTTTGGGGGTGGGGTGTTTGGGGGGGGGGGGGGGGGGGGGGGGGGTAAAATTACCTTTTTGACTGGGAGGAATTTAAATTTTGGGCGGAACCCAAAATTTAAAAAGAATGAGAGGGTAAATTTTGGGTTTCTCTCGTCCAAAAAAGTAATTTTACCCCCCTCCCCTCAAACCAAACACATCCTTAGTAGTGCCCTATTAACTTTATTAATATATTAGGCGTTTATTGGATTAGTACATCCGCCTAATATATTATTAACTACACATCAACTTCACACATTTTTGATAAAATAATAGGATATGCAAAGAGAATGATAATATTCCCTCGTTTAAATAAAGACTCGAGCGTTTTAATTTAGGTCAAAATATCAGCTACTTTTACTTTGTAGTGGCATATATACCCCTAAACATTTTATACATGTTATGAAATACAAAGCCATAGTTAATACCATAATAATAAATAAGGAAAAGGAAGCATACCGCAGAAAGGAGCTGTCTGGTCTTTATATCCCAAATACGAAGATAAGCATCCAGTCCTAGACAAATGTCATGATATGAGCTTTAGTGATGAATATGGATAACCATAAATGCTAATACAATAGCCCAATAGCTGAAACGTTCTTATCAGACTGAAAAATGTTCAGTCAGCAAACTACAGACCTGTACCTTTTCAATTGATTATGAGCTTTAGCAACAATAATCCAGAACGAATGAAAAGGGCAACAAAAGATTATGAATAATAGATCAAATGGCATGACCAACAACTAAAACAATCATTTTCACTGACAATAAGGCTCAATATAGCACACTATAATTTTAAAACAAACTACTTAGCGATATATGGCACACCAAAATCTAATAAGCTACCTGCTCTGAAGGTTTTTTCAGAAAAAGAAAGCTCACTCACCACATGAAGCTATAATTGGTAGCTCAGGGTGCCTGACTATGGATCTGATGCTTCCAGAGCATTTTCCAGTAAAACATCCTAGCAATTTTCCTGTAACAAATTTTGCATCGATTAACATGATAAGCTGAAAATAACTCATGCAAAGAGATGAACTCATAGACAGTGCATAATATCATAAGTTGAAAACAACTCGTGCAAGAGGATATCAAATAATAACAAAATATAGCAGTTCAAACTCAATGTAATTACATCTGATAACTACCAAGAGTCAGAAAATCCAAGAAAAACATACCAACACAAACTGTGGTTATCAAGATTCCCATCTTATACGGAAATAAATGCATGCAAATCCTAATAAGTCTATACTGAAAAGAGTACTGCAACAAAGGAACTGATTAAAATCCAACTCCTAATCTCTGCAATTTATGAAGTCATACACACAAGCTTAAAGAATTGTGAAGGCATTCATATTTCCATAATGTCTAACAAAGACCTTAGGTCCACATTTATTGTCTTCTCATGCAAATAGGAAATAGTTGTTTGGGAAATGAGAATGAGTGGTTGCTGTACAGAGAAAGTACTGCAAAAGGTCTTGGAGATGCCCTATAGAAAGAAAATATCCCTTCAGAATGTGAAGCATAAAATGTAAGCAATGCTAAAGGTATTAGAAATCCCTTCTATTAAGAAAACTTTAATGAAATGAACTGCTATACATCGAATCCAAAAGAGCTGCTCTTCACTACCAAGATTAAAGCTTTAGACTCTAGCTTTCCCCTTTTGTCATTCCAACTCTTCAACCATAATGTTTACAGCTCAAGACCTCTAGCTGTCCCTCAGGCTTTTACTTTTACACCCTCACCATCACCCTCTCCTTTGTTCCATATAATAAGATGCTACATGTTTTAGGTATAATCTTGAGCATTTGAAAATGTTAATATTCAGGTTGGATTTTTTGCTAAAGATATTTTGTTTACAATAGGAAAAATTTGTTCTATACAGTAAGACAGACTAAAACTCAGTAGGAGATAATATCAAAAGAAAAAGGAGAGAGAGAAAACAAAGAACAGCAAGAAAACAAATGATCTCAAACATGCAACTAGGAAGACTGATCTCTGAGAATAAGAACAGGAAATTCCCTGCAATCACACATGCAGAAATTCAAAGTGAAGTCATTGAAACTACTATATCCCACAGCACATGAAGCTCTGACCAAATAAACCATAAAACTATAAACATTGCACAACACAAGAAGTTAAAATTTATCATGGTGCGAGCCTTGGTGACTTACCCAATGAAAGTTTACCAAACCAGGGAGAATGCACATAAGCCCATCACATGAAACTTGTCATCCATATGGAATGTGTTAAAAGTCAAAGAGTAGATCGGTGGTTTAGCATGAGTTTTCTGACTTCTCTCTCCATCTATTTCTCCTTCAATCACTCTGCCTATTTCCTCCGTCAATTACTGCGTTTTCTGTCACTCTGTTTATCTATATATATATTTTGTAATCTGCCCATTTTATATATATTGAAATGAAGGCTCTATGAGCCAATATGGTATCAGAGCATCTCCAGGGATGATCCGCGACTAGAGGAAGTGGCAGCGGCCCTGAGATACAGCAAGGAGAGAAAGAAATCAGTGAGAGAGCGAGAAAACAGAGGACCCACTTGCCGTTGTGCTTGACCTGAAGGTCTCTGATTCCGTTCTGGTAGAGGAGTCTGTGATCGGTGCCTTTGATCACCGGTGTCAAGATTGCGTTAAGCACTCTTCTTCCCCTGATTTCTTGGCCACCTTGCTGTTCGTGGTTTGGAGTTTCGCCGTCAACTTGCATCTTCTGTGCCCTCAGCCAGATCTGGCCTATTATTTAATCCATCAAGACCAATCGGTCATTTTCAATATTCGAAGGACTGAATTGGTATTTCTGAAATTAAAAGACCAATATGTCATTTTGAAAATTGGAAGGACTAAATTGACATTTCTGAAATTCGAAGTACAATCTGTCATTTTTGAAATTCGAAGGACTAAATTGGCATTTCTGAAATTCGAATCCCAATCTAGGAAAAGGCCAAGATCATGAAGTTAGGAAAGAAATGTGAAGCTGGGCAGACTACTGTTAGCCCTTCTCCTCCTAAAAGCTTTCTAGCCATAGATCCAAGTCAATATACCAGCAGCACAGGGGTGGCACCTGAATCCCTGATAGTCAGGATGAATTACAGATGCTTCGCTATATACTTGACAAGCAGAGTACATCAAACTCTATTCCTAATGTGAATCTAATACAATCAGGAAATACCGTTATAGCCCTCAACGCTGTGATGACTAGTGAAGATACTTGGATTGTTGACTCCGGAGCTATAGATCACATGTCCGGTAACAAAAATTTATTCCACAACCTTAAATTCTGCCATGAACACCTCAAAGTAAAAGTAGTTAATGGTGTATTCACAAGGGTTGAGGGAATTGGCACGGTCACTTTATCTAATCACTTAGAACTACACAATGTTCTATTTGTTCCTGCACTTACCTGTAATCTAATATCTGTGAGCAAGTTAACTAGAAGTCGAACATGCCGAGTGATTTTTGATGATAATCTTTGCGTTTTTCAGGATTTAAAATCGAGGAGGACGATTGGGACTTCTAGAGAATGGGATGGACTGTTCTACCTTAAAGGATCAAACTTGAAAACTAGAAATGCAAGGAAGATAACAAAGGCACTGGTTAGTTCCAAATCTCAAGATCATGAGGTACACTTATGGCACTGTCGCTCAGGCCATCCTAGTTTTGATTATATGAAGCATGTGTTTCCAAGTTTATTCAATAAGAATTCCACTCCTTTTGATTGTGAAACTTGCCAACTTGCAAAGCAAACTAGATCTTCATATCCCAAACAGCCCTATACACCTTCCTCACCATTCACACTAATCCATAGTGACATTTGGGGTCCTTCACGAATAAAAACCCTCACCAATGCTAGATGGTTCGTTACTTTCATAAACGATCATACTAGAACCACATGGGTTAATTTAATGAAAGACAAATCCGAAGTAGCCAAAGCATTTCAAAAATTCTATACCTTTATGCGAACCCAATTCAACACTTCCATTAAGGTACTATGAAGTGATAATGCCAAGGAATACATGATCAACACCTTTAAAGAATTTCTTGATCAGCAAGGAATTCATCACCAAACTTCCTGTCCTTACACCCCTCAACAAAATGGAGTGGCCAAACGAAAGAACCGTCACTTATTGGAAGTAACCCGAACCTTACTGATAGAACGAAATGTTCCTACCATCTTCTGAGGTGATGCTGTTCTCACTGCAGCTTATCTCATTAACCGCATGCCATCTAAAGTTCTCAATTACGACACTCCTATCCAAAAACTCCTTAAACACTTTCCAAATTGCCCACTAATCAATTCATTACCTCTAAAGGTGTTTGGTTGTATTGTCTTTGTTCATAAAAATGATGGCAACAAATTTGCTGCTCGAGCTACCAAATGTATATTTCTTGACTACTCCTCTACTCAAAAAGGATACAAATGTTATTGTCCTAGTTCCAAGAAATTTTTTATCTCCCGGGATACCATCTTCTCAGAAGAAGAAGCCTATTATCCCAAATTACCCATTCAGGGGGAGTATAACGACATTGAATGGCTAATTTGGGAAGAATCTAACTCCAAATACTTACCCCACACATCATCAATGTCACAACCACAACCTAACCTTATAGCCAACATTGACACATTTGCTCCCACAAGCCAACCCAGTCATACCCAACTTGATCATGAATCTGAACCCATACCACCTGAAATCACACGTAATGAACTGGAAACAAATGTTGAGGTCAATTCTGGGTTGGATACTGAACCACAACGAGAGGAAGAATCCAGACTACAAGTTCGAGATGAACTAAATACTGATAGAACTATATCTCCCATTCAAAGGAATAACCATAACTCCAATCCGAGATTAAATCCTGAAGAATTGGGTTGGCCTATTGCATTGAGAAAAGGGGTAAGATCCTGTACTCAACATCCAATTCAACGTTTTGTCTCATATGGTAACCTATCTGCAAAAATGCAAAGCTTTGTTGTAAACAGTGCAAGGATAAAAATCCCAAACACATTTCAACAAGCTATGACTGATCCAAATTGGAAACAAGCTGTAGAAGAAGAGTTGAGGGCACTCAAGGAAAATAAAACGTGGGAGATTACAACTCTTCCCAAAGGAAAGAAACCAGTAGGTTGCAGGTGGAACTTCAACCCAAACTTCAATCCTGATGGTAGTATCAACAAATATAAGGCAAGACCTGTTGCAAAAGGATATACCTAGACATATGGAGTTGATTATTAGGAGACCTTTGCTCCAGTAGCCAAGCTTAATACCATCCAAGTGCTACTATCAATCGCAGCCAACTTAAATTGGTCGTAGCACCAACTAGACGTGAAGAATGCCTTCTTGAATGGAAACTTGTAAGAAGAAGTTTACATGGAGATTTCAGATAGAATTCTAGCTCCTAACAACTCTGTGTGCAAACTTAACAAGTCATTATATGGGCTTAAGCAATCTCCTAAGGCATGGTTTGGTAAATTCACCAAAACAATGAAAAGGCTTGGCTATACTCAGGGACAAGCAGATGATACATTGTTCATCAAACGTGTCAATGGCAAAGTCACCATCTTGATCGTTTATGTTGATGACATGGTCATTATAGGAAACGATGAAGATTCTGTTGCTCAACTAAAAAAGGACTTGTCAACTGAGTTTCAAGTCAAAGATCTCGGACAAATGAGATATTTCTTGGGCATTGAAGTGTCAAGAATTAAAAAGGGCATCAACGTATCCCAGCGGAAGTATACCCTAGATTTGTTGCATGAAACAAGAATGTTAGGGGCATAACCTGAAGGAAAACCAATGGAAGAAGGTTGTAACCTGGAAATCAAGCCAAATGGTGTCCCAGTCAACCCAGAACGATATAGAAGACTTGTCGGGAAACTCATATACTTAACCCACACATGTCCAGACATTAGCTATGCAGTCGGAATAGCAAGTCAATTCATACACCAGTCACAAGAACACATGGCGGCTGTGTACCGAATCCTAAGCTATTTGAAGTTTAATCCTGGAAGAGGGATCTTCTTTAAGAGACGCACTATCAAAAATATTGAAATCTACACTGACTCAAACCATGCAAAAGACAAGGAGACTAGAAGGTCAGTCTCAGGGTACTGCACATATGTCTGGGGAAATCTAGTTACATGGAGAAGTAAGAAACAGACTGTGGTGTCAACAAGTAGTGCGGAAGCTGAACTGAGAGCTGTTAACAATGGAGTACGTGAAGGAATTTGGGTCATCAGATTACTGAAGGAGTTAGGGATTCCACATAAGGGACCAATACGAGTTTGGTGTAACAACAAGGCCAGTATTAAAATGGTCAAGAACCCAATTTATCATGATAGGACAAAACATGTTGAGATAGACAGACACTTCATTAAAGAAAAGATTGAAGCAGGTATCATGAGTCTATCCTACATCAGATCTGAAGACCAAATTGCAGATGTTATGACAAAACCACTAAGCAGAACTAAATTTGAAGGATTTCGGTGCAAGCTGGGAATGATTGACATATACTCTCCAGCTTAAGGGGGAGTGTTAAAGGTCAAAGAGTAGATCGGTTGTTTAGCATGAGTTTTCTAACTTCTCTCTCCATCTATTTCTCCTTCAATCACTCTACCTATTTCCTCCGTCAATTACTGCGTTTTCTGTCACTCTGTTTATCTATATATATTTTGTAATCTGCCCATTTTATATATATTGAAATGAAGGCTCTATGAGCCAATAAAATGACTACCCAATCAATTATCTCAACAAACAAAATATACAGCCTCATACAACCACACTAAAAATATTAATGCTAAACGGTTGGAATTGACAGGTTGTCTCAAGATCCTAGCTTTGGACAACTCAGGCTTGTTTACAAAGCATAAATGGCTTTTTCATGAGAGGAGAGGGCAAATGTAGGGTCAACATGTACCTGCCACTGCACGACAACACTAATGTGAAATGTCCACCATTTACAGATTTTACTCCTCCATAAATCTTAACAGAGTAATCTCAGGCCATAACAAGAAAAGATCACTAACATGATCACTAATGTAGATATTAAGAAGTAAATCAGCATTCAAATATTTGGAATCCCACAACTGATTTATCCATTAACTGCTACAATAGGGCACTTTACTCCCAAGTACAAGATGCAATCTAAGTCACAGAACAATTGACAACCAGCCAATTTATATCATTGCCTAAAGTCAAATAAATTACCCTAGCGAATTTAGCCATGGAAGGAAGATAGTGATAATCTGATACAATAGTAGAAGATAGAAGAGAATGTACAAGAGAAGGAAGGGGATAGAGAATGTATAAGAGAAGGTTCAGACAGATAGACAGAGCAGGAACTGGATTCACATTCTGATTATGCCAAAAGCTAAGCAATGTACCACCAAGGTTATCCATATAGCCAACAGTTTCACGCCATTAACCACCCTAGCCATCTCACTTCTTAACTATAATAATGGCTCAAGAAGACTATTAATATGGAAACATGAAGAACAAAGCCATTCATAAACTTACATGACTAGATGCTGAAAGACATCCACATACCTGTACGTATATCAACAGAAGCAAGGTCACCAGATCCATTCCCTACATAGATTGAATAACCATCTATATCCTCAGCCACTGCTTTAATTGGTGTCTCACGAAAATCAAATGAAATAACAGGCCTTCGCTGAGCAGAGATGTCATATAAACGAACCTGGTTGAAAGTTACATGTTAAAAGCCAATTGAATGCATTCAAAATATGTTTATTGATTAATTTCAAATTTAAGTACAAGGGCATAAGCATCATTGGCAAGGAAGCTTCCATAAGTATTATTACACATTCCAAATATGTTTATTGATTAATTTCAAATTTTCAAACAAGTTTATGTTTAAAATTACCTGATGGCTGTTGGTTCCAGCAACAAATTTACGATGATCATCTTTGCTTAGAAATGTAGCACATGTAAACCAGGTAGGGGTAAAAATACCAAGGCTGTTCTTAGGAGGCTGCAAAACAAATGGTAATATTATGCATATACGAAAAACAAAAATACGATACAGTAAAAGATAATATGGGTTGGAAACAAAAGCAATTATTGAAAGACCAAAAATAAATTTATTGCAGACTCACAGGTTTGGCATTCCATATCTTAGTGGAGCTCTCAAGATCCCAAAAATTGACTTCAACACCTTTCCTAAGCGATGGATATAAGAAATAGTTAGAATATTACAGCTCAGAAATCTAAAACAAGATGACAGACATTCAATGATAGTGCTCGTATTGGTTTCTCATAAGATTTTAAGAAGCACCTCCCTCTCCATTGCTTTGTTTTCTGTTGGCTTTGAGCTTGCATCATCGCAAGATCTTTCTACTTCATATATTTCCACTACGGAGGTCTTATATTTCGTAGGCTTTTTATTCTCTAGCAGCCATATTAAATAAAAACCAGTGAAATTGCTTTTGCTTCTTAAAACTCCCAATTAACTACAATACATTGCAAATTGCAAGTCTTTTTCACAATTAAGATACTACTATTAAATTTAACCAACAACAAAATATCAAAAACTTCAATTTGATCTATAAAACTTAATAACATTAGTACAAACAAACAGTAGCCATTCCAGAAGCAGCATAAAACTTTGTAACTCAGTGTATCTGCGAATTCATATTATGTTTTCAAGTAACTCCAATCTAACTAACATCTGCTTATAAGTAGAGTTAAATGAAGATTACATATGGAGAGAAAGATAATTAAAATTTATTTGCCTTCAATGTTTTCACAAGTTTCTATAGGTTCGTTATGAAGGACCTAAGAATATGAATGTGCAATATATGGTTAAGGTAGTAAGCCAGGATTTTCATACAGAAGTTTATGCCCTAGCATCTGCTGCAATAAATGACAATCTTTAAAACACAGATATGACTATCTTGTAATTGTAAGATAATAAGGGATATCAATCATCCAATAGTTTAGAACACACTTATTTTTAATGTCGTCCATTCCTTCTAGTTCACGCATTTTGCAACATTGAGGGAACTATCTTTCACCTTGTTCCCATATTTTCTACTCTTAAAACCCTTCTTTATAAACGTTCATGAAATCAATTATTTGAACAGTTTGATACTGGTTTGGTTCAGTTAATTTTTACAGCTCATACACCATACTCGTGTAAATTGTAATGACTCACCCTCCAAATACAGCATACTTCTCACTTTCATCCACTTTGCAACATGAGATGTTACCATCAGCACATACATTCCAAGTTGAAGAATTAAGAGAAACAGATTCCGAAGGTGAATTGGTCACTTCAAAGGACTTTACACTGGCGTCTCCCTTGGCTGTGCAGGTAAGTAAAGTACAAGACCTAAAAACATAAACTAAATCTGAATTACTACTATTAAACTGTAGAAAAAGAGATATATAGCTAAGACACACCCATGCATACATAAGAGCATTACAAGCAATTAAAATATATCAATCATGTGAGCATAAGCAAACAAGCAATGAACCACCAATATGAGAGCCAACAAACTTTTTGACTTACAGAACATGAAGATAATGAGTGTGTCAGAACTATCAAAAGAGGAAAAGGAAAGAAGAACAAAAATTCACTGTGATAGTCACTTTTTAACTAAAATGAGCGAAGAATATAGCACAAAAGAAACAAACATAACACACAAATTTGAACAGTTAAATGACATTGGTACATATACTACCTGGAAGCTAACTCTGGGATTTCCTTCGCAAATAAATGCAATCCAACAATAGCGTTTTCTTCAGACCGAATATCTGTGACATTGGAATTTAACATTGCAGCCTGTAGATCTCCATTTACAGGGTTCATAACCTCAACCTAAAGTGGATATGTAGATTAAAGCACTTAGGAATTTGAAAATATAGATTGAACACCAAAACAAGTTAAGAACATTCAATGATATTATGAAGGAACTTACCCGACCATTTTTCCTCGCTACAGCTAATAGCTGCAATGCAAGAAAAGGGAAAATCATAAGAAAATAGTAATTCATGTTTCTCCTTTGTACCTTTTCAAACAGCGCATACCGGGTCAGCCTTGCGGTGAGTGATAGAAACGGCTGAGACGCAATTGGAGGAGTTTGGTTCACCCCATCTTTCAACGACACGTGGAACTCCAGATTGCTTATCACGGGCTTCAACAACTAACACAAACAAAAGGACCAAGAAAGCGAATTAAAAGAGTGAAGCAAAACAAGATGCGAATTTGTAAGAGCCAAGAGATGAGAGCATATAAATGATCAATCAATAACCTTTAACGAGACCAAGTGCGTCGAAGGTTAAAGCCCGAAACGGAGGGCAACCCGGGCAGTCAACAGTGGTGGTACGCGGCATCGTTCACGGCGCCGCCCGGAGAAATTTTCAGTTTGGTGCGCCTGAAAGTGCTCTTTTGGGTTGGGTGGAGGTTCGAGAGTACCTTGCGGCTAGGCTTCTTTGAATGGGAGGAAGACAAGCAGGTCAGTGCCTATTAGTATAATATTTTTTGATAAAAGACGGCCATCAGAGTAAAAGAAATCTAATTATTTGTTAATTAAGAATTATACAATCACATAAGGAGAATTACATTGTGGTCCCATGGAAGCAAATATACGAAAAAATAGTCCCGGGAAAATATGAAATTACTCTCAAGTCCCATGAGATCATTTTGTAATAAAATTCAAATGAGAAATGTCCGAATTACCCCTGTCAAATAAATAGTGAAAGGGATGGTTAAATGCTGTGAAATACATGCTTTGACGTCCGGAAGAGGTGTGGAGATGGCGGGAAAAACTGAGTGACGATCAGCATCCATGGTTAAAGAGTAAGGTAGGAAATTGATACCATCCACTCTCTTGTCTTTATCATTCCATGTAACTCACCTATTCTATTGAGTAGCTAAACATAGCTTTAGGTTTTGTTGATCCATGTTTGTTTTGATCATGAAAATGGAAAAAGTTGTCTGCTTTTGATAGATATTGTCATCTGTATGCTTGCAAACTATAAAGGAAAACCTACTAAATGCAATGGATATGCTTTGGCAAAGTTTTCAATATGCTTGGGTATAGTTTTGTGTGCTCTATTTTTGCTGTCATGATGCTCTGTTTTGTGGTTCATGGTGCTGTGTTTCTGCAATATAAGAGGTAAGGAATAAAGATGAGGGTGAAAGGTTTGAGACTATTTGACCTGATTTGCGTAGGAAAAAAAGTGTTGTTAATGGAAGCAGCGATAGTTGTTAATGGAGGCTCCTTAACTTGTTAATGACAACTAGAGGTCATATTTAAATATTTTTTGTGACAACTAAATGTTTTTTTGATGATATTTGTTTTGGTCATGATAAATTGAAAACGATTGTGATTTTTGTGAGCATTGTCCTCCATATACTTGCAAACTATAAAGGAAGGCCTAGTACATGCAATGGATATGCTTTGGCTAAGGTTTCAATGTGTTTGGGTATGGTTTTGTATGCTCTATTTTTGCTGTCATTATGCTCTATTTTGTGGTTCATTGTACTGTGTTTCTGTAATATAAGAGGTAAGGAATGAAGATGAGAGTGAAAGGTTTGGGACTACATAACCTGATTTGTGTAGGGAAAAAAGAGTTGTTAATGGGAGCAGCAATAGTTGTCAATGGAGGCTTATTAACTTGTTAATGACAACTAGAGGTCATATTTAAATGTTTTGCTTGTGGTGTAATGGTGTTTGGAATAGGTTTGAAAAGTTTGCTATTTTTTTGGTATTTTGTGCTGTTTTCAGTAATTATAAGTGAGATTTAATGAACAAGGTGTGAAATATGTGTGGTTGGAGGTCCTAATTACGTAGAAAGAATAGTTTGTTAATAGGGGCTGCAACATTTGTTAATAAGGCTATTGAAATTATTAACGACAACTTTTTTGTGCAGTAGACAGCGGTGATGGCTACCACGTCTGGCAAGAATCTACTATGTTTCCTTCATATAAGGGGAAGGTTTGAAGTTAGTAGAGATGGTGATTTAACATATGTTAGTGGAACCATTAGATCTAGATCCATTAAGGAAAGAACAAGTTTAAAAGAGTTTAAAATAATGATATCCTCCATTGTGGGAAAAGAGAGCGGCGGACTTGTTATGAAGTTCAAATTGCCGTGTGATAGGACAATATTTGTGGACATACTAGATGATGAAGTAATTGAACATTTAATCAGTTATAGTGGAGAAAGTGGGCATGTCTATGTAGATAAAGGACAAAATGAAGATGATAATACAATAGCAATAAGGGATGATCGAAGTGATGGGCAATAAGTATAAGTTTAAAATCGTTATAAAAAATAGGTTGTGAACGAAGTGTTGTTAACTTGTCATTACTAACATATTTTACTTTGTAATGTGGTCCAGGTTTAATAACTTGTCAGAAGGTTGGGATGTAGGATCGGCCACTATATGTATTGAAGATTCACCTTCATTGCAATGTGTTGTCCAAATGGTGCCAACAGAAAGACCTGAAATAAACTCCACAAAATGGAAGGATCTGATAATCGGGGAGGGACAAGTTTTTGCCAATGCGGATGGCCTTCGGCAAACATTGTACAAGTATGGCATTGCCAACAAATTTGCATATAAATATGTAAAGAACAACAAGCAAAAGATCATTGCCAAATGCATGGTTGATGGTTGTCCATGGTACTTAGGAGCGTATTCAATGGGTGAACGACAAGATACTGAATTCCTCACTATAAGGACATTCAAAGGTGACCACAAACATGATGCATAGGATAATCTACTTGTACCTCAATTGAAGAGATCTAAATTAACCTCATCAGTCATCGCAGATAGTTTGAGGTGTAACATAGACAAGAATGCAAATGAGGTTATGAGAGATATGTATAGAGATTATGGGGTGCATCTAAATTATAGTCAAGCTTACAGGGGAAAAGAAAGAGCATTAATGGAAATACATGGCTGCGTCGAAGATTCATATATGACTGTTCGTTGGATATGTGATAGGCTTATAGAGATTGATCCAGACACGGTAAGTCGGTGTGAATTCTCTGAGGGTGATAGATTTGAGAGGCTATTCATTGCTTATGGATGCTTAATTAAAGGCTTCTTACAAGAGTGTCGAGGCATGCTATATAGATGGATGTCACCTCAATGGTTCTTACAAGGGAACATTGGTTTCAGCTAATGCGTATGATGCTGAAGATCAATTGTTTCCCTTAGCATATGGTATAGTCAATGGGGAAACATATGATGATTGGAGTTGGTTTCTTAAGATTGTGAAGGATATCATTGGCACAAGGGAGATCACAATAGTGTCAGATAGGAATCTTGCCATCATAAGTGCTATTTTTTTGTATATTTGGATCTTAGAGACACGCATTTTGTTACCAGCATGTGAAGGAAAACTTTAGTGCACAGTTTTTAAAGCTGAGAAGAGTAATGGATAGGACTTCTTTGAAAGCAAAGAAGATGCACTTAAAATGCTTGATGCTATTACATATGCACGACATGAACATGAATATAATGTTGCATTAGGTAGGCTGAAATCGTTTTATCTAGAGTTAGGTATGTGGGTTGAGACTGAAGGAGATGTTGCAAGATGGGCTCAAAGTAAGTTTCCTCACAAAAGATGGGATAAATTAACATCGAATGTTGCAGAGTTATTTAACGCTTGGGTATTGAAAGAGAGGAAGCACAATGTTGATGTTTTCATTCATGAGCATCAAGAAAAATTAGCGAAGAAGATGGTTGCATGCAAAGCAGCGATGAGAAATTGGAGGAATGGAATTGGGCCGAATATAAAGTCTAAGTTGATGAAAGAAGTCAAGGGTGCCGAAAATATGGAATGTGAATATTATGGTGATGATATGATTCAGTTGCAACAGTGTGTGACAACCGAGTCATCCATCTGAGTGTTGACCTCATAGGGCACACATGCACTTGCCTGGCATGGCAGATGAGCAGAATCCCTTGTCCACATGCATGTGCAGCAATCAAGTTAGTTCATTGTAGTATGTACTCGTACGTTGATGAATGCTATAAACTTTGTACCCAAGAAAAAATATATGCAACGCCCATAAGGCTTGTAACAATACATGATTGCCCACATGCTAAAGCCCTTACAATGACACAAAATTTGTTACGACCACCAATTACTAGAAGGCCCCCGGGAAGGCCAAAACGAAAAAGGCTTGCAATGAAGTTGGCCTCACTGTAAAGACTTGCAAGAATCCTAATCTAAGCTAATCAATCATGGTCGTTTAGGTTCTTTTGATTTTGGAAAGTGCATGTCATAGTATTTGTGTAAATATGATTAGATACAAATCTATACTAATTGTATAGCAATGGTCTGTGACTTTTGTCTTACTTGTGCATGCATTTTAAGTTGTAAATGAAGGTTGGATATAATATGGCTTGGTATCCCACTTTCATTTATGGAAAGTTGTAATGAATTGTAAATTATGCTGTCAATGTATGGATCTAAAGCTGTCATTGGAGGAGCATGGAGTTGTTAATATATATATATATATATATATGCAGTTATGTTGACAATTGTGTATCTCACTGTCATGTTTTGAAAGTTTGAATCTGATGTAAATTATGTTGTCAACGAATGGACCTCAGGTTTTCATTATAGGCCCATGGAGTTGTCAATGTACGCCCATGAAGTTGTTAATATATATATATATATGTAGTTATGCTGACATTTGTGTATCCCATTGTCATGTTTTGAAAGTTTGAATCTGATGTAAATTATGTTGTCAACAAATAGACCTCGGGTTGTCATTATAGGCCTATGGAGTTGTCAATGTACACCCATGGAGTTGTTAATATATATTTATGCAGTTATGATTGACATTTGTATATCCCGCTATCATGTTTTGAATGTTTAAATCTGATGTAAATTATGTTGTCAACGAATGCACCATAGGTTGTCAGTAAAGGCCCCTTGAGTTGTCATTGAAGGCCCCTTGAGTTGTTAGTGAAGGCCTTTTGAGTTGTTAACACAGTTATGCTGTTATGAAGAGTTGTCAACGGAGTGTTAATGACTTGTCAATGCCTGCACCACGAGTTGTCATTGAAGGCCCCTTGAGTTGTCAGTGAAGGCCCCTCGAGTTGTCAGTGAAGGCCGCTTGAGTTGTCATTATAGGCTGACTGAGTTGTTAACACACTTATGTTGTTATGAATTATCAAGTGAGTCTCAATGGGTTGGTCCGATGTCAATCGATGCAATACGATATGGTACTAATTGAATCAAAGATGTTGAGACAAAGAAAAACGTGCATAAGCAAAGTTTCCATTCTCATGTGTGCAACATTGCACTCTCGGGTGCCACGACACTTGGGCTAATTGGCACAGCACCTAAAGGGTTTGTGAAGCACTGTACTCTCTGGTACCATGGCACTTGGGCCAAGTGCCACGGTATCAGGGCATTCTTATATGAATAAACTACTAGCTTCTCTTTTCTTTTACCGAATAAAGTAGAACCTTCTTCTTCATTGCATAAACTAGAAATTCAACAAGACCACAATGTTTCAACAACACACTAGGACGAAAACATTACAGAGACAAACAGTACAAATCTTCTTTTTTCTTTTACTGAATAAACAAGTAGCTTCTTCAGTGCATAAGTTGGAAAATCAATAAGACTACAAAGTTTAATGTTAAAGATTGTAGCTCCAGATAACAAGGCATGTTCTTGAGAGAGTTGACTGCTAACTCCTCTATAAGGGGTGTCTTGTTTAAAAGTCACATATTCCAGCTTTTTTTGTCTTCAAATTTGTAGGGCATCTACAATGGACCCTACCAGACTTAGCACTTCAAATGGAGCTTTCTTTGCTATAGCGTTCACACTGAGAGGCCAAGAATCAGTGATTCAGAAGTATGCAAATGCATTTGTGCCTTCTGTAAATTAAATTTAATACATACAATCAGATATGTAAAGATATAGGAATCCACTATTTGCAACATGAAGTAGAGACTCGCCAAAAATTTCTACAGAAATCCAATACGAGAAATATACAAATGTTAAGCTACAACTAGATGCAAAAGCATGCATTGATAATACAATTCTCATACACATTATAATTGCTGCTTATTTGAATTGCCAATGCAACATTCAAAAACTCTCACCAAAATAATTCACTTTGTGAATATCACCTCAACATGAAAAATAGAACATAAAAAGGGAATGAAAACTTCTGAACTAAAATATTTTGCCAGTAGCCACTAGATAAAAATGAAGAAGAAAGCTAGAGAGAGAATTAGCCTAATCGCTCAAGCAATGGATCTAATTTTCCCCAGGTGAAAAGTTGTGTTACAGTTAACTATTACAAAGTATACTACAAAATCAATGCAAAATCATCATACATCATAAGGGAATGGAATGAACAATAATTTAATATGTTCAAATCTAGATTTCAAAACCATGAACCAAATTATTACAAAAAAACTATCTTCCACCAAAAAATAGTAAACAAAGAATAAAATGGATTTTCGGAAACATTATAAGAACAATGACATGAATCAGAGCTGACAAAAAAGTTCAATGATTACCTAATTGGTTATCCTCCTCTTATGCATGTCTTGAACCAAAGACATAACTTTGTCTGCATGTTTGTTGAGGGGGTGAGTAACGAGCCATCATAAGAACCTGACCTTCATTTCGTGGAGCTCTTCTAGGGTATAGTATGGCATGGTGTATCCGTCTTGCCCTTGATCAGTGCCGTCCCACATTTGTAGCCAGGATAGTACATACACACTATAAGAATCTCTACACATAAACATGTTAACAAGCAACAAACCAGATTAGTCGTATCTTCAATGTGAAATTATGAGCAAAAACCACATTGTCAACTCACGTGTCATGTTGAACATGTACTTTTGCCCATGTCACACCCTTCTCAATTTTGTTCTCATCCTTAAACAGTTGTGGCTTGACTCTCCGAAGAATTTGGAAATAAGCAATTTCGCTGAAAAATAAAGACAACATTAGTAAGATATATGAATGTAAATAGAGTGTGAGGTGTAAGATGGCAAATATTCCATACGACTCTGGTTGCCATATGTTCCTTTGGGTCAATATGTCCTTTACATTTCCTTGTCTTCTTTGGCTCAATTGGTTTAGACCCCTATTTTGATGTTGCTGATTCCAATTTCTTCTGCCTCCTATTAAATGTCAGTATATCGACCAAAGAGTCAAGGGTATATCATCGCATGGTTTTTGTGTCAACGACATAGCAAAACCAGTGATCATCCCAAACACATGGAGCAAATATGAAATCACAATCCCCAATGTTATATCCCAAGTATTTGGGCAGGATTTGTGTTTCATTATCAGCCAAGACCATCTCAGTGGGTTTGCAGCAATTTTAAGTATAAAGTCAGCAGTAAATACGTGTCTTCTAACTCTACCCTCATTTAGTTGTTGATCAGCAACCAAGGTCTTCGCGACTATTGTCATTAACTGCATCAGTGACATAAATAAGTTACCCAATGAAAATATGATAGCAAAGCAACAAAATATAACTCAATACCAGTGGCATACCCTATCATTAATCCATCCTCTTAGTCTTAGACACCGAAGTTCCCCCTTATGAGGAAGTAATCATGCATCTCCATGAAGTCCCTGAAATAAAACAAACACACAGCATGTAAATCATACTATAACTGCAATGTAAAACCATTACAACCAACCAAAGTAGTAGTTTAAACTTACTCATTGCCGTCGTCCTCATTACACCGAGTTATACACAACTGAAATAATATATGCTTCTGATCAACTTTCCTCTTTCCCTTACACTTCCTGGTTGTATCTATCCAAGGAGATTTGACAACCCAGCTGGGAGTTATGACCCTTTTAGACCTTCTCACTTCCACCTTACTTCCTTTTTGCTGGTTATCTCCATCTTGATGTTGCTGGAATTGTGCCTCTGCTGGTTCACCGCCATCATGAGCTTCAATTTCAATGATTGCATCAAGGTGTTCATCATCTTGGTCATCCTTTTCATCCTCTACATCCTTCTCTTCACTTTTTAATTTCTTATCCTCTCCTTTTGTGTTTGCTTCCTCCTTTTTATCATCTTCAGTTTCGTCATCTTCAGCTGCCTTCTCATCCTCCTCCTAAAAAATCCTTGAACTTGAGGCCTTATAGTTTGTTGCATCTTCATCTTCACCATCTTTCTCTTTGTCGACGTCGTTGTTGTTCCCATCCAACAACCTATTTTGAAGGGCAAGGAGCTCGTTGTCAATCATGCCAACCAAACTAACGCATGTTCGCTGCAATTCCTGTAACATTCACATATTCATCAGATTTGCTAATTAAGGCATTAACAAGTTGACAGAAATGGAATTTAAAATAGTTTACATATTAAAATAGTCATAATTACCAAGTATGTCAGCATTGTTTTAGGATTAAATGTTATAGATGAAGGGTTACCCCCCTGCCCGACACCATAAACAGCCCTTTCTTGTTTGCTTTCTCTATTTGAACTCTACTCCTCACCCGTTCCTCATTCCAATATAGGATGACATCTTTATCTTTACTTGCTTTCATATTTCCCAAAGTAAAATGTTGTAGGCAAAACATCTGCATCACATGTACATGACAATTAACAATTATACATTCACAATTCCAATTGTAGAAAAAAAGACAAGATAGGAACGTACCAGGAGGAAGTATATATAACCTCCAACAGTTTTTCTGCCTTTAGTGTTACCTTTCCTCAATTCCTTTAGGAAATCCCCAATTGCAGCGCAAAGTTCTTTAAAAATGAAGGATGACCAATTGAATTGACCAAGTGCGTCTTTTGTTAGCGTCATCACCTTTAAGACATGATTACTGACATAAATACTCGTACTAGGAGACAATAAGGTTCCTAATGCGAATATCCAATTTGTAGGTATTTTAAATTTTTGTATATACTCCTGAGGTCCTTGAATATCCGATCTTCATCGTCTACTTGTACATGTATGTCTAATCCACCATTTGGTAGACCAAGCAATTGTCTCACATCTTTAGCCTTTAACTCACAGGTCTACCCTCGAAATGAGAATTGCTTGGTGGGAGCTCAAAAGATTGCATGATGTAACCCCTTCACGGTAATTATATCCGAACTATGAAATTTAAGTAAAATAGAGACCAATAAGACAAAAATCACATTTATAATCACTCATCTCCAAGAGATGGGGTGTCCAAAATAAATGTTTAAAAACATAATTCATCTGGTCTCACAT